>OX344722.1:92587763-93801096 GCA_947034835.1 Ballota nigra
TAAACGTTTTTCAACAGAGTTTTAAGAGAAAATATTTTTATACAACTATGATATGCAGAGATGATAGTGGATAAAGCAATAAAAGACACATCAGATTATAGTGGTTCGGATATAATGATCCTGCGTCCCCTCTCTCTTATCATGACCAACAGGTCTCCACTGTCCAACTCACAAACTAAAGGATTTTACAAGTTCCTGCTCTTGTACATTATCTGAACTAACTATCTAGTTCTTCGACTCACTAACCACAACCTATTTTATTTTGAGTAAATGATAGGTGTATTACAATCCAACTTTACAATTCTCTAAACTCCTAAAGCTTAAAATAGATTATGGAATTCTCTCTAAGCAAGATGTGTGCGTGAAAACTCCAAGTGAAGGTGTCTGTGCTCTGAATGTATATGTAGGGGGCTCTCGCCTTCTTGTATGAACCACTTTTTTTCACTTGTATTTATAGTGTGATCGTTTAACTAGTTGTTGAAGAAAACTAGCAATCAATCAGACTATCTAATTAGGAATATTATCAATATATTCTTGATTGATTTGTGATTGACTTGATTCCTTGTGTCCTTAAATGTTAATCGAAATTTTCTGATTAATCTTCAAGCCAATCCTCAATTCGTCGCGAGATTTTTGTCTTCAATCACCAAAACGGTCAAGTGCGGAAGTCAACTTTATAGTCTTCTAATATTACCTTCAGTTGGGGGTGAACAATTCTGCACTTGCCTATCTACCTTCATCCTCTGCTGACCTTTACTTCGTTTGGGGTCAGCTGAGTACAAGTCAGCTGATGCTTAGAACTCATTTGCCTAGTCTCAGGATGCACTCCAGCTGATCTCACTCCCGTTCATCAGGTCATCATCATCTTCAAGACAACTGATCTTCAATCTCAGGCTCCTTGACTTAGTTAATTCTTTAGTTGATCTTCTAAGTCTTCTAGTTTTCTGATCTTCAAGTAATTATCCGGACTTCTGATCTTCAAATCTTCTGATTTTTTTTAAGGGTTTCCCCTTATTTAAATACTTATTCTAGACCTATACTACCATCAGCTGATTAATATGATTAGTTGGTCCTATTACAAATTCTATATTTTAACATCTGAACAAATTTTATACAGATAAAATGTTGTAGTAGAGGTAGGAGTTGATTCTCAAATAATATATATAAAATGTATTTTCATTGTGTTTTAGGGATGTATGTAGGAGTGTACGGCTTAATTTTTTTCTTTTTTTTTCACATGTAATTTTATTTATCTATCTAGACTTTTGTCTTATACGAATTTGCTCCCTCCAGAGTTAAAAATATACATGGTATTAATTATCATATAAAAAAGTTCGCCACACTTCAAATAAAATCATAGAGTTAAATGTTTAGAGCATCTCCAACCGTTAACACTACTCTATCGCAAAGTTTCGCGCTACACTGTCGTAAAGTTCGATCTACATTAAATTCATCTCCAACCGTTCGCGTTTATACGGTACATGTATTTTTTATTTTATTTTAGAGTTAAATTTATATAATTTTAAACATAATAATTACATAAATTTTTATTTTATTTTATATCAATTATCAACTAATATTAAATATTTTTTAATTTGAAAAAAATATATATCCAATTATATATATTTATATACGCGCTAAAAAATATAGAAAAATATTAAATAAAATAATTTGATACAATCATATATATTAAATTAAATTTCATAATGCAATAATACAATCTTACATAATAAAAAAAACACATAATAAAACAAAACATACACAAAACAAGCAAATTCATAACAACAATAGCAGTCGTCTAGATCTCAGAATTAGAAAACTCCCCCTACATATGATCAAACTGCAATGCAAGAAGAAAATAAAATTATGATGACTGACTTGAATACCATTCGTGATCCACTTCGACGTGAATACTTTTAAATTAAACAACAAAGTATTATGAAAAGAACTGAAGAACTTCTACAACAACCACCACCAACAAATAATACATTTGATATGCATGGTGGATATTTTCAAAATCTCGGAGGATTGGGAAGGGATCTCGGAGACTATTAATTATTAGGGTATTTCAATTCAAGTATTTTAATTATTAGGCATTTACTTTCAAGTATTTTAGGACGTTTAATTTAAGTATTTAAATTACTAGGATGTTTAATTATTATGTTTATGTAATTTATGCATTTCAATGTGTTTTGTGTAATTTAAATATGATATGAAATATTGTAGCATAGTATTTATATTTAATTTTGATACTTTTTATATGTTGAAAAGATAAATATAATTTGAAATATGATAATATATTATTTAGATTTTATTTTATTAGATAAGATTATACATTTAATAATATAAAGAAAACAGAAAAAAAAAAAAAAAACCGTGTAGCGTTGTGACAGTCAGCGCTCAATTGAGCGATGCACTGTTCACATATGGGATGTGGCGCAAATATGTGGCGCTGGATTGGAGTCAATTTCCTGCGCTGGAGTATTGATTGGCGCTGGATTGGAGCCAATTTCCTGCGCTGGAGTATTGATTGGCGCTGGATTGAGACCATCTCCAATCCATACTTACCTCAACGCAGAACGCCAAGGCAGCGCTGGAAAGTCCCTCCAAGGCTGCGCCAAAAACCTGCGCCAAGTTGTTGCCGTGAACAGTCAGCGCTCAATTGAGCGCTGCACTGTTCACAACGCTACCCATTTTTTTTTTCTATTTTCTTTTTATTGTTAAATGTTTAATTATATATATATTATCATATTTTAAATTATATTTATCTTTTGAACATATAAAAAATATCAAAATTAAATATAAATAATATGCTACAATATTTCAAATCATATTTAAATTACACAAAACACATTAAAATGCATAAATTACATAAACATAATAATTAAACATCCTAGTAATTTAAATACTTAAATTAAACGTCCTAAAATACTTGAAAGTAAATGTCCTAATAATTAAAATACTTGAATTGAAATACCCTAATAATTAATAGTCTCCGAGATCGCTTCCCAATCCTCCGAGATTTTGAAAATACCCACCATACATACCAAATGTATTATTTGTTGGTGGTGGTTGTTGTAGACGTTCTTCAGTTCTTTTCATAATACTTGGATATATATTTTTTTCAAAATTAAAAAATATTGTGGGAGGAGTTTTCTAATTCTGAGATCTAGACGATTGCTATTGTTGTTATGAATTTGCTTATTTCGTTTATGTTTTGTTTTATTATGTGTTTTTTTTATTATGTAAGATTGTATTATTGCATTATGAAATTTAATATATATGATTGTATCAAGTTATTTTATTTAATATTTTTCTATATTTTTTAGTGCGTATATAAATATATATAATTGGATATATTTTTTTTCAAAATAAAAAATATTTAATATTAGTTGATAATTGATATAAAATAAAATAAAAAATTATGTAAGTATTATGTTTAAAATTATATAAATTTAACTCTAAAATAAAATAAAATAAAAAATATATGTAGCGCAGAATGTAGCGCGAACGGTTGGAGATAAATTTAATGTAGCGCGAACTTTGCGACAGTGTATCGCGAAACTCTGCGATAGGGTAGAGTTTAGGGTTGGAGATGCTCTGAAGCCAATTTCCTGCGCTGGAGTATTGATTGGCGCTGAGGTAATGTGGGATTGGAGATGGTCTTATATTCACAAAATACCTAACTTCGTCGATCGTGATGTAGGTATGTCATCAAAAGTAGATCGATAAAAGTCCAAAAGGTACTCAAACTATGAGTACTTTTTTCTTTTTTCATGTTTAGGCTATTTGTGTATTCCAGTTGAGTTTGGGGCTGGATATTATTGGCACACAATAAATATTTTTATACGATAAATATGTTAATTGTTTAAGTAAATATGAAAACGTAAGGGAAAAAAAAAATAAAGGAAAGAAGTACATTCAATAAATCAAAATGAGTTGAAAAAATATACAATAATAGAAAGATGAAAATATAAATAAAAATACCAAATAATATAATTAGAATAAAATGGAAAAAACAATGAAATAGAACTCTTTGACATAAAATATAAAATTCACCTAAATTTAAAGGTCCTTAAAAGTATCAACTTTTATAATGAAAGATTTTTAAAATTCCTAAAGTATATAAGCAATTATTTCAAAAATCCCTAAAGTATGGAAATATGATTTTATGATATTATATTTTCTTAACATTCGTGAACTTTTGTTTTCATTAAGTTAGTGTCTTTATTAGAAGAGTAAATATCTTGGGCACTGAGTTTATGCCATTCAAGTGTAATTTTAAAGAGTATGTATAGAGTGAAATTGATTCATACATGAATCATTGAAGGGTATTAACTGTTTTCACTAAAGAGTATTAATCGTTTTCACTAAAGGGTATTAGTTGCTTCACTGAAGAGTATTAGTTTGTTTTCAGTAAATAATTTATATTCTTCAGTGAAAACAACTAATATTCTTTAGTGGAAACAACTAATACCTTCCAGTGATTTATGTATGAACAATTTTCACTCTATACTTTTTAATTTTAAATGGTTTATCCTATTATTACTGAAGAGTATGTATACAGTTATTCATATATACATGAACTATTGAATTTTATCAATTATTTTCATTGAAGGGTATGAGTTGTTTCACTAAACGACTATTTTTTTTCAATGAAAACAATTTATGCCCTTCAGTAAAAGTAACTAATAACTTTCAATATAGTTCACATGTGAACCATTTTCACACAATACTTTATCATTATTGAAAAGTTACTCATGTTATTATTTAAAAAAAAAATCACCTATATTACAGTTCAATAAAAGTGTCTTTACAATAAAAATAGAAATAACTTTTTAACAATAATAAACAAATAAAATTAAACAAACTTAAGTTGCACAGTATACCACATCTCAAATACTTTGAGAACTTTATAAATATAAAAAACTCAAGGAAGAGATGATGTATATATAGAGTGATCGATCCCAAAAGGCAAAGGAGTGTAGGTTTATGCCAAGAGAAGAAAGGCAACATGAAGAAGTCACGTGCCATGCAGGCCCCCGAGGTGACTATTTGACCGTGTTGATCTCTGTCGGTGTCAAAGGCATCTTTCATCAGCTTACAATTTACAGCTGGGAAGACATTTCCCACCATTCACATGTATACTCAATACATTAATTGAGTGGAAGCAATCGCTAACACCATGTTTGGGTGCATTTCAATGGGAACTTTCACAATGTTAGTGACGGTTTTAGTGAAATTATATATTTCGCCATATGAGTATTATCTTATAGCATCACTACAATCTCAACAGTTAAAAACTCATATTTTAAAATAATCGGTTTCCTATCAATTCATTTTACTTAAAAAAATATATATATAATTATTTATAGTCATTACAAGAAAATAAATAATTATCTAGATTTTTTTTAATGTGTCTACGAAATTCCAACAATAAATTTCTTAGTGAGAATTGTCTACCGTTTACCTACGAAAATTTCCAATTATATAGACATCTTTATTCTTTACTCCCTCTGTCCCTAAAAAATAATCCTGGTTGCCTTATTATGCTGTCCCAAAAAAAATTAGTCATGTTGCTTTAAATGAAAAAATAAACTTTATCTACATTTTTCAACATACACATATAACATTTTTAAAACAATTTATTTTGTACTTGATGTGACACAATATTCTTACTTTTTAAATATTACATCAATTTTTTTAATAACCATGTAAAAAGTAATAGAACTATATTTTATGGACGAAGAGAATATTTACAAATAATTTACCTAAATTTATGTAGGCAAATTGTTTGTAGGTTAATTTTTTTTTAAAAGGCAAACAACATGCCGGTAATATTATTACCTACAAAATTGATTTCGTAGGAAATTGTTTTCATGTTGAGGAATGGAAATGCTTATATAGTTAAAGAAAATGGTAGACAACTATAGACAATATCCATTACATAATATTTTATTAAAAAATTTATAATCATATTAAAAAAAATTCTCGACTTATCTAATTTCGCATAGTGGGTTCCATTATCAAATCAACATATTTTATTCCAGTATCTTTATGCATTAACTATATTTGTTTATAATTTGACTTCTGAATTATATTATTTGAATTATCACAAATTTTATTATGAATAATTTAATATTTTATAGATGTACTCATTATTGATATCGTTACATGCATTTACTGATATATTAATACTTGTAAACTGAATCACAATGTAAATTGTTATGGTATCAGTGAATTCATCTCATGGTATCAGCGAGTACATCTAATGGTATCGATTCTATACTATAAACAAGTTTTACGGAAACATACTTTTGAACTATATATAAAATAATATTCCCTCTATCCAATTACATATTATCCATAAATTTTGGGCATACAAATTAAGAAAAAGTGTTAAAATAATAATTATACTTCAAATTATGTGATAGAGAGATATAAAAAGTAAGATACTAAAACAAAAGGTAAAAGTGTAATGGATTAATTTGCGACAATGTTGTAAATAAATATTAGGGGTAGAGAGATAAATTTGGGAGTAATTTATGAAAAGATAAATGCATAACATATAATGAGATATAGGGATGTTAATCGGGTTGGCCCTAACCCTATAGGGCCAGCCCCATAGGGCTATGGGCCTAAACGGTTTCGGGTCTTATCGGTTCATTTTAATCGGTCCACTAACACTCGAAACCTAACCCTAACCCTAGCGGTCCGCGGGCTAAACGAGCTACTAACGGGCTCCGGGAAAAAAATAAAAAAATAAATCTTTAATATAAAATATAGATTTGTAATTATAATACGCTACCATTTAAACTAAATAATTTAAATATTGTTTAAAAAATTATTCATAAAGTTCATAATTGATACATTTAATAAAAAAAAAAAGTTAAAATAACTAAATAATATGAAAAATAAGCTATTTAGAACCTATTAAAGAGACTACAGAACACACACAAAATTGTAAAGTAATCACCACAATTAAAGAGAAGTTTACATAGTTCAAGCAAAGAAAATTCTCATAATCTGGCAAAATTAAAGATGAACCTTTACTAAAAAAAACTATTATAATGTAAATAAATGAAGTAATAGTAACAATAAGTAAATAGAAGTAGAAAAAAAATCGGGCTAACGGGCCAGCCCGGTAAACCGGCGGGCTAGCCCATTTAGCCCACGGGCTAACCGGTCCGGGCCAAAAAAAGACCGGGTTTTAATCGGTCCATTAGAGTGAAATTGGTTTATATATGAATCACTGAAGGGTATTAGTTATTTTCACTGAAGAATATAAGTTGTTTTTATTGAAGAGTATTAGTGGTTGTTTTTGCTAAGTAAGATCATCAAACAAGAACTAAAGTTATGGATAGTAATCAAGAATGAATTTTGCAAGAGTTTTGGTGTATTTTTGAATATTTGAACTTATTTTTACCCTTTCATGAAGGGATATTTATAGGCTTACAAGCAAGTAGAAGGTGTCACCCTCTTAGCCTTTTGATTTTGGCATTGACAAGTGTTTAGCCACTTGTCTTATTCCTAAACTATTACATTTTATACAATGACAAGTGTTTAGTACACTTGTTTGTTTCTAATGCAATGTTTAAATTAGTAGAGTTTTGAGCTGTCCTTCGTGGCTCAGTTTTGCTCGCTTGGTCGCCTAAGTAGTGGGTACTCTTGCCCTTGCTTTTGACTTAATTACTTATCCATCATGTTCTCTTGCTGTGTTGGTTGCCTGACATTCGTCTGACAACTCTCTTGGTCGTCTGATGCTTTGACTCCTCACGAGCTCTGCTTGTCGCCGACACCTTAATTATGCAATTAGTCTCTTAATCCTCTGTACACTGTTGCTCGCCTGGTCGTCCATCAACATTGCCCCCTGACTTGTTCTTTATTAGGAAGATTGTTGATTAATGAAGAGCAAGACATACTTTTGGTAGAATGATAATTATATGCATGGAGCGAGCAACAAATTTTTGAATTCCTTTGAGCGGGAAGTCCGGCGATTAACCGGTCATTTAGAGCAATCATTGGGGTGTCCTACGCGTGTGTGACGGTTGGATTCCCGAGGTTCTCGGAATCCGTAACGTCGTGGGCGGCGGCTGACGTCATCGCCGCCCCTGCGTATTTTTCTTTGCATATAGGGGCCTATGATTTTTTTCAAAAAATTTCATTTTAACCCCCGTTTTCTATCTTTATAAATACTCGTCTTCTCCTCTTCTTCCATCTTTTCGAACTTGCATTTTACTTCCTCCATTAAAGCCTCTTTCCAAGCTTTTTCTCACTCATTTCTACGAAATTTCCGATAGGATTTGTGTGGAATCTTCAGGTAATCATCCATTATAGTCTTTAATTTTATTTTTGCTTTCATTTTTCTTCGAAAATTCTCCTCCGCCGCCACGAATTTCTCCGGCGCTGCCGCGTCCTTCCATTTCCGCCGCTCAAGCTTTTCTTTTCGTTCTTTTTCAAAATCCCTTATCATTTTATTGATTCCTTGAAAAATGACCTCCCAAATGGCCTCCTCTTCGAGTGAAACCACCTCAATCGAAATTTTTTAACGTAATCCTGGGAAACGTTCGATGGAAGAAGAGACTTCCCCTGCTCCTCGCCGCTCCATTCGTCAAGCGCTTGCTCGCAATCCGAGAACCCTGTTAGTGGACGAAGAAACGGGTTCTGAGGCATCCTCTGTTGTTCGCTCCGTGGAGGCTCATGCCATGGACAATTCTAGCAACGAAGAGATACAACACCCTGTTGGTCGCCCGGATGCGGAAGATACTACTTCTTCCGACTTGGGAGAAGACTCGGAAGAGGTGGCCGCTGAGATCGATGCTGAAGGCGACCAACCCGAGGTGGAGCGATCAAGATTAGATGTGACTTGGGAGTTTCTGGAGAAGATAGGTTTCCCTACCTCTAGAGTGACTCCCGAGTCCCAGATTCCTGAGGGGGTTGTTCGCCAGAAAGAATGGGGTGAATATGCTGCTCGCTATTCCGCTGCCTTCCCTATTCGCTCTCGCATAATCATGACCGACCAGCAGAACAGCTTCACGGCGAGCAGGATTTCAAGCCTGATCACCGAGGATGACTTGGATAGCATCAGGTCCCATTATAAGATTCCGTACGACATCTTTTTGTACGCCCCCAAGAAGGGAGAGACTGCTGATCGCCCACCACCAGGATGTACGGCGATTAACTTGGATATACTGAATACGGGATTCCCGCTGCCGCTTCATCCCCTCATTGGTCGCTTCCTGGAGGATGTCAACTTAGCGATCACCCAAATCACCCCCAATGGGTGGAGTAACCTGCTCGCCCTGATGACTCTATTCGGCCTCGAAGGTTATAAGAATAAAATCAGCACGACCGAGATCCATTATGCTATGGTTATATCCACCTGCAAGGAAGAGGGTGTGGGCTGGTATTATGTAAAGGCGAGGACGGGGGTCAAACTCATCGAGGGAGTTGCCAATAAAGTAAAGAGTTGGCACAATCAATTTTTTTTTATCGAGGGAGATTGGCGGGCATCAGCGGATTTTTCTGGCGGCCAAGCGCGCATTAATTCCCTTGAACGTTTTGGCGTAGTAAAACGTAGGCTTCTCTATTTCCTTCCGGGGGCCAAGTTGGAACTAATTGTTGATTTTTCTTTTTTTGTTGTTTTGCGAGGTCCAAAAATATTGAAGTGGGGACATCCGGACGAGCGAAGAATTCCTAGTCACATTGGATGTGATAGTGCTCCGGAATCCTGCTGATCGCGAGATCTTTCACCTTTCAAAGGCCCATTGCCGAAAGATCGCCCAACTTTTCACAAGTCCGCATCACTTGGAAGCTCAAGCGGAAATACCCGAGGGTAATCATCTCTAAGACTTTTTACTTTCTTGTTCGCTTGATCGCCTGTGGTTTCTAACTTTATTTGTCTTTAACAGACCAACGCGTGACCGTTGCTGTGCCCACCATCCCAGAATCCTACCATCTCCTCGCCGCCCATGTAAAGCAGATGGCCGCTGAAGAGCCGACCAGGAGAAAGCAAGATCCGCCCTTATCTCTCATCCGCCTTCGAGCTGGGAAAGAGCCAGCTACTCATGCTCGCCAACGAGCCCCTGCTGGTCGCTCCAGAGGAGCCCCCAAAACCACTACTTCTCCCCAAGGTACGGAGAAAGAAAAGATGAAGAAGAAGACTCCGCGTGAGGACAGCCGCGATGAAGGAGAGGGTGCTGAGCGAGCATCCAAGCGTTCGAAGCCCACCACAGAGGCTAGCAACCGGGCTCCTCGCTCTCCAATCTCTAAACCCACCTCTATCGAGGTCGTAAGCGAACAGCAGGCTGTGGCTGCTGTCTTGAAGAAGAAGCGAGCATCTAATGATCGCTCGTACCTGGGGTATGACCCAGTGAAGTTGAGAGAGTAAGTTTTTGGACTACCACCTCGGTGATCGCTCTTTTGTAGCATACTGACTTAAAAAGTTTCTTTTTCTTTTTCAGATACAAATCTAAGGAGCATCCTGGTCGAACAGAAGTCCTTCACCAGCTCAGTTGTGTGAAGTCTCCTCCCCCTTACCTGGACATCCCGGACTACCATGTTCACCGAGCGACTGAGACGGTTCCTCGCTCTTGGACCAGGACTTGCGAGGATATCGTCCAGGGGCAGACTGCTAGCGATAATGCCCGTTTGATCGCTTACAATGCCAGCCATCAGGCTGTGATGGCCCAGAAACTCCTTGATCAAATCGTGATCTTGGAGCGGACCAACCGCGGTCTTGGCCGTAAGATTGATGGTTTCGAGGCAGAGAAGGCGATTGTTCTAAAGAAGAAGGAGGACGAGTTAGCCCAGGAGAAAGCTGAACATGCCAAGGTAGTGGCGGATCTGGAACAAAAGTACAATGCTTCTCTGAACAGCGAACAAGTTGCTCTTAATCAATCAGAGAAGTTGTTCCTTGAGCTGAGGGTTGCTGATGAGCGACTAAAGGTGCTGGAGGGTGAGAAAGCAGCCATGGTCGCCCAGGTTGAGGTATTGCAAGCTGAGGTTGCTCGCCTTCAGCAAGAGAGGACTGGCATGGTCGCCTTTGATGTCTATGCTTTGGATGTGGCCGACAACACTAACTTCGGTTATGTGTGCGCTTATGTGGAGAGCATCAGATCGGTGAAGTTTACCTTGGATCATGGCAAATACGTTCTAGCCACAACCAAGAAGGATTTCATTGATTATGTTAAGGACAATCCTGTCGGTGCCGGGTTCTCTGTTCCGGTGGCCGATCTTAGGGAGATGGGAGTCCCCCTGGATATTTTTGGGGAGGATGTTCAAGTCATCACCCCCCAGTTCTCGGGCGAGGAGCCGAGAAAGGTAGCTGATATTTTTGATGGCCTTCACTCCCTTCCTCCTACTCTTATTGATGGAGGGGGCACCTCAACCGCTGCGACCACTACCGAAGCCGCCACTACTGACGCTGCTCCCTCTGTTCAGGCGACCACCAATACTCCTCCAGCCCAACAAGATTGAAGACTTCTATATTTTTTATTTTTCTTAGTTTGTGCTAGGATGATCTTGTATTTTCCTTGCTTTCTTTTGTAATACCTTCTGCACTTTAATGAGAAATTTGGAAATGTTTGTTATCTTCTTTACTATTATGCTTCCTTGCTTCTCATTTGTTCGCTATTTGCACTGTTGTTCGCCTGGACTTTATACAAGCTTCACGAACTTAATATTTTTTCTTTTTGAAATAGGTATCTTTATATTCAATGATCACCTGATCAATTTAGATGGGCTCTTGTTGTCTCAGAGAGACTTAGCCTTAAATAATGGGGCCTTATGGTCCTTCCGTGGACTTGGCCTTAAATTTTTCCTCATGGTCGCCCCCAATTTTGGGCCTTACTATCCTTTCATGGACTTAGCCTTGGGTTCATATGTTTTTAACTTTGTTGCTCGCCCCCTTGTCTGGGTATCTGAGCGAGCAACTTGTTTTGTGGAGCGATCAATTGAGCAAATTAATTTTACAACACAAATTTCATATACATCTATAAAATTTGGACATTTTCAACATACTTACAACTGGTACTCAAAAAATAACATGGAATTTAAACTAAATCTTACATGTGTTGTCTAATTTTTGCTTATTGATAATATTTCTTCAACAAAGCTGCATTCCAGGAGTATTGGGCCGAGTTGTCTTCCATGTCTTCTAAGTCATAAGTGTCATTGTACGATTTCTGAGTTATCCTGTATGGGCCCTCCCAAGTTGGTCCGAATACTCCTGGTGGTGGTCCCAAAACTTTTTTAAGTACAAGATCTCCGATCTTGAATTCTCTAACTTTTACTTGTGAATTGTAATACTTTGCGATCCTTTTCTTGTATATTGCATTCTTCATTTCTGCCGAAATTCTCTTTTCATCAACCAAATCCATCTCTGCAGCTAGTGCCATGTTGTTCGCCTGCTCGTCGAACATTGTTGTTCACTCCGTTGGTACTTTTAATTTTACGGGTATTACTGCTTCAACACCAAATGCCATGGTAAATGGAGTTTCTCCTGTACTTGTTCTGTGAGAAACTCGATATGCCCATAGCACTTCTGGTAGCTCTTCTGACCATCTTCCTTTCTTGTCCACCAACCGGATTTTCAGTATGTGTTTGATTATTTTGTTGACTGCCTCTACTTGGCCGTTGGACTGAGGATGATATGGAGTTGAAAAATATTTTTTTATTCCCCATTTTTTGCAAAAATTCCTTATTTTATTTCCTTCGAATTGTCGTCCGTTGTCAGTCAAAATCGCTTGTGGAACTCCGAACCAGCATACAATATTTTTCCATATGAAACTGATCATCTTTTCCTGCGTGATTGTTGTTAGTGCCTCTGCCTCAGCCCATTTTGTGTAATAGTCCACGACCACTACTACAAATTTTACATTCCCTTTCCCATTCGGGAAAGGTCCTATGATATCGATTCCACATTTTGCAAATGGCCATGGACTGTTAACTGCAATCATCTTGATTGGTGGCTTGTGAATGCTGGGTGCGAATATCTGGCATCTGTGACAAGTTCTTGCAACTTTGATGGCATCTTGCAACAATGTAGGCCAATAGTATCCTTGTCTTTCTGTTTTGTAGGCCAGCGCACGCCCCCCAGCATGATTCCCGCAGACGCCTTGATGAATTTCTTGTAAAACTTCTTGGCCTTGTCCTTTTGTCAAACATTTCAGTAATGGAAGCGAGAATCCTCTCTTGTATAATTGCCCATCCATGATTGTGAACCTTGTTACTCGTCTGGTCGTCTTGGTCGCCTCTTGTGGATCTTTTGGGATTTCGCCCGTCACAAAGGTATTTGATAATAGGTATTCTCCAATCGTCCTCCTCGGATTCTTCATCTACTTGATTGATCTTGTAATCGTGTGTTGATGGTTGACATATTTTTGTGATGGTAATTTCTGACAATTCTGCTGAGCCCGTGCTGGTAGCCAGACGAGCAAGTGCATCTGCTTGGGCGTTATTTTCCCTGGGTACTTGTTCGATATAAATTTGCTCAAACATAGAAGCCAAATGAGCTACAATTTTATGATATAACGCCATGTTTTCGTCTTTCGCTTCATACTCTCCTCGGACTTGGTTGACTATTAGCTGTGAGTTCTAATATATCTGTAATCTTCTAACTCCGACCGCCAATGCTAGGCCGAGTCCGGCTATCAATGCCTCATATTCGGCTTCATTGTTTGTTGCCATGAACTCAAATCGTACTGCTGAGGTGAAGATTTATCTATCTGGGCTGATTAGTACTATTCCGGCTCCTGACGCTGCGTTGGTGGATGATCCATCGACGTATATATACCATGGATGATTATGACCTCTCGTCGGATCTTTAAGAAAGGTCTGCTCAACTATAAAGTCGGCCAATGCTTATCCTTTGATCGCTGTTCGAGGTGCATATGATATTCCAAACTGGCTTATTTCGAGGGACCATTTGAGGAGGCGACCAGCAGTATCTGGCCTTTGTAAGATTTACCTTAGCGGGAAGGTTGTCAGGACTTCTACCTGATGATCGAAGAAGTATGGTCGAAGTTTTCTGACGCTCATCACCAGTGCATATGCCAATTTTTCCATCGGGGAGTATTTGATTTCTACCTCGTGCAATGCTTGACTTACATAGTAGATGGGTAAATAGAATTTATCTTCTGCACGAACTAGGACTGAACTGATGGCTACTTCTGAAGCTGCCAGATACAAATATAGCTTCTCTCCCGACACTGGTTTTGATAAAACTTTAGTATCGCCGAGATATTCTTTTAGCTGCTCGAACGCCTGTTGATAGTGATCTGTCCAATGAAATCCACCCTTCCTTATGGCATCGAAAAAGGGTCGGCATTTGTCGCCGGACCTTCAGATGAATCTATTCAGGGCCACCAAGCATCCGGTGAGTCGTTGTACTTCCTTGACAGACCTTGGTGGCTGCATGTCGAGAATAGCCTTTACCTTTGATGGATTTACTTCAATGCCTTGCTGGCTAACAAGATGTCCTAAGAACTTACCTGAATGGACTCCGAAGCTGCTTTTCTTTGGATTTAGCTTCATGTTGTATGCTCGGAGTATTTCAAAGGCTTGTGTCAGGTGTTCCAAGTGATCTTCCTTTCTCGGGCTTTTTATGACTATGTCGTCCACGTACACTTCCATTGTTTTACCAATGTGTTCATCGAATATTTTGTTGACGAGTCGTTGATATGTGGCTCCTGCGTTAATTAACCCGAATGGCATCCTTTTCCAACATAGCAAATTTTTGTTGGTGTAAAAAGTTGTGCTCTCCTGGTCGTCTGGATGCATTGGTATCTGATGGTAGCCAGCGAATGAATCCATGAATGTGAGGAGTTCATGTCCAGCCGTGTTGTCCACCAACTGGTCAATCTGTGGCAACGGAAAGTTGTCCTTGGGGCACGCAGCATTCAAGTCCGTGAAGTCGATACATAATCTCCACGTGCCATTTGGTTTTTTTACCAACACCGGATTTGCCACCCATTTAGGGCACAAAGCCTCTTTGATAAGGTCATTGTCCAATAGCTTCTTAACTTCTACATCCAACGCTTCATACTTGTCGGGCCCAAACTTCCTCCTTTTTTATTTCACCGGTTTTCTTGTTGGGTCAATATTTAGCTTATGGCAGGCATGCTCAGGGCTAATGCTTACCATGTCAGTGTGTGACCATTTGAATACATCGAGATTGGACTTTAAGAATTTTTCCATCCTGGATCTGTAAGGCTCCGGGAGCTCAGACCCAATAAAAAGTTCTAAGTCTTCTCGGTTCGGGTCAACTTTTATTGCTTCCAACTCTTCAACCGGCGTTGCTCTCCTTTTTTTATTTTTCCATCGAGGATCAATGATGGGCCCTTCCAAGTTGAGCTCATCTTCAACCAACATTGGCTCTGCTCCTAGCCGCGGTTTGAAGTCTTCCACCTTGTTTGGGTAAGGTCCAGTCCCTTATCTCTGCTAGTCGTTTTGGATTTCTTGCTCGTCCCCTTGCTGGTCATCTACCTCCATCATCTCCGTATCAATGGATTCCATGATTTCATCGAGTATGGATGGTTCATCTTCAGCACTGCTGCTCGACTGTTCGTCTATCATTGATACCTGATTGTCTTTGGGTAGCAGTTGCAGGAGACACTCACAAGCTCTTTTTTGATCGCCTTTTACTGTACCTGATCCTTTCGGTGTTGGGAATTTAACACAATAATAGTACGTTGAAACAACTACTTTGAATTCATTGATAAAAGGTCGGCTGAGAAATCCATTATAGGAGGATTGTTGATATACTACTAAGAATTCTACCATTCTAGTTAACCTCCTATCAGGATTCTCGGTCGATACAAGTTCAACTGGCAATGTAACTACCCCTAGGGGAACGGTTACAACATCTCCGAATCCCACTATCTTATGATTACAATCTTTTATATATTCTGCACAATCTCCTATCTGATCTAGCGTGCTTTTGAACAGAATGTTCGTGTATGAGCCGGTGTCTACGAGCAATCTGTGGACTCGGGTTTCCATGATGTTAGCACATATGATCAACGAGTCGTTGTGCGGGGTAAGCACTCCATCCAAATTCTTTTATGAAAACACCAAGTCTCCCATTTTCTTGGTGGCCTGGTTGACACCCATTTCTTTAACCTGAGCCACCGCTCTCAGTTCTGCCTTCCTTTTTCTTTTCGAGATTGGTGGTCTCCCATCTGAACAACCTCCAATAGGCCCGCTTGCTTCGAGCATAAAAATCTCCCGCATTGGTTCTGCTAGGGCAGTTGGGATCTTCTTTCCCTTCTTGGTCGTCTTGCTCGGTTGGTCGTCACTGTCTTCGTCCTCCGAGCTGGGCGAACTAACCACCCTGGATCTCTTCCCGAGTTCCTTCTTCACAAATTCGGACAATTTGCCCTCTTCATAGAACCTCCACAGTTGTTTCAATAAATCGCGACATTCACTAGTGAAGTGTCCGATGTTCTGGTGGTAGGCACAGTATTTGTTTGGATTCAGCTTTCCACGCTCTTGCCGGATTTTTCTTGGTTCTGATAGCATGTCCCTGTCTTTGACATTATTGTACACAGCTTCTATTGACGTGGTGAACACTTGATTCAGTCTTTCCTTTAGCTCTGCTCCTTCATTGAAGGCTTTCATGTTTTTAGGAGCTATGTAGTCACTTCCTGTGGATTTCTTTCCAGTTTTCTTGGGATCGGCTTTATCACCCAACTCCTTATGTAGTGCTTCTTGCATGAATACATGTATGATGGTCCCATTTTCGAAGGGTAAAATGGGAATTCAGGAGCAAATTTTTTTTTAAACCTTTTCCTCAGGGAATTCAGCAAGAATGAATAATACTCAAGTCACTGCATTGCTACGAGTCAGAGACATCAAGTCAGTGTGATGTCTTGAGGGTTCAGTCTCGTAACAAGGCAGTGACTCGAGAGATTACACTTCAAGTCACTGCTTTACTCAGAGCCTGAGCTACCAAGTCAGTGTGAAGACTTGGAGACTCATACTCTAAGTAACGCAGTGACTCGAGATGCTGAACTCTCGAGTGCGTTGCCTGAACTGGTCAGTGGGGGGGGATTCTCCCTGACCTGAATGCTTAACCAAAGTTTTCTTTTAACAAAGCTCTCAGTGAGCAGATTTTCACAACACTTTAGTAAACACTTTAAAAGATAAGTACGCTTAGTTTAACGTGGTTCAGAGACTCAAGCTCTTACATCCACGGCCTGATTTAACAGGAAATCCACTAACTGGGATTCTTATTTTTAATGTGCCAAGGTGCACAAAACACTGGACTCACGCTACTCTCTGGGCTGCCTCTCCTTACTAACTAACTTCAACCAACAAACCTAACTAGAGGGTTTTGGTTTCAGTTTAGTTTCTCCAACTATGTGAGGTTTTTCCTTACAATGTATTAGCCTCAAGCTAAGATTGGGAAAACCTCTCTAAGCTAAGAGTTACAAGCTTGACACTCAATGAATATAAGTGAAAACCCTAATGGTCAGTGTCGTGGGTGTGAGGAACACTTCCTTATGACTCCCTAACAACTCATACACCCTGATAGCTTGTAGGTGTTGATTTTTCTTTTTCCACACACCTAAACCGAAGCTATGAGCTTATATTTATAGTGTGGATTCAAATGTAACCGTTGGAAGAAATTACATTTGAATACATACAATTAATGGTTTCAACCACTTTTTTTGAAATGCGGCCTTGTCAGTGTCAGATTTGCTGCCTTGTGCTGATTGGTCCACGTGGGCAGGATCTAACGGATCTTTGACTCAGTGGGTTGACCAAGACTCACTGACTTTAGGTAGCTTCATCCTTCACTGACTCGATGATCTTCAGTGGACTAAACGTCTTCAGTGTAGTTGTCCTTCAGGGACTGTTTGAAGATCTCTCCAAGAAGTTTGTCATAAGGCTGAATGACAAACTTCCCTGACCACAGTAGTCTGACTCCTTCAGGGCCTACTTTGTGCAGCACTGATCCTCCTGATCATGCTCTTCACTGAGTGGTCCACCTGACTTAGCTTAGATCAGCCCGGTTTATACTCAGTGGGACATCCTTCAGGCTTCTCTTCTGGTTCAGGTTACAGCATGGCTTCAGTTAGTTCTTCTTGTGATGCCATCTTGATTTCTTCAGGCTGTGTTGCTGAGTTCCCCCTCGCTGAGTTCCCCCCCTCAACTGAGTGTTCCCTCAGCTGACAGCCTATTCTACTGAGAAATAACCTAGCCTTACCTGAAACTAAAGATACAATCCTGACTGTTTTCAAACCTATTACATGTGGTTTTGGAAAATCATCAAAACTAAAACATATCCCAACAATGTATGCCTGCCCGATATCTGAATTCTGCGTATGTCTTAGGACAGGCGAGATGTATCTCTTTCCACAAATCGATTCCTTTCTTCAAGCCCGCCATCACCGCCACCATCTTGGTGTCCTCACTGACCATCTCGCCTTCCACAAGTATTTTGTCGAATCTTTCCAAGAACTTTCTGTCCGACTCATCATCCCTTTGCTTAATGTCGGCCAGTCGGTGTCTCTGAGTTAAATACAACCCGGCTGTAGAAAAATGTGCCAAAAACTCTTTGCCTAGCTGTGCAAAGGAGTTGATAGACCCGGGAGCAAGTGCCGAAAACCAACGATGGGGGCCATCACCGAGTGTGAGTGGGAAGTTACAGCATTGTGTGGCATCAGATGCTCTCATTGATATCATGAAGTCAAAGTACTTCGTCAGGTGAACTCTGGGATCTGAATTTCCCTCGTACAAGTTGATAGCCGGAAATTGTATTTTCTTCTGCACCGGCGCGTTTAAGATTGCTGGTGATAGTGGTGATCCTATCCCCTTCTGAGAGTCTAACTGTCTTTGCATCTCCTCGATCGCCTTCTTGAGGGCTTGCAACTCGCTAGGAGACGCTCCACCATTGGAAGACTGTTTATCATGATTAAGTTCTATGACTTCATCTTGATTCAGTCCCTCACCAACGGGACGTTTCTCCTGGGTTGGTCGCCTGGCGACATTACTGGCCCCATTGGGGCCTAGCCGCCCAAAAGCTGATCGTCGTAGTCGATCATGAACGGATGGGCGAGCATCAGTGCGTGGTCGCTGCTCGCTCCGTGGTGGTGTAACTTCTTTGATCTCGCTCCTGCGTTCTGATCTTCCATCGTAGTTATGTCCCGTGCTCCTTGTTACGCCTTTGCTTGGTTCCACCTCTTCTCCCGGTGTGGACTCTCCTTTACTTCCCAACCTCTCGCTCATTGGGGTTTTACCCTTGTTCCGTCGAGCCTGAGCGCTGTCCACCTCGTCATTTCGTACATTTTCTTGTCTCTTACTTCGCTGCTCGGCTGATTGCCTGGTCGTCTCCAGCGCTTTTGACGGCTCTGCTCTTTCTTGACGCCTTTGTATCAATTGCAAAACTGCAATCATTTTTGCGAGCTCTTCCGGGTTCCTGGCCAGGGCTTCCACCTCCGGGGGAAGAGTGTCGATAGTGACTTGCACATTTCTGTTGGACGTGGCCCGTACAGTACGTGCATGGTCACCCGTAGATGATACCCGAGTCCATGACCTATGTGACGGGTGTGTACTTGAAGACTGTCGTTCTTGTGATCCCGCCATTTTTGATTGGGTATTTTGGTGATGAAGATTTTGTGTTTGTCTTTGCCAATTTAAGAATAACTAGCCTTGTATGTGTGAACTGGTTATTTAGCAAACCCTAATTCACACATGCATGCATTCAAATTCTTAAATATGAACAAATCCTTCACAAATGTTAAATTACCCTTCTTATACCCAGTTTTCGGCGACTTTTACCAGTTTCCGGTGACTTTTGGCCGGATTCCGATGATAATTTGCAGATTCTGGTGGCTTTTCTACCGAATTTTTCAAATCTTCGATCAACCGGAGGTTCGGACACCCTTCCTCTAGTGCCAATTGTTGATGACCTTTTTTAATCAATGATGATTAGTGGCTGTTTTTGCTAAGTAAGATCATCAAACAAGAACTAAAGTTATGGATAGTAATCAAGAATGAAATTTGCAAGAGTTTTGGTGTATTTTTGAATATTTGAACTTATTTTTACCCTTTCATGAAGGGATATTTATAGGCTTACAAGCAAGTAGGAGGTGTCACCCTCTTAGCCTTTTGATTTTGGCATTGACAAGTGTTTAGCCACTTGTCTTATTCCTAAACTATTACATTTTATACAATGACAAGTGTTTAATACACTTGTTTATTTCTAATGCAATACTTAAATTAGTGGAGTTTTGAGATGTCCTTTGTGGCTCAGTCTTGCTCACTTGGTTGCCTAAGTAGTGGGTACTCTTGCCCTTGCTTTTGACTTAATTACTTATCCATCTTGTTCTCTTGCTGTGTTGGTCGCCTGACATTCGCCTGACAACTCTTTTGGTCGCTTGATGCTTTGACTCCTCACGAGCTCTGCTGGTCGGCCTAGAGATGTTAAACGGGCTAGCCCTAACCCTATAGGGCCGGCCCTAACGGGCTTCGGGCTAAACGAGTTAGGGCCTTATCCGGTTCACTCTTAACGGGCCTTTAATAATTAAGACCTAACCCTAACCCTAGCGGGCCTCGGGCTAAACGAGCCACAAACGGGTTATGTCGAAAATAATTAAATTCAACACAAAATTTAAAATAGTGGCAATAAAATGTTAATGAATTTAAACATTGTTCATAAATTAATTAAAATTATATAAAAACAATTCAACGTAATTATAAAAATTAAAACATCAATACTTAAAAAGTACAAAACACCAACACGTAATAGTTCAAACATCAACACAACTAATTTTTTATTTATTGTAGTATTATAATTACAAAAAAATTTACTCAATCATACTTGTAATAATTCAGCTCACTACCATGCATATCATACAAAAAAAAAAAATTAATCGGAATGATACTAATAAATTTAATATCCAAGAAACAAAAGAATATACAATATTAGCAGCAAATTAACTAAAAAGTTCATCTAATTGGACACTTGTGTATCTAAGTACTACTAGTACATGGATGGAAGAACCTAAAAAAGGAACTAAAAATAAAATAACACTAAAATGGATGGATTAAATTTCTCGTACATCATCTTTTACTGAAGTTAGGGCTAGATGATCAATTGAAAAAATGTGAGTATATATATATATTAATACTTTAATTGTAATAAATAATTAATACACTTATTATATAATATAAATAATTAAAAAAAAATATATATATATATAACCCGGGCCGGCGGGCTAGCCCTATTAGCCCGCGGGCTAATAGGGCCGGGCCAAAAAGGCCCTGATTTAAACGGGCCCCTTAAACCATAGCCCTAACCCTGCATTTTTAGGGTTAAATGGGCCGACCCTATTAGCCTGGCCCGGATTAACATCTCTACTGGTCGCCAACACCTTAATTATGCAATTAGTCTCTTAATCCTCTGTACACTGTTGCTCGCCTGGTCGTCCATCAACAGGCCAATTTCGACCATAATTTGCACCCCTCTACGTGCACGCATAGGGAGTGGAATAACTTTTTCCACTATTATCTTACATGTCAAATAGGTTCCTTCTTATATACTCGCCTTTTCAAAAGCAAAATTTTAATGTAGGACAAAAAAACTTTAGCTTTTTTCCTTAACTCTCTTTTGTTACAACAAACTCTAAAATTCAATTTCTCATTTACCCAAAACTTATAATTGCCTGAATAATATATTGAATCGGAGCTCACTCTGCAAACACATTTTTCAAAACCAAAAATATATCATAAGACCTGCAAAATACATAGTGAATTTGAATTTTAAAAGCGTCAAAGTTTGCGATATGCGTCTCTTAACAAATTATAAATTGGCAAAATGGTTTACAATTAAATGAGCCAGTTAACCTCATCAATTAAAATTACACTATAAGTATGTTGTGTGGACTCATTAAAAGATAGAAATAATAAAAATTATTAAAACTATTCGAATTCATAAAATTTCTGTTCTACCTTTTAACTCTTTCCTTGGCATTACCCCTCTAGTTTCTTGCACACCATTTTCCATGATTCCAAACGCGGTCTTACAAGTTACGATCGTACTTATACTTTCTCGCATTCAAGCCAAGCCACGCATATATAATAATGTTTAAAATGCCTGGCAAAACTCAAAAGTACTCACTACGTACAAAATGTAGTGATGTACGATCCCGATATTCCGTCGTCAAAAAAAAAAAATAGAGTAATAAAAAATGCGTAAATATATACTCCCTCCGTCTCTGAATAAACTTCTCACTTTTCTTTTCGGACCGTCCTCCAGTAAATTTCCCATTCCATAAATGACAAAAATAATATTTTATTACATATAACCTTTAACCTTCAAATTCACACAATATTACCAAAGTGTCACTTATTCAATTCAGTTTTCAACATTATTCATTACTTTATCCCAAAAGTCAACATGTGACCCACAATATATTAATAAACAAATACACTTTCTTAAACCATTCAACAAAAAAAAGTGAAAAAAAAGCTCGGGGACGGAGGGAGTACTGGTATAACAATATATAATAATTAAAAAAAGAACACAATATATATATATATATATTTTTTTACAAGAATACAAAGCCTATTACAAGGACATAGAACAATTCAACACTAATAATCTCTAATCCGTTCAGGAGGCTAAGTCTTCAAACCTTGAACACTACTTCATTCCAATCGTGAGGAGATGAAGAGTTAATATAAGAGACAAACGCATCCTTAAAGCACATAAGGTAACAAGAACACCCCACACTAAGGTATCTTTCACCCTCTTCTTTATATTTATAGCGTCTTTCTCTTCTAAATCGCAAAGTCCCAGACTAGATCGGAGAGGAAAGCCACAGTCCCCCCTCCCCCAAAAAAAAAGCACATCGAAGCAAAAACAAAGATACCTACAAAGGGAGGAGAGCCACACAAGGTGTAGATATCTCACTACTAGAAACCTAGAGGAGAGGATTAACCCAAAAACAAGAAGAGCAAAAAAGAACACAGTTTCACACACACTACTACTGTGATTGCATCTCCAATTATTTGATACCTCTTATCACGAAATATATTTAGTAATATAAACTTTAATCTTAGTGAATATGAAAATGAATACTCGACTAATAAATTTGAGGCAACCATTTTTATACAAATTCACACTGATTTAGATCTGTACAAATTATTTACATCTTCTTTAAATTAATATAGATCTCCCAATATATTTCGTGGATCTGATCAGATCTAGCACAAATCATGCAAAATTGTTCGTCTCGCATCAACGATGAAATACTTGTTGGGTATAAGTTGTAATACAATTTCATAGGTAATATTATATGTTCTTCTTCCCCACAAATTTATTCTCAATAGAATAAACACGAGTTTTAAGGGAAATGAGATAAAATAAATAAAATAAAAATAATAAAATATTGTGCAATTATTCTGGGTCCATTAACAAATAAACTGATTAATTTTTTAATGTGATAATAAAATATTATTTTGCTAAAAAGGATATATAATTTTGATCTTATTCTAAAAAAGATAGTATATGAATAGATTTGGATGACGGAGACTCCAAAGACAAGTGAGAATAGATTTGGAGGACCAAACAAATATTACATTATTCATAAAAGAGTGATTCATGTGTGCACTTAATTGCATAACATGCACTTGATTTATTAGTCTAATTTCAAATCAATTTTGACTTTTTTTAAAAAGTCAAAATTAATTTAAATTTGAACTCAAAATTCAAGTGCATGCTTATATTTGGGCGCATACAAGAATTTATGTTTATAAAATGCATTATTTTTAATAACTAAACAATGTCCTAAAATTACTTTGATCAACTGAACAATATTATTACTTACAATTTGTGTAATACAATCTTACTTATAAGTCATACAACATTACATCTCCAATGTAATGCTATATATCTAAACAAGTAATACTGCTAAGATAAATAAATAATCTTATTAACCCAACATTATTAATGTAAGTCAGGTTTTTATTCATCACGTGTGTACCTATACAACTCAAATGTACTTTTTAATAGTACTCCCTCCGTCTCCGAGCTTTCTTCTCACTTCTTTTTATTGAATGATTTAAAAAAAATGTATTTGTTTATTAATATATGGTAGGTCACATGTTGACTTTTGAGATAAAGTAATGAATAATGTTGAAAAATGATTTGAATGATTGACACTTTGGTAATATTGTGTGAATTTGAAGGTTAAAAGTTATATGTAATAAATTATTATTTTTTGTCATTTATGGAATGTGAAGTTTACTGGGGGATGACCTGAAAAGGAAAGAGAGAAGTTTACTCAGGGACGGGGGGAGTATTATTTATTTTTACTGAACAATTATTGTTATTCTCACTAAATAATTACAATTGGTAAAGTGTGAAAACAATTGGTACAAAAATTCCCACGAACAAGTTTGATAGTTTTAAATTAATATCATTACATGTATTCAATGATACTATAATATTATAAACTGAAATAATATCAGCGAATATATATAATGATATCAATAAATGTATCTAATGATATTAATTTCATTTCATAAACAAATTTCACAAAAGACCTATTCAACCATCTAATATAAATAGCTGATCCAGGTTCGATTCCCTTTGGAAACGAATTAAGGGAGTAATAAAGTGACTTGAAGAATTCTTGGAGTACTTGGATTGGTGAACTAACTTTTAACTACTAACAACTAACATTTACCGATAAAAAAAACCATTTATAAATAGCTGATATTATTAATTTTAATGGTACATAAAAAAAATTGCAAATCATTAATGACCTGTAAACTTTTAACCTGCCTGTTTTTATTTATTTTTAAATACCCATACTTTTCTTCACACAAGGTAAACTCTAAACTTTACTGTTCCCATTAAAACGATAAAGAAATAAACTACGTTGAGTGACCCAAGAACAAAAAATGTATACTACATGTTTGTTAAAAAAACAGGAGTAATATTTATTAGTTAGGCAAATAAACACGGTTTCACATTGAGAGCATAATGTCGCGCCGTTTCACTCACCATATAAAATGACGTCCCGAAAATGACATTCCTAGAAAGAGTGTCTTTGTCAGAAATGAAATGTGTATAAGTTTTGTTTCAAGATTCAATCGAAATTGAGCTCCATGGAGAGGTTAATGGTGTTTTGGGGCCTCATTTTTGTTGGGATTTTCTTCACAAATTGCGATGCTCAAGCTGACGAGCTGTTTCTAAGTGGAACAAATGCCTCATTCTTGGAAACGACGTCGTATTTGGAATCTATGTATGGTTTAGCAGATGCTACTCCTCCACCCAATGCTCTTATGGTGGGTCTTACTCTCATTCAAGGCGCTGCTGCTAAAGGAGCTGGTATATCTCTCTCTCTCTCTCTCTATATATATATATATATGTGTATGTATTCTTTAGTTCTTGTGGGATTTTTTTTCTAGATTTAGTTTCTATAAGTTGATCTTTTTGCCCTTTAAAATACTGCATTGGTTGTTTTGATGTAATTATTGTTCATTCTGAGTGTTGAGATGTGGATGTCTGGTATTTTCCTCTAAGTTCTTTTTTTTTTTTTTAATTCATGAAATTGTGCTTTAATGGCATTGTATACTTACCCCTGTTTTTTAGTGGTTATTTGATAAGTCTCAGTTTGATTTCTATTTTTCCTGTACAATTTTGGCTGTAGTGTGTATTCTTTGGTCATATTAGATTTGGAGTGAGTGGTAACCTACTTTACTTTAATAAGTAAGATTTATCTTACTCTTATAAGTAACATTTGTTTTTTTATTCATTTGATGGTACTCTGCTATTCCAGTGGTTTAATTATGATATCTGTAATGTGATTTAGTTAACTTGTTGTAGTACAAGCCCTGAAATGGGTGCATCGATGTCGATTTTGAATATCGAATTGTCCGGAGTATTTTACAAGTTTCGTGTGAGGCGATTTAATATTAGACGAGTCGTGAAATAGATTCAGAATTAATGTATCGAGTTTGCATTTTAGATCTTAGTGTATCAATTTGGTGGCTTTTGGTAAAGTTTTCATTTAGTAAGCAAAACAATATTCTCAGGATATATTTTTGCCTTATCTAGATTTAGTATCTGTAATAAAGTTGATTTTTTATTTGTGGAATTATGCTTTTAATGGCATTTTACTTGCCCTGATTTAGTGCTTATGTGATCAATCACAATTTAATTTCTATTTTTCCTGTACTGTTGGGGGGATTGTGTGCATTAATGGTCAGATTAGATTTATTTGATGGTACTCTGATATTCAACTGGTTTAATTATGATATCTGTGATGAGTTCTGGAGTTTGATTTGAGTTAGTTTGATGTATTAAAAGACCTGAAATGGGTGCATCAGTGTCGATTTTGAACATTGAACTGTGATGAGTATTTGAAAATATTTCGTGTTAGACGAGCCGTGGGATTGATTCAAAATTAGTGAATCTCAACCCATAATTGGGTTTGAATTTTAGATCTCGGTCCCTCAAATATGTAGTAAAGTTTTCATTTTGTGAGCAAAAGTAAACAATGCTCTCGGGATATTTTATGTTTTGTTTCATATATTTTCAAATGAAAACAAACAAATAATTTGATGCATCTAATTCTAACATCGTTCTTTCTCCATTACTTTTGAAGTATGTTTGGATGGAACGCTACCGGGTTATCACTTGCATCGTGGATTTGGGAGTGGAGCAAACAGTTGGCTCGTTCAGTTGGAGGTTTGCAAGTCTCATTTGGTGCTATCATGTTTATACATTTCATATTAATAGCTAAGGAAACAAAGTAAATTTAGTTATATAGAGGATTTTTTCTTTATCTAAATTTACTTCCGTCAATCTCTTCGTACGAGCATATTATAACAAGTTCATGAAATACAAAAAAATCTATCAGTAGTACATTTTGTTCCTGGAGAAGTTTATGCAAACAGTAAGACCTTTGCACATCTAAAGTTTATTACTAAAACATATTAGTTTGGTTAATATATTGGTTGTTTACACTGAAACGTATTAGTTGTACAACTGGTGTATACTGAACTTTCACATTCGACATTTGCTGCAGGGGGGAGGATGGTGCAATAATGTGAGAGCATGTGTTTACCGCAAAAAGACACGGCGTGGGTCGTCAAATTATTTCGAGAGGCAAATTCCATTTACCGGGATACTTAGCAATAAGCCTTGGGAAAATCCAGGTTCACATTTATATTTACACTCTCTCTCGTGTTTTCCTTCATCAGCTAATAATTTTCTTCGTTAACAACCTGCAGATTTTTTCAACTGGAATAGAGTCAAAATACGATATTGTGATGGGGCCTCCTTTTCAGGAGATAGTGAAAATAAGGTTTACTTATGTTATTTAATCTCCTTAAAGTTCCATTAAGTTTCCATTCTTCATTTTTACTTAATTATTATAATTTAGGCTGCAGGATTGCAATTTAGAGGGCAACGAATCTGGAGAGCTGCAATGCAAGAACTGATGTCCAGAGGAATGCGTTACGCTAACCATGTATATATCATCTCTACTCGATTAATTTTAGTCACTAAACTACGTAGTTTCTTCGTTTTCTTTCCCCCTTTATCGATAATAAAATACATATACATGTATATATCTATTAATGTGCTTCAGGCACTTCTATCTGGTTGTTCTGCTGGTGGTCTAGCTTCTATATTGCATTGTGACGAATTCCGAAATAGATTTCCTGGAAGTACCAAAGTGAAGTGCCTTAGTGATGCTGGATTATTTGTTGATACGTAATTTCCAAATCTTGTTCATGCTTAAGTCTGTTTTAATGTGACCTTTTTTCCAAGTGATAACTTGCAATCTGTTACATTTTCTGCAGCGTGGATGTTTCTGGTCGACGAACGATCAGAGATTTCTTTGGCGGTGTTGTTAGCTTGCAGGTATTATTCCGATTGTTCATATTCTCCTCCACTTAGTTCTATTTTTGTTTTTTCTGTCATACAAATTCGTATATGATTTCTTGGTCTCTAAAGTTTACATTTTTCCAGTTCTGACTATCAAATTTGGTACTGGAGTTACACTTCTACTCCCACATTTGATCCCACCACCAGTTGACCATCCATTGACTAATTGAATCAACTATTTTGGGGTGCTAAACGTAATTATTTGAAAATGATTTAGTTACATTTAGCACCCCAAATCTGACTCCATCAATCAACGGACAGTCAACTAACGATTGGATCAAATTTGGGGAGTAAAAGCGTGCTTCAAGGATCAAACTCGACAGTGAGTGTAACGGAAGGACCAAAAAAAGGGTCAAGTTTAGGGACAGAGACATTTTTCTCGTTCCAAAAAAAAAAAAAAATTGTGCTTGATTATTTAATTATCGCCTCTCAGTTCCCTACAAGATCAACTTTAGGCAAACAGCCATACTATGTTTGGTTTTATTTGGGATGTCATGTGTATTAGTATGAAAAACTTGAAAAATGTGAACATGTTTAGTTTATATTTGGGAAAAAAATGAGAAAAGAAATGTTGGAAATGGTAAACAAACATAGCCTTCAACTTAAATGACAAAGGTCAGCTTTGCTTTATATGCCATCCATGTATAAAAGATTTTTCACATTGAAACAGGGTGTTGGGAGAAACCTGCCAAGATCTTGTACCAAACACTTAGATCCAACTTCAGTACGTCTCTCGCTCCTCGTTTTTTTTTTTGGGTTGATATGTGATATGAACACTCCTATTTTGCTGTTTCAGTGCTTCTTCCCGCAGAATTTGATAGCCCACATAAGAACCCCACTCTTCATTCTAAATGCCGTCTATGATGCATGGCAGGTATGCTGTATATTGCATGAAAAAGATCAGCATTTTTAATTGTTCAATAAAAGATGTTGAATTTCCATCACAGACGAACATCATATGCGAACACTTATGAGTTCAGAGGTTTTTTGGTCCAAAAAAAAGTCAACCTTCTTGATTTAGTCCCGAACTTAAAAAACATTGTTCAATTTTTTTGCCCCAAAGTCACCTGAAAATTGAAAATGGCGTCGTTTTATTTGACGCTAGTGTCATGTGAGGATTTATTTTGGGGCCAAAAGAGGGCAGTTGACAAGTTGTAGGGCTAAACTTATACATTCACGCGACTTAAAATGACACCGTTTTTCAATTTCTTAAATATTGAGGCTAAATTGAAAAGTTAAAAAATTTTGTGACCAAAATTGAACAGTAAATGAGATATGGGGGATAAAAAAACTTTTCAACTCGAACATTTGTTTATGTGTTATTTCTCGTGATTAGATTCAAGAAAGCTTGGCTCCTCCAAAAGCTGATCCTCATGGGAGCTGGCATTCGTGCACACTGAATATCGCTCGTTGTTCACCACCCCAAATCCAATTTTTACAAGGTGGTGCTTCTATTTGAAAAGGGACCTATATTTTGCTCAATACACCCGCACGTACAGCATTTTTAGCACTGCGTACCATCACACCAGTGTAAAAAAGGGTGTATTGAGCAAATACTGGGTGTCAATAGTCGTGCCCATTTGTAGTATTTATAATTGGTATATTTTGTGACTTCTTACATGTATCTTTCTGAGCAGGTTTTCGTGTTCATATGCTGAACTTAATTAAAGGGTTTGCAAACTCGAGACAAAACGGGATGTTCTTAAATTCGTGTTTTGCTCATTGTCAATCTGAGAGGCAGGATACATGGCATGGAAATAGGTCTCCCCAACTTGGCCACCAGGTTAAACTTAAACCATAAACTCTCTCTCTATTTCTTGGTTTCTTCAAATTAATTTTTTTTTTTTTTTTTTAACTTATACACTTACAAATTTAATGTCTTCATGTGAGGCCTCCTTCTAATATACAATTTAAGGGGCATTTGTTTTGAGAATCATTAAGTAGTAAATTATAATGATAATAATGCTGATTATTGTAAGTATTTTGCTCCAATCTTGGGATAAATGAGGACAAAAATATTGTTGGTTGAGGAGCAGTGAAAGATTGAGGAGAAATAGTTATAGGGGGGAGTCATATTAATCAAAATGGATATGGGTAGTTATGACAATGAAAATAAATGGTGATCAATTCATTTTCACCTTAATAAAAGTTAATCATGTCTGAAATATTATAAATTAGTTCACTATACAATATATGTTTTCTTAACACCACTTTGAACCTTGTCTTCACTAACAAAATGTGCATAAGCTGATGCGCAGCTTAGGAAAACGTTAAGAATATCAAACGTCTACTCTTAATTCTCCCTGGTTCTTCTGATCATTACGCCTTTGCTATTTAGTAGACGCTTGATATTCTTAAGGTTTTCCTAAGCTGTGCATCAGCTTATGCACATTTTGTTAGTGAAGACAAGGTTCAAAGTGGTGTTAAGAAAACATATATTGTATAGTGAATTAATTTGTAATATGAAAAACTTTTATTAAGGTGAAAATGAATTTATCGCCATTTATTTTCATTGTCATAACTACCCATATCATTCCCAACAATTTCCACCGAATTTTTTTGGACCAGACACCCCCCTGAGTTAACATGCACATTGCACCATTTCACGTGAAACACGGGATCAATACATCAATTAGTCTAATATGTTTATTTAATTTTGATTTGTATCACACCTCACACAATAATTCATCTTACAAAAATAATTTGTGTATATTAATTACCCTGTCTTTTCTGTTCTATGTTTGTGCCAGTCTGAATGCTGGATTTCCCCCGGTGTTTTTATCATTCCAACTTTCTAGTTTCTAAATCACAAATATTATTATTTTTGTCTTGTGCATTTCTTAAAGGATGTTAGAAGGAAAGTAATTTCACCAAGATTTATTTACCTAATCGTCTATTTTTGATATAAAATGCAGGGAATTGCAACATCAGTTGGAAATTGGTATTTCGATCGAGCAAACGTGAAGTTGATAGACTGTGCCTATCCGTGCGATTCGACTTGTCACAACCTGGCGTTCAGATGAGCAAATGGGACAAAAATTTTCCAACTACAAATTCTTTATTACATGTATGATATGTGATCTCAAATCCCATTTATGTTGTAACTATTCTGAGAAATTATTCATTTGAAGGCAATATGAAGCAATAATCTGAGCATAGCAAGGAATGGGAAAAGCAAAGGTGGTTTGATCAAGTTTGTGGTGGCCAAAAAGTGTGTTATTATTTGTTGTGTAATAGTAGTATTTATGGAGATTACTCATCTCTCTCTATTTTTTATTTTATTTATATATATTTGTGTTGATCAACAATCAACTTACAATTTGTATTATCAGCATACAAGCGCATAATTATTCGATTATTGAATAAATATTGAGATTTTTTTGGTTGATTAATTTTAGTTTTTTCAGTTCATATTCAGCATATTACATGAGATCGCTGGTTTATGAAATTCAGCTGCATTTGTGCAATTTGTTAATTAATTTGGCAAATTGATGTTTGACAGCATAAGAAGTGAAGATAACAACGCATATTAATTTTGAACAGAGATTTCATACATAAGATAGTGATATTTCTGCAGTTTTGTAAGATACTAGAATTCCAGAAATATTACAAAAAATTTCAAAAGTATATATGAGATAGTATCATATAAATTTTTTTATATTATTTTATCTACACAATATCCCACTAGACATGTAATCATATAAAGCCTCGAAGAATCATTTCGGACTTTGACTTAAAAAGTTTATTTGTAGTTCATTTTTAATAAAACTCGTTGATTTAAAGGAAACATAATTCAAGTTCAATGATATTTAAATCGTTATTGTGAACTTATTTTTTAGTAAGCTCGAGAGCAACTTCTATAAGTGGTTAATTGATAATTTGACTTTAATATACCGTTTGCACAATTAATATTTATGATAAACATACAATGTAAAATAGGCTTATTTAACTAAATAAAATTATATACTCCTTCCATCCTATGAGAATTTGCACCCCTAAAATTGCACGTGGATCATATCGGTAAATATATGTATATTTGTGTGAATATGCACGAAAATCAATATTTTCTTTTTAGGTAGTGTGCAAATTGATGTGAAATGTCCAAATAAAGAAAATGTGTAAATTCTTTTGGGACGGAGGAAGTAGTATTTAAGTAGAATATATGACTTTTATAAATACAAACTTTTATTTTCGTAATGAATTAATGTTAAATTTGTAATTATTATATATATTAAGCTCAAAAAGATTGAATTAACACAAATTCTAGCATGCACTCAAGTGCATAGCATGCACATGAATTTTAAGTTCAATTTTAACTTCAGTTTTGATCTTTTTAAAACATACATAAATACACCGAACTATGTGTTTTTTTCAAGTTGGGGTATTACTGACTATTTTTTTGGTATTACTAATTACTTCTAAGGGTATCATTGATTATTTTTTTAGGTATTGCTGATTTTTACTTGGGATATTTTTTTCAAAATCCAAGTGCTACTATTGAATTATTAATAATATAGTGGATAAGTAAATTCAAGCTCGATTAAAAAATTAAAAAGGTAGAATCAAACATTCTAAAGTTTGACTCGTGCAATTACATACTGTTGACAACGATTTCGTGAGGTTCTCGCCGTCGGGTTCCTAGCGGGTAGGATTTAGTATTTATGATGACTAAAAGCAGTAAATGCAATAGTTAATGAGCCCTCAATAGTAGATTTGCAATAAATGAGTTGTGTTACATTTGGGCATTTAAGGCCCTATTTATAGTGTACATGATGAGTTTCCCCACCTTGGGTTGGTAAGCCCGTGGGCCCCTCCTATTCCCAGCTGGGAGGTAATGAGTGGCTACAACCCCCTCTATGGACCAATGGGAAGACGCCACCTGACACTGTTGCCCTTGTACTGATGGGACTTGGCCCAACTACCCACTCTGACCCTGTCACATCCTCTGAACTGATGGTACTGACCATACTCTCACAGCTGGCGGAGCTGGGATCGGGCAGACGGGTAACCGGGTACCGTGTGGATGGCGAGTAGCCCGGGAATCCTTTCACGGGAAGCGGGTAGAGATCTTCCCAGGGCTCGTCGCTGGCCGACTGACCTTTGGTCTTCGTAACAAGTACGCTTCCCGATAAGTCTGCGGGGTCTTCGTCGGGTAGGCTTGGCGCTCTACCCGCCTACTCGATTGAGCCCGACGATCCTGATTTCCTCACCCGTGCGCCACTTCGGTCTGACGGGTTGAACCCGTTACCCGAATAGTCGGGTAATATTTATCGGGTATAACAATTGCCCCACCAGTCCATCATCGGAGGGGCCATTGCCGTCGGGTGGCGGGCTGGTCGATCCGCGGATTTGAGTTTGAATTTTGAATTCTGGGGGTGACGTTCCGTCTTCCGAGGTGACGCTTCGTATTTTGCGCCTGCTGATGTCACGGGATGACGTGACTGACGCGCAAGATCCCATGCATCACGTCCGCCGATTTTATCCCCAACCGTTGCGCACGTGTCCTCCACGTGCCCCCTAACTTTCGTTTAATTCCACTTTTGACCCAGTTTTTTGCAGTTTAGTCCTTCCTCACTTTCCCTATAAATAGGGGTCTCCACTTCTCATTCTCATTTTCGCTCTTTTCTCTCTTGCCCCCCTCTGCAAGTTTTTGAATATTCTGACTCACTTTCCGGCGACTCTTTCCATAATCCGGCGACCCTTTTCCATCTCCAAGGTAATTTCTTGCTTTCTTTCACCTATTCCTCCCTTTCTCTTCTTTATAATGAGTGACTCCGTTGAGAGCGTCGGGGCCGCCGACATTTTTCACTTCCGCCGCCGTGCTGCCGCCGATGCTGAGAGACCCCTCCGCCAAGCCGGGGAGGGCACCTCCCGTGCCACCGCCGCCTGTGAAGGCGAGGTTACCTCCACCGATGTGGACGCCTACGCCGACGACCTGGAGAGGATGAGCCCTCAGCGGGAGGGCCCTGCTCTCAACGTTTTCCCGGTGTCCTCCTACCCGCCTCGGGCGGAATATTATTTGTTTGACCAGGAGGCCATGCCTGAGAACGTCGACTACGCGGATAGCCGAGTGATCGGGTTTGACTACTCTGAGTACATGAGTCGGTTCGTGCGAAAACGCCCAACCCGCTATTACCGCGAGGCCCGCGAGACGGAGTTTGGGGCCTCTCACCGCCCTAGCTGCTTGCCCCCGGATGCCGACCTCAAGGAGATCCATTGGACCTTCGAGACGCCCTCCGATGTCCATTTTTATGCCCCACGGGCCGACGAGCGCGCAGACCAGCCCCCAGAAGGGCTGATCGCTATAAATGCGGACACGTTGCACGCGGGACTCCACTTCCCGCTCCACCCGGCTATCTCCCGGCTGCTCACCGCGTGGAACCTGTCGATAACCCAAATCACCCCGAACGGGTGGAGCTACTTGCTGGGCGCCATGGTCGCCCTCGGGCGTCAGGGACTTCACCGCATGCCGTCCCCCGAAGAGCTAAACCACCTCTACTACAAAGTGGCCTCGACTGGGCCGATGCACTTGGGGTACTACTCCGTAAAACCCCGGGGCGGCGACGCTATCGTCTTTGGCATCTCGCCGAAGGTGACGGGCTGGCACGAAAGGTGGTGGTGGGTTGGCAGCGCCTGGGAGAGTGTGGGAGTTAACGGGGCAATCATCCCGGTTCCTCGGGAATACAGTGTCCGCAATCGTTGAGGTAAACCCTCGGAATTCCTTCTTCCTCCTCAGTACTGATCTAATTTTTATTTTATTGTGCAGGCAACTCGGCGCCCAACCAGAGCGAGCTTACCGACAACTTCCGACAAGCCCTTGCTCGTGTGAAGGCTGAGCCCAATGTTAATCGGGATATCGACCAGCTTAATTGCAACGAGTAACGACGTTTGTCCGGCCTCCAGACCTTTTCCCGCCATTTAAATTTCGGTGGTCAGTTCCTTTTTACTCAATATATACGTTTCTTTTCATACCCTCTTACCCGAAATATTCTTACTCGACGTTTATTTTTGGACTTTACAGAACAGCGCTTCCCGGCGTCGAGCTCCACCCCGCCGGCCTCTCCAATTCCATCTCCCCCGGCTCAACCCGAGGCCGGCCAAATTCCTCCCGTCCCCGTCGTCAACATTGAGAGTTCAGAGGAGACGGTCGACATGACCCCCAAGAAGAGCGCCATCGCCAAACTGTCGAAGCGGGGAGCTGTCCGAGCAGCTGGAGTGACGATTCGCACACACCCATAGACACCCGCGCCGGCAGTGCCATCCTCCCCGGCTAGCGACCGACGCCACTCCAAACAGGCCCGGGTAGAGGGCCAGACATCGGTCGAGCCGACCATGGTGACCGTGGACGTGAGCCCGGCCACGGGCGGGTTGGTGGCCAGAACAGTCGAGGCGACGGCGGGAAGCTCAGCCTCTGCCTCTCGCGACCACAGCGACTTCTCCTTCCTCGGCTGGGGCAACCATCTTACGTAAGTTAGCTTCGTCTAGAATTCTGTTCTTCCTTTCATTTTCCTTGCTAACTGCCCACGTCGCCAATCGGTGCAGGCCTGATCCCCTGCCCCCAACAGAGGTTCTCCAGTTCCTGCGCTCGCAGGATCCGCCCTACGCGGAGACCCTCCCCGAGTTCTGGCCGGAAGAGCTTCGACGAGCAGTGGTGAATCTGCCCGGTCGTGGACCCTCAATTGCAAGAAGGCCTCCCGCACCGTCTCTGTGCCCGACCGGCTGAGGTCTGCCGCCATCCGTGCCTCCCGCGATGCCATCGCTCTGGAGAGCATCATGCTCGATTATGAGCGGGACGCACGGACTCTGGCCGCGTACAAAGCTAGTTTCTAGACCAAGAGGGATGAAGCTGCCCGGATGGATGAATAGAACAAGAAGCTTCGGGAGGAGCTGGAGGCTGCTCGCAAGAGCCACGTGGAGCTGGAGGGCATCTGCGAGGCGGAGAGGAAGGCGCGCGCCGATGCCGAGGTGAAGGCAGCTGAGGAGGTCCGCAAGGTGCGCAAGGCCCTCGCTGCGGAGGCTGACGAACGCCTGGCCGCCGAACGAGCCCGCCTCGAGGGTGAACACGAGTCGGCAGGCTCCATGGTCTACATCAATGCCTATGCCGATTCAATCCGCTCTTTGCTCCGCCGGAACCTCGAGGCCGATTACACCGGACCCTTGGAGGACCTAAGGTGTTATGTTGAGTCCAATCCCCCTTCTACGGACTATGACATCACTCTGAAGGATCTGGTTGATCGTGGGGTGGACCTGTCGTTCTTCGGCGACCCGACGACTTTCCTTTACCCTCTGGCCGACGAGGAGGTGGTCGAGGAGCCAGGTGTGGTGGATGAGGCGGCCCCATGAATATTTTTCTTTTTGTTTCCAAGTTTGTTGGCTGCGGGCCGTTGTAACATTTTTTTAACTTTAATGAAATCGTCCTTTTTCCTTCGATGTTGCTCTCCTTTTGTTTTTGCTTTCCCAGTTTTAATTGAATCAACCAATCAAATTAATAGTTAGTGACTGATGAGTGAAGTGCTTTAGCCGATAGACGGACAACGACTTCATGAATACGAGACTGAATTAACATTCGATTTAATAATTAACCAAGTGATTAATGAGTGAAGTGCTTTAGCCGATAGACGGGTAGAGACTTTCACAAATACGAGATTGAATTAACAATCGATTTAATAATTAACCAAATGATTAATGAGTGAAGCGCTTTAGCCGATAGATGGACAGCGACTTTCACGAATACGAGATTGAATTAACAATCGATTTAATAATTAACCAAATGATTACTGAGTGAAGCGCTTTAGCCGATAGACGGGCAACTACTTCACGAATACGAGATTGAATTAATAATCAATTTTATTGATTGCAAATTTGCGCTCGAGACGTGGTTACATTGAGGCCGCTTGCAGGCAAAATGATGATGCAGGCTAAACTACCTAGCCGCTACTGGTAGTACTTTTTGAGTAGGGAGGCGTTCCAAGGGTATTGGGCCGGATTGCCCTCAAGGCTCTCTAATTCATAGGCCCCGTTGGCCAGACGCCTGGAGATCTTTAGGGGTCCTTCCCAATTTGGGCCAAATGACCCCTTGGGCTGCCCGACCGCCCATCGTAGGACCAGGTCCCCGGCTTCGAATTCTCTGACTTTGATTTTCGAGTTGAAGTATTTTTCAGCCCGACGTTTGTAAACTATATTTCTTTGCTCGACGGATAGCCTCATTTCCTCCAGCAGGTCCAACTCGTTTAGCATGGCTTGGTCGTTCTCGGTCCCCACGAGTTGCGAGGTGTGGAAGCTCGGGATGATGACCTCTACCGGGATAACTGCCTCCATTCCGAAGGCCAGAGCGAAAGGAGTCTCCCCGGTGGCGGTGCGGCTGGTTGTTCTGTATGACCACAATACTTTGGATAGCTTGCTCGTCCATGTTCCCTTGCTCTCCTCCAACCTTGCCTTCAGCGTGTGTTTGATTATCTTATTCACCGCCTCGACCTGCCCGTTCGACTGAGGATGGTAGGGCGACGAGAACAGCCTCTTGATCTTGTGCTTCTGGCAGAATCTTTCCATCTCCAACCCGTCGAATTGCTTTCCGTTGTCCGAAATGATTATCTGTGGGAGGCCGAATCGGCAGATTAAGTTACGCCAGATGAATTTAATGACATGCTCCTGGTCGATTGTCTTCAGCAATTCTGCCTCCGGCCATTTGGTGAAGTAATCCACGGCGATGATTACGTACTTGATGCTGCCCGGGGCCGTGGGCAGAGGGACAATGAGATCGATCCCCCACTTTGCAAACGGCCAAGGGCTCAAGATTGAAGTGAGCTCGGTTGGAGCTTGGTGGATTGCCGGCGAATAAATTTGGCATTTGTGGCATGCCCATGCATAGTTGATCGCATCTTTTTTTAGGGTGTGCCTGAAATGCAGCGCCCCTCGTGGACTTCTACCAAGATCTTTTTTCCCTTCCCCGGCGTTATGCATCTTAGGAGGGGTAGGGCGAAACCTCGCTTGTACAATTGTTCCCCGATGATCGTGTATCGGGCCGCCCAAAGTTGTAACTATCTCGTCGTTACTCGATCGTCTGGGAGTTTGCCGTCGTGGAGGTACTTCAGAATGGGAGTCATCCAGCTATCCTCTTCCTGCCCCAGATTGGCCACCCGCTGGTTCGAGCTCGAAGGGGCGGGCAGGTAGGTGACTGTGATTTGCGACTTATCGACTGCCCCCTCGGATGTTGCAAGGCAGGCAAGGGCATCTGCTTGAGTGTTGTCGAGTCGGGGACCACCTCTATATGGACTTGGTCGAATTTCCCGAGGAGGTTCTTGGCTAATCCTTGATAGGCCAACATTCTATCGCTGCGCGCCTCGTACTCTCCTGAGATTTGGCATGTCACGAGCTGTGAGTCGCTGTAGACTTGGAGCCTCTTCACTCCCATGGCCATGACCATTTCCAGGCCGTTGATTAGTGCTTCGTATTCGGCCTCATTATTAGTTGCGTGGAAACCGAACCTGATGGCCTTCGTGAACGATTGGCCGAACGCACTGAGAAGGAAAATTTCCGCGCCTGCCCGCAAAGTTGTAGAGGATCCGTCGACGTACATCTTCCATGGTGGTTGCTCAATCTTGGACATCGCCTCCGGGTAGGTGAGCTCGACTATGAAGTTGGCCATGAACTGGCCTTTGATGGATGTTCGGGGAGCGTATGTGACTCCAAACTGCCCGATCTCTACCGCCCACTTGAGGCATCTGCCCGCCGTATCAGGTCGATGCAAAACTTGACGGAGTGGCATTGTGGTCAGTACCTCTACCTGGTGATCGAAGAAGTATGGGCGTAACTTACGCACACTCATCAATAGCGCATAGGCCAAATTTTCCAATGGCGGGTACCATAGCTCGGCGGCGTGGAGTGTCTGGCTGACATAGTAGATTGGCAGATGTGCCTGCCCCACAGCCCGTACTAGCACGGCACTGAGAGCTGAGTCCGAGGCCGCCAAGTAAAGGTAGAGCTTCTTGCCGGGGATGGGTTTGGCCAATATTTGGGCGTTTGACAGATAAGCCTTCAGATTATCGAATGCGAGCTGGCTCTGGGGTGTCCAGTTTAGTTTCCCTTCCGCATGCTATCGAACAATGGTTTGCACCGGTCCTCCATGCGGGAGATAAAACGGCTGAGAGCGGCCAAGCTGCCCGTCACCCTCTGCACCTCCTTTACTGTGCGCAGAGCGCTCATGTCGAGGATCGCTTGAACTTTGGTCGGGTTTGCCTCGATCCCTCGCTGGCTGACCATGTGCCCCAAGAACTTGCCCGACTCGACACCAAAACTGCACTTTTTCGGGTTGAGCCTCATCCGATACTTTCTTAGGATTCCGAATGTCTCGGCTAAGTGAGTGAGGTGGTCTTCCTTCTTCTCGCTCTTGACGATGATATCGTCGATATACACCTCCATGGTAGCCCCAATTTGGTCGTGAAACATGTGGTTGACCAGCCTTTGATAGGTTGCCCTTGCGTTCATGAGCCCGAATGACATCCACTTCCAGAAGTACATGTTCTTTTCAGTGAGGAAGGTGGTGTGCTTCTGATCGTCGGCGGCCATCGGGATCTGGTGATAGCTGGCAAATGCATCCATGAAAGTCCGCATCTCGTGCCCGGCCGTGCTGTCCACCAGGTGGTCGATGTGCGGCATCGGGAAGTAATCTTTCGGGCATGCCCTGTTCAAGTCTGTGAAGTCGATGCATAACCGCCAGGTGTCATTACTTTTCTTGACGAGAACGGCGTTTGATACCCACTGGGGCTTGTCGTCGGGGTCGACCATTCTGATAAGCTTGTTGTCGAGTAGCTTCTTGACCTCGGTGGCTATGACCGCGTACTTGTCTGGGCCGAACTTTCTTCTTTTCTGCGAGACTGGCTTGCGGGCTGGGTCGATGTGCAACTGGTGGGAACATACGGCTGGATCGACCCCGACCATGTCTTCGTGGGACCATGCGAATACGTCCAGATTTTCTTCCAGGAAGGCTGTCATCGCTGCTCTCATTTCGTCGGACATCATCGAACCGAGCTGAACACTCACTTCTGGTCGATTCTCCATTGTAACTGATATTAGTTTTTCGATCGGGCTGGCACCCTGCTCGCCGAGGTGTGGATCGTCGATCTCTCCTGTTAGGGTGTCATCGATTTCCATAGGCTCGAAGCCGATTCTAGGCTCTAGTTCGATCTCAGTGTGTTCAAAATTTTGTGAATCTTCTTCCATTGGGTGGGCAGTGGGTGGGATTTCTTCGTCTATCTCCATGTCTCCCTTCCCGATTGTGTAGATATAATCTAAATTTGCAGAATTTGAAATAAGATCGATATATGCTAAATAACCGCGTGCTATTTTCTGATTACCCTTAAGAGTCCCAACCTTCCCAGAGGTGGTTGGGAACTTGATACAATAATAGAATGCTGAGGCGGCGGCTTCGAACTCGTGCTCGAACGGCCTGCCGAGAAACCCATTATAGGTTGACGTGAGGATCTCGCCGTCGGGTTCCTAGCGGGTAGGATTTAGTATTTATGATGACTAAAAGCAGTAAATGCAAGAGTTAATGAGCTCTCAAGAGTAGATTTGCAATAAATGAGTTGTGTTACATTTGGGCATTTAAGGCCCTATTTATAGTGTACATGGTGGGTTTCCCCACCTTGGGTTGGTAAGCCCGTGGGCCCCTCCTATTCCTAGCTGGGAGGTAATGAGTGGCTACAGCCCCCGCTATGGACCAATGGGAAGACGCCACCTGGCACTGTTGCCCTTGTACTGATGGGACTTGGCCCAACTACCCAGTCTGACCCTGACACATCCTTTGAACTGATAGTACTGGCCATACTCTCACAGCTGGCGGAGCTGGGATCGGGCAGACGGGTAACCGGGTATCGTGTGGATGGCGAGTAGCCCGGGAATCCTTTCACGGGAAGCGGGTAAAGATCTTCCCAGGGCTCGTTGCTGGTCGACCGACCTTTGGTCTTCGTAACAAGTACGCTTCCCGATAAGTCTCCTGGGTCTTCGTCGGGTAGACTTGGCGCTCTACCCGCCTACTCGATTGAGCCCGACGATCCTGATTTCCTCACCCGTGTGCCACTTCGGTCTGACGGGTTGAGCCCGTTACCCGAATAGTTGGGTAATATTTGTCGGTTATAACACATACATCCCTAATTCTAGTTATCTGATCTCTAATTTTCGCACTGTCTTAAAAAACACAAATCCTAGTATGCACTCAAGTGCATAATATGCAGTTAGATTTTAAATTCAATTTTGAGTTCAATTTTGATTTTTCAGAACACATACAAACACACCGAACGATGTTTTTTTTTCAGTTGGGGTATTACTTATTACTTCTTAGGGTATTACTGACCACTTCTTGAGGTATTACTGTTTATTTCTTAGGGTATTACTGATTTCTGTTTGAGATATTTTTTTCAAAATCCAAGTGCATACCATGAAATCAAGTGCACACTAGAATTACTAAAAAAAATTTGTAATTATTTTAAATATATTATAATTATGGACAATACTTATAGGGTAAAATACTTAATGGGTCAACATGTCTAATGAACTTTAGGGTTACATCTCTATCACTATAGTGTGTGTGTGTGTGTGTGTGTGTGTATATATATATATATATATATAATTGATTATTATATTGTATAGAAGAGATAGAATACATAGAAATATAGTGTAAACCTCCTGGCTTGGTATGCCAGCCGTAGTCTTTCATGACGAATTGGGTAAAAAAAATTATGCCTCCGCTTTCTTTATTTTACAACACATTATCAGCACGATTGTTCTACAAGTTTCACACGATTCTCCAATTTTCCGCCAAAGCATACATATTTGTGTTTAAATTTCCCCTTGGACTCGATATTGGTTATTATACCTGCTTAGATATTGAAGATGTGCGAAATTAAGGCTGACAGAATTGTCCCTCTTTATGAGACGGGGATGTCCAGCCGAGTGTTTCATTAGATGTTTAGGAAACCTTACGTAGGGTTCCGCTTTGAAGAGTTATTAAATCACACATTTATGTGAAAAATATTATGGTTAAGATTGATGTCTCAAAAAGATAAAATACTAAAGTGTTAATGAATCTAAAGCATGCCTGAAGCGTAAGATACCTTAGTTACAAAATTTAACCTCCTGAAGAGTTGAAGAAGTGGTCTCAAAATCTATTTTAGGTTCATAGCATAAACGGTTAGTCCATCCAAAATAAAATATGATACGTCGGATCTTGTGTTAATTTATCTATTAAAGTATGCCAAATAATAAAAACCATTTTGTAAATAAATTTATTTGTGAGACATGTGCAAAAGGGTAAACATATAGTACAACTATCTCGTACTAAAGTTGGAATTAAATCGCCTATTTTTTTAATGGTTTCGTGGAGATACTTGTGGACTGATTCATCTGGTATCGAGACTGTTTTGATAATTTATGACCATAATTGATGCTTCCACACTATGGACTTTGTGTGTGTTTTTCTCCACTTGTAATAACATTTTTTTGCCAAGTTTGTTGCAAAATTATTTGAGCTTAGGTTTTATTCCTAAATTATCCTATTAATTTGAATGGATAATGTCAGTGAACTCACGTTGAAGACATTTAATGATATTATTATATGGTATTGAAAAAATTTAGGTGAAGCATTCAATGTCTTATGTCTACACCTAGAATGGTGTTGCTAAATAACTCATATGATGCATCAAATTAATTGCTAAGAGCTTTAGTGCAAAATTCCAACTTACATATTTCATTTTGGGGGCATGAAATTTTGTATACAACTACTCTAATTAAAATCCCACCTATTGCATATTATTATTACTCCCCTTTACAACAGATGCATAGAAAATAGTAATCAATTTCCATCTGCGAATATTTAGTTGTGCAATACTTGTATCACCACCATACAACGAATCTAACAGCCCAGTCGACTGACTGCACACTTGATGACGAGTCATTTCTCGGCATTAGGGGAATATAAGAATCCAAAATTAAATGAATGACGAAAAATTTCCTTGAAGGAAAAAAGATCTTCCCTGAAGGAAAAAATATCTTCAGTATTTAGACTCAAGCACTAGTCAAAGTGAACTGGAATTTCAAAGCATAATTACCTTGCAATATTTAGCAAATTATCTATATGTATTTACTGAACATAAAAAAGTGACTACAAATGGTTGAGGTTCCAATAAAATTAAGTATATATGTTAACGCCACCATACGCAAGAAGCGTAAATGACCTCCCAACACGAAAGATATATATCAACGGTAAATTAAAGATAGCAAAATATTACACCACTCTCAAAATCACCTAAAGAGATTCGTCCTGGAGACGGAAATCCTTGTAAGAAAGCATGTGCACAAAATATTCAAAATACTAGGATTGCAGAACGTCTAGATCAAAATATTTTTGGGAAATGATGAGGATCTGGTTGGTATGTATCTTATAAATAAATACAGGAGAAATAATAGAAATATTACGTTGTCGACAACATATACATGTCCACAATTGCTCTTTCTTAAATTTGGATCCAGTACTCAAGTTGGGTTTGAGTAAACTAGAAAGAAGCAAAATGTGGCAGCGCTAGACTCGTTCAACGAAAGAAAACTATTTGGTTCTATCGTATGTTCACCGAAGTGTTATCCCTGTTGGATATACATAAGTATTTGTATGAAAACCAAATTAGAATAACAAGGTGGTGAATGAGGTTAGTAGCTCGATGAGTTTTTGTAGAGTCCCGATATTGGTTTTGATCATATTCTCCTATTATGAATAAAATAAAGTTCCACTATAAAATATTCCTAGCAGCAAATATGAATTTAGAAATGCAGTTGATGGACCTTGTAATTGCATATTTATATGGTTATTGGATGTCAATATTTTTATATGAAAATCTCTGATGAATTTAGAGTTCACCAGATGAAAAATTATCATAAAACTCTGTGGTCATTATATGACCTAAAATAATCTGGACCGCAATCGACTCAGTGAGTTTCTCCCAAAGAAGGATTATATGAAAGACATAATTTGAAATAATTTTTTTGGTGAAATCAAAATATTATCTCGGATGTTGCGACACCCCTACAAGTAGTTTAGAATATTATGTGTTGAGGGTAAGAGAGGTCATATATGGCGGCATGATTACTTTTAATTAGCAATAATAAGAGACAAGAGAATCAGACTTGTTTTAATGACAATCATCCTCCCCCCTTTAAAGTCAAATCCCATATTCCAAGTATACTTGGTGGAATCAATCTTTTTACATAAACTCATAAACAAAAAGTTGAAATATCAGACAAAGATAACGAGAATCTTTTTGAATAATTATAACAAATTATTAGGATTTCTTCTTCTTCATTAACACTAAATATGTATTAACAATTTAATTTCTTCCATTCATTTATAGGTTCCTTCCCATCTTATCCAAGTTTTGAATTATGCCTCTTTGCTTAAATGGAGAATAATACACTGTGTTCGTCATATTGTGTGATATGTGACTTCATTATTGTAAGTAAAATCACACAAAAAATATTATTATTACGAAGACAAAAATTTGCTCAAATTCCATATATATGATTTGATTTTTAGTTGTGGGTATAAAATATACTGTTCAAATCCACGCTACCTATCTAATTGATATGTAAAAGGGGTATTCTCGCATAACAGTCAATATTCATTAATTAATGAATACGAAAAACTGATTAAAACATTAATACATAAAAAGTGCATTTAATTTTAGACCATCCTAACATCCAATGATGGTGTAACGGAAGATGTTATGTTATGAATAATTTGTTGTTTGTTAGGAGGTGTGTCTCGAACACTGCACGAACAAAGTAAATACTAAACGAATTCGTATGAAAAATCGAGTCAAGGAAAATTCTTTTCCCGCAAGACTGAATACGCCCCGTATAGTGCTTACGGTATCGTGCGTATTAGTCTCCAAAGGTAAAACGGTTTAGCAGTTTACACCGGCATCACCACCGTGTATAAACTCTCAGGGAACGAAATCGAAATTTCAAACTGAACGAAATAAGTATATGCGAAAGACTTTCTAAACTCTAAAGTTCGTAGGCTGAAAGGTGAGTACGAAAGTCTGGGTATGAAGGGGTATATATAGGCGGAAATCTGCACTGCAGATGAGGACGATCGATTGAGAAAATCGTGGGATAACCACGAAATCAGTGGATAGAGACGTTATCTCTTTCTTGGGAAGCAAGAACAGAATGTTCCTCCAAATATTTCAATTTAAAATCAAATTCGAAATCTGGAGTGTATTAATCATTCTGCGAGTGTATTAATCATGTTCGTGGGCCGATCCAAATCCGATGGGCCACCCAAACCGGTTCGGCCCAAAAAGGTATTGGGTCTTTTCATATTTTTGATACTCTAAAAATATAGGTAGGCCCCAAAGCCCAATTGCCAAGAACCAAGAACCAAGAACCACGGACCCGGACTCGGGCGCGGGCGGGGTGGGGCGCACGCGCGCGCGTGTGTGGTCCATGGTTAGGGTCCCCATGTACCAAGTTGAAGAACATGAACACTTTCCTTCTTATATCCAAGGAACACTTCTTGTAATTATTCTATGTAGGATGGAACCCAATTATTCATTTCCATTGAATTATTCACCACAAGTGAATAATTATCCAACTTCCCAAATTAATTTCTCACTCACTTGAAATCGGTTTTGAGATATTAAATATACCACGTATATTTACTACGCGAGTAGAACAACGTCGTTAATTTTGTTTTCCCAAAAATTAACATTTTTATTCCTAAAAACAGTAGTCAATATATAACCAATTTCCAACAATCCCCCACATGAGTGAGAATTGCACCTATACAGAGTCAGGCTTGTTCGTTCAGCTCGATTGAGACCTCATTGCTTCCGGATAAGTAGTCAATGGCTTTGAACTTTTCGTAGTTCGGCACCATCAGGTATACCGGTGGCTTAGTGGACACGATACCTTGAACTAATCCTCCTTAGTGTATACCTTACAGACAATGCAGACACAAGTCAGTCTCGATTCCGATTTGTTCTCACGTTTTTATCCATTTTTGCCCTGGACGCCCTTTGTATTCATAAATGTTTGGTCGAAGCGGCCCTCACTTCTCATTTATATAGGTGATCTCCTTACGAATATCTCGTCATACTCAGTCCCACTTTGAATTATAGGAATCATTAAAAGTCAATGACTTATCCTTTACCACAACTCACAGATCTACTAACACTTAACACAGTGCTGTCAGGAATGGTCATAATTTTCAAGTGTTGTACAACTAACATTCACAGCTTAGTTTTCCCTTTTGAACCAAGTTCTTGGGATCTCCAGTCATCATGGTTGGGTTACCACTGTTTCAGTTTTATTTGTGGATTTTAGACCCATTCCCTCTATCTGCTTATTCATTTGATCTCGGTTCAAGCTCTTCGTGAGTGGATCCGCTATGTTATCAATTGATCTTACATAATCAATTGTTATAATACCTGTTGAGATCAAATGTCTAACGGAGTTATGTCGATGACGGATATGTCTCGACTTTCCATTGTACATACTGCTCAAAGCTCTACCAATAGCAGCTTGACAGTCACAATGTACCATTACAGATGGTACCGGTTTGTTCCAACAAGGAATGTCTTCTAAAAAGTTATGAAGCCATTCAGCTTCTTCACCAGCTTGATCCAAAGCGATGAACTCAGATTCCATTGTGGAACGGGCAATACACGTCTGCTTTGTGGATTTCCATGATACAACTGCTCCTCCAATAGTGAATACATATCCACTAGTTGAGAATGAGTCTTTACTATATGATATCCAATTAGCGTCACTGTACCCTTCAAGTACAACTGGATGTCGCGTGTAGTTTAGCCCAAAATCAAGAGTATACTTCAAGTATCTCAAGACCCTTTTCAGAGCTTTCCAATGTTCGTGACCTGGATTGCTCGTGTACTTGCTCAGTTTGTTCACAGAGCATGCAAGATCAGAACGTTTGCAACTTGTAATGTACATCACGCTTCCAATGATCCTTGCATATTCCAACTGATTCACAGGTTCACCTCTATTCTTTTTCAGATGAACATTTTGTTCTAGTGGAGTTTTAGCAGGTGGATCATCAAATGCATTAAATTTCTTCAAGACTTTCTCAACATAATGAGATTGTGTTAAAGAAATTCCATTTGAAATTCTTTCTATTTTGATTCCTAGAATTACCTCTGCTAAACCCATATCTTTCATGTCAAAATTTTTCTTTAACATGTTTTTCATATTAACGACCACTTTTGAATTGTTACCCATGATTAACATGTCATCAACATATAAGCATACAGTAAAAAAAATCCATTTTGTGTATCTTTCACATACACACACTTGTCATATTCGTTAATTCGAAATCCATTCGACAATATAATATTGTCGAACTTCAAATGCCATTGTATAGGAGCTTGTTTAAGTCCATACAACGACCGAACGAGTTTACAAACTTTTTTCTCGTTCCCGGGTACAACATAACCCTCTGGTTGATCCATGTATATTTCAGCATCTATTTCTCCGTTAAGGAAAGCAGTCTTTACATCCATCTGGTGTATTTCGAGATTATGCAAAGCAGCAATCGCGATAAGTACACGAATGGATGTAATCCTTGTGACCGGAGAATAGGTGTCAAAGAAATCATACCATTCTCTTTGTTTAAAACCCTTTGCAACCAAACGGGCTTTATACTTGTCAATTGATCCATCTGCTTTGTACTTTCTTTTAAGGATCCATTTACATCCTAAGGTCTTACAACCTTTAGGGAGGTCAACCAACTCCCATGTATGATTTTGCAGAATCGAATCATATTCATTGTTTATTGCTTCTTTCCAGAGAGGTGCATCTGGTCTAGAAAGAGCTTCTTTGATAGTCCTAGGTTCTTCTTCTAACACATACGTGATGAAGTCTGGACCATAGGTCTTATCAATTCTAGCTCGTTTACTGCGTCTGGGTTCTTCACTCTGCTGAGTAGAAGGACCTGCAGCTTCACTTGATTCCTCATGAGTTCGCTTATTTGAACTCACTTCTTCTTTGTCCCTACACGAGAACACATTTTCAAAGAAAATAACATTCCTTAATTCTATTGTAGTACCTACTGTCATATCGGGTATTTCTGATTTGTGAATCAAGAATCGATAGGCACTACTATTGAAGGCGTATCTTATAAAGATCCCATCGACCGTCTTAGGTCCGATTTTCACTTGTTTAGGGAGTGACACTTTAACCTTAGTCAAACACCCCCACACTTTGAGGTATTTGTAGGATGGTTTGCGATTTTTCCACAACTCATAAGGTGTCTTATCTTGAGTCTTAAGTGGAATTTTGTTCAGAATATGGTTAGCTGACATAATAGCTTCCCCCACATGTTCTGAGGTAAACCCGAGCTGATTAACATTGTGTTCATCATCTCTTTCAAGGTTCGGTTTTTAATCTCTGCAATACCATTCAATTGAGGTGAGTAGGGAGCTGTCGTTTGATGTATGATGCCTGATTCAGTACATAATTGTTTAAATGGAGCCACATATTCTCCACCTCTATCACTACGAATTGCTTTAATTCTAGTGTTCAATTGATTCTCTACTTTACTTTTATATTTTTAAAAGCTTCAATAGCTTCATCTTTACTTCGTAGCAAGTAAATGTAGCAGAATCTTGTGCAATCATCAATAAAAGTAATAAAATACTTTTTACCACCTCTAGTTTGCACGAATTTTAAATCACATACATCCGTGTGAATTAATTCTAGAGGAGTTGTGTTCCTTTCAACAGATTTAAATGGTAACTTAACCATTTTTGCTTCACACATGTTTCACATTTTTTGGATGTATCCACATTATCAATTTGAGTAAATCTAAATTTACCAATCGTTTTATAGAATTTAGATTAACATGTCCTAATCTAAAATGCCATAAATCGGAACACTCAGCGATATAAACGGAAACTGAACCATTTTCATTGATAGTAGTGTTTGTGCCATTACGGCTTACAGTCATAACTGACATCTTAAAAAGGCCCTTCTCGAGGTAACCTTTCCCTAGAAAGATGCCAAAGTTGCTAAGTACAACTCCATTGGACTCAAACACTAGCTTAAACTGATTACTAACTAACATGGAGCCAGAAATGATATTCTTTCGGATGTCCGGGACATGCAGCATATCCTTCAGCTTGAGCTCCTTTTCCGATGTCAGCTTGATCACCACCGTTCCTACACCAACCGCTTTAGACGAGGCTTGGTTTCCCATGTAGAGCTTTCTTCCCGCAATAGGAGAATATGTGGAGAAGGCAGATTTCTCCGAGCAAACGTGGCAAGTGGCACCTGTGTCCACGAACCATTCTTTCTTGTTCTCCACTATGTTGACCTCGGTCACTAAAGCAGACATATCCATCTCCGTGAGCTCTCGTTCTGCAACGTTCACGGAGTTCTTCTTTCCCTTGTCTTCCTTCTTGGGCTGACGACAATCAGCGGCCCGATGATTGGGTTTGCCACAGTTGTAGCACTTCCCACTGAATTTCTTCGGGGCAGGAGCAGCTGCAACAGCCTTGCCTTTGCCTTTGTCGTCTTGACGCTTTCTCTTCTGTTGGGACATTGTCAGTTTTGATTTAGATCCCAAAAGCCCCTGAAAAGATGATTGCCTTAATCTGTCTTTGTCAGGCTAGTCTTGGTTAGGATTAGTACTTAGTCATTTTACACTTCACAGGTACTCAGTAAGAGGAGAACTCACTGGAGACAATCAAGACTCAGAGCCTGAAGACGAAGAGCACCATCCTGAACTTATGGCAGTCGTCTAAGCTGGCTGAGTAAGTGTCAGTGATGAAGAGTATGACCCTGAGGTCATTACTAACTCAGTCCTGAAGGGTACAGGTTGTCACTGAGTAAATGGGAAGACTTGGAGTAGAGCCAAGCAATGCAAAAGGAATTTCAGCGTCAGGACAAGACCGGTGAGCTCAAGACAAAATGAACTTAATAAGACAAGCCTGAAGCTCTGGAATAAGTTCTGACATTCTCACCAACCTGATGACGTGGACCAATCCGAGGAGGACACGCACGTACGGAACCTGACACAGAGACTGAATTCAGACTGCATATTCAACGGGCAAGCATTTAATGTGCATTAAATGCAAATACCAAATCCATGCAAAGGCGGCTGCTGCATAGAGATATGTCCGTTTGAAGCCACTCTACATAGATGGCTAGAAGGCTATCTCTCCAACGGATAGTTTTTCAAAACCACCTATAAATACAGAAGGCCTTGAACCCATTCAAGGTTACGGGAAATTTCCAAGCCAGAAATTACTCAAAACTCTCAAGCAATCAAAGCATTCAGCCTTTAAGAGAAACACTCGAAACCTTCTAAATTTCCCAAGTGTTTCTTAGCAACTGAGAGCTATTCTGTATTCCAAGAGCTAATTAGAATTATCTTAAGCTTAGAGAGATTATCCAATCCTTAGCACAGCTTTGCCTTGTAAGGATAATCTCAACTTAGTTGGAATCCAAACTGAAACCAAAACCCTAAGTTAGGCTTGTTGGGAGTAAGTCGGTTAGTGTGATAGTAAGAGGAGTTTGTATAGATCAGTGAGGTAACTGGTCTTGGTGCACCTTGGCACGTTAAAAACAAGAATCCCTTGAGTGGATTTCCTGTTAAGTCAGGCCGTGGACGTAGGAGCTTGAGACTCTGAACCACGTTAAACTCCTTGTGTTCTTACTGCTTTGATATTGTGCATACCTGCCATATTACTTATTCATTCATTGCATTCAAGCTTATCAGGTCTGAATCAATCAACCTGATCTTCTAAAGTACACTGCCTTGCTAAACACTTCTAAGTTTTGAGTAAAACAAGTTTTCAGAAAGCAAACTAAACAGGACTTTAAACTATCAGGGCTCAAACATTTCCGCACTGAACTTGAACTGATAGTTAGCCAACTGACCCGCACCAAGTGTAGTCAGTGGGTGTATTATCAGCTCCTAGTTCTTTACCACTCTGAGTGAAGGGGACTCAGTCAGTTTAAGTATAAAAAATCGGTATACGTGTATTCCCCCCCCCCCATACACGTATTCCTCAGTCTTGTACCGGGACCAACAAGTGGTATCAGAGCAGTGGTTCGAAAGACCACTGACTTTGAATACTAATAGTTTCAGAGGAGAAACTGTTGGTGGTCACTGAACAGATCTGAGTTTGCTTTTCACAAAACTTGCATCATCATCATGGCTTCAAGGAGACTTGAAGCCTCGTTACCTGAATTCTCTGTATCTAACTTTGTCTATTGGAAGTTCAGACTAGAGGCACATCTAGATGCCATCCATGACCAGATGCCGCGTGTGCTCAGGGAAGGACCGATCAAGATCACTATTCCTAACGTCAGAGGACTGGGATACGATGATCTTGCGATTGGCGTGCAGGTTCCTAAGGAGAGGAAAGACATGACCAACGATGAAATCAAGATGGTGGGGCTTGACAACGTCGCCAGAAACATCATCTTGCATACGGTGCCCTTCGAGGAGTCAGCCAGGCTGATGAACCTAAAGACGGCAAAGGAGGTCTGGGACGAGCTGACCAGGATGTGCGAAGGGTCAGAAAAGATAAAGGAAAACAAGAGGAATATTGCCATTCAGAAATTCGAAGCGTTCGAGATGCTGCCTGATGAGAGCATAGATCAGATGGAGTCAAGATTCATCAAGTTGATGAATGAGTTGGTGATGTTGGACAAGGATGTCCCAAGGAGAGATGTTGCTTCAAAAATCCTGAATGCCCTTCCTGAGAGATGGGACAACAGTGTAATTATGCTTAAGAACACTCAGGATATGAGTAACATAACTTCTGCTTTACTTTTTTCAGAGCTAAAAGCGCTTGAATTTGATCTTAACAAAAGGAAGAAGAAAGTTCAGTCAGAAGAGGAAGGGAAGGAGAAAACTCCTGAGAAAAGTGTGGCGTTCAAGGCCAGGTCTGAACCTGTTGAGCCCTCATCAAATTCTTCATCAAAGTCACTGATGGAGATGAGCAGGGAAGAACTCGCTGAGGAGTACAGCCTGATGGCCAGACGATTTGACAAGCTCAATTCCAGGTTTGGTCGTTATAAAAAGTTTTATCAGGACTCACGTGACAGGAAACCTGAAGGAACCCACCAAAGCTCGAGGAGATATGAGGAGCGAAGGAACACTGACCAGAGGAGAGAACGTGGTGATGAAAGGAGATATTCTGAACCAAAAACTGAAAGAAGAGACGAACAGAGACGTACTCGTGATGATAGATATCCAACCAAGGCTGAAAGCTCACCAAGAACCAGGGAACCTGACTCAAGGAGGAACCCTGAACCGAGAAAAGAAAGAATAAGTGAGCAGGTAGCATGTTACAACTGTAACAAGATTGGTCACTATCAGTACGATTGCCCGGAGCTGAGTGCTAGGGAGAGAGAGGAAAGGAGAGCCACGAGGGATCTAAGATCTGCTGATCGGAGGGCCATGGTGGCTGAGGATGCAACAGACTCTGATGGCCCCACTGAAAGGTCACCTGAACTCTTCTCGGATGATGAGTACGATGATGTCTGCCTAATGGCTAGGGATGAGCCTGAGGTAACATCAAATTCTGTTTGTGCTTCTTACACTGGTCAAAATCCTGAGCTCAGCTCAGAGTCAGTTAGAGAAATGAACCTTCAGATCTGTCTTGATCAATTGATGGTTGATTTCTCCAGACTGCAGGAAACTAATGTCTTCTTGGTAGAGGAGAACAAGAAATTGAGTACTGAAGTTCAAAACCTGAATGAACAACTCACTCAGTCTGATCTCAAAGAATCAGCTCAGATTGTGAGACTAACTCAGGAAATTGACATGATCAATTCTGAGCGTCTCCCAAGAGAGAAAATTCTGAAGGAACTGGCTGAGGAAGAGCTGGTCAGGAAGGAAGAGCTGAAAGCACTTAAGAGTAAGTTTGATGACCTCTTTACCAGACATGAAATCCTGAAAAAGAGTGAGGACTCTCTCAAGAAAAAGGTTGCAGCAATGAATAAATCCTCAGTGGCTAGAGAGGAAATAAATAGCAACCAGATACTTGGGAACAAGAAAAAGGGACTTGGATATGTTCCTGAGAAATCCTCACAAGGTCAGTCTCATGTTGCTTCAGGGAGCAACACTGAGAGGGTATTTGTTCAGACAGGCCAGAGTGCACCTAAGGTTGTGCTCCAGGCCCGTCAAACTGATAAGGGCAAGGAAACCGTTGACACAGTCAGGGTTGCTCCTAAGGTAGCTAAGCCAAAACCCAAGGGAAAGGCAAAGCAACCTGCGGAAGCCCCTGAGAGCTCAGGCCAGGGAAAACCTCAGCGAAAGCAGAGAAAGACTCAGGCCAAGAGCCCTCAGACTGGTCAGCAAGGGTACCATCATGCTTGGCAATACCATCAGGGAAGGCCAAACATGATGACACCCCCGTGGTTTTGGCATCCTGAGGCCTTTAACTGTTTTCCTTTCCCTCACTTGCCTAGGGGGAATAGAAATCAGGGCCCTTATCAAAAACAAGGCCCAAGACCTGCTGCACCCAGACCTAGGAAGAACAGGAGGCCAGCCCAAAAGGCATCCACTCAGGCTCCTGCGAAGCCTAAGTCTAGCACCCATACACCATCTTCCTCTCAGGCTAAGAAGAAGAAAGTTGTGTATGTCGATGTTTCAGGGAGACAGATTCACCACTCTGAGGCAATCAGGGTTGTGAAGCAAGTCTGGATCCCGAAAGGTACAGCTGACACAATAGGACCCAACACCCAATGGGTACCTAAAGCCTGATTTGCTCACAGGCGGCTGTGGATCACAACAAGAGGAGAGAAGACTCAATCAAAGCTGTTTGGTACCTAGACAGTGGTTGCTCAAGACACATGACTGGAATGAAGAGTCTTCTCCAAGAGTATCAGGCTAAAGATGGTCCACAGGTAACCTTTGGTGATAACTCAAAAGGTGTTACTAAGGGTTTTGGTGTTCTAATTATAGGTACAGTAAGAGTGAAAAATGTGTCCTTTGTGGAAGGACTGAAGCATAACCTGCTGTCAGTAAGTCAATTCTGTGACAAAGGGTTCAGTGTTGAGTTCTCATCGAATAAATGTTCAGTCAAGGACAAATCAACACAAGTGCTTCTATCAGGTATAAGGAAAGGTAACGTTTATCTCGCTGATTGGAGCAGCACTATTCCTAATACTTGTCTTGTTGCTAAAAGCTCTCTAGAGCTCAGTTGGTTATGGCATAAAAGATTAAGCCACCTGAACTTCAAGATTCTTAACAAAATTTCTAGACAGTCACTTGTTGATGGTCTCCCTAATGAAGTTTTTAGCAAAGATCACGTGTGCAAAGCTTGTCAGGAAGGGAAGCAAGTCAGAGCGTCATTCAAAGAAAAGGCTTCTTACTCCACTGACAGGATACTTCAGCTTCTGCACATGGATCTATTTGGTCCCATAACACCTGTGAGTATGAATGGTAGAAAATATACCCTTGTGGTTATTGATGATTATTCTAGATATACTTGGGTTATTTTCCTGTTAAATAAGAAGGAAACACAGGTGAAGCTTCCAGAGTTGCTCAGAAGACTCAGCAATGAGAAAAATCAGTCCATTACCAAGATCAGATCTGACAAGGGCACTGAGTTTATAAATTCATATATTTCTGACTTTTGTAATGAACTTGGTATAGCTCATGAGACTTCTGCAGCTAGAACCCCACAACAGAATGGTGTCGCTGAAAGGAGGAATCGGACACTGAAGGAAGCTGCAAGGACCATGCTGGCTGAGTCAGGATTGCCCAAGAAGTTTTGGGCTGAGGCAATCAACACTGCATGCTACACTCAGAACAGATCCATGCTGAACAAGCAACATGCTCAGACCCCATATGAGACATGGAACAAAAGAAAACCTCGTATTTCTTACTTTCATGTGTTTGGTTGTAAGTGCTTCATCCTCAACAATGGGAAAACCCAGTTGAAAGCCTTTGATAGCAAATCTGATGAAGGAATATTCTTGGGATATTCTGAAATTAGCAAAGCCTTCAGGGTTTACAATTGTAGGACCCTTGTTGTGGAAGAATCACCTCATGTTGTCTTTGATGAATCTGCTAATGAGTCTAGGGCAAAGGTGCTGAATCCTGACACTGAGGAGGTCACGAGGAGTGTGACAAGGCTGAGCTTGAAGAGTCAACCTGATTTCAAGATCAAGACTGTGCCAATTCCCAGATGGGATGATGATGACGATCAGGATGATGAACCAAGTGCCACTCCTAAACCCAGCACATCAGGGATGGTTGAGCCTCAGACAGAGGAACAGGCTCAACCTGAGGTAAGTACCGTCTATGAAGATGCTGTTGCAGCTGAGACGGATCCTGAGTCACCTCATCAAGGGGGAATCAATGTCCCTGACATTGAACTTGTTAATCCCTTCGGTATAGACTCAGGATCATCCCCTTCTGTTCAATTTCCTGAATTTTATGAGCCTGTAGACACTAACATTGCAGGTACTTCAGGAACAACTCCTGGCAAAAGAACATGGTTAGAAGATCATCCCATTGATCAAATTATTGGTGATCCAACTGAGGGAGTCAGGACCAGACGGTTTCATGGTGAGAGTGCATTGTTCTGTTGCTTTCTCTCTGAGCAAGAGCCTCAGAACATTGAAGAAGCTCTCACTGACTCGAACTGGATCATTGCCATGCAAGAGGAGTTGAATCAGTTCACAAGGAATCAGGTTTGGAAACTGGTAGATAGACCTAGGCATCAAGGTGTGATTGGTACCAAGTGGGTCTTTAAGAACAAGAAGGATGAGAATGGTGTTGTGGTAAGGAACAAGGCTAGACTGGTTGCAAAAGGGTATTGTCAGTCTGAAGGAATAGACTATGATGAGACTTTTGCTCCAGTGGCTAGATTGGAAGCTATCAGGTTGTTCCTTGCCTATGCGACATATAAGAAGTTCAAGGTGTATCAAATGGATGTCAAGAGTGCATTCCTGAATGGTGTACTCAATGAAGAGGTATATGTTGAACAACCTCCCGGGTTTGAGGTTGGAGATAGAGTATACCATTTGAAGAAAGCACTCTATGGACTTAAGCAAGCACCAAGAGCTTGGTATGATACCCTCTCTCAATTCCTGACTGATCATGGGTTCAAGAAGGGAACAGTGGATAGGACTTTGTTCAGGATCACTGAAGGTGATGACATTCTCCTGGTCCAAATTTATGTGGATGACATAATATTTGGATCCCCAAATCAGCAGTTATGTGAGAAATTCTCTAAACTGATGACGGGTAAATTTGAGATGTCAATGATGGGAGAGATGAACTTTTTCTTAGGATTGCAGGTCAAGCAGACTGATCAAGGTATATTCATTAATCAGGCCAAGTATACAAGAGACTTGATTCATAAGTTTGGTGTTCAAAACAGCAATCCAGCCAGGATCCCAATGAACACCAATTGGAAGATGGATCCTGACACTGAAGGGACTTCAGTGAATCAGACTGAGTATCGTGGGCTGATAGGTTCTTTACTGTACCTGACTGCAAGTAGGCCTGACATTACGTTTGCAGTTGGTGTGTGTGCTAGGTATCAGTCTGATCCCAAGAGAAGTCATTTGGAGGCTGCTAAGAGGATACTTAAGTATTTGAAAAGGACAGTTAATATGGGACTATGGTATCCTTCAGATGACAACCTTGAACTGACTGGGTATTCAGATGCAGATTATGGAGGTTGTAGGATTGATAGGAAATCAACCTCAGGGACATGTCAGTTTTTGGGAAGTAAGTTGATCTCGTGGTTTAGTAAGAAGCAGAATTCAGTGGCAACATCCACAACTGAGGCTGAGTATATGGCTGCAGGGAGTTGTTGTGCTCAGATCCTATGGTTGAGGCAACAGTTGAGGGACTACCAAGTATTTGCTAATCAGGTTCCAATCTATTGTGATAACAATAGTGCAATAGCAATCACTCAGAACCCAGTGCTTCACACAAGGTGCAAGCATGTGGATATTAGACACCACTTCATTCGAGATCATGTGGAAAAGAAAGATATTAGGATGGAAAAGATTCACACTGATAGGCAAAGAGCTGACATCTTGACTAAGCCCTTGGCTGAAGCAAGGTTTATGGAACTATCAGTGGAATTGGGGCTTTTAGATCCGGGAGAGCAGTCAGTGTAGGGCTCTAAGGGAACTCAGGCCAGACTCGACTCAGCGAGGTATCAGGGTGCTACAATGTCTCCCTGACAGGTATGGGCTCTAACCTGACTCTTGTGAATCTCAAGCGTCTCCCTGAGTCATTCGTCCTGAAAATCTTTATTAAATGCATTCCGTTATCATTAAAAGCGCGCCTTTTTATATTTAAACCCACGCGCACGGAGCATTTAATGTCAAAGTTACTTTTTCATATACGTGTCCGTTTTATACGGAATGTGACTGACTTGGGGTTTCAATTAAAACTGAGATTAATCCTGGCCTCTCATTTCAAAACCTTTCGAATTCAGGAATCAATCTCAACCCCACGTTTGAGTAACTGACTTAGTCTTATCAATCAAGGGTGTCATTTGAGGTCTTTACGCAAACACAACGCACAATTTGCACACTGAGCCTTCTCTCGCTCACACACAGAATTTCTAAAACCTCTTTCTCAAAACACAATGGCATTCCTTGATTCCGACTGGACAACCGACAAGATCGTCGATGTTGTTGAGAAGAGGCTGGTACACATGGAGCAAGTCATCTCCATGGAAGGTATCTGTCTAACGGTTAAGGAAATCAAACCCGTTTTTAAATGGATTTCCGACGCCGGGTTGGAAACATACTTCACCACCCGCCCCTCTTCTGTGCTCCCAAGAACCGTGGTGGAAGCTTATTTGAACATGTTCTTGCGGAAGGGTGAAGTCTGCACCAAGGTGACTGCGCTAAAGCCGACGGGGGAAAAGAATAGCGACGGAGAGCCTCTCTACGACTCGGAGGTGGTCACCATTGATCTCAGGCAGGCGGTGAGGGAAGTCTTCAAGCTGCCATCCTCTGGCATCAACCCCAGGATTTACAAGGAAAACTCGGAGGGAGAATTCCTTGGGAAATGGACCAAGTCAGGGTCTTCGGAATTCAGGGCCCGTCAGAACAAGAGCACTCTGAAGCCGGAGTACAGGGCTCTGGTGGACTTGGTGTCCAAGATGGTGATGGGAGCAACTGGCTCTCACGAGCAGTTGAGTCTGACCAAGTTGAGGCTCATGGGAGCAATCGCTGATGGAGTGGAAGCGAACTGGGAGCAGTTCTTCCTCGATCAACTCCATCAGGCGGGTTTGGACAAGATCACGCGTGACGAGAAGAAAAAGCACATATCTGTCAGTGCCATCTTGCCTTTTGGCACAAGATTGTCCATGCTAATTGCTCATGCGTGCCATGGGTACACTTTTGACTTTGAGGACAACCTTTCCTCAAAGAAGGTCATGTTTTCATCACTGAGTGACACCTATTCAGTGCTAGGGCTGACTGATCCCAATGCGAAAGCAAAGGGTCAGGCTAGAAAGCCAGCTGGGACGGCCAAGAGAGTGGCAACCAGCCTCATTGAAAAGGTGGATGAGCTCCTTGAGAGGAGTAAGGAGGCTGAGAAGGCTGTTGCTGAGGAGGTGGAGCAACCTGATGTGGGCGCGGCTGAGAAGAAGGAGAGGAGGGTGAAAATCGTGCTGTCAGGGAAGAGCACGAAGACAGGGACTGAGTCAGATCCCAAGAAGGCCGGGACTGAGGCTGAGGGAACTGATGATGACGTCAGTTTAGAGGGCTCTCAGGGAAAGAGGCCCCTGAAGAGACTTAGGAGGGGAGTAAAGAAGTCTCCTGCTAAGAAACTCCCTGAATTGAGTGAGAGGGAGAAGTCAAGCTCTCCTGGAGCCTCTGACTTAGAGGAGGTGAGAAAGACTGTCGAGACGGCTGAGTCATTGCAGCCTGAGACAGCATCCACACAAACACCCCCACACCCTGAAACCCAAACACCTTTCATCCCTGACCCCACACCTCAAACTCCCCAACTCCCCCAACCTTCAGAGCCAAATTACCCCACTGAGTCAGTGCCATCAACCTCACCTACAATTGAGCCTGACCAGTTAGCCGAGCCAAACCTTCCCAACCCTTCAGATTTTCCCTCATACCCCAATCCCAAAGACTGTCCCAAATCTATTTCAACAGAAGAGGATGTGTTCCTTGAAATAGAGGAGGAGGAGCTGGATGAGCATATGGCGGGAGGTATACTGGAGAATACACTCAGGGGGAATGCCACGGAGTGGGCAGGAAAGTGCTGGCCTGGGCTGTACAAATACACTGAATTGCTGGCATATGTGGTGGAGCTCAAAGTTTGGTTGGACTTTAAACAATCAAACATGCAGGAGCAACATATGCTAGTAGACGCGCGCGGCTGGGAACATTGGGAGACGGAGGAGGCCAAGATCTGCTCATTCTTTGGCCTGACAAGCTGGCTTCAACTTTTGAACTTCGACAACCTGAAGAAGCTTGTGGCTGAAATGATGGCCAAAAGCAAGGCTGATCTTCTCTCCGTTGAAGAGAAGGAGGATGATGAGGACGATGATGACGCTCAAGGTGGAGCTGTGGAAAAGGCAGTGGAAGAGACTGCAAGGGAAGTAGATGAGATGGACTCTGAGCCTCAGGCTCAGGGGGAAGGTGACAAGAACACTGGTGCCAAGGATGGACCAGTGGCTGAGGATGTTGTGAACATCTCAGCTGCCAATGAGACATCTGTCGATGAAGGGATTCCCTGCCCTGAGACACGAGAGGAAGATGTTGAGGCATTCAAGGAGACTCTCAGTTCCGAAGGACAAGTTCCTAAGGTTCAAGTTAGCTTAGCTGAGCCTGAGGAGGCGGCTATGACTACTTCACAACTGCCTTCAGTGTACCTAGAAGAAGGGACTGATGCTGCAGGGGCTGACAAGGGAAAGCAGCCAATCACTGAGGAGGCCGCTGATGATGAAGATGTGGTCATAACCGGGGTCGGCCGTGCTGAGTTTACAAGCATAGTGGAGGTCAAACAGGAGAAAACCTCGGAAAATCTAGCTGAACTTCAGGAGGAGGTAATGAGGCTACGTGCTGAGTTTACAAGCATAGTGGAGGTCAAACAGGAGAAAACCTCGGAAAATCTAGCTGAACTTCAGGAGGAGGTAATGAGGCTACGTGCTGAAAAAGATGAAGACTCCAAAGCCCTGGCGAAACACATCAGGTGGACAAAGTCAGCTTACAACACCCTTGCCAACAGGGAGCTGATCTTGTTAAAACGCACAATGACTGACACGGCCAAGTCAGTGAAGAATGAGAGGAAGCGCACAAAGAAGATGCTCAGGGACACTCTCAAGAAACTTGAAGAGAGAGATGCGATCAGGGACGAAAAGATGAATCAGGCAGTGGACAGGCTTGCAGTTCAGACTGGAGCTATTGTCACTCAGGCCTTGGAGGACTCAGCGTCCAAGTTAGAGCTGGAGTCAGGGAAGCTGGATCGCACATCTCAATCAGTGGCGGACATTTTGGCTAAAGCCACTGAGGAGTCTGTGAAGATACTGACTGAGGTTAGCAGAGTCAGCGGTGAGTCCTCGAAGGTGGAAGAAAGGATCACCAAGGCTGAACAAAGTCTCCAACTCTCTATGGAGGTCTTTGAGAAGAAAGTCAATGCTGCCATCAGTTCCGTATCCTTTGCAGGGACTGGGATTTCAATGGGAGTTGAGTTATTGAAGGAGGGAATCAATGATGTCCATTCCCTAGCTTCCTTCGTAATCAACAGCGGATCTGACGCATTCCCATCTGAGGCCAATGATGATGCCAAAAAGGGGGAAAAGAAGAAGAAAAGATCCCGCCCTGAGGCATCTGAGGCAGTTAGTCAAGGAGAAATCGTCCTAGCTGATCCTGAAGCCAATCCTGATGGAAATATTCTAAGGGTAAGGAAGTCAGCTAGGTTAGCGGCAGTGGAGAAGGAAGGAGAACAATTAGTTGCCAAGCTGAGGGAGGAGGCAACAAAGGCAAAGGATAATGAACCTTCAAAGCAACAACCTGAGCCAGTCCAAAGATCATCACCCATGAGCTCAAGGAAGAATCCCATCACTTACTCAGGTGAGTTAGTTGCGGAGCTATGTGCTGAAGCATGGGGAGATCAACCTGAAAAGACTGAGGCTATGCGCAGAGCTGAAATTGCTCAGAAGGAGAAGATGCGCATTTTGGAGAAGAAGGTTGAAAAGCTGACGGATATCACTGAGCTTCAACAACGTGAACTAGATGATGCAGTGATCAGCTTGCTAAGGAGGAAGAAGGCGAAGCCTGAGCCAAGGAAGTACAGAAAGAAGCCAACAGTTAGGAAGGCAACAATTCTTCAAGTCAGTAGGCCAGAATCAGGAGCAAGGGAAGCTTTTGTTGATGAGTTCGTCTCAGAGACTTTAAAGGAGTTTTGGACTGATGCAAGGGATGAATTTGTCAGGCTATGGTTCGTTGTGAAGAAATGGGGCGACACTGACGATATTGATGCCCACTTCACTGACTATATGATGGACAATCATCCTGAGCTATTTCAGAAGATCTTGGAGGAGGCTGAGGCAGCTAAAGTCCAAGTGAAGGCTCCTGAGTTCATCATTCGAGCTCCTCCCTTAATTCCTGGAACTCTAAAGCATGACACTAAGGCCATAATGATGGAAGTCTTGAAGATAGCTAGAACTGAAGGATATGTGAACCAACCTGGAAGACTTGACGAGCTGAAGGCAAGAGTTTATGCTGGATATGGACTCAAGCCTGAGATGAGATTAGTCTAGGTGTTCACAGGCTTCTTTGTAATAGATTAGATTCATTGTAATCATTTCCACATCTATCAATGAAATCTATCACTTTTGCCCACAGACAAAAACTCATTGTCCTTTTGGCTTGTTTAAATTCTGTACTTTATCAAGAATTGCTCTAACACTGTCTTATCTTATAGATAGGAGTGTCCTATTTCCTCTAAGTGTTTTGAGGATCTTTTCAGTGTTTTGGCATCATCAAAAAGGGGGAAATTGTTGGGACATTGTCAGTTTTGATTTAGATCCCAAAAGCCCCTGAAAAGATGATTGCCTTAATCTGTCTTTGTCAGGCTAGTCTTGGTTAGGATTAGTACTTAGTCATTTTACACTTCACAGGTACTCAGTAAGAGGAGAACTCACTGGAGACAATCAAGACTCAGAGCCTGAAGACGAAGAGCACCATCCTGAACTTATGGCAGTCGTCTAAGCTGGCTGAGTAAGTGTCAGTGATGAAGAGTATGACCCTGAGGTCATTACTAACTCAGTCCTGAAGGGTACAGGTTGTCACTGAGTAAATGGGAAGACTTGGAGTAGAGCCAAGCAATGCAAAAGGAATTTCAGCGTCAGGACAAGACCGGTGAGCTCAAGACAAAATGAACTTAATAAGACAAGCCTGAAGCTCTGGAATAAGTTCTGACATTCTCACCAACCTGATGACGTGGACCAATCCGAGGAGGACACGCACGTACGGAACCTGACACAGAGACTGAATTCAGACTGCATATTCAACGGGCAAGCATTTAATGTGCATTAAATGCAAATACCAAATCCATGCAAAGGCGGCTGCTGCATAGAGATATGTCCGTTTGAAGCCACTCTACATAGATGGCTAGAAGGCTATCTCTCCAACGGATAGTTTTTCAAAACCACCTATAAATACAGAAGGCCTTGAACCCATTCAAGGTTACGGGAAATTTCCAAGCCAGAAATTACTCAAAACTCTCAAGCAATCAAAGCATTCAGCCTTTAAGAGAAACACTCGAAACCTTCTAAATTTCCCAAGTGTTTCTTAGCAACTGAGAGCTATTCTGTATTCCAAGAGCTAATTAGAATTATCTTAAGCTTAGAGAGATTATCCAATCCTTAGCACAGCTTTGCCTTGTAAGGATAATCTCAACTTAGTTGGAATCCAAACTGAAACCAAAACCCTAAGTTAGGCTTGTTGGGAGTAAGTCGGTTAGTGTGATAGTAAGAGGAGTTTGTATAGATCAGTGAGGTAACTGGTCTTGGTGCACCTTGGCACGTTAAAAACAAGAATCCCTTGAGTGGATTTCCTGTTAAGTCAGGCCGTGGACGTAGGAGCTTGAGACTCTGAACCACGTTAAACTCCTTGTGTTCTTACTGCTTTGATATTGTGCATACCTGCCATATTACTTATTCATTCATTGCATTCAAGCTTATCAGGTCTGAATCAATCAACCTGATCTTCTAAAGTACACTGCCTTGCTAAACACTTCTAAGTTTTGAGTAAAACAAGTTTTCAGAAAGCAAACTAAACAGGACTTTAAACTATCAGGGCTCAAACATTTCCGCACTGAACTTGAACTGATAGTTAGCCAACTGACCCGCACCAAGTGTAGTCAGTGGGTGTATTATCAGCTCCTAGTTCTTTACCACTCTGAGTGAAGGGGACTCAGTCAGTTTAAGTATAAAAAATCGGTATACGTGTATTCCCCCCCCCATACACGTATTCCTCAGTCTTGTACCGGGACCAACATCTTCTTTTATGGTTCACCTTTCTCCATCAGGTTCGCCTTTACCTCGATGGAAGCAGTCGAGCCCTTCTTCTTCCTTTTCTTGTTATCTTTCTCGATCCGGAGTCGGGTAACAAGATCCTCCATGGTCACTTGCTTTCGCTTGTGCTTGAGGTATGACTTAAACTCTTTCCAAGATGGAGGCAGTTTGTCAATCACAGTGGCAACCTGAAAGGCTTCAGGCAGCTCCATCCCTTGTACTGCAATGTTGTGAAAGATCACTTGTAGCTTTTGAACTTGTTCGACAACAAATTTGTTATCCTCCATTTTGAACTCGTACAAAGTGGAGACGACAAACTTGCTAGTTCCCGCATCTTCAGTTTTGTACTTCTTCTCCAAAGACTCCCACAAAGCCTTGGAAGTCGGATATTCATCATATACATCATTGAGGGCATCAGACATCCCATTCAGGATGTAATTCCTACACAGATAATCATCATGGATCCAAGTATCATATGCGATCCTTGTTTCCCGATCAGCATCTTCTGCGGGTACGCTCGGGCAATCCTCTTTGACATATTTCACCAAGGAGATGGTGGTCAAGTAGAATTGCATTTTCTTTTGCCACCTCTTGAAGTCATTACCCGAAAACTTTTCGGGTCTCTCTCCTTTCACCACAACCGGCCTAACAGTCCCCGGGAGGGAGACCTGGTTGGTTGCCAAGAAAGGATTGCCCCGGCATTTCCTATGAAAGGATTACCGCCGAAGTTTCCCCCAAAAAAATTAGCACTTGAGTTTCCCACAAAGGGATTAGTGCTAGAGTTTCCCACGAAGGGATTGACTTTGAACCACTCATTAAGAGTGCTTCCAAAGTCTCAAAATTGAAAAGCAGAAGGGGGATCAGACTTACCCGTAGGTACAACAGGAGAGTTAGATGTATTACCTGCATCTTTGGAAGGAGTAGCTTGCGATGGTGAATTCATATTCACATCATTTTCAGAATCATGGTTTGACATGGCAGTAATTCGAAACATAAATATTTAGTCTTGCGATTGTTGTTTATTAGGGGTGTGTCTCGAACACTGCACGAACAAAGTAAATACGAAACAAATTCGTATGAAAAAACGAGTCAAGGAAAATTCTTTTCCCGCAAGACTGAATACACCCCGTATAGTGCTTATAGTATCGTGCGTATGAGTCTCCAAAGGTAAAACTTTTTAGCAGTTTACACCGGCAGCACCATCGTGTATAAACTCTCGGCGAATGAAATCGAAATTTCGAACTGAACAAAATAAGTATATGCAAAAGGCTTTCTAAACTCTAAAGTTCGTAGGCTTAAAGGTGAGTACGAAAGTCTGGATATGAAGGGGTATATATAGGCGGAAATCTACACTGCTGATGAGGACGATCGATTGAGAAAATCATGGGATAACCACTAAATCAGTGGATAGAGACGTTATCTCTTTCTTGAGAAGCAAGAACAGTATATTCCTCTAAATATTTCAATTTAAAATCAAATTCGAAATCTGGAGTGTATTAATCATTCTGCGAGTGTATTAATCATGTTCGTGGGCCGATCCAAATTCGATGGGCCACCCAAATCGGTTCAGCCCAAAAAGGTATTGGGTCTTTTCATATTTTTGGTACTCTAAAAATATAGGTAGGCCCCAAAGCCCAATTGCCAAGAACCAAGAACCACGGACCCGGGCTCGGGCGGGGTGCGCGCGCGCTCGCGTGTGGTCCATGGTTAGGGTCCCCATGTACCAAGTTGATGAACATGAACACTTTTCTTTTTATATCCAAGGAACACTTATTGTAATTATTCTATGTGGGATGGAACCCGATTGTTCCTTTCTATTGAATTATTCACCACACGTGAATAATTATCCAACTTCCCAAATTAATTTCTCACTCACCGGAAATCGATTTTGAGATATTAAATATACCACGTTCATCTACTCCGCGAGTAGAACAACATCGTTAATTTTATTTTCCCAAAAATTAACATTTTCATTCCTAAAAAAATTAGTCAATATATAACCAATTTCCAACATAATTTTAAATAAATCTAACTTTCGTACCACCCTTAACTTGATATATATATATATATATATATATATATATATATATATATATATATTATTTTTCATAATTCATGTCGTACATTCCTATGATCAAGAGTAAATTTCACCATATAATTTTCATTGATATTTGCACGTGATATTGAGTTAATATGATAGACAAGGTATATATATATATATATATATATTGAAAATTATAGTTTATATATGAATCATTCAAGGGTATTAATTATTATTACTTATTAATATTAGTTGTTTCCACTGAAGGGTATTTGTTATTTTCACTGAAGAGTATTAGTTGTTCAATAAAAATAAAGACTTTTCAGTGAAAATAACTAATACTTTTTAGCGAAAACAACTAATACCCTTCAATAATTCATATATAAACTAATTTCACTCTATACATACTCTTAATGATAGTATACAGTTTTAAATAAAACTCTAATTTAGAAGTCTATAAAAAATGGAAAACAAAAACCTGTATAAACTCGAGTTTACATTAACTCGATTTCTTCAAGTACCACTGATATGTATATGTATTATTGTTGTTTACAAATCAAGATATTTTTTTAGACAATAGTGATGAATTTGAATAATGGTAATAGTATGTATACTTGACAAAAAAAAAAAGTTTACGTGAATTTAAATTTTTGACAAAGGACCTAGTACAACATGCAAAATGTTAATTTTCCAATTTTTCATTATAATTACAAAAATAAATTATTATATTTTGTTGTTTGCCTAAAATTAGGGGCTGAATTTAATAGAGAATGTGGGAGGATTTAGGCAAAAATATCAATAATAAATGCTTCAAATGAAATAATAAATGTTTGAATGAGTGATTGAATGCTCTCCATGATTGATTGATGATGAAGATATGAAGAAATGAATGCAAAGAGCAATAAATGAGAGGAGATTTGCTAGGGGTATTAGGCCCTAGACTTAAGTGTGCAGTTTTTGTATATAGATGAATAGTTCTATTTTTTGTACAAGGGGAGACCTATTTATAGGTTTGGCATGGAGGGGTAAATTGGTCTTTTTTTACCTCGCAGGGGATTGTGGCATTAAATGCCTGAAAATACCTGGTATAGCGCGGGCGCCCAATCATCCTTTGCACCAGGCCTCGAGCCATTCTCGTCTCGCTATGTATCTCTGGGTGTAGATCTTCTGAGCAATTTCTATATTTGTGAGGAATATTCTCCATGTCCTTGTGTAAGGAGTCAGTCTTTTGCCTTATTTGGGTCTATCTTGTCTGATTTGGTCACGTGCTCGAAGGATCTTCAACGGCCGTGACATGAGGGTGGTCGAATTTGAGGCCAGAACCTCAACTTTTGAGGTGAGATTCGACCTCTATATTGGAATGGACTCGGAACATTTTTGTTGAGAGGTCGGTTGCCGACCTCTTAAGTTGGTTAAGAGGCCGAGCTTGACTTATTGAGTCGGACTCCGTGTTAGGCATGAGGTTGGCATGGGCCCATATGGAGATCGAACCGCCCTCTAGAAATCATCCCGAGGTCGGTTGGGGCGGGTAAGCCTCTTAAGGTGGCCAAGGTCGGCCATTCCGAACTGTGGAGGTCTTGGCCGGCCTCTTTTGCCCTCTATGAGGCCAGTTGCCGACCTCTAAGGTCCTTTTCTCGATATTCTATTGGGCTTAAAAAAATATTATAGTCACAACAATTACCCCCCAGTTTAGCCCTTATGAAAGATGATGGGTAGACTGGTATTTTCATATTCCTGGGGTCGAGTCCGACCTCTAAATGGGCGAGTTGGAGGTCAGACGCCTCCTAGTCTCCCGGCACATGTGTGGTTGTGTCGGGAGGTCAGGTTCTAGAATCTTCTTGCGGTCGTGTCTAGCACCGAAAGGATGCGTACGAGTAATTGTGCTTGAAAAGATGAGCCCGTAATTCGAAGCGACGCCTGACAATAGCATGTAGGGGCCTAGAGCTCTATTTTATTGCACGTAGGTCCCTATTTTAAAAAAAAATTTATTCGCGATAAGAACACCTTTCCTATAAATAGGTCTGGTGTATCTTTTCTCAAATCTGGCCTTGGGAATGGCCTGCCTTAAAGACATAGTCTTAATGGTCTGGTTGTAAGGGTACATCCTAGAAGAACCATCTCTGGGGTCATAACTACCCAGATCAGTTGGTTTTCTATAGATGGGTCTGGAAGACCTCCTCTGGTTTTGAAAATTGGATCTAGTCTGATGATGAAAATCCTTCTGAGTATTCCTGTTCTGGAATCCTCTTTGAGCATTCCTTCTTTGAGATCCTTGATTCTGAGTGAGGTTCTCTGGTTCAGTATATCTCCTCTGATATCCCCTATTCTAATTAGGTTTCCTCTTAGAGTCTCATTTCTGAGGTCCCCTAATTTGCTTAGATTCCACTCTTTTAGGTCTCCTAATCTGGTTAGGCATCTGAACAGAACCATCAATCTTCATAAGTTCTCCTATCTAACGTTTATGCTCTAAGATTTCCTCTTCCAGTTCAGTGAACTCATTTGGAACATCATCTATATGGTCAGCAGAGCAGTCTTTGTTCTAGTTATGGTTTTTAACTACTCTGTAACCTTTTCCATTAGGATCCTTTTCATCCCAGATTTCTACCACTTCACCAGATCTTTCAGACAACTTGCCTTTATTGCATAAAATTTTTGTAGATCTGGTTGTAATTCCAGAATATCCTAAACCACTCTTATCATGTACCCTTTGAGAAGATCCTTGTATAATGGATACAACAGTTGGAGCTTCTTTGGTCTTAGGTACTTCCATGATAGGTTGTTCAACTTGCTTACCCTTGATAAGATATTGGTATTTGGCTTTGAGTTCATTGAACTCTTCTTCCTGAGAGTTCTTTTCTTTCATAAGCTGGTCTACCAGAGTATCTCTTTGTGTGACCTTTTCCCGAAGTTCAGAGACTTCTTTGGAATGGTCTTTATGAGTTCTCTGGTAGATTTTTGCTCATTTGATAAAGATTGAACTTCAGCTCTAAGCCTACCATTTTCTTTTTCAAGCTTTTGGCAAAGTTGAACACAATTTTGGAGATCTGATAGCATTTGCTGCATATCAGACTCTCTGGAACCACCAGATGAATGAGAGGATTCAGTATATTTAGAATTAGATAAGCATGGGGTAGTTTCATTTAGCTCAGTGATGTCTGCCATAAGACATACATCATCATCAGATCCGAAATCAGAAGAAGAAGAACTGGAACTAGTATCCTCTTCCTCTGCTTCTGCCAGTAGAGCTCTCTTGTCTGCATATCTCCTATCTCTCTTGAGTCTTTTCTCTTCTCTTTCCCTAGGAGTTAGTTGAGGACAATCATAACTGTAGTGGCCCGGTTTGTTGCAGGTATAACATGTGTTGTCACCAGTGTTCTAAAAAATGGTCTAGTCGGTGACTAGTCGCTAGTCGGCCTTAGACCGTTCCGACTTTAGTTAAAACGTCTAAAAAAGGGGGTCCTGTAATTAGTCGGCGACTAATTTGATTAGTCGTCGTATAATCCATTTTTTATCTAAATAAGTAATAAATTAAATATTTAATTAACTTTTTTATTTTTTAACCTAATTATCAAAGTTATCCCCCACGTACGCTGAACGTCGGTGCACCTCCACCACCGTACGGCCCCAACCCTCCATGCTGCTCTCCCAGTCTTTCCATGGAATTCGATGGCGTCTTTTTATTTATATTATTATGCATATTTGCTATTTTATTGAGTTTTGAGTTCTATGGTATTACTTAGGCCTTAGGGTGATGATATATTACTTATAATTTTAATATTGAAGGGTGGTGGTGTTTTTTTATGCATTTAATGTTTATTTATTAAAAAATATAACTATTTTATAGATTTAGGTGGTTTCGACTAGTCCCCGACTAGTCTCCGTCTAGTCGCTCTAGTCGCTAGACTCCAGTAGACCGACCGACTAGCGACTTTTAGAACACTGGTTGTCACCTATGGGACTGGGACTTGGATCTCTCCTCCTCTGGTTATACTCTGTTGTGGCTGGACTCCTCTCTCTCCTCTGGTAGTTAGGTCTGCCAGAACTGCTATCTCTCCTCTGGTAATCTGATCTGCCAGAGCTGCCATCTCTCATCCTCTCTGGAGTTCTGAATCTGGTCTCCTTTGAGTCTCCATATGTCTTTTCATTGTCAGCAGGCTTGAAGGGACTCTTCCTGTCTCTAGTAGATTCCTTCCAATGCTTTTTGTACCTGTCATACTTAGAACTCATCTTATCAAGTTTACGGGTTAGAAGTGCTACCTGCTTCTTGAGACTCATGTCATCTGCAGTAGACTCCTTTGGCTTGTCATCTGACTTGATGGTAGAGGAAAAAATAACTCCTTTCTGACCAGAAAAGGAAACCTCTTCTGTTTGATCCTCCTCTTGAAGATCATATTCATATGCTTTGAGATCAGACAGCAGGAGATGATGATCCAGAGTGTTGAGATCCTTGTTGTCTTTAATCACAGTGACTTTGATTCTCCACCTGCTAGTTAGTGACCGTAATATTTTACTATTTATTTCTTTCTCAGAGTAGGTCTTACCTAAGGCATTAGCCTTGTTGAGGAGGTTAGTGAGACGCATATCCAGCTGGTCAATTGTCTCATCTGGTTTCATTTTGAAGGTGTCAAATGAGTGTTGAACAGCCTGGAGCTTGTTGTCTTTGATCTTCTCCGTTCCTTCGCAGAGCAGAGGTAACTTGTCCCACATCTCCTTGGCCGTGGCACAGCTTCTAACTTTTTCGATCACTTCCTTGGTGAGAGTGTTTATAATTTCAGTCCTAGCCACTTGGTCCAGGTTGTATAGCTTTCTCTCATCATTGTCAAGCTCATCTTTCTTCTTTAATATCTTTTGTCTTGCAACTCGGTCACCAGTTCTCTCCTCTGCAGATTCACTAGTTTCTGCCCTGGACTCAGACCTGCCATCATCAATGGGAGTCCAGTAAAATTTAATTGAGCCACTTTCTACCACATCTAACATGCGGTGGTGAATAGCTCCAAGATGATTACTCATCATGAAGCTCCAGTGGCTATAATCCTCGAAAGAGAATTCTGGTAACTTACGGCTCTTGTAAGAAGATTTTGAAGACATTTTTCTAAAGGAATTTTTAACAAGAATTTAATCAACAACAATAAAGAGCAATGGATCTGCCCGGTGACCACCAATAAGCTTTACAAAGCAGGGGTCTAGGACACACTGCTTTGATACCACTTGTTGGTCCCACTAAGTAGATATATTGCGGAAGCTTTAAAGGTTATGTCTTTAGCAAAGTCCTTTTATAAGAGCACAATAAACAAACAAGACAGTAATTAACGTAAGCAGTAAATAGACCAGATTTATAGTGGTTCGGATTAGAAGATCCTACGTCCACTCTCCCTTTTTATCAAAGGGGCCTCACTAACCAACCAACAAAAAACTTGCGTACTAGAATTTTGAAGTACCAGTTCCTTCTTACAAACTCTTTAGATCTAACTTCGATCTAAAGTCTACGGCCTTCAACCTTTTCTTAGAGATGAACAGGTTGAGATCCAACTACTCCTTTATGAGTAAATATGAAAGTATGAACAATAAGAGTGCTAAGTGCGTGATAAGACAAAGGCTTGGAATATGACTTCGTGCGCGTAAGATTCTTGGAAACTTTCTTTGAGTCTGCACTCTTGTATTTATAGAGGTGATTAGGGTTTAGCCGTTGGAGAGCTAATCTAATCAAATCTCTATTTAAGGAAGCTTTCAATCAATCAATTCCCTAATTGATTGATTGGGTTGGTGGGATCCTTGGATTGATTGACTTCAAAACTTCCAATCCGATCTTGTTGACTTGATTTGAATCACCAACGGTCAAATGCTTCCAATGCCTAACTCTGATTCTCTCCAGAGAAGGCAGGACCAGACACCAGGCAACCTCGATGTCTTCTGGTCCAGAGTTGGTTAAGAAACAGATTACTCAGGAGAATCAGGAGATGATTCTGAGCATATTTTATTTCACCAGACTCGTCTGGACTGGGGAAGGTCCTCTGCCTCTGGTCTGATCTCATCTGGTGAAGTCTTCTGGTGGAGTCCTCTGGGTGAAGTCCTCTGGTAGGTCTTCTGGTGACTCTTCTGGCGAAGTCTTCTAGTCTGGCAGTTCCCCCTAGACTAAGTCCTAATCTACTTCTTCATCTGGCTAACAGGCCCTGATGGTCCTATTACATCTTCTGGTTTGTTTTAACTCATCAAAACTATACAATATTTATCCTAACAGTTGCTCTAAGAGTTGGCTGCCGAGCATGCTAAAGAGGGACTGGAGGTCATGGAGTCCCAGGTGGGAGTGACGGCCGGAACTGAGCCAGGAAGTTCGGAGGTCGGAAAGTCAAAGGGACCCGTGTCCGGGGGCCGAGAGGATCCGAGTGATAAAGACGATGTAAAGAAGGCCTTCCGATTATGGTTGGGGTTTGTGAGTGGGATGGAAGGATTGCGACCACTGGAATTTAATTTTGAGGTATATCATGATAGGTTGTTGTATGAGCCTATCCTTCGGGACCCGGCTACGGTGAGGCTGACCAACCTGGATAATTCGATCGAATGGTCATATGGGAAGACTCAAAGCGTAATTACACAAGAGTTTCTAGACGAAGCCCGTGTAGGTTGGGATATCCCATTTGATGTTCACCTGTCCCGACCAGTATGAATGGGCCGACCAGGTGCCTCCTGGTATAGTGGCCATCACTCATGACATCATGGAGGTCGGACTATAGTTCCCGCTTCACCCGGTCATCACCCCTCTTCTCAACTTTTGGGACCAGGCACCCATTCAACTTCTTCCGAATGCGTGGATGATTGTCCTGGGTATCATGACCCTGTTTGGTCAGAATTTGCTCTATTGTTTGCTGACCCCGGGGGAAATGTCACACATGTTGAGGATTGTCGCTGAGAAGAACCATGTTGACGAGGTCTACATATAAACTAAAGGGGCCAAGTTCGTGGCCGGCCTTCCCAGCAAGGCTCGTAACGTCTGGGAACGTTGGTACTTTGTGGCCGGGGCTTAGTGTTGGAGTTATACGTGAAAGTATGCTTTTACTTTGTATAACTCGTGTATCAAACACTCATTTTATGAGAATAAATCTTTTATCACATTTGCTTTAGTTATGATTGAATGTTGAATTTCTATTGCAAACCGTTCAATATATAGTACATGTTACAATATAGTTAATGTGGTGATACCCGATCACGGAAGACAACATTAACAGTTTACTTGCAACTAAACGTACATTTTCACGACCTAGGTGGAATTGAACAATCCGCCGTGAAAGGTCGATGTGTAAGGCTCAGATTGGTCTGTCTTGACTAAGAGATTGCACTAGCACATTTAGTATGTGTTGAAGAGGACCTACAGCGAGGATAAATTCTTCTGTTCTGAAAGGTGAAGAATTAGACCTCAGTGGTTGTTGATTTCTTAATCTCCGTCACTTAAATAGGACCGTGTGTGCTTAATGGTTACTGCTTTAATTCATGTTGGGTGAGAATCATTGTGACTTCGAACTTTGTGTCTTGGGCAGTAATATTAATCATACGACGGTTGCTAAGATTTAATACGGAGAAACGCGTGCGAGTACGGCTCGTGTGATTAGTCCCCTTGGTGGGCTCAGAAGTTTTATCGTACCAAATCTTGCAAGTGAAGAATTAGTTTCTTCGGTACGGATAATAATGTTGAGCTGTCTTTACTCCAAGGTGAAATATATTAATTAATTTAGAGCTATTCAGAAGCTTAATTAATTAATGGACTTGATAATCTTAAACGCGGGAAATAATAACCGGGAGCCCATATTATCGTAATATGGATTAAGATGGATAGTGCAATATTAATTTATTAGTGGTAATAATTAATATTAATGGGCTGAATTATATTGGGGCTCAATATTGAAATTCAGAAGTCCATTAGGAGGTCCAATCTTAATTCTCCTTAAGGCCCCTCAAGTAGCCCATTAAGTAGCCTAATAATGATAAGGTGATTAAAATAAAAAGAAAATATATTGCTGATTTTTCTTCATATTTTCGAAAATTAATGATAAGGAGGAGAAAAAGATTTTGTTGATTTTCTTGGAAAGATATTATGGAAGATATGTATTCTAGGAATACAAGAATATCTCATATATTCAAGAAGATCCAAATCTTGATTTCTCTTCATGAAAATTTCAAAAATTACCCCTAAATATGTAGGGTGAGATTTTTGTGGAATATTTTATTTTGGAGAAAAGAATATATGAGATATATTCAAGATTTCTTAGAGTCTAAGAAAAGATTTCTCCAAGCCCATATACACATGATATTTTCGGCCCCTACATATTATAAATAGGGGATGATTATTTCATCCCCAAGTACATAATTCCATGTGTTGGAAAAATCAAGAGCATAGATATTTTTCTTTTTCCTTAGTTTATTAAATTACTTGAAAGCATCTCCCACCGGTGATCAAGTGAGGTGAAAAGGGAAATACTTGAGAAGGCTTTGGGTTGATAGAGCGAGATCGTAACTGTCCCGTATATCCAAAGGCCAATTCTACAAGAGGTACGTTAATCGCATATTTACTTGTTTATTCCGCCTAGTTAATATGTGAAATTAATTTAACATGCATGATGAAAATTAGTTGTTGGAATTATTATTTGAATTAATTAGGATTAATTCATGCTAGTAATAATTGTATTTAAATTCGTATTTAAATTTCATCCCGAATAGATTCCGGGCACCCCTATTTTCCCAACAACTGGTATCAGAGCCACGGTTTCGGGCTCTGAATTTTAAATTGGAATTTAAATTGTTAAACATTAAATTGAAATTGGATAGTAGAATTGTTAGATCTTTTTTGCAGGTATCCAATTGTCATGGTTTTAATGTTGTTAATTGCATGCGTGTGAATTAATTATTTTTTAATTCGATTCGTTCGAATTCATTTTTCTCGTGAGAAAATCCACGAGTAGATTAGTTGTTTTTATTTTGATTCGATCATTGTAATAGACTAGTCTAGATCTAATAATTTTTTTTTGTAAAAATAAATTGTAACCGGATCGTGACGAAGAACGAAGAATTAAAAACGGCGTACCCGGACGACGCATACAAGCGTGGCGCGTGTATGGACGTAAAATCATGCAAGGGGTGAAGAAAACGAGGACAAACGGCGAAAAACGGTGCATGGGGGTGCACGGTGCACGCCGTGCGCGACGGGAGGCCGGCGCCGCGCGCACGCGCGCGCGCGCCTCGGGGCGCTCCGGGCGCTCCGGGCGGCGCCTCGGCGCGCTTCGGGCAGTGCTTCGGCGCTTTTTGGGCCGGGAAGTGCGCGGGCCCACTTCGTGGGCCGACGCGCGCCGTATCTCGGGCCGTGGAATTTTTCAGTTCGTGTTTTTTTCCATGTGATTTTAAACGTCGTCCCGAACCCCAAACGATGCTGTTTTTGAAGAAGTGTTGCTATTCGAGTGGGAGCACGTCGAGACGAACGTCGGAAAGCAACAAGAACGATTTTTCGCATCAAGACGTGAAGAAATTAAACCGTGACAATTGGATTTGAGTGCTCCAATGTGTTTAATTTTGTTTTGATGGATGTTTTTTTTCGTGCACTTATTATTATTTGTTAATATGTCTTTGCATGAATTTAATTGTCCAAGAAAAACCTTACTTTCGAAAATTACTAAGTATGTTTCTATAATCACAATTTTATTCCGGATATTAAAATTGGATTATTTTGACCTCCATAATTTATTTATTTGTGAAGTTCTTTTGGAATACATTTCCCCCTCGGATCGGCCAAAAGAACGGATTTCACATGAATAAATTCCGAAAGGATGATTGTGGATTATTACTAGTGGCGGTATTGACCCTCACCACGAGTGGCTTACTCAAAGCGAAATAATAATCCTGTATTTAATTATGGTTATTACTTAGGCATAGGAAATTGATATTAACTTACTCCCCTCGGAGTCCCTATCAATTTCTATGTGGTCAAAGTGGGAGCCAACTATTAATTTTGAATTAAGGATTTGTAACTTTCGAGTTTGTAATCCGCTTGAATGTATTTAAATGTATAGACCACCCCTCGTGGCGCATTTAAATTATTTTGAGATGTTGGCTGATACATGATTATATTGTTTTAAGGTTTCAATATAATTGATGTGATCGAATTATGTGATAATTTCGTATTTTTCTAGACATTAATATGAATGTATGTTTTATTCTCATTTCATCATGTCGCAACCTTTTAATCCACTGTTTAATATATTTAAAGTTAATAAACTTTTTTGAGTGATTTATATCGATTGGAAATGTTTTTTTTAAATTTGTCCTTACTGCACGAAAACACAATTGGGTTATTTATGTTAATATACCCGGCAAGCCTAATGATAAGTCAAGCAATGGGTAGAGGCAGTTTATGATTGGAAGCGTGACAATGAACACATGAAGTGCATCATCTTGACATCTCTGTCTGAGGATTTGAGGCGCGTTCATGGAGACATTGTATCCGCTGTTGAAATCATGGAACACCTTGAAGAGATGTCCTCACATCAAACCCATGACTAATCAGTTCGCCAGACATGACTCGGTCAAGTTGGAAATGGTGGAGGGAACGCCCGTGAGGGAGCACGTTCTCAAGATAATGGCATACCTTAACAAGTTGGAAGTACTTGGTGCGGATTTTGATTGATTTCATATACCATTCTCTACCGAGAAGCTTTGAGCAGTTTCTTCTGAACTGTCAGATGAATGAACGGACAAATCGTTTGCCCGAGCTCTTGCAAGCTTTAGTTTCGGTGGAGGTGAAAATGGAGCACCAGTCTAGTGCTATGGTGGCTAATGGTCCGTCTACCTCTTTTGGTCCCAAGGGAGGGAAAAAGAGGAAGAGAACCAAAGACCGGATCCAAGAAAATCTAATTGTTGCGAAAGGCAAATGCAAAGGCTAGCATCGAAGGGGAAGTGTTTTAGTTGCGGTGAGAGAGGACAATGGAGGTCTGCCTGTTCCAAGCCTAAGAGGCTAGGAAAGTTAGGTAATTCACACACCTTAGTCGTCGAAACTTGTGAAGTGGCGTATGCTGTCTATTCGTGGATAGTGGATACGAGAGCTACTGATCACATTTGTTTCATGGGTTCAAGCTAACCCAACGACTTAACGGAAGTGAGATCCCCATCACATCGGGCAATGCTACGAGAGTGGCAGCTGAAGCAGTGGGAGAAGTGCGCCTATCTTGTGAAGATAGAGTTATGGTCTTGAGAGACGTTCCTCATGTTCCTAGTTTAGAAAGAACTCAACCTTCAGTTTCTAAACTGTTTGAATAGATACTCAGTTTCTTTTAATAAGGATGTTATTATTTCTTGAAACTATGAGTTTATCTGTTCCGGAACTTCAATGGATGATCTTTATACCATTTTTTCGGCACACCACTTACAAAAATGAATCTAATAACACATCGATTATTTCGAGTAATAAAAGAAAGCGTTCTTCGGAGATGAACAAAACACTTCTATGACATCTTAGACTAGGTCATATTAATCTAAAGCGGATAGAGAGATTGGTGAAAGACGGATCCTTGGAATCATTCCAAGTCGAACCGTTTCCAACTTGTAATCCTGTTTAGAGGGTAAAATGACCAAGAGGGCATTTGGAGCCAAGGGGAATAGAACCACGGAAGTGTTAGAACTCGTTCATACCGATATGTGTGGTTCAATGACGATCATAGCAAGAAGGGGTATGAGTAAATTGTCTTTTTCAATGATTACTCGAGATATGGATACATCTACCTTATGATGCATAGGGAAAGAAGTATCAAGTTTCTACGATTTGATCGTAGAGGCGAATACCTTAGCGATGAATTCTTGAACTAGCTATCAGACGAAGGGATTGTATCCCTGTTGACCGCACCGGGAACCCCTCAATAGAACGGTGTGGCGGAACGAAGGAGCCAGACTCTTTTAGAAATAGTCAGATCCATGATGAGTTATTCGGATTTACCCAAGTCGTTTTGGGGTAACGCCTTGGAAACAACGACTTACATTCTAAACTTGGTGCCATCCAAATCGGTTCCTAAGACCCCAATGGAATTGTGGACCGGGCACAAGCCCAGTCTAAGACACTTGCGGATTTGGGGTTGTCCGGCATACGTGCAAGACAAGGAAGCCGGTAAATTGGATCCATGTTCGGAATTAAGGTTGTTTATAGGATATCCCATGGGAACGAAAGGGTGTATGTTCTATAGTCCCAAGGATTAAAAGACCGTGATTAGTTCGCACTTTAAATTCTTGGAGGAAGACTATATGAACAAAAGAAAGCCCAGAAGTGAGATTACCTTAGACGAGTTAAGAGGGCAAACTCCTATACCAAGTATACAAGATGATGTACCACACGTCACACCTTCACAACCGGAACCCCGTCGTAGTGGGAGGGTTGCAAGGCAACCCGAGAGATTCATGGGAATTGGAGAATCTTCAGATTTGATTCCCGGCGATGAATCAGACCCATGGACGTACGATAAGGCAATCCAAGGTAAAAACGCGGAGGCGTGGCAAACAGCAATGGAAACCGAGATGGGTTCGATGGATTATAATCAAGTGTGGGAGTTGGTTGATCCACCTAGTGGGGTAGAGCCCATTGGATGCAAGTGGGTGTACAAGAGGAAAAGAGGACCGGACGGAAGGGTAGAGACCTTCAAAGCAAGGCTTGTGGCCTGTAGCTATGCTTAAGTCCATCCGTATTCTCTTGTCGATCACTGCGCACTTAGATTACGAGATCTGGTAAATGGATGTCAAGACAGCTTTCCTTAATGGAAATCTTGATGGGATCTATATGCAACAGCCCAAAGGTTTCGTTGAAAAAGGCCAAGAGCACCTCGTATGCAAGCTTAAGAGATCCATTTATGGACTTAAGCAAGCATCGCGTACTTGGAACCAGTGTTTTGATCAAGTTATTAAGTCTTATGGGTTTGTGATCAAAACAAGTTCGAAAGTTGTGTGTATAAAAAGTGTGACGGAGCTGCGGTGGTATTCTTAGTATTATACGTAGACGATATTCGGCTCATTGGAAACAATGTAAAGGTATTGTCAGACGTAAGGGTATGGCTGTCAAATCAGTTTGATATGAAGGACTTAGGGAAAACCGGTCACATCCTTGGGATCAAGTTCACTCGAGATCACAAGAGGAGGATGTTGGGCTTGTCGCAAGTTTCATACAAAGCCACTGTTTTGAAGCATTTCAGCTTGCAAGATTCCAAGAAAGGTTTTGTACCTTTTAGGCACGTAATCCATCTATCTAAAGAAATATGCCCTAAGACGTAAGTGGAGATAGATGACATGAAAGACGTTCCGTACTTTTCGGACGTAGGAAGTCTTATGTATGCAATGTTGTGTACGAGACCGGATATCTTCTTTGTCGTGGGCATGATGGCAAGATATCAAAGTAAACCCGGGAAAGCACATTAGATTGCAATTAAATGCGTTCTTTAGTTTCTGAAAAGAACTTGGTATGGAATGCTGATTTAACAATCAGACAATCTAATTCTCATGGGATACACGGACTCAAATTTCCAATCAAACATAGACTCCAAAATAACTACCTCGGGTAGTGTGTTTTGCATGGGAGAAGGAGCCATGACATGGAGAAGCGATTTGCAGAAATGCATCGCAGATTCGACCATGAAAACCGAATAAGTAACTGCTTATGAAGCAGCGAAAGAAGCAGTTTGGCTCAAGTACTTCTTAGTGGACTTGGACGTTGTTCCGAATTTACCCGACAAGATAAACTGTCCTTTGTGACAATGTCGGAGCAGTTGCAAATTCAAGGGAACCGAGAGCCCACAAGACCAGCAAACACATTGAAAGAAAACACCATCTTATACGAGAAATCGTTAAGAGAGGAGATAAAGAGGTGGCAAAGATAAATATAGGAGGACAACCTAGTATATCCATTCACAAAGGGTCTGCCTCTGAGTACATTCTAGAGACATGTGGATGGAATGTGAGTCAAGACTATTGCCAATCTGCTTTAAGTATAAGTGGGAGGAATTATTAGGTTAGTGTAGGTTGACATGAGATGTCACGTAGAGCTACTACACTAAGACATGCATGATGTATACTAAAAGCAGACTTTAAGTATAAGTGGGAGATTGTTGGAGTTATACGTGAAAGTATGCTTTTACTTTGTATAACTCGTGTATCAAACACTCGTTTTATGAGAATAAATCTTTTATCACATTTTCTTTAGTTATGATTGAATGTTGAATTTCTATTGCAAACCGTTCAATATATAGTACATGTTACAATGTAGTTAATGTGGTGATACCCGATCACGGAAGACAACATTAACAGTTTACTTGTAACTAAACGTACATTTTCACGACCTAGGTGGAATTGAACAATCCGCCGTGAAAGGTCGATGTGTAAGGCTCAGATTGGTCTGTCTTGACTAAGAGATTGCACTAGCACATTTAGTATGTGTTGAAGAGGACCTACAGCGAGGATAAATTCTTCTGTTCTGAAAGGTGAAGAATTAGACCTCAGTGGTTGTTGATTTCTTAATCTCCGTCACTTAAATAGGACCGTGTGTGCTTAATGGTTACTGCTTTGATTCATGTTGGGTGAGAATCATTGTGACTTCGAACTTTGTGTCTTGGGCAGTAATATTAATCATACGACGGTTGCTAAGATTTAATACGGAGAAATGCGTGCGAGTACGGCTCGTGTGATTAGTCCCCTTGGTGGGCTCAGAAGTTTTATCGTACCAAATCTTGCAAGTGAAGAATTAGTTTCTTCGGTACGGATAATAATGTTGAGCTGTCTTTACTCCAAGGTGAAATATATTAATTAATTTAGAGCTATTCAGAAGCTTAATTAATTAATGGACTTGATAATCTTAAACGCGGGAAATAATAACCGGGAGCCCATATTATCGTAATATGGATTAAGATGGATAGTGCAATATTAATTTATTAGTGGTAATAATTAATATTAATGGGCTGAATTATATTGGGGCTCAATATTGAAATTCAGAAGTCCATTAGGAGGTCCAATCTTAATTCTCCTTAAGGCCCCTCAAGTAGCCCATTAAGTAGCCCAATAATGATAAGGTGATTAAAATAAAAAGAAAATATATTGCTGATTTTTCTTCATATTTTCGAAAATTAATGATAAGGAGGAGAAAAAGATTTTATTGATTTTCTTGGAAAGATATTATGGAAGATATGTATTCTAGGAATACAAGAATATCTCATATATTCAAGAAGATCCAAATCTTGATTTCTCTTCATGAAAATTTCGAAAATTACCCCTAAATATGTAGGGTGAGATTTTTGTGGAATATTTTATTTTGGAGAAAAGAATATATGAGATATATTCAAGATTTCTTAGAGTCTAAGAAAAGATTTCTCCAAGCCCATATACACATGATATTTTCGGCCCCTACATATTATAAATAGGGGATGATTATTTCATCCCCAAGTACATAATTCCATGTGTTGGAAAAATCAAGAGCATAGATATTTTTCTTTTTCCTTAGTTTATTAAATTACTTGAAAGCATCTCCCACCGGTGATCAAGTGAGGTGAAAAGGGAAATACTTGAGAAGGCTTTGGGTTGATAGAGCGAGATCGTAACTGTCCCGTATATCCAAAGGCCAATTCTACAAGAGGTATGTTAATCGCATATTTACTTGTTTATTCCGCCTAGTTAATATGTGAAATTAATTTAACATGCATGATGAAAATTAGTTGTTGGAATTATTATTTGAATTAATTAGGATTAATTCATGCTAGTAATAATTTTATTTAAGTTCGTATTTAAATTTCATCCCGAATAGATTCCGGGCACCCCTATTTTCCCAACACTTAGAAGACCGGGCTGCCAGATAGGTCTAAGATGGACATTTCTACCGACTTCCACCCTAAACATCCTTGTAAGATATTATGAGACTTCTTTTGAATTTAAAAGTACTGCTCTAATTATATCTTTCTTTTTGTAGGTTATCCCTCTCCTTCCAGTTCAACTTTGAATACCTGTCGTTCGAGCACGTATTCTTCAGCTTCTGGAGAACGAAAGGAATCAGGCATTACTTCGGACCCGGCAAGCGCGACTCGTAAGCTGGCTTTTTCAGTATCCAAGACATCTCGGATGAGTAGGTACGGGATTCCAACCTCATAACTTCGTTCTAGAAAGTAGCTTCTTGATTCTAAGGTTTGTTTTGATTTTTGCAGCTCCTGACTTTGCGGTAGTGCGTCAGTGTCCCCCCGAGCTCCTTCAAGATTGTTAGGAGATGTTCGCTCGGCTTGGAGATGCTCTTCTTAAACTGGTGGTCGTCAAGACCACTAAGAAGAAATCGACTATAGCCCGAAAGGGTATTGTTATCTGGGAGCCAGCCCCAGTACAAACCGGTCCCGTGGCCCTGGCGCCCGAGTCCCCGGCCACCCATGCTTCACCTATTACGGGCAAAAAACAAAGTTGGAAGGAGCATGAAGCGGATTTACAATCGGTTGGAACGAAGAGTCCGACCCACATTGACCTTATGGACAACTCGTCCCCAGAGCGTGGGCAAGCTCCAACTGCTCCGACCTTCGGCGGCCCTGAGCTAGCTCGCAATGCATCGGACCGGGCGTATTTCAGATGAGATCCGGTGAAGTATCAAGGGTAAGTCCTTAGTAAGCTTCTGTGTATTTCCCTTTATTTTTAGAACTTTGCTAAACTCATTGGAAACTTTGCTTCTAAATTTCAAGGGTGACTTTGGATGATCCAAGCTGACCCCAATTAATTATTGATTTCCTATCATCCCAAGTGTCGAACTCAATTGTGGCCATGCCCGAGTACATCAGCCGTACTGTCAACTTCATCCCCCAGTCATGGACTCTCGACTTGGATGAGATTGTCCGAGGCCGGACCCAGGATCTTGCTCGGGCTAATGTTATTGTGGTGAGCCAGGTTGCCATCTTGGCTAACTTGACCGAGGCCGAGCTCAACTCGACTCTAAGCTCACTGCGGAGATCGGAGGTGAGCTTGACCAAAGAGAGGGAGGCATGGGCAGCCTTGGAGAGCTCGGTGACCGAGCTGAGGAAAGAGAAGGATGATGTGCTCGGCTAGGTGGCGGGGGTCGTTCATGAAAAAGAGGAAGTGACTGCACAAGCTGAGGCGGTCGTGAAGGAGAAAGATGAGATCCAGGCTCGAACGGACATCGTGGTGTTGGCGATGGAAAAGCTCCATCTTGAGCTCGACGAGACGTGCAAGACAGCTGAGGTCTTGAAAATGAAAAAAGATGGGCTCGCCGAGCAGCTCAAGGAAAAGGTGGCCGAGCTGATTGCGGCCTCAAAGAGGCCGGCATATGACCCTAGCAATCCCAACACCAGTCCCGTCCTCTTCTCAGAATACTGCTACTACATGGCAATCACGGACATAATCCGGGAGGGCCGAAAAGCTGGGCTTGACATGACCGTTTATGAGGCCTAATTCAAGGACTATGTAGCCAAGAACCCTCTTCACGAGAGCTACTATCTCCATATCCTTGACCTCGAGACGGATTATGGGGTCGACTTGGCTTGGTTTCTGAGGAGAGAAAAATTGCTCAAAGCTGGGGTGCCTGCGCCCGCGGCCGTTATTATGGAGGAAGTGGAAGAGGTTGGAGAAGATGGTGAGGAGGAGCCGGCCGTGGATGAGGTGTTGGCCGAGAAGGTCGGCCAGGTGGCTGAGGTCGGGGAGCCGGCTGGAGATGAAGCGGGGGTCGAAGCTGAGGTTGAGGCCGGGGGCCAGGACGCTTCGAACTAATGATCTTGCTTTGTCTTTTACTTCTTTGGACTTGTAGTGTGCTGTGGCCAATTTTCATGTATCTCTGCCCCCGGGCGCTTTTCAATCAATGAACCAAGTATCTTTATCTTTCTTGTTTGACATCTTTCTAACTTCATACTTTTGGCTATCTTAAGCAAAATTGATAATTTGGCTAAAGGTTTAGAATGGAAAATTGACTAAGTGTTTGGAATGGGAGTTTTGCTAAGTGTTTGAGATAAAAAACTTAGAACAATTTGGCTAAGCAACTAGGATAAAAACTTAGAGAAAAAAAATTTGGTTAAGAATTTGTACTTAGAAGAGTTTGAGAATGCTTGATGTGAAGACTTGGGGATTTTATCTAAGTGTTTATACTTAGACAAAATTTGAATGTGTTGTCACTGAGGATCCTTACTAAAGAGATAGGGTGATTGAAAGTAGGACTTAGGAAGGTTTTTAAAGGGTTCAAACTTATCTTTGCCATGAATTTGTTGACTTCTAGAGGTTAGACTCTGGGCTCGGCTCGTCGTCCTCCGAGTGATGGAGCGGTCTGCCGACCTCTTGGGGTTGGCTTTTGATCTCGGCCCCGTCTTCGTCGTCCTCTCGAGGTCGGTTTTTTTACTAAGTGTGATGTGTTGACCTCGTAATGGTCGGCACATGCTTTTGAACTCGACATTTGATTTTGAGATGGAAAAACGACCTCAATGGTCTTTTTTTCCGGGCTAAGTGTGATGTGCCGACCTCGTTACGGACGGCACATGCTTTTGAACTTAGCATTTGATTTTGAGATGGAAAAACAACCTCGATGGTTCTTTGTCCCGGGCTAAGTGTGATGTGCCGACCTCGTTACGGTCGACACATGCTTTTGAACTTAGCATTTGATTTTAAGATGGAAAAATGACCTCGATGGTCCTTTTTCCCGGGCTAAGTGTGATGTGCCAACCTCGTTACGGTCGGCACATACTTTTGAACTTAGCATTTGATTTTGAGATGGAAAAACAACCTCGATGGTCTTTTTTCACGGGCTAAGTGTGATGTGCCGACCTCGTTACGGTCGGCACATGCTTTTGAACTTAGCATTTCATTTTGAGATGGAAAAAAGACCTCGATGGTCCTTTTTCCCGGGCTAAGTGTGATGTGCCGACCATAACATGCTTTTGAACTTAACATTTAATTTTGAAGTACTGTAGACGAATTGCTAATAAAAATCTTTATTGAAAACTTGAAAGAGGTGGTTATTGGGAAAATCGGGGTTTCCGGATCTATTCGGGATGAAATTTAAATACTAATTTAAATCTAATTATTACTAGCATGAATTAATCCTAAATTAATTCAAATAATAATTAGTCCAACAATGAAATAAATTCATGCATATGAATAATTTCACGTAAAATTCTATAGCGAAAAATCTAGGAGTTTACGCAATTACGTACCTCTTGAAGCGACGACCGTTGAGAAGAACGGGACAAGCAAATTAATCCTATCAACCAAAAGATCTTCTCAAGTATTCCCCTTTCACCTTGTTCATTCACCGGTGGGAAGTGCTTAACGAACAATTTAATAAAACAAGGAATAAAGAAAAAAATACTATTGCTGATTTTTTCAACTCATAGAACTGTAAACTAGAGATGAAAGTATCACCCCCTATTTATAAGAGTGAATTTTGAACTTTTCATGTGGAAAAATATGAAATCTTGAATACATCTCATATATTCTTTTCTCCATAATAAAATATTCCACAAAAATCTCATCCCCCTATTATTATGGATGAATTTCGAAAATTAAGAGATGGAATCTAAGATTTGGATCTTCTTGAATTTATGAGATAATCTTGTTTACCAAGAATACATATCTTCCATAATATATTTTCAAGAAAATCAAAAAAATCTTTTTCTTCTCATTAATCATCAAATTTCGAATTTATCAAACAAAATGTCAAGTTGGAGATTTCTTGAATTAATGAGATAATCTTGTATTCCAAGAATAATTATCTTCATTCCATACAAAATCTAAAGAAAATCTTTCTCCCCTATATTTTATTAATTTCGAAATTTATGAAGAAAAATAAGCAACGATGTTTTTCTTTTATTTTAATCACCTTATTATTATTGGACTAATTATTGGGCTACTTGAGGGGCCTTTAGGAGAATTAAGATTGGACCTCCAATGGACTTCTGAATTTCAATATTGAGCCCCAGTATTATTCAGCTCATTAATACCACTAATAAATTAATATTGCACTATCCATCTTAATCCATATTACGATAATATGGGATCCAGGTTATTATTCGTGTTTAAGATTATCTAGTCCATTAATTAATTGAGCTTCTGAATAGCTCTAAATTAATTAATATCTTTTACCTTGAAGTAAAGAAAACTCAACATAATTATCCGTACTGAAGAAACTAATTCTTCACTTGCAAGATTTAGTAAGATAAAACTTCTGAGCCCACCAAGGGGACAAATCACATGAGCCGTACTCGCATACGTTTCTCCGTATTAAACCTTAGCAACCGTCGTATGATTAATATTACTGCCCAAAACACAAGGTTCGAAGTCACGATGATTCTCACCCAACATGAATCAAAATAATAACTATTAACCACACACGGTCCTATTTAAGTGGCGGAGATTAAGAAATCAATAACCACTGAGGTCTAATTCTTCACATTTCAGAACAGAAGAATTAATCCTTGTTGTAGGTCCTCTTCAACACATACTAAATATTCTAGTGCAATCTCTTGGTCAAGACAGACCAATCTGAGATATACACATCGATCTTTCGCGGCGGCTTGTTCAATTCCACCTGGGCTGTGAATTTGTACGTTTAGTTACAAGGAACTCGTTAATGTGATCTTTCGTGATCTGGTATCACCACATTAACTACAATGTAACTCGTACTATAAATAGAACGAGTTGCAATAAACATTTAACATTCATTCATATTTAAAGCAAATATGATAAAAGAATTATTCTCATAAAATAAATGTTTAATACATGAGTTATACAAAGTAAAAACATACTTTCACGTATAACTCCAACAGTGGTTTCAATACAAAAACTTTACTGGTAATATCTCTTCAAGTAGATCGCGTTCCAGGGGTATTGGTCCGGAGTGCCATCCATGAGTTCGAGCTCGTATGCTCCCTTGGAGAGCCATTTGGACACCCTGAATGGGCTTTCCCAGTTCGGGCTGAATATCCCCTTGGGTCCTTGGATCTTCTTCAGAACAAGATCTCCAACCTGGAATTACCTCGTCTTCACCTTTGTGTTGAATTTTTTTTTTCTGATTTTTCCTTGTATGCTGCATTTTTTAGGTCGGAGGAGAGTCTTCTTTCTTCGAGATGTCCAAATCAATTCTTCGAGCATGTCATTGTCTTCAGTGATTGTATGAGCCATTCTGTTACTCGGGAGTGCGACCTTGGATGGGATAAAAACTTCCGTTCCGAATGCTAAAGCGAATGGGGTCTCCCCTGTTGAATTTTTGGTCGTGGTGCAATAAGACCAAAGTACGTGGGGAAGCCCCGTGGCCCACTTTCCTTTTTGTCCTCAAGCTTGGCCTTGATGGTGTGCTTTAGAGTTTTATTCACGGCCTCCACTTGGCCGTTTGTCTGCGGGTGGTAGGGGGTGGAGAAAACTTTCTTAATTTTCCATTTTTCACAAAACTGAATCATCTAGAGACCATCAAATTGCTTCCCATTGTCAGATATGATGACTCGAGGCAGGCCAAAACGGCATATTATGTTCTTCCAAATGAACCTTATTATTTGAGCCTGATAAATCTTGCTGAGAGGTTCGATCTCAACCCACTTAGTAAAATAATCGACCGCTACTACGAAGAAGTTGTGGCCCCCGGGCACAGTGGGCATGGGTCCTATCAGGTCGATGCCCCATTGCGCAAAAGGCCAAGGACTATACATTGATGTCAGTTGCTCGGGAGAGAGTTTGATGTTAGGCCCCAAGAATTTGCACTTGTGGCACGGCCACACACAATTCACCACGTCTTTGTTCAAGGTCGGCCAGAAGTAACCTTGCTAACTTTGTGGGCTAGGGCCCGACCTCTGGCGTGGTTTCTGCATACCCCCTCATGAATCTCAGCCAAAATCTTTTGGCCTAGCTCCGGGGTGATGCATTTCAAGAGAGGTAGGCAAAAGCTTCTTTTGTAAAAGAGGTCGTCAATGAGGGTGTCCCTTGAGGATCAGAGTTGTAGCTGTCGAGCTCGAACTTTATCTTCGGGGAGGTCTTCGGTCTTCAAGTATTGCATGATCAGAGTCATCCAGCTTTCTTCAATATTGAGCATGGTTGCGACCTGGACTTTATTGATGGTGGGGGCCCCAAGTGTAGAGAGTTGGATATTGGCAAAATCGGCCGCCCCCTCGGCGGTTGTGAGCTTGGAGAGTGCGTCAGCTTGGGAATTTTATTCTCGGGGGATTTGTTCAATAAAAACTTGGTGGAATTTTTCACAGAGTGCAGCCACTAGTTCCAAATACTTCACCATTTTCTCCTCCCGAGCCTCGTATTCACCCTTGATTTGGTTCACAACGAGTAGAGAGTCCATAAAAATGTGAATAATACATACTCCGATGGCAATGGCGAGCTCGAGACCTTCGACCAAGGCCTCGTACTCGGCTTCATTGTTGGTGGCTACGGAATCGAAACGAACTGCGTGAGTGATGCTTTACCCTTTCGGGCTGATTAGGATGATGCTGGCCCCAGCGTATGAGCTCATCAATGACCCGTCCACATAAAGTTTCTACGGGGTTATTGACTCTTAAGAACTTTGGAGGGAAGGTGAGCTCGACTACGAAGTCGGCTAGAGCTTGACCCTTAATGGTCGTCCTTGGGGCGTAGGTGACCCCGTACTGAGCTATCTCCAACGACTACTTCAAAAGTCTACCATTGGTGTCGGGGCGGTGTAGAATTTGTCTTAGTGGGAGAGTGGTTAGGACCTCCACTTGATGGTAAAAAAATGTATGGTCTCAATATCCTAACACTCATAACCAAGGCATATGCCAACTTCCGAGATGAGTATATCTGAGCTCGGCATCATGCAAAGCTTGGCTTACAAAGTAAATGGGAAGGTGAATCTGGCCCTCAGCCCGGATAAGCACGGCGCTCAGGCGACCTCGGAGGCTGCGAGGTAAAGAAAAAGTTTCTCTCCCGAGACTGGTTTAACCAAGATTTGGGGATTGGACAAATATTCTTTCAATTTTGCAAAGGCTATCTGACTTTCCTTGTTCCAAGAAAATTTTCCATTTTTAACAGTGTTAAAGAAAGGCTTACTTTTGTCGCCGAGTCGGGATATGAATCTGTTTAGCGAGACTAGACATCCGGTCAGTTGTTGGACTTGCTTGATGGTCCTCGGATCTTGCATGTCGAGGATGACCTTGATTTTTGCGGGGTTGGCCTAGATCCCCCTTTAGCTCACTATGTGACCGAGGAACTTTCTGGATTCTACGCCGAAGCTACACTTCTTTTGGTTTAGTTTCATGTTGTACGCCTTGAGAATGTTGAAAGTTTCCGCGAGGTCTCTGAGATGGGTACTCTTTAGGCTTTTTACGATAATGTCATCAATGTAGACCTCCATGGTCTTCCCGATTTGCTCGGCGAACATTTTGTTCACAAGGCGTTAGTAAGTTGCCCCGACGTTGATTAGACCGAATGACATCCTCAACCATGAGAACATTTTCTTCTCGGTATGAAATGATGTGTGTTTTATATCTTCGATGGCTATCGGAATTTGATGGTAGCCCGCAAAGGCATCCATGAAAGACATCATTTCGTGGCCGGATGTGCCGTCTACCAAATGGTCTATGTTTGGCATCAGAAAGTGATCTTTTGGGCATGCCGCATTGAGGTCGGTGAAATCGATACAGAGCCTCTATGATTTGTTTGACTTCTTGACCAAGACCACATTTTCCACCCATTGAGGCTCATCTTTAGCTTGCTCGATGAGTTTGTTATCTAACAACTTTTTGACCCCTTGAGCCCAGGCCTCATATTTTTTGGGGCCAAACTTCCTTCTTTTTTGGTGAACCGACTTCTTGTTGGGGTCGATTTTCAATCGATGGCAAGCGTGCTTGGGGTCGATTCCGACCATGTCTTGGTGAGACCAAACGAAAATACCTATGTTATTTTTTAGGAACTCAACCACTTCCCCCCGCATTTCGGGGGGGGGTCCGCGAGTCGATGAGGACCTCAAATTCCAACCTAGCGGGTTTGATTGAAATGTGTTCCAATTCTTCCATAGCCGTTGCTTGCTCGTAACTCCGACGGTCTTCGATATTGAACCTTGGATCGAGGTCGAGCTCGGCGGTGGGCTCGAATCCAATTCTGGGCTCGAGGTCGTCAGTCTCCATTGGGTGCACGCCGACCTCGGCATGGGGCTCGAGGCCAGTTCTCAAAATGTTGAGGTTGGATGAACGGGCCTCGGCCTCGGCGTGCGGGGGGTAGGGCGGACCGACCTCTCCGAGCTCGGCGCGGGGTGGGGTTGCTTGAATTTGTTCACTGAGTTCAGAATTTGAAATTGGAAATTGAAATTGGAAACACTTTCTTGCCATTACTTGGTCACCCTTAATGGTGCCGACCACTCCCTCAGGAGGGGGAAATTTGATACAATAGTAATAGGAGGAGGCCACTGCCCTCAAACGTGCCCAAAAATGGATGGCCTAAGAAACCGTTATTGGAATTCAGTTTATCTACGATTACAAAGTCTAGTGGCCTGGTGATCCTAACATTTGAGTCAAAGTTACAGTCTAACTCAACTGAAAGCTTAATCCTACCATAGGTAGCGACGGTGGCATCTCCGAAACCTTTGAGCTGGAGGTCGAAAGACTTGATGAAACTGATGAGATCACTGAGCTGGTCCAGAGCTGATTTGAAGATTATGTTGCAAAAGTAACCGTTGTCAATTAGCACTCGCTGGACCTCCTTCCCCAAAATGTTTGTCGTGATCACGAGCACATCCCCCTTAGGATAGAGCACCCCATCCCTATCTCTGTTTGAAAAAGAGATCTCCAGATTCTTGTGAATAGTGGGCTCGGGAGATTGTCTAGGTTGACGTTTGCCATAACTCGGATTTTGGCCTTACGCTTCCTGGTTGGAGAGTGTGGAGACGGGGGTCATGCCCCTAGATTTCCTCTTCCGGCCTGGATCATATTTACCCTGCCACCGGGATTCAAAGGGGGGAGGAGGTCGTCGTCCTCATCTTTATCAATGGTCGCGATTGGCCGAGGCGTACGAGCTTCGTCTTCTCTTCGACACTGAGGCCGTTGTTCAGCTCGGGGGGCCAGTCTCTGGACCAGGTCATTCAATAACCCTTTGTCAAACAACTTCCAAAGCTGCTTGAGGAGATCACGACATTGGCTCATATTGTGGCCTATACAGTCGTGATAGGCACATAACTTTTTAGGGTCTTACTTCGACCGATCCCCCGTGAATGACCTCGGCCTTAGGAGCATATCCTTTTTGTTAGATTGCGTTGAGGACGTTGGCGGGGGTTTATCTCAGAGCTTGAGTGAGGTGGACCTCAACGTCCTCAAATAACTTGAAATTCCCCGGGGGCTTTGGCATTCTCCTTGCTTTGGGGCCCGGCTCCTTGCTAGCGGGCTCGGACTCCCCCAACCTTAGAGCCAAAAGTTTCTTCCGAGCTAAAAAGTCAACTGCCCGAGATTGGAACTCCGCGCAGGTCTTGGGGAAGTCCTTCGTGAGATGTTTGATCATTGGGGACTTCCCATGAAAACCCCCCAAGGTGGCGTGCAAAGCCAGCTGGTCCTCGACGGGCTCATCGTTCAGAATGACCTCGTCAACCCGGAAAATATAGTCCTCGTCCGTCTCATCATTTTCTTGGCGGATACGCATGAGCCTATGCCAAATTTCTGACCGAGTGATTTTGGCCGCGAAGTAAGCAGCGAACTGAGAGCTCAAGGTAGCGAATGAGTCGATTGATCGAGACGGCAAGGAGACATACCACTTATAGGCCAGATTACCGAGGGTAAGTGGGAAGAGACGACACATGGTCGTATCGGTTATGCCCCGGCCGGTCATGTAGATTTGGAATTTGCTTAAGTGCATCTCCGGGTCTGTCTTTCCCTCGTAAAGAGGGGTTGGCAGAGGGACGATCTTGAGTTGGACCGGAGCGAGCTCAATATCGATGGAGAGGGGCTCGTTCGCAATGTGCCTCACCTTGGGTTGGCCTTGCGCCTCCAGCATGGCGCGCATCTCATCAAGTTGCTTTTACATCAGGGTCATTCCCGGGCTCAAGGTGGCTTCCGCGAGCTCAGTCGGTGGTGCGGCCGGGTCGTTCCGATCGAAAATGGCTCCCCAAGGAGTGTCATGGCCGAGGAGACCACTCTGAGCAAGCTCAACTTTCTTCTCGCGGAGTTGGCTGAGGCCAGGCTAATCTCTGCTTACCTCTTGGGTGGCCTCTGGGCGGAGCTCCGTGTGCAAGACACGACCTCTATATTGTATCTTACAGACCGGCTGCTCGAGAGCCGGCTAGGGAGCCATGAGAACGAGTCTGACCCCAACCAGCTGAAAGCAGGGTGGGATCGACTTTGAGCGGAGTTGATACGTTTACTGACCACAAAGGTGTAGAGATCCCAATGAAAACGAGTATACATGCTCCAAACGCCAGAAACGTAAATGACTTATAAAAGAAACCTACACACCTCAAACGAAAGCCAGCAAAACTGGTCAGCCAGACTTGAAATCTCCAAATGAGATACGTCTAGAAGACTTGAAATCTCCAGAAGAGATCCGTCCTGAAGACGAAGAATCTTAGTAACAAAGCAGGTGCACAAAATGATCTAATACTAGGATTCTGGAACGACCAGATCAAATACATAAGGAAAATGATGAGAATCTGGTTAACATGAGATCAAAAAATAAATACCAGAGGAACAATATAAATTTGTTGTCGACAACTTATCTGTGTCCACAATTGCTCTTTCTAAAATCTGGATTCAGTACCTAAGTTGAGTACCCGAAGCACTTTGATTTGGGTGCAATAAGGAAGAAGCAAAAGTGTGGTAGAGCTAAACTCGCTAATAATATATTTTGGTTCTTTCGTACATACACTCAAAAAGTTATCCTTGTAGAATAATGAATGTTTACATGAAAACTAAAAGAAGGGTGGTAAGCGAGATTAATAGCTTCAGGGTTTTCGCAGAAACCCATGGTTTTCACAGAAACCCATGATTGTTTATGATCAAACATATTATCCTGGTATGAACAAACACAATTCTACTCATCACTGGCAGTTAAAATAAAATATAGTTAATGGACCTTGTAAAACACATATTTTATATGGCTATTATATGCCAATATTTATATCCCTGATGGATATAAGATTCCCCAAAAGAGGAATTACGAAAACCGCAGAATGTATAGTACAAAACTACGAAGGTCACTATATGATCTAGAAACAGTCGGATCAAATATGGTACAATCGACTTAGTGAATTCCTCCCGAAGAAGGAACATACAAACAATATAGCTTTCCCTTGCGTAGAAATCACAAAGTGGTTTTTGCATTATATCTATATATGTTGACGATCTAAATATAATCGGAACATGCAAAGAGATTGAAGAAGCCACTTCAATCTTGAAAGCTGAATTCAAAATGAAAATCTTGGATAAAACCAAGTATAGTCTCGACCTGCTGATTCGAGAATTTCCTTGAAGGAAAAATAAAAGCATTTCCCTGAAGGAAAATTAATTCGAGCATTTCCCTGAAGGAAAAAATGAATATGATATCTCACTGAAGGACGAATGAATACACCAGTCAACCTACATGAAATGGTTATTTGAGAGATCCTACATGGATAAATCTCATCCACTTAGTACACCTATGGTAGTTCGATCCCTTGAAGCGGATAAGAACCCATTTAGGCCCAAAGAAGATACAGTAAATATTCTAGGACCGGAAGTTCCTTATCTAAGCGCTACTTGGTGCATACCCTATCTCACAAACTGCACAAGTCCAGACATCGCATTTGCGATAAATTTACTTGCGAGATATAGCGCTTCTCCCAGGAGGAGACATTGGAATGATGTTAACTCAAACTGGTTATATTTTTCTTTGTGATGATATTGTGATCTCATGGATATCCATTAAACAATACATTCCCCACTGTATTCGATGAAGACAACACAATTTGTGTTGCATAAAATGAACAATGGGTACGTTAAGAGGAACTTAACGAAACATATTTCCCCGAAATTCTTCTTCCCATACGAACTCCAGAAGAGTGACGTAATTACCATACAACATGTGCGACCTAGTGACAATCACGATCTAGCAGATCTGTTCACTAAGTTCTTACCTACCTCTACTTTTGAAAAATATATTTATGGTATTTGGATGTGAAGACTTAGAAAGTTGTTGTCTTCAGGGGGAGTAAAAACATCGAAACAATTTTGAAGATTGGATCGGGAAGATCAATAATTGCACTCCTCCCTAGCTAAACATTTTTATCGCTACCTAGCATGTGAAGTTTTTCTGACGAGACATATACGTTGTGTCGTAATGTCCAAGGGAGAGTGTTGTAAACCTGTAGATTTAATATACCAAATCCGGAAGATTTGATGTGGACATTACTTATGGGCCTAATAACCTAAACATGCTTTAGGAATTAGATTAGGGTTTCCCTATTATAAATAGATTCATATACTCAGTATTGTGTATACACAAAAATATTAGTGAAAACTCCTGGCTTGGTACACCCACAGACGTAGTCATTATCGGTGAACTGGGTAAACAAATCGGTGTTCTTGTTTACGCTCTTTATTTTATAGCAAAGTGTATCAAAATTGTGGTTAGTGGTACTATATCGATCGTAATTGTTGTTGATTTTTCAGACCCCAAGTTTTGATACCCTGATGAAATTTCTGATACTTTAAAACAATTTTATGATAAGTTTATTATGAATAATTTCCATATAAAATCTACTCAAGTTTTATGTTATACTTAACTTATTTAGATTTAGATATTAATGTTTTATATTTGATTTGGTTTGACTTTTGTATTATATTTAAGAGTTATTTGTGTTTCTTGTTCACTAGGTATGTTATATTATAAATGAAGTAAGTCTCTTATGCATTCGGTGCACTGTGCAATTCAAGTGCATATTTAAAGAACCACCTCCGTTTTCAATGAAAAAAAATTATAACTTACATACCCTAATTTTTCAGTGAAAACAAGAGTGACTTCTAGTGAAAATAGGGGCACCTTTTTAAAAATACACACGAGCTGCACAACGCACGTGATGCATGTAAGACTAAGTCATAAATAGAGAGGATCTACAATGTTATTAGGAGAGTTTAATTTCATTAATGAAAAACAAGAGTTTTATGTTTTTTTTTAATGGTATTATCTCTAAATCAATATTTTTAGAATCAATGGGAATTAGTTATTGTTTGTTGTGTTCTACATATATCTTTTTTTTTCTTTCTCATATACACTCTCGCTATCTCCATCGACAAGACTTCCCTATATATTATATATAATTAAGAGAAACATTCTTGTGAAATAATTTATGTGAAAAATATATTTAAAATAGACAAATACACTAAATTCGCGGGTCATGGGTCGATCCGGATTAAAATTCATGGATCCTAAGCGGGTCACGCCGGGTCAAACTAATTTTTCAGAAAAATTTTGTGCAAAGCTCTTTTAAGAATTTTTGTTCCCAAATTGTGTTACTACATGAACAAATGTGTGTTACTGCAAAGACAAATGTGTGTTACTAGTGCTTAATTAAAAAAATAATTTTGTTTACTTTATAGGTAACTATAAAGACAACTATGTGTTATTACAATAATAAATATGTATTTTTTTATTTATTTCTCATCCCTTTAAATCTAAATTTATTGTTTCATATTGGTACTATTTTGTTTATGTTGTAACACATCTTTTAATACAGTAACACACGTTTGCTCCTAGTTTGTGTTACTATATGGGCAAACGCATATTAATCTAAGGACAAAATGTGTGTTACTAGTTCTTAAAACAAAAAATATTTGTACAACATTTGTTTTTATAACAACAAATATGTGTTTCTAAATTTATTCTTCATTTATTTAAATCTAGGTATATTGCTCCATGGTGGTACTATTTTGCTCATGCACTAACATATAATTCAATACCCTAAATTGTTACTATAAGGACAAATATATTTCTATAAGGATAAATAAATATTTATATGTATAATAACATACATTTGCTCTTATAGTAACACACATTTGTATGAAAATTATTTAGTTATGTAAAAATAAATGAATATATGTGATAAAAAATATTTAGTCCGGTAGTAGCACACATTTTGTCTTACAGTAACATGCATTTGCTCATATAGTAATACAAATTGAGAGCGAAAATTTTGGAATTAGTCATGCGCGAGATTTTGGTGAAAATTTGTCAGCTCCAACCCGACCCAGCCGCATTTTTTACTAAGAATAATTTTACGGATTCTATATGCGTGGAATATTTCATATGAGTGTTTGTGTATAATTTATAATTTCCATAAGGCTAAGTTTGTGCATACAAAAAATGTTCAATTGAGCATAATTAGCCGGTACAAAGGTTTCTGGCATAGTCATCGAGCACCAGCGAAAAATAATGCTTTAAATTGAAATGACAAAAAACAAAGAATATGAAGATGAAACAGATGGAATAACAAAATTATGATTAAGATGTCTCGTGATTACGGAAGCATTCCAATAGAAACCTTAAATTTTAGGTTTACCTTAATTTATAAAATAAATTATTAGTGTGTATCATTATTTTATTACTATTAACTATTCAGGCATGTTAATTTAATCACAAAGGTTAATCGCCACGGATTTTTTTTGTGATCATTGACTAAATTTAATACTCTATTATATACGCGTTCCTTAAATTTCAACTCTAAACCTAACACAAATATGTAATACGTACAAATAATTTATTTTTTTGTCTAAAGTCTTAAGTCTGTATGTTTGACTCTAATATGGTGTTAAGGAAAATAATTAAATGAATTAATTGCACACCCTTCTACATGTTCGGACTTTTAGATGAAACAAAATTCTTTCATGGTATCAGAGCCAAGAGGCTCACGCCTAGAGATCGTGGGTTCGATTCCCGATTGATTTGTTGAAAGTCTACCTGGACGTACATGAATAGCTACCAAAAATTTCAGAATTCTGGTGATCAACTGACGGATCTTGTCAAACAATTAACTGTTGGAACCAAAATTGAGACTAGTACTGCAATTTATGGAACATAAATATTTGTGGTATTCATGTGGTATAATTTATTAACACAATATTTATTTAATTGAGTCTTATAATTTCTACCTTTTTATGCATGCATGTATGCATTTCTTTTTGTCATCCTTTGTATTTCTTATACATAAAGGGCAAATTTTCAAGAATGGATTATATAATTTGTAATTTTGGGCATCATCTTCCTTTGTTTTTGGCTGCCGATTCCATTCTTTCGATCTTTGTTCTCTTCTGAATAGAAGATTAAGGTAGGGTCGATTTAAAGGCTCAATAATTTGGTTCACATGCATCCATTGCTACGATGAATAAAAATAATACACTTGTAATGGGTGAACCTCTCCAAGAAAAGTTGAATTTATGGCAAAATAAATAAACAGAGAAACATCTAAATATTTAATTAATTTTTGGAGTCTTTATTTTCTTGAATGCACGTGGGCACACAAAAGAGACTCCTGGATTAATACCCCACAAATTGTATACGTTTCGATCAGTTCATATATATATTTGAATGGGCCTATCAATTCTTTAAATCCTTGGCTTTCCATCATTGAAATTTTCCTCTACATTATTGGATGTTTTCCTAACTACACATGAAATTTTATTGTCTTTTTGCAATGTCGATCATATATAAAAGGTGCATTCAGGTCCTTCGAGACTTTTTTTTTTTTTAAGTATGCAAGTCTCTGGTTAATAAGAAAATTAAGCCTAGTCGAGTCAAGTAATATTAGGATTTATATATATTAGGCTTTATTGGTTGGATCGAAATGTACATTTTAGGCTTCACAACTCAACATAATTAATTTAGAAGGCAAACTCTTCTCTTTTAAACTTGTCCACCGAATATAATTGGATTTATTCAATAGTACCATAACATTCCTTAAATAATGTCACCAGTCTTATAAACTAATATCATAAAATTTTGCCCACACAAACAGACCAACTTGTGTGGATAAATTCTATGATATTAGTTAATATATATAATAGTATTATTAAATGAATGTAATAGGATTAATTTCACAATGTGAATAATTTTCACCGGAAGTTGACTCGTGTATATATATTTTCATTGGCTTGTTTTTTTAATTCTTTTTAATTTATTAGGGTAGACAAAATTGTGCAATTGATTGCAAGTCGATCCACCTCAAATTAATTAAACCAATTGAACTATATATATGGCTTTTTGTGTGTACAATGATGATGATAATGGCGAATGAAAAGGTTGATGTGGGTAATCACATGCAAGTTTTTGATGCATCTACAATGTGATGTATCATTGTTAGGGAAGTAAACATCACTTAGCTTTTTATGGGAAAAGAAAGAAAACTAGAAAAACACCAGAAAATAGTAGCCCCTTTATATACATAGGACCAGATGGTTCTAGCTCATTAAAAAAGAAGGAAATTTTGCAAAAGTACACAAATTTTTATATTTTATAATTTAGTTGCGATATTTTAATTTTAAAATGTTGTGTTATGTACGTGTGTGCGTATATATTTGAATTTAATTGTGTTATTTTTCAGCAACTTAATGCTAACATGAGACAAAGTTGTCATAACTAAGAGGTGTTTGGCATGGTATATACCAAATATATAGTTTAATATCGTATACCACACCAAAAAATAAAATTGAAAAATTACTTATGAGATACACACTTTTAAAATAATTTACTTTAAGGTAGTTAAACTTTCCCAACTTACTTTGAGACACAATTTTTTTTTTTTTTTAACTTAAGTTATATTAAAGTTGAACTTACGTATATTATTATTGTTTTTTGTACCCGATAGTAATTAAAAATTTGAACTTTGTTCCTTCCAACAATATTTTGTCCTATTTTATTCCTATCAACAATTCACCGAAAAATATTTTCAATATGTAAAATTTCATACCGTTACATGAAAATTGCTTATTGATATTGTACCAAAAATTTTGCTACATTAAAATTTTGAACAATATCATTATATACCGGCTTCATAACAAATTTTCAATATACTGAAATTTATATAGGATATATTATCGAAAAATTTGATTATGCTTACTGTTAGTGTAAAGTATCACACCATACAGAAATCATTATGTTACAATTAACAATTGAAAGCCCCTAACTCTCTTCTTTCTTTTCCTAGGTATCACTATCAAGAAGTGTAGGTACCCTTCTTGTGTTCCCTAAATATATGTGTTGTGTCATCACTTAAATGTTAATACCATACATTCACAAGCACAAACGTACACACACTAGAGTTGAAAATCTTCACCAAATTTGTGAGGCTCTCAATTAATTAAGGACAACCCTAATTCGTTAGGTCTAATTGCAAATTCATAATTATAATTATCGTCAAGATAATGCTAGCTAGTGCTTCAAGATAACAACAGCACATTGGATTTAAGGCCTCTTGCTATCAAATTGATAGCTAGCTTGTCACTTTTCAAGTACTAAAACTTGTGACTGCCATTTATTTGTGGGGTATTAGTTCCTTCTTTCTTTATAAAGTTCCTTTCACGTACAAATTATGCATTTTTCGTATGTATCTATTTTTTCGCCCGTAGATGTTTACATGGTCGTATACCACGTTACTAAGCGCGTGCAGATGATTAATTTTGGAGAAAAATTAACTTGTAGACTGTAAATAGGTTATCCATTCAAGGAAATAGTTCTTTGAATCGTGCACTTGTATACTCTAAAGGAATATTTTTATCTAATTTCTTTTTTAAACAATTTTACTACTTTTTTTTATCTTGTAGACTATTTTTTAACCGAGTTTGGATTGGATAGGACAGCACTGAAAGAGTGAAAAAGATTGGTGGAGAGCTAGTGCAGAAAAGTAAGGAGAGAATATTATAAGAGATCGATCAACTCAAAATATGTTTTGAGATAGTCACTGTCTTCAAATCTAATTTAAGAAATCGAAATATATATATATATTTTTGAGTAATTCTCCTATAAATTAATTTTACTGTGCAAAACGGTGTTAATTATTTTTATAAAATAATATTACTATTAAATTAGTGTCTTTTAATAAAACAACTAAAACAATTCGAAATTATATACAAAGTTAAAATAATTTTTACAGTAGAATTTGTTCACGGTATACATACTTTGCCTACATTTTTTTATGAATTTTAAAGAGGGAACGGACACGTACAAAAAACTAGGTAGATTTCATTTTTGTTAGTGTCAAAGGATTTTTTAATTTAGGCCTTTCTGTCTCTAAAACGTACACAATCGACAGTAAAAATTGGGAGAAGTAAGAAAAATCTTGTGTAAATAAATCTTACTGTACAACTATTCTGCAACTAATACTTTACAATAAAATAATAAATATTTTTTAATAAAACAATTAATTATTATAATATTAATATTTTCAGTAAAACAATAAATATTATTAAAATACATACACAAAATGTAAACCAATGGTACATTAAACTGGTTTACACAAGCCTTTGCGAGCAAAAAAAATTGGTTGTTGAACTAGTAACTCACAAAATAACTCTACACCCGGTAAATTACATATTTAAAAAAAAAAGCAATGAAATAAACAAGTCCAATTCTATCACCATAAATTCTTACAGAAAGACGAACACAGGTAATGAAACAGGACTTTTTTATATGGATAAAAAAAATGTCGGTATCAAGTAGCTGATGCAAATTCTCTATACGGTCCCTATTTACACATTGAAAAAAAAAAAAAAAAATACAAACTCTATAGCACACACCTGTTGAAGAAGAATTAGGATCCAAACGCCGTCCTACGAAAACTGTCCGTACGGAAACTGCTTGGCGTAAATTTCGGTGGGCTGCTGATGCCAATTGTTAAATGACCCTTCTGCCCCGAACGGCGCCGTTTTCCCCGCCGTCTGATGGCTCTCCCCGTACATTTCCTGATTGTTCGCCAGCAGGAACGGCGAGTGCAGATACTCCGACCACTTTATGTCCTCCGGGATTTGATTTTCCGGCGGGTAGCCGCCGCCTTCGAAGAAGCCGTTGGTCCGGTCCCAACCGCTTTCGAATTTCATACCCGTATCCGTTGGTCGGGTCGGGTTGGGGAGAATCGGGTGGAGAAGAGTAGCGGTGTTAGTGAAAGAATGATCGGGCATCATTTCGGATTTGAAGAAATTGTTGGGGGTTTGGGTTGTGGAGAGCCCGATGTTGGGCCCGTAGTTGAGCTGCTGGAAGGAGAGGAGCCCGGATAAGTCGGGCTTCGGGCTTTCGTGGGTGGCGACGAATCTGTTGAGAAAGAATTCGTGCGTGCCCAAATTAGTGGGTGTGGCGCTAGTGCTTTCCGGGACTTGATTATTGCTTAGTTCACTCGATCCTTGGGAGGTTTTGTCGTTGTTTTTGCTATTTCCAGAAGTTTTTTCCTCGACCTCCGAGAGTGGCTTGTGGGTATTTGGGTCAATGCCTCTTTGCCTTAGTTTTTTCTTTATGGAAGAATTCCAGAGGTTCTTGATTTCATTATCTGTTCTTCCGGGTAATTGTGCCGCAATTTGTGACCACCTGGTTAATTAAATAAATAATGAGGGATTTATTGAAAAAATGTTACTATAATTAGTATTTAGTAGTAGTACCTATTTCCAAGAACTGCATGGAGTTCAATTATCAAATTTTCTTCCTCCTGAGAAAATGTGCCTCTTTTCAAATCAGGCCTTAAATAATTGATCCACCTTAACCGACAGCTTTTTCCACACCTTTGCAGCCCTTCAATATTTTCACACAATACTGTGAGAAAAAAGTGAGGAAATTTCTATGCTACCCTCGGGCACTGTGTTGCATAGAAAAAATATCGAGAGAGAGAGAGAGAGAGAGAAGTTAAAAAAACCTGCAAGTTTAGGAACAGAACTCCAGCAACCATGGCCATTTTTGGTAATATGCTTAATAAGCTTCTCATCTTCCTCGGGAGACCAAAGACCCTTTCTCAATTTCTGTTTGTAACAGCAAGAATGCCTACCCATTTTGAGAGCAACTACTCTGCAATGCTGGGAAAAGCTAAAACAAGAATTTCCCCAAAAATTGTTTCTTTGTACAAATTCTGTCAGCAGGAATATTATGTAAGAGAGAGAAAGAGAGAGATTTCTTGAAAACGAGATAGCAATAAGGAATCAAGTCAATAGGGGGGAGCCTTAAAAAGGAAGTCACATTCAGAGAGATTACATTAATGTTGAGGGATTATTCTGTTAATCATGATTAGGAGGGATTATTTTTTGCTTAAAAAAATATGAAGCTTGTAAAAATATGACTTGCTAATGTCTCATCCAAGAGGTTTTTGTGAAAATGTATAATAATGAGATTGACAGCAGTTGTGGGGCATGGCGACAGATATTTTTTTGGTGGAAAATACACTACTTATTATGGGGTCATCAATTAATTAATTCATTAATTTCAACTTTCTTCATCTCATTCCACACATTTTAAACTGGTTTAAGTAGTTTTTTTTTTTTTTTAATTATTTGTTATTGAACCGCTGAAAATGATATTAAACTCCATTCTTTTAAAGTTTAAATCCCAATTGTTCGCAATTTCTACCTAAATTTTTGATGGCTAAGTTATAACTCTTGCTCCTATTGTCTATTATTATTTTGTGAATTGTTCAAAATTGATCCTTAATTTGTTCAATGTGTTAAGATAATATACTGCCGTTAAATCAGATGTTTAATTGTTCGAATATTTATAGCGAATGACATATTTAATTTCAAAGTTGCACAGTTATTAATATAAGGTGTGAGTACATATAATTTATCGACCAATCTAAATTAATCTATATGTGAGTTTGTTGACTATTAGTATTTATAAAGGAAAATGGAAAAACTTACATTATGACATGTAACTAATGAAGGAGAGACAGATTGGACTCCATGAGACACTGTTTTGGTTAAAAGAGTTGGAGATTGAGTGAGTTATTATATCAAGATGGATGACGAATTAGTAGTCAATGCTCTCATTTACAGAATTCAATTTTTAGAGATATGTAGAGGAATGCGAGAGAAAGTTGAGAGCTCATTCTAATTATAATGTGAGTTGAATTTACTTTGATGCTAAAATTGTAGCACACCGTCTAATGCGAGCAATTTGAAGCTACTAATTTAGTTTTTATTATTGGGTCAAACATCTGTCTACTGTGGATGACATTCTTCATAAGTTTTGTTTTGTTGAATTTTTTTGGAACGAATTTTAGTTTTTTTTTTTTTTTTTCAAAATTAAACCACTGAAAATTAAATTAAACTGAGTTCTTTCAAGTTTAATCCCAATTATTAATGTTGTTGCCATTTAATGAGGTGGAAGGACTCGTCTCGTGCTAGTTTTCTTTAACTCTTTTGGTTCTTTTATTATCTCACGCAATTAAACTTTTATGAAATGAATATTGATTTCATTTAGAATTTTCTTTCAAATCAATATACGAATGTCGATATGTTCCACGAGTAAAAGTTATAGTACCTTCCCAAGATTAATAGCACAAAAAGAATTATAAAAAGTTTAAATCCTATGTACTAATTTAATGAGGTGACTTTCTTCAATTCCTTTGGTTCTTTAGTTATTCCGCAAGATATTAAACTATATTGCGAAATGAATAACAATTTAATTTGTATTTATTTTATGATAAAGTATAAAGTGAAAATGGTTCATACATGAATCATTGAAGAGCTAGTTCTTTTTACAAAAAGAGTATTAGTTGTTTGCACTAAAGGATATTAGTTGATTTTACTGAAGAGTATTAGTTGTTTACTAAAAATAAACTAAGAATCTTTAATGAAGACAAATAATACTTTTAAGTGAAAATAACTAATACTATTTAGTGAAAACAATTAATATTCTTCAATGATTTATATATGAACCAATTTCACTTTATACACACCCTTATTTTATTATAATAACTACTGAATTTCGATACATACCACGAATAAAAGTCATAAGTATTTTCCCAAGATTTATAGCACGAAAAGATTCATAAAAAGTTTAATTAAATCCAAATTATTAATTTAGGTGCCATTTAATGATGTGGAAAGACTCGTCTCCTGTTAGCTTTCTTCAACTCTTTAGGTTTCTTTAGTTATCCCACGTAATATTAAACGATGATGAAATGAATACTAATTTAATTTATACTTTGTTTTCAAATTAATTAACGAATTTCGATACATTCCACAAATAAAAGTTATAGTTCTCTCCCCAAGATTTATAGCACAAAAAGAGTCATAAGAATAAGATTTGTCAGAGGGTGGAAGTTCTTAAGAACAAAATTTTCCCATGATTAGTCATGGCTTGCAATCATGGTAATCTTCAATTAATTTATGATAACAAAATCCTCTCACAGTTAGACATTCTCCTGTCTTTCCTGATGGAATATTCATATAAAATAAATACATATATTGTACCCTATTTCTTTAGTAAAAAGCGGTGCCAGGTGGCACTGGAACTATTATGCCTCTGTTCTTTTTGATTGGTTGTCTTAATTAAATTGATGAGTCCATGCTCTTTTTAACCCAACACCTTGAAATTTCTTGTTTTCTAGTAACCTTGTTTCTTAGCTCCTAACTTCACTCCCATCATAATATGTTGAATTTTCAATTTATTTCTTTTGACAAACACCTATTTACAATTTTTCAAGAATCATTTTACAATTTTTAGGGTTTAGGGTTTAGTGGAGGAAGGATTTGATCGGAGTGTTGATGTCGAAGCGGCGGTGGAACAATCAGGGTGAATCCCGAGGAATTCAATTATTCCTTTTCGGAAAGTTGAGAAGGAAGCTTTGGAATGTAGGACGGGAGTGGGGAACATATTGTCCTCGATTCCGGAGTCCGAGGAAGTTATTGGGTTGGGGGTTAAGATTACTGAGTTTAATTCCCACGTAGATTCTCTAGCGGTGGCGGAAGATACAGCGCACGAGTCTTTGATTAGGGATACTGGGCCATCAAAATTTACTTCTTCGGGCCTATTGGAGGTTGGGCCGCCAAGGGATCTTTCTTCAGCCCAAAAAGATGTTTTGGACTTTGAAGGAGTAGAAGCCCATAATGTTGTTCAGAGTGGGCCTCTTGAGGATTCCGTGGTTAAGGGGCCCATGGATCAATTTGTTGTGAATCCTTCCTCTAATTTTGGGTTCCAAAGTAGAAGTTCATCGGATACAGATTTCTCCAAGGCCTTGTCGTTTTCTCCTAATCATGCCCTTTCCCCCAATCAAAATCTCGCCATCTCAAATCAATCTAGGCTTTTATCGTCGTCCCCAAATTCAACCGAACATTTCCCGTTCGATCTCTCAGTTCCGATCGATCCCGCAGCTTGTTCAGAGTCTCGATTAGAATCTGCCTCGTTGGTCCATGTGTATCCGTCCTTCGCGAAAACACCAAAACAGAAGGTACATTCGAAAGTTCCAACTCTTAATCTTGCAAAATCCAGAATTTAATCAAGAGAGACTCCCTCCAAGAAAAAATCCATGGTGATCCCGGCAAATATGAAGAGAAAAGGTGCAAGTAAAGGTGCGTCAAATAAGGTGCAAAATCGGAACGCAGTACGTGGTTGCGGTTCTCAGCCCAAATCTGGGGAAGCGCTCTCGCAGAAGGCTCGTACTAAGAATATAAGGAGTTTAATTCTTGAAGCTAAGAATGATCCGATTGCTCAAAAAATCAGGGATGAAGCGATTCTAACATGGAATTTAGGCAAAAAGATTGGGCTTTCAGCTGCAGAGAAGGATGAAGATGTAATTGTAGAACTAATGAATCTGGAAAAGAAAGAAAAGACTAACGGCAAGAAGGATGGGGAGAATCTTGAGGTATGTTCTTAATGAAGGTGATTTCTTATAACATTAGAGGATTGGGGAGTTCAGTTAAGAGAAAGGAGGTGTTGGCACTAATTAAAAATTATAAAGTTGATTTTTTGCATTCAAGAGACTAAGATGGAGAATTTTTCTGTGGAAGATTGTAGGCAGGTTTGGGGTTATGGGAATTTTGGTTGGGCTAAGAAAGATTCAATGGGTAGGTCAAGGGGTATACTTAACATTTGGAATGCTGATAAGTTCTCTGTTGTTAGTTCCTGGGATATGTCAGGAGCAGTTATTGTGAACGGATTGTGGGGGGTGGAAAGAATTAACTGTTGCTTAATCAATGTGTATGCTCCAGCAACATTAGCAGAAAAGGTTGAGTTATGGGATAGGCTTCTTATTGTAATTCAACAATATGATGATGGATGTGTTTGTGTGGTAGGAGATTTCAATTCGATAAGGGCGCCTGGTGAAAGAATTGGTAGGGGAACTTTAATTCCAGCAAATGATATAGCAGTTTTTGATGGTTTTATTCGGGAGTCAAATCTGTTGGACCTTCCGTTAGGAGGCAGAAAATTATCTCGGTATCAGCCTGATGGTAAATGCAAGAGCAGGATCGACCGCTTTCTCGTTAATAATAACTGGATTTCGTTGTGGCCTTCTTCGGTTCTTAAGGGACTCCCAAGAACAGTGTCCGACCACTGCCCTTTAATTCTGGATATCAAGAGCATCAATTGGGGACCGAAACCTTTTCGGTTTATCAATGCTTGGTGCTCTCATCCTAATTTTTTGGAGTTTGTGAAACAAGCTTGAGAGAGTTGTTAGGATATATATTGTATAGTTTTGATGAGTTAAAACAAACCAGAAGATGTAATAGGACCATCTGGACATGTTAGCCAGATGATGATCTAGATTAGGACTTAGTCTAGGGGGAACTGCCAGACCAGAAGACTTCACCAGAAGAGTCACCAGAAGACCCCACCAGAGGACTTCACCAGAGGACTCCACCAGAAGACTTCACCAGATGAGATCTGACCAGAGACAGAGGACCTTCCCCAGACCAGATGAGTCCAGACCAGACGAGTCTGTGGAACAAAAGATGCTCAGTTTGATCCCCTGTTTCTACTGAGTGTTCTGGTTGTTAACCAGATCTGGACCAGAAGACACCGAGGTTGCCTGGTGTCTGGTCTTGCCTTCTCTGGAGAGAATCAGAGTTAGGCAGAGGAAGCATCTGACCGTTGGTGATTCAAATCAAGTCAAACTAGATCGGATTGGAAAGTTATTGAAGTTAATCAATCCAAGGATCTCACCAACCCAATCAATCAATTAGGAAATTGATTGATTGAAGCTTCCTTAAATAGAGGATCTGATTGGATTAGCTCTCCAATGGCTAACCCTAATCTCCTCTGTAAATTCAAGAGTGCAGTCACAAGAAAAAGCTCTAGAGAGAGATCCTACGCGCACAAGTCACATTCCAAGCTTTTGATATTCACTCTTAGCACTCTTATTGTTCACATTACATATCTACTCTTAAGGAGTTGTTGGACCTTAACCTGTTCATCTCTAAGATAAGGTTGAAGGTTGCTTACTTTAGATTGTGGTTAGATCTAAAGGAGTTGTAAGAAGGAACTGGTACTTCGAAAATTCCAGTACGTAAGTAAGTTGGTTGGTTGATAGTGAGACCCCTTGGATAAAAGGGAGAGTGGACGTAGGATATTCAGATCCGAACCACTATATATCCGGTGTTATTTATTGCTTTTGTTTATTTAATCTCTTACTTGTTTTGTGCTCTTATAATAAGAAGTTTGTTAAGACATAAACTTAAAGCTTCCTCAATTAATCTATCTAGTGGGACCAACAAGTGGTATCAGAGCTGTATTCAGATGAGGAGGACTTTGATGTCTCTCCTGCCGTGCTCCAGAAGATGAAGACTTTCTTCAACGAGCAGATCATGCAGATTGGGCGGTTCTCTAAGGCAATTCAACATATGGCCCCTGCTATGATCGAGCACCAGATTCGGCAGGAGAGGAGGCTTTTCCTGAAGCAGATCAAGTCTACCTTCACAGCTGCCAAAGCCTCTTTCTAGGCCAATGGTCTCCTGGTCAAGTTGGATGTGATGCACAGCCAGAAACAACTCCAGGAGCACGTGCTGGAGCAGCTGAGGCCAGTTTCTGTGTTGAAAGTTGAGTTGGCCACTCAAATGCTGGAGACTGCTAAGCTCAAGGATTCACTCCAGGAGATGCTTGCCAAGCAGGAGGGATTAGTTGCAGAATCTCAGGCTTACCTGGAGGAAGCAAAGCAGCTTCGTGATCTTCACTCTTCCTCCAACACTGCCTTGCCTGATCTCATAAGGCAGGTAGTGGAGCCCCTCCTTGATGAAGTTAAAAAGGGGGAAGAGAAGGCCAGAACTGATCTGGCGAAGACCACCATTGAGATACTCTTTAGCCATGGTGCTCGTCTGGACCTGCTGGAGAACACTTTGGTCCAGGCTGAGCTGCAGAAGAAGAAGAAGGAAGAGCTCAAATCTCTTACCATGGCTAAGCAGCTTGCTGCAGAAGAGGAATCCTCAGAAGCAGAGCAGGATCCCATTTCAATCTCTGGACCTGCTAAGAGAAAGTTTAGGAAAGTCAAGAAGAGCTTCCTTGAAACTGTTGTTGAAGAAGCTCAGAAGAGATATAAGGAAGAGACTCCAGAGGAGAAGCAAGCTAGGATAAGAAAAAAACATAGATGAAGAGCAGAGGCTCAGATATGTTAGGAGACAGAACAAGAAGAGCAGAGAAGCTGGTATTCCTTCTGGTGCAGGTGGATCTAGTCAGAGGAGGAAAGCTCCTATTGAGGTGATGAACATTTTGCCTCTCAGGACAGAAGGGTCTTTTGACTCTACTGTGCCTGTGCCTTTGATTGAGAAATGGAAGGAGGCAAAGACTCTCTGGTTCATTCAACACTATATCCAGAGGCCAGCACCAGAGGATGATGAGATGATCAACAGAACCTTTCACTCTTGGATGCAAGCTTATGATGCAGATCTGTACAAGCAATTGATGGATTCTACCATTGAATTCAACCTGGAGGTGACTGCTCCTGAGTTTACCTATCTCAACACTCCTATGAATGGGAACCAGGTTGATTGGGCAGAGCTGAAGAGATTGTACAAGACCAAGGTGTTGGTGAATTTCACTCCAACATCTTCTACAGAGTTGAAGGCCGTCCAGGATAGGTTCCTTGACTGGTTTCTTGTGCCTAAAGAGAATAGAAGATATGCATAGAATAGGATCTGATCTTCAATGTAATCGGTAACCATTCTATCCTTATGTATCAATGAAAATCATATCTTCTCTGTCTCAAAGACAACTCCTTGTTGTCTTAATTGTTTGCCTGATAAGATCTACTCTAAGGTCTTATCCCTTTATTGTTTGACTTGCTTATATTCTGTTTTTGATCAATTCTGGTAGTGTTTTGACTCCATCAAAAAGAGGGAAATTGTTAGGATATATATTGTATAGTTTTGATGAGTTAAAACAAACCAGAAGATGTAATAGGACCATCTGGACCTGTTAGCCAGATGATGATCTAGATTAGGACTTAGTCTAGGGGGAACTGCCAGACCAGAAGACTTCACCAGAAGAGTCACCAGAAGACCCCACCAGAGGACTTCACCAGAGGACTCCACCAGAAGACTTCATCAGATGAGATCTGACCAGAGGCAGAGGACCTTTCCCAGACCAGATGAGTCCAGACCAGACGAGTCTGGTGGAACAAAAGATGCTCAGTTTGATCCCCTGTTTCTACTGAGTGTTCTGTTTGTTAACCAGATCTGGACCAGAAGACACCGAGGTTGCCTGGTGTCTGGTCTTGCCTTCTCTGGAGAGAATCAGAGTTAGGCAGAGGAAGCATCTGACCGTTGGTGATTCAAATCAAGTCAAACTAGATCGGATTGGAAAGTTATTAAAGTTAATCAATCCAAGGATCTCACCAACCCAATCAATCAATTAGGAAATTGATTGATTGAAGCTTCCTTAAATAGAGGATCTGATTGGATTAGCTCTCAAACGGCTAACCCTAATCTCCTCTATAAATTCAAGAGTGCAGTCACAAGAAAAAGCTCTAGAGAGAGATCCTACTCGCACAAGTCACATTCCAAGCTTTTGATATTCACTCTTAGCACTCTTATTGTTCACATTACATATCTACTCTTAAGGAGTTGTTGGACCTTAACCTGTTCATCTCTAAGATAAGGTTGAAGGTTGCTTACTTTAGATTGTGGTTAGATCTAAAGGAGTTGTAAGAAGGAACTGGTACTTCGAAAATTCCAGTACGTAAGTAAGTTGGTTGGTTGATAGTGAGACCCCTTGGATAAAATAGAGAGTGGACGTAGGATATTCAGATCCGAACCACTATATATCCGGTGTTATTTATTGCTTTTGTTTATTTAATCTCTTACCTGTTTTGTGCTCTTATAATAAGAAGTTTGTTAAGACATAAACTTAAAGCTTCCGCAATTAATCTATCTAGTGGGACCAACAAGAGTTATGACCGGATGGGGGGGATACAAAGTAAAGGAGAAACTCAAGAGATTAAAATAAGATTTAAGAAAATGGAATTCTGAAGTGTTCGGCGCTTTGGATCACAAAATTGATGGGCTGAAGAGAAAAATTCTGGAAATTAATTTGTGTGATGATGTGTTTGGACTGGAAGAGGGGGAAGTAATCTCGAGGAAGGAGCTAACTACTGATCTTTTCAGAAGCCTTAATCAACGTAATAGTCTTCTTGCTCAAAAAGCGAAAATCAAGTAGCTTTAGGAGGGTGATGTTAATTCGAAATTTTTTCATAGGGCAATTAATTTCCAAAGAAAAGGTAATAGCATTGTGGGACTGTTTCTGGAAGAAGAATGGACCGAAGAAGTGAGGGCGGTTAAAGACGGAGTATGAGATTTTTTTAAAAAGCATTTCAGCAGCTCAAAACGTGCTCGACCCAGGTTATCTCCGGCTCTCTTCTGTAATAAGCTTTCCCAGGAAGATAATCTGATGCTTTCTTGCCCGTTTAGGAAGAAGAAGTAAAAGAGGCAATTGATAATTGTGCTGGCTCGAAGAGTCCGGGTCCGGACGGTTTTAACTTCAAGTTTATTAAAGTTTGCTGGACTATTATAAAAGAAGATTTTTTGCTAATGATCTCTGATTTTTATGAGCACGGGAAGCTGGTTCGTGGGATCAATCCGTCTTTCATTGCTTTGATACCTAAAAAAGAAGATGCTTCAAATCTATCAGATTTCCGACCTATTTCCTTAATAGGGTGCACTTACAAAATCCTTGCCAAACTGCTTGCTGCTCGTCTGGGAAGAGTAATGGGAAAATTGATTTCGTCTAATCAGAGTGCGTTCGTGGGGAGGAGGAATATTATGGATGGCATTGTGGTACTTAATGAAGTGGTGGCCGAAGCAAAGAAGCGCAAACTGGAGAGAGCTTTTTTCAAAATAGATTTTGCCAAGGCTTTTGATTCGGTAGAGTGGGACTTTCTAGACATGATGCTTGAAGGTTTCAATTTCAGTATAAAATGGCGTGGTTGGATTAAAGAATGTGTGTCAAGTGCATACGCATCGGTGCTAGTGAACGGCAGCCCATCAGGGGAATTTAAGCTCGAGAGAGGCCTACGTCAAGGTGACCCGCTCTCACCTTTCTTGTATTTGTTGGTGGTCGAGGGTCTTAGTCTTATGATGGCAAAATCGGTGGATATAGGCTGTTTTCAAGCTGCTGAAGTTGGTAGAGATAAAGTGAAGATTTCGCAATTGCAATACGCCGATGATATTATTTTAATCGGGTCGGTTTGCCATCAAAATGCGTGGGTGATGAAAAGAATTCTGAAGAACTTCGAGCTAATTTCGGGTCTTAGAATCAATTACAATAAAAGTTGCTTAATGGGAGTAAATTTGGAAGCTTGCAAAATCCGAGAGATGGCTGAGATTTTAGAGTGTGCTATTGGAGAGGTACCTTTCTCTTACTTGGGGATCCGAGTGGGGGCGAATTACAAGAGGAAAAGCGAATGGAGGGGCTTAATTCAGAAATTTCAGAAAAAACTGAAGTCTTGGGAAGATCGAAAGATTTCCTTTGGGGGACGAATTACTCTATTGAATGCGGTATTATCTTCCTTACCTGTCTACCAGTTCTCCTTTTTCTTGCTACCAAAATCAACTTTGAGAGATTTTGCTCCGTTACAGCGCCAAAGTCATTGGGGGGGGGGGAGGGGGATGTGAGAATAACTCTAAAACGTGTTGGGTGAGTTAGAAAAATATTTGTAAACCTAAATCTTTTGGGGGTTTTGGGGTTAGGGATTTGGGAGTCTTTAATAAGGTTCTTATGGGGAAATGGGTTTCGAGATTTCTGTCAGAAAAAAATGGGTTATGGGTTAGTGTGTTGAGGTCTTTATATGAGAACATTGAAGTGGGCGAGTCGGGTTTTATTTTTAAAGGGAGTTGGAATAGGTTTTCAGGGTGGTGGAGGGATGTATTAAAAAATGTGTCGGGAGAGGGGGGGGGGGGGGGGGGAGAATGGTTATGGGGCAACTTGGAGAGGTGTATAGGGAGTGGGAAGGAAACTAGCTTTTGGGAGTGTCCTTGGTCTGGTATCGAGTCTTTAAAAACCAGGTTCCCTAGGTTATTCCATTTGAGTTCTGGGAAAGAGGCTACTATTGGGGAAATATGGGTATGGCAAAATGGGGTGTGGTCTTGGGATTTAAAATGGAATAGAACTCTTTTCGATCGGGATTTAATTGCTTTAAATGCTTTATTTTCAGTAATTAATAGGTTGCAATTGGAGGAAGATGAAGGCGATACTTGGAGATGGAAGGCATCACCAGACAACTGTTTCAAGACAAAAAAGGCTTATGATTTGGTGTGCGCTCCAGCTTTGGAATTTAACAACAATAGAGCAGTGAGGATGGCCATAAGTCAAATATGGAATAAAATTGCCCCTAACAAGACTTCGGCAATGGCTTGGCGTCTTCTACAAAACCGGCTCCCAACGAGATTGAATCTTGCAGCCCGACACATTTTACCGCAAAACGGTAACACAAGCTGCCCTCTTTGTAATTTGCATGAAGAATCTTGTTCTCATCTCTTTATTGAGTGCCCTATTTCTTCAAATGTGTGGAATGCTTGCTTCAAGTGGTTGGGAATGTTAAGTGTTGGACATAATCAAATTCCTTGGAATTTTATGGCTTTTGGGGGTATTCTTCCCGGAAAAAAAGGGAAAATGTTGGCATTGTGTCTTTGGGTTTGTGTCGTGTGGAATATTTGGAAAGGGAGAAACAAGTTAATTTTCGAGGGGAAAGCTTTTGAGACTGAAAAGGTGTTTGATGAAATTAGGGGCAGATTTTGGAGTTGGTGTTCGATAAAATTTCCTGACTTTTGCAATTTCTCTTATGCTCTTTGGTCAGAGAATCCTAGAAGCATACTTGAGAGCTAAATACTCATGTAAATCTATACATACTTGTATTATGTAACTTTGTTTCATTATTCATGGAATAAAGAAGTTCACTTAGCAAAAAAAAAAAAAAAAAACCTAGTCTCTTACACTAACACAAGACTGTTCTTATACTAACACACATAGAAGCGAGTTACTTTATTTTGCCTTGATGCGATTTTTTTTTTAAACTCGTTTGACCTGGTTTAACTCACTTATATTTTATATTTTTTCTTAAATATATTATAATTGCACGCTAAATTTTCACAAGAGTGGTTCTCATTTTTTTTTATATATAATTGCAGTTTATTTTACATGGTATCCTCTATTATCAATTATATGGGAAAAAAATATTGTTTTATTAAGTTTTATTGTAAAACGTATTTGCATTTTGTGTATATTTTTTTAACAATATTAACTATCTCATTAAAAAAATGCTAGTTTGATATTAATAATTTGTCATGAAAATAGACAATACTGTTTTGAATTGAATGGTAAAACTATTTTATAAAAAATATTACTCCTTTTATATTATATCACATTCAATTTTTGTTCCTGTATTTTAATTATACACGTCATATAAAACGACATCATGAGCATATATAGGATTAAAAAGTTTAAAATGGAAGATGAAAGTCTACAATAGAGGAATTTCATCGTTTGCAACATACGAATCTAAATATTTGTGCGTTTACACCGCCAGATTTAAGATTTTGAAAATGAAATGCAAATAGATTATTAAACAATACAAATTCTAGCATGCACTCAAGTGCATAATATGTATTAGGATTTAACGTTAATTTGTATATACATTTTATTTTTAAATTTAAATAGTCGAAATTTGCAAACAAATATTATATAAAATTCAATAAGAAATAATCCTTCCGTTCATGAAAACTATGCTCACATAGATGGACACAAATTTTATGAAAAAGGTAAATACAATAGATGAAGTAAGGATATTATTGTAAGGTATTGCAAGGTCCATTTATATTAAAGTAATTGTGTTTGAGTGTAAAATCAATAATATTTTTTTATTGTTAAAATCAATGACATGTGGGTAATTAAGTGATGATTGGAAGGTGATAATAAAATGATTGTGTCCATAAAAAGAATGTCGTACTTTTATTGAATAGATAAATAAAATAAGTGAGCATATTTTTTGTGAATGGAGGGGGTATTTAATAAAAAAATTAATATAATTAAGTATACAAAAAAACCTCAAATTTTACAACTATTAATCACAATTGCAAAGAACTTTTATACAACTTTTAAAAAGAATTAATAAGTCACAAAATCAACTAATTTCACACACATTGCTAAAGTTATAGTTTTATATAAAAGGGAGTACCATTTTATTTAACACCTATATAATAGAAGAGTAGTTCTAATGTACACTTGAGTGTATAGATGCACTTGGATTTTGAACAAAATGTTTCAAATAGAAATTAGCAATACCCCAAAAAATAATTAGTAATACTCCAACTAAAAAAATACACAGTTCGGTGTGCTTGTGTATGTTTTAAAAAAAATCAAAATTAAAGTTAAAATTAAGCTTAAAATTTAAGTGTATTGCTAAAATTTGTCTCAAAAAATCTTATCAAACAGGGGTACAACTAACTGTATTCGTTATCGTGAGTTAGCTAAGCCCCCTGTATACGACTTACCCTCTGATGTATAGCAAAGACAATTGCAATTTTCAAGTATAGTTAGTCTCCGGTAAATGAAAAAATACATTTTAAAATGATATTAGTTGTTTATATTATACTGTACATTATAAGATTAATAATTTTTAATTAAACAACTACTAGCATCAAAGAATACAAATAAATTACAAATAAATTTTTATGGTGCATTATTATTGGATTTAGAATTGTGTATGAAAACCACAAAAAAACTATTGATTTAAAGAGGGTATTGAAGAGAGAATAGAAGAGCGATTTGTATCTAAAGAGGGTTAAAGAGGGAAAAAATCTCTCTTCAAAATGTTGGTCGGAAATTGAAAGCCGAGGGAAAATGTGGTCCCGCGACAATCCCGAGGTTATTGAAAAGGGAATAAACGTGGGTGGGGATGAGGGAAAAAGCCTCGAGAAAAAACCCTCGGCTGTACCCTACCTTGAAGCGAAAATACTAACTTCTACTAGTAGATTTCTCGCAAGCGTACGAGTTCACTGTAGTATGAGCAAGTATAATGACCAAGTATATCGAACCCAAAGGATGAAGTGTATGCAAATAGATCCCTGAAGATCTATGCGTCGTAGTTAATATGAGTGAAATATTTTTGGATTTTTTAAAAAATTAATTGAAACTAAAATAAACTAATTAAACTAAAATACTGAAAAAGACGAAGTAACTAAGGGTTGTGTTCAAGTAAGAAATGGTGATGCTCAGGATAGGAATCCCTACGTATACTAACGGAGCATGTACATAATCAAAATAATCGTGACGCGCAAGAAATAACCTAAGTAAAAGAATGCAAGATGAAAGCTCAAGATTCTAAACCCTAATACTTTACCCTAACACTCGACTTCACTAATCCACTAACAAGTTAATATATTGTGCTTAATTAATGAGACCCTAATTTAACTAAGGTGATGCGGTCGTCCTCCTTCGCTAAACTGGTAGATGAATTAACCCTTTCTAAACTCTCTAGTTAAGTCTACTCGTTGTTAAAGAGTGATACGGTCGTCCTCTCTCTAACACTTTTCGAACGAAATTCAAAAGTAAAGTTAAGATTAATTTTAATAATTCATTAATTAAGAGAATTAAAACCTAACGTCACAAGTTACCTTAATTACATACCCACAACCTACTTCTACGAGTTCATCCTACCCCAAGCATGCAAGGGTATTAGCCGGACATGGTTATAACAATAACAAAAGCAATTGACAAACTAACAAACATAAACATGATGAATTGAAGTGAAAACCTAAAAAGCATGAACTAGGGTTTTGAAATAAAATAATTCTAAGAACTGAAATTAAATTAATAAGACGAAATTTAAACGTGTTCAATAACAAAGGTATGAAGAAACGAAACTAAAAAGTAAAACCGTTATGTGAATTTGTAAAGGAAAACCTCGAAACGTAAAATTAAAGCTTGCTCCTCTTTCTCTCTCTAAAAACTAAGCCTAAAAGTGATTTTGTATGTGATCGTTCGTGTATCCTCCCTTCAAAACGTGTTCGGGGAGGTATATATAGGCAACGGGTCGAGTCGGGAACGTATGGGCCGAAAATAAGCGCTTGCTCGTGCACTAGTGCACGAGCTCCTTCAACTCGAGCACTTCAATCTTCCAGAGCCAAAAAACTGCACGACCACTCGCGCTCGTGCACTAGTGCACGAGCACATGCATTGCTCGAGCGCCCTGCACGAGTACTCGTGTAGGGGTGCTCGACCAGCTTCAACTCGTGCGCCTTGCACGGCCACTCGAGCACTTGTGCTCGAGCTCTCCTTGCTTGTGCACTCCAATGATACTTTTGCTCCCTCGAACTAGCACTTTTCGTATTTCTTCGATATCTTCTCATCCGGGCATCCATTTGAGTCGATTCAAAGTCCTACGAACTCCTCTTTTCGCCCTCTATTCATCTATGAGCATCAAAGAGAAAAATTCATTAGTTTATGAAAATGATACTCAAATGACTCTAAATACTCAACAAAATCAACCAAAATTAGGGCATTTCGAGTGACGAATCATGACAATTTCACGCTCAATCATACCCTGGCCATGACGAGGAAACAGGTTCCTCGGGATACGGGACGAGGGTTTTTCCCTCGAGAAACATGACATGTAAGACGAGGAAATTTTTCCTCGGCTGAGGTGGCGAGTGCCACTTCCCTAGCGTACCTTGTCTCCCGATTTTTTTTCGTGGGTTTCGAACACGACGTGCTGCCCCAAGCCACCTCATGGAACCGCTGGACCACGAGCCTCTTTTGATATGTGTACGGACGTTTCAATATTTGTCCCCTAGTGGGCTGGAGCTGGGCAAAATTTCGCCTCCACTAGGAATCGAGCACGCGACCTCCTTGTATGCGGAGGCCTTACGTGTTTTGCCATGCCGGTTGGACAATGGACTTCATTCGTTACATTTGTCTTTCTAAATATATTTATATTATAAATCTTTGTATTTCTTTTATTTGTAATTTTACTTAATACTAATTTTTTTATATATTCTATTTAATTATTTTAATTTATTGGAAAATGAAATTATCACCTTTTTAATTATTTTTCATTATTTACTAACATGCGTATATATATACACTTATTGATCGTTTTTAATAAAATATTTTCACTTAATTTATAAAATAAATACTTTATAAATTCTTGTTCACTATATACTACATGTATTCATATATACACTTAAATTAATTATTTTCGTAAAAAAATTCAATAAAATTATAAAATAAATACTTTTTTTAATTCTTTTTCACTATATACTAACATGTATACGTATATGAGTTTTTTGCACTTTTGGTCCAATTGGACATCAAATATTTTACTTTTGGTACCAAACAAAACACTTTTGGTTCCATTGGAATAATTTTTTTGCACTTTCAGTCCCACTCGTTCCAAAACTTGCAATATTGGTCACACAGTTGTCCAAATTTGCAACATTAGTCCAAAGAATGTAACGGTCACTTAACGGATCTAACGGTTGCATGTTTGGTCTCATATGATACACTTGCAGATTTGGTCTCATATGATAAAAAAACTCACATTTTTTTTTAACTTTTTTTACCAATTTTTTATTTTATAAAAACTGAAATATAATTACAATATAAATACAAATTTATTTTTATTTTATAATATATATATATATATATTATTTTAATAAAAAAATTCATTAGCATAATTTAATCTATATTAATTATTTTAAAATTAGAACAATTTTTTTAACTTTTGTGTCATTTTTAAATAATAATAATAATTTTATCAACATCTTATTTAATTAATAGTTCACTAATCATCCCTTATAAAAAATCTCTAAATTACATATCATTTCACTAACGATTACACGCAAGAACATCTTTCTTTTGTTTCATTCCTAAAATTTAACAATGCACCCACATAAAAACAATATTACCCATTTTTATGCCGATTGTTCAATAATAATAATTTAACCTGTGTTTTATTTAATTAAAAAATAGATAAATGTTTATTTTAAAAATTAGAATAATTTAATATACATTTAATCTAATTCAATTTTTTTTAATAAGGTTAATTATTGTAATTTTGAGATATATAATAAACAAAAATTATTATAATTTAAAAAAAATATATTACTTACTCAGTCCCATAATAACTTGCACATTTTCTTATTCGAACATTTCAAAATAACTTCCACACCACAAAGTTAGAAAAATCTTCCACAGACTTCACCTTTCAATTTTTCATAGACTCAACCACAAATTTTTTTAGGTAATTTAGAATATAAGTGTCCGTGTTCCTACCAAAATTTCGGTACATGTTAGTACCAATTTTTGTACTGTTCAATATTTATAACATAGCGAAGATTTCCAATTTTTGTTCAATTTTATTTAATAACGTACAAATTTTTGAATGACATCAACGTACCAATTTTTATAAAGTAGCAATTTTTTTACATGTTAAAAACCTTATTAGAAATTTAAAAAATTAAATCGAATTAACTTAAAAACAAATTAAATTATTCTATTTTTTTAAAGAACTATTTAATTCTTTTTTATTTAAATAAAACATAGGGTAAATTATTATTATTGACCAATCGGCATAAAAATGGATAATATAGTTTTTATGTGGGTGCATTGTTAAATTTTAGGAATGAAACAAAAGAAAGATGTTCTTGTGTGTAATCGTTAGTGAAATGATATGTAATTTAGAGATTTTTATAGGGGATAATTAGTGAACTATTAATTAAATAAGAGGGTAAATATTAGTTTTGGTCACCAAACACCTCAATTTCAATTTTGGTCACTGAATTTCACTCGTCATCAAAATTGATCACTGAACTATTCTTTTTTAATCACTTTTGGTTAGGGCGTCAGTTGACCGTTAGTCAATTAACGGAATAAGTTAGGGTTAACATCAGTTTTGATCACCAAACTTTACCTCAATTTCAATTTTGGTCATTAAGTTTTACTTTGACATCAAAATTGGTCACTAAACTAATTATTTTTTATTATTTTTATTAGGACATCAGTTGACCTCGTCAACTAACATAATAAATCATTTAGGGTGCAAAATTTAAAATTTTTAAACTGTTTATTTAATAAAACATAGATTTTAAAAATAGTTTAAACAATAAATAGATTTTTTTATTTAATAGATTAAATTATTTTAGAAGTTTCTTATTTTAATAAATTAAATTATTTATAATTATATATTTTGATAAAAATTAATTTCTAAATAATTAAATTATCTACAAATATTAAAAATAATTTCAAAAAATATTTAAAATTATAATTGAAACATAAATATTAATTTAACAAACAAATTATTGTACGAAAGGAGTATTTGAAGTAATTTTTTTTACAGTGTGAGTATTTGGTGTATTTCTTTTATAATAATTTTGTAAATTTAAATTTAGGATTCATTTATAATTTTAATTTTTTTTATATTTTAGACAATATTTATTTAATAATTTATTTTTATTATAATCAAAATTTATATAATAATAATTTAATTTATTAATATTAGAAACTTTTAGATAATTTAATTTATTAAAATAAAAAGAATCTTAAAGCTTGTATATTTTTTGTTTAAACTATTTTTAAATTTTAGGTTTTATTTATTTGTTGGGTGCAAACAATATCTATCATCGGATTTACAAGGAAGGAGTATGAGGTTAATAAAGATGGACAAATATCTTTATTGATATGAGACCTTTTGAAAAAGCTCAACAATAAATTCGTAAGAGCTCGGCTCAAAGCGAACAATATCATACCAATGAGAGATCGTGGTCCATTCGTGGGGTCCCAACATTATTAAATTTAAAAAATTGAATTTTGCACTTTAAATAACTTATTTTGTTAGTTATCTAACGGTCAACTGACGTCTTAACGAAAAATAATTAAAAAATTATAGTTTAGCGATCAATTTTGATGATTAGTAAAACATAGTGACCAAAATTAAAGTTGAGGTATAGTTTGGTGACCAAAACTGATATTAACCCTAGCTTAATCTGTTAGTTGACTAACGGTCTACTGAGGCCCTAACCAAAAGTAATTAAAAAAGTATAGTTTAGTGATCAATTTTGATGACAAGTGAAATTCAGTGACCAAAATTGAAACTGAGGTAAAGTTTGGTGACCAAAACTGATATTAACCCTAAATAAGATGTTGAGAAAATTATTATTATTATTTAAAAAATGGCACAAAAGTTGAAAAAAAATTGTTCTAATTTTAAAATAATTAATATAGATTAAATTATTCTAATGAATTTTTTTATTAAAATACAATATATATATATATATATATATATATATATGTTATTGTAAAATAAAAATAAATTTGTATATATATTATAATTATATTTCAGTTTTTATAAAAAAAAATTGGTAAAAAAAGTTAAAAAAATGTGAGTTTTTTTTATTCTATGGGACCAAATCTGCAAGTGTATCCTATGTGACCAAACGTGCAACCGTTAGATCCGTTACATTCTTGGGACTAATGTTGCAAATTCGGACAAATGTGGGACCAATATTGCAAGTTTTGGAACGAGTGGGACTGAAAGTGCAAAAAAATTATTCTAATAAGACCAAAAGTGTTTTGTATGAGACCAAAAGTAGAACATTTGATGTCCAATGGGGCCAAAAGTGCAAAAAAAATCGAATTCAACTGGAAAGATGCTTTGTAAAAGAGGACTAGAATCTAATAAACTTTTTTTTTTAGAATCCTTTTGAAGAAGATAACACTAAAAGTCCATTGGCATTATTAATCAAGATTACGAGGAATAGAATTATAGAATTACCCCAACTAATTGAAAAAAAAAAAAGTAAACACAGATGTATTGAGACTTCGTCATATTGCATACTTCTTATCAAATCATACAACTATTCTTGTCAACAGACAAGTTAATTGGTTCTTGCATTCAATCGGCTGCACTTATATGCTCACGAGTTATTATAATTAAGTAGACTCGACTATCTACACGTATAAGTTGTCCTGCAGTTAACATGACTTATTTTGACATCCAATCAAACCTATAAATTTCATGTATCTTAGAGCAAAATATAAATTAATTATTTCTTTTAAAATATGTTTTATAATGAATTCAACTTTGGGTTTTATATTAAAATAAAGGGAAGTAAATTAAATTTTAGTAAAATGTTTTTTTTTTTTTAAACAATGTAAAACATTATAAAACCATGAAGAATTAACGAATAGTTTGGATTACAATTTGGTTTTGAAATATCTGCAAAGGCAAGCATGGGTAATCCGTTATCCCATTTCCATTCAAATTCATGGTTTAACTTCTACCAACCATTCAAATAATTTGATCAAATGAAGGAATCAATTGACATAAAAAAAAATTATTATATATATATAAATGAGGAGACTTCTTCATTATCCATGATTGATTTTTACTGAATTATTAATTAATCTTCCATTTGTCTTCCCGAGGAAGAATATTATTCTTTTTTTTTTATATAAGGATTTAAATAAATTAATATAGCGTACTTGGTAAAAGCACAGCCGACAGTGACAATAATTTAGTTGTCCGCTTGCAATGCATTCTGCAATTCGAATACGGACAAATTTTGATGAATTATTTAACCACGCAATGTCTTATTTGATCACCTCTTAAATGCATTTTCAATTCTTTAACTTAGAATCTTTATGTACGTACTAATTAATTAGCTTAATAACATTGAGAAAGAAGATACGAAAAGACAAAACAAAAGAAGTCTACTTTGGTTGAGAATGTCTTTTTTTTTTTTTTTGGCGGGGTAACTTTAAGTGATACTTTGTCTGTCTTTATTTCTTGAGCAATAAAATTACCTATCCTCCTTAAAAAATGTAACATCTTTATACACCAACTGTATTGGTTTATAATTAATTCTATGTAATACAAATAATTAATGTAAAGTAGTGAAAATTATTAATATTGGTCAACTAATGTTGTTCAAGGATAATAACTAATACTACTATTTAATATTAATAGTTAATACTATTGTTTAGTGTAATCAATTAATATTCTTTAGTACTTGTTTGAAAAAACACACTAGCTACATGTTGTAATTGAAGTATACAAGAATTTGCCCTTAGAAAAAACTTTTTTTCATAATTATTTACTTATTAGAAAACTTAAAATAAGACACACACTAATAATAAAATTACCAAGTTGCGCTTATTTTAGATAGTTGTGAATTTGTGATGGATGGACCTAAAGTATTTGAGCAGTTGTGGTGGCGCAGTATGACTCTACTTCATAGCATATTATTTGTCTCACGTAAGTTTTCATGTAATTGCAGATGATCAAGCAATTTTTTTTGTTCCATTTGGCTGGAATTTAGCAAATAATTTATATAAGGACCATATTGAACCTTAATTATATTGAATTTAATGGAGTCAACTTAACTTAAAGTAATTAATAGCTAGTGTTTTGCATATATATATTCATCATTATAATAAGTATTTAAACGCAGATCTAATAATATTTAATCAAAATACAATATTATGTATTTAAATTTGACTCCATACCAAATTATATATAAACATGCCCAAAGACTATATTAATTATTAAATAAAGTTTATATGAACTTTTATCTTTATAGAGGGGTTAAACAAATATATAGAAGATTGGTTTTGGAAATTAAAGAAGGCCTCTCATCATATCATTTGTCAATTCACTGGAAAAGAAATCGAACAATATCCATTATACCGTGGAATATATGAATTAATAATGCAAACTGTACGAATATACATGCACTTGGAATATGTAAACTCCTTGCGGCCTGATGATAGCCGCTTATTACATGAACACAAAATCAATGTTTAAATTGTCAACATTGGTGAATCAAAATTGATTTACAAAAGGTTTAGGTTGAATTTGGTAATAATGTAGTATATAAAGTAATACTGTTGTTTAATAGGAGTATAAATTTGGAGTAATCTATAATACAATATTTAAAAGTGGCTTGCACATTTAAAAGTGGCTTGCACTTGTAAATCATTTTTAGACCGATTTACCCCTCTTATTATTTTTTTGTACTATTTTATCCTTTAGTTCTCCCTTTGCCTCTACCCGATTTGCCTTCTCCCTCATGCAACGCTACAGCTCCCGCAGTCCAGCTTGAAATCTCTTTCGCTCCGTCTTCCTAAACATAGCGCCTGATTCGATACTGTGTGGCTCTTCCACACCCAAAAATTACTGCGCAAAAGGACTCTCCTGAAAAAGAAAATATTTCATGGTTATCGGAATAAATAATGCGTTCAGCAGCCGGAAAAGACGACACATGAATGCCACATGTTTGTCGATTTCTCGAGCTTTGGTGTTCAAATATTTATTTCGTGAAACATCTGAATATAGTGTCTTATATATAATAGGTGAGAAACAACAAATTCTGGAGTCAGATAAAGGAATAATCATTCGTTTTGTCATTAGTCATAGGTGGGAAGAAACATCTATGTATACAGTGTGTTGTGTATCGTTTTCTGGCTATCCGTGTTTGGCATCTTCAACTGTATTTTCCTATCGCTATGAAATTCGCCGATCTCGAGGTACAACCGAACAAACACGCCCTTGCGCGTGTGATTAATTATTTTAAATTTTAATTAATGAGTTTTTGGATAATTAATTGAGTAATTAGGTTTCGAGGGTTGGGGGATTGTGGTGTTGCGTGCGGCATTCTCGGTGAATTTCTAATTTATAAGCAGTGTTCCGTGCGACATTCTCAATCATTTTTTATTTTTAAGAAAACTAGCAAAGGAATTTACTCTACTCTTTCAATTTAGTTGAACTGATGATAGTAATCCTATATTTTGTAGTAGCTCGTGCAATATAAATGTAATGTATTATGTATGTGAATATTTATGCAGATAACTTTATATTTATGTATAAGAAATCATGAACAGAGCCAAATTTAAGATGCATATATCAATAAGAAAAAATCAACAGGCTAATGACAAAAAAAATCAATTCACCCTGCAAAAAATCATCAGACTAAAGGTGATATTTTTCTTATAATGAGTTGATGACTATATTTGATAAATAAAGAAGCTTTACATGTAACCTATAGCGTATTTGGTTAGAATACCATATGAAGTTAGGAATGGAATAGTGATCCTCGAAAAATAGGATGAGATTTTATGGTTAAATTAGTGAAATTTTGATAGATGTTTCTGTATCCTCATATGGATTGCTGGGGTTAAATTAGTCCCCACAAAAGTCATTTATTTTTGGATAGAGAGGATACATCCTCGATTTTAAATGCTCTCTGTCATTTTCTTTTGGTTTTAAATGTCATTTGTTTAATATTTTCTCATTCTGTAGCTTGGACATTTAACTATCATTTGAACTCAGTTTCAAATTTGGTTTTTTTTTTTAATGACTACAAAATTGTAGTATTGCAATTTTAGTGGGATTTTCGATGATGTTGGATAATCCCTTGTTTGTTTGTGCGGATTGTTTTGATGTGTTGATGTGCTCTTGCGGAATTTCTTTCTTTACTTCGATATACTTATCAATGCATCACTAATCAACTGTATTTTGATAATTTTTGGAATCTAAGAGCAACGTTGGTTTTTTCCCATTAAATTAAGGGACGTAAAGACTAGCAAGGGGTTGGCAGTTTAGAAGAACGTCTGTCAGGTTATTTTAATAAATGATTTGGGATTAATAATTTGACATCCAAAAAGAAGATTTATGCTTGTTAATCTTTTTTGCTCTCATAGACCATAACGGATGCACTCTAAAAGTCATTTATTTTTGGATAGAGAGGATACATCCTCGATTTTAAATGCTCTCTGTCATTTTCTTTTGGTTTTAAATGTCATTTGTTTAATATTTTCTCATTCTGTAGCTTGGACATTTAACTATCATTTGAACTCAGTTTCAAATTTGGTTTTTTTTTAATGACTACAAAATTGTAGTATTGCAATTTTAGTGGGATTTTCGATGATGTTGGATAATCCCTTGTTTGTTTGTGCGGATTGTTTTGATGTGTTGATGTGCTCTTGCGGAATTTCTTTCTTTACTTCGATATACTTATCAATGCATCACTAATCAACTGTATTTTGATAATTTTTGGAATCTAAGAGCAACGTTGGTTTTTTCCCATTAAATTAAGGGACGTAAAGACTAGCAAGGGGTTGGCAGTTTAGAAGAACGTCTGTCAGGTTATTTTAATAAATGATTTGGGATTAACAATTTGACATCCAAAAAGAAGATTTATGCTTGTTAATCTGTTTTGCTCTCATAGACCATAACGGATGCACTCTAACAGTAGCTAGATCAAGTGTGTAGCTTTTAAATAGAAGCAAGTTAGTAAAATGATAATCTGGAATTTAGGTTACATATGAAGTGATTTATTTTTTCAAACTCTATTGTCCCCTATATTTTCAATCAGCAGCATCTTTTGGGTGAGTGCAAGTTATTCTATATTGAGGTATCATCCAGGGATTTTACAAGTGCTTCAGTTAGTTATACTTCTCATATTTTTTTCTTTGTCTTTTGAAATACGTCTCCTGTTGATATTATGACAGAAACTCTTGAATTTTTATCTCATTATTTAGTTTATAAAAAATTAACAGGCCTTATGTTTAGCTCGAGCCTTAGAAATGAGCTCTCACCTTATGGTGAAAAATTTAAGCTTTCTATTTTAGTTGCTCTGCATTTTCCTATAGTTCTACTTCTAATTGATCTAGAGAAAGTATTGCTTAATTGTTCAAGCTTTGTAAAGCGGATGCATCACTTTTCTGAATATAATTAGTCTTGAGTTTGAAGTGGCATTGGTTGACACTGGATGGGGAGATAAAATAGAAGAAAGAAATCGAAACTTCTTTTTTTTTCTTCTTTTGAACTATGATATCCACCTCCTTTTGTTTTTATAAGTAGTTAGGTCTTTCTTAGATATACTATTCATTATTTTCAATTTGGTGATTCGTATAATTTGATAGTCAAATATATCATCTAACTTTTACTTCATTGTGTTTCTCATTTCAACTGCCCCCTTTTCCCTGGAATATTTATGCTTCTCTTCTTCAATTCTGCGAGGATGATTTGGGAAAAATGCAGGGATGCATAACTTGACCTTTTTGCGACCTATTCCCTGCAAAGTTGATAAGATTATTTTTTATATTATCTTTTCATATTTAGTGAACACACGTTTTTCCTTTCTCAATATTTGACATGTTGAACTTATGTAGGTGGAGCATGTATAGCTTAAATGGGGGCTAACCAAGATTAGAGACCCTTAGTTGTTTATTATATGGAAACCTTGTGTATTGCATTTTAACCAATTATTTTTGTTGATATTTTTAAACTGGATTAAATGGTCAAAACTTTTGGCAAAAATTTTATAGCTAATCTTTTGGCTTAGCTTCTGGCCCAAATGCTCTACTCTATATACCTGAAAAATGGTCTTCAACGTAAATTCCACTCATCCAAACAATAACTCATCCCAAAATTTCTTTGATCACTTCACAGAGCTGGAACTGAGTCATGCTCCATCAAGCTCCAAAGCGTGCAAAGAGAATCAACGTAGGGATGGGCTAAATTATAAGTAAGTTTGTTCTATGAATGTTATACCTTGATATTTCTTAAAATAATTTTATGACTTCTTATCAGTACTATAAATTTAATTTCAGCCTTTTGTATTTTACGTTTTCTTGATGTCCATAAACATATATAATTATATAAAATTTGTTGTCCAGTTCTTGATTTCCTTCGTCACACTCTCACTTTAGAAAGGTTTACTCTTTCTACGAATATTAATTCTTAAATTAATAAAACACATATATTAATCTATTTTCTTGATATTCTTCTGGGAACTGCATGGATTTTTGGTTGGTGTGAGTGGGGGTTAATTCTAACCAATTCTTCAATTTTATAGATTTTAAATATTTGATTTTATGCAATATAATTAATTAGAGTGATAGCATAAGAAATAACAGTCTCTGCTATTTGTTCATGGTCAAGGTGAGACGTGAACTCTCTAGCATTATTCTCTTGATTTGTTTATATATAGTCATATGTGCTCATTGCCATGACTAAAATGGCACTTGCCGCTGTTTAGTCTACACCTGAGAAACATCAAAGACATTCTTGCTTTTTTGTTGATTATCGTTGAAGAGAATAAGTGCATTCACCTCGGGAAGATGCTACTGATGAGATGTGTATATTCGTACACGATGAAGCTCGACAGAATGGCTGATAGCCTTTAAAGCACATTTTGAGTCTTATCTTGATTGTATTTATATGTTTCAATTGATAATTTAACATAGATATTATAATCCGTTTATCCAATCATTTCAGTTGATAAATTAACATGTAAAAGCAGCAATGACGGGTGAAGATTTAAGTGTGATATATATATTGATTAAGTTTGTGAAGAATTTTAAAGCATTTTCCCAATTTTTCAAGTTTAACTATTCTCTACTATAAAGACATGTCGATTACTATGACAAACTTATAGAAAACGTGCAACGCACGTGATAAAAGACTAGTAACACATAAAAGTGAACATATATTTAAAACATGTCATTTTCTTTTAGAGTACCACTATTCAAACTCCAAAATCCTCTAAATCTACCCCACCTACTAAACATATCCCATTAAAATTTAAAAATCAATTTATTTACTAAACACACCCCATTTCATTCCTATAATATCCTTCCTCCATTAATATTACCACAATTCCATTAAATCTACATAACTTACTAAAAATTCTCACCATTCCATATTCTCGTTAAAATCTTTCTTTTATTTTTTTTATTTTTTCATATTCTTTGGTTTTAATAAAAAAAATATTAAAAATTAAATATATTTTGATTTTTTTATAAATAATTAACTAACTCTTCTAAATAAGTATTTATAAAAAAAATATCAAAAAATAAAATAAATATAAAGATAATTTTAATAATCAATTAAATTGTATAATATATTTAAATAAAATATTAAAAGTAAATTTGACAATTATTTTAAATAATTCAGAAAATAAAATAATTAAAAAAAAGTCTAGTTAATTTTTTTTAAATCATTTAAACCTAAATAAAATTTGACAAAAAATAAATAATAAAAAAATCTAAAAAATTAAGTAAATAAATAATCAATTAAAATGAAAATTTGAAAAATAAAATAACTACATAAATATAAGAAAAATATCTAAATCTAAACAAATTAAATTTAAAAAAGAATAAAAAATATTCAAAAGGGAAAAGGCTAAAGATGAATAAAATCAGAAAAATATTTTATAAATGTTAATTAAATTATCGTAAATAATTAAACCAAATAATTAATAAAAAATTTGTTTTTATTTAGCTTCAATTGATTTTTTTAAATAATTTTCTTAATTTAGTTAATTTTTTAAGATTTAATTGATTTTTTTAACTATTTTTTAGTTTATTTTTTAAAAAAAAATTGGATTTTTTTTAATTAAATTATTTTGAAGATTTAGTTGATTTATTTTCTTTTGTTTTCCAAATTTTTAAGGATTTTTTAATTTCATTTAATTTGATTATTTAAAATATTTAATACATTTTTAAACATTATTTTTAGGGTTTAAATTTTTTTAAGAAAAATAATTGATCAATTAAAAGTTAAAATACTAATTTTGAAATTAAATGACTTAAATGACCAAAGTCAAAACCAACATAAATTTAGAGTATAATTAATTCCATACATATATAAGGATAACTTAGTCATTTTATTTATGTCTATTTTTGTCTTTAAAATTATGGGGTTTGTTTAGAGGATTTTGGGGTTTGAGTAGTGGAATTTTTTTTTTATAAATAATATTACCTCGTATACCATATAAATAATAGTATTAGTTTAAAAAAGGGAGTTCACGTAAAATTGATTTATGCATGATCTTCTTCATGAGGGGCTGTTATTGAAGGTTGGAAATGGAGAATCAATTCATGCTAAATGGGATGCTCGGATTCTAGGATTGCACAATGATCGAATTACGTTGAGGGTGTCATATGCCAGTATTGCGCATGTAATTCAGAAGTTGAAGTAATATTATCTTCAGTAGCGGATATACAAGGTTTGAGGGTATGCAGGCGCATAACCTCATTTCTGCCAAATAATTATATACAAAAAAAAGGTGTTTCAAAATCAACAATGAAGGATTAAATTTGTAAAGCGTTGTGTGACAGTGTGAGTGCAAAAGTGATCACCCAACACACAATCATAAAGATTTGGTATTGTTGCTTGATGAAAAGTATCATTTGACTATAGTATCTAACACAGTCACAAGAACATCTAATTATCTTTTGACTATATTTGTAGGAAATATCAAGCGGCACAAACCAGTAAATATCCAAGTAGATTTGGAGTTTAAGAAATAATTAATAGTACACTCTTATTTTAATATATTGTCAAAGATATTTTTGTAATTTGAAGAAATTATTAATTTATGATATTGATGGGACCACTCTTTATGTAGGTTTTTTAAAAAAATTGTTATCATAACGCCTTATTGAAATTGATCAATTTTTTAACTGGCCCAAGTCTTGACCTAAAAAAATTATTATTTTAGAGAGTTTATTAATTTATAGAGTATTAAATTACAGAGGTTTTACTATATTAGTTTTAGACAAAGTATATAGTGAAAATGGTTCATACAAGAACCATTGGGTATTATTTGTTTTCACTGAAAAGTCTTAGTTTATTTTCATTAAACAATTACTATTCTTCAGTAAAAATAACTAATACTTCAACTAAACAACCAATACTTTTTAGTGAAAACAATTTATATTACTCTTCAATGATTCATGTATGAACCAATTTCACTCTATACATATTCTTTTTTTTTTTATTAGCAATTATATTTATTTCTTACAATAATAATATTAGTTTTTACAAGCACTGACATTGATAGTAATGTGCACATACTTTGCCTAATATTATATGTTTTTAAGTTCAACATTGTCTATATTTTGTTTATGTTACTCATTTTTATGGGTCTTACTTTACATTTAAATCTATATTTTTGAGTTTTTTTAGTGTATTAATAATTGTGCATACCTTGTTCTATAATTCTGGATCAACCACTGGCTTTCTTCCTTATAAAGTAGATGCCATCAAGAGAAATTCCATTTGTCACGAGACACGTTTTGATAAGAGGTTCTAGAAATATGAAAGAAGAGATTCTCAGCTAAAATCCTACAAATAGTGAAGGCCGATCAATGATTAGGTGTGAAATTGTCATGATTCGTAGTTTAAAAAACCCTAGTTTTGGTCGAATTTGTTGAGAATTTAGAGTGAGTACTATTTCTACACATTAATGAATTTATCTCTTTGATGCTCATAGGTGAATCAAGGGTGAAAAACGGAGTTCGTAGGACTTTGAATCGACTCAAACGGATGCCCGGATGAGAAGATATCGAAGAAATACGAATGGTATTAGTACGCAAGAAGAAAAATATCAGTTGAAGAAGAAGGAGAGTCACTCGAGTGGAGTCACTCGAGCGCCACCGCTCGAGCATGTTGCTCGAGCGCCGAAATTGTCCAGAGAACTTTTGCCATTCGAGCTACTTGAGCACCACTGCTCGAGCATGTTGCTCGAGCGCCAAAAAACTTACAGAACGATTTGGCCACTCGACCAGCTCGAGCACAAGCGCTCGAGCCCTTGCATCATTCGAGCTACATAGCTCGAGCGCCCCCGCTCGAGCGGGTGCTGCTCGAGCACTTTCAAGTTTTTGCTTCCGGATTCATTTTTCGGCCCATGAGTTTCTGATTCGGCCCGATGCTTATATATACTCGTTCCGAACACATTTTTACACACCACTTGATACCACATCACTTTTAGAGTTAGTTTTTAAAGAGAGAAAGAGGAGATGAGACGAGCAAGCTTAATTTTCACGTGTAATTGAGGTTTACTTACGAATTCATAGTTCGATTTTGATTTTTAGTTTCTTTCCTAAAGTTCTTTGTTCTTGAATACTTGAGACTTTGTTTTATTAGTTTAATTTTAGTTCTTAGTATTTATTTCTTTCAACCCTAGTTTATGTTTGATAACTTCTTAGTTAACATCATTATGTTCAAGTTCGTTACTTCTTCGATTATTTTTGTTTCCGTAAAAATCATGTCTAGCTAAAACCCTTGCATGTTTGGGGTAGGATTAACTCGTAGAAGTAGGATGTGGGGACGTAATTAGGGTAATTCGTGACTTTTAGTTTTAATTATCTTAATTAATGAATTCTTAAAATCAATCTTAACTTTACCTTTAAATTTCGTTCGAAAAGTGTTCGAGAGAGGACGATCTTATCACTCTTTAACAACTAGTAGACTTAGTGAGATGGTTTAGAAAGGGTTAATTAATCTACCGGTTTATCTAGGGAGGACGAACGCATCACCTTAGTTAAATTAGGGTCTCGTTAATTAAGCACGATCTATAAACTTGTTAGTGGATTAGTGAAGTCGATTGTTAGGATAAAGTATTAGGGTTTGAATTCTTGAGCTTTCATCTTACAATCTTTTCCTTAGGTTATTTCTTGTGTGTCACGGTTATTCCGATTATGTACCTGCTCCGTTAGTATACGTAGAAATTCCTATCCTGAGCATCATAACCTCATATTTGAAAACACACTTTTAAGTTCGTAGTTTAATTTTCCTTTTTGCATTCACAGAGTAATTTAGTTTAGATTATATTTTCTTTTAAAAAAACCTAAAAATATACACTCATATTAATTACGACGCGTAGATCTTCAGGGATCTGTTCGCATACATCCCTTCCCTTGGGTATAATATACTTGGTCGCTATACTTGCCCATACTACAGTGAACCCGTACGCTTGCGGGGAAACTACAAGTAGAAAGGTAGTATTTTCGGTTCAAGTCAATGGCGTCATTGCCGGGGATAGCGTTGTATGTCTTTTGAATAAGACTTGTAGATAGCTTAGTAATTAGTAGTGAGTGCTTTATTTTTTTCTGTTTTATTCTTAAGTGTTTGGCAGTTGCGTTTTTATTCTTTTGTTAGTGTTTCAGGTTTATGAAAACACGCTCGCAAAGGTGATACGAGTGAAGAGAGACTACAGCTAGATCCTGAGACAATAGCAAGAAGAAACTGAGCCTTTTTAAGAAGGATGAATGCTGCCGGAGGAGAGAACGATAACATGGACATCAGTAATGAGTTGGATGATGCTGCTAATGAGTTTAATCAGACAGTGGACCGGGTTGAGGGCACTAGAGGGAATGGTAGTCAGAATCAAGTTCCGTTAGGGGAAAGCCAGAGCCAAAACCCGGGTACACAGAACGTAAACAATCCAGCTCATAACCTTGTCCAACATCCTCAGAACAACCCTGCATATCCACAGAGCAACTTCCCACAAAACAACTTACCTTACCCTTACCCATACCCACCATATCCTTATCCACCATACCCGTACCCTCCACCTCCTGTTTACAACCCACCACCAGTCTATCAACCACCATCAGTCCAACAAGTACCCGTACCACCTGTTATTCCTCAGCACGTTCCTCAGAACGCCGATCAGAACATGACTATTCGAGGAAGGTTTGCGGCACAACCGCAACGGTACTATGATGGAGTGGCATTGCCTCCTGTAGAGGCAAACAACTTCTCAATCTCCCCTGGAATTCTAAAGCTGCTTACCGAGAATCAATTCAAGGGGGAGATTGGGAGAGAGAATCCCCATACTCATCTGAGAAGTTTTCTTATGATAGCATCCACGTTCAATTATAACGGCATGTCTGAAGATGCCAAGAGGCTCAGGCTGTTCCCATTCTCTTTGACGGGAATAGCAAATGAGTGGTACGATAACTCGCTCCCACACGGAGGTGTAACCACATGGGCCGAGCTCGAGCGTCTGTTCCTCGAGCGATTCTACCCTCCATCTAGAACCATTAGAGCAAGGATATAGATCTCTTCTTTCCGCCAGAAGCCAGGAGAGGACTTACGTCAGGCGTGGAAGAGATACTCTAACATGTTAATTGAGTGCCCACAACACGGGTACAATGAGGGGGATATCATGGCGTTCTTCTATAGTGGAGCCAGCAAGGCTGGTCAAGCCCATCTTGATGCATGTGCTAGTGGAGCATTTCTGAATCATGGTACAGCTAGATGCAGAGAGATCGTAAATAATATTGTTACGAATGCCGGGCAATGGAATGAGGACCCAGAATTTCAGAGAGCTTGTAAGTTGGAGGAGAATGGGGGAACGAAGAAGTTGTTGATGGCGATGATGGAGAAGATAAGTAAACTTGAGATGGGGCAGAATCTGGATGGAGGGAATGTAGCAGTGAGCGAGAAAGTGGACCCACCCACGAGTCAGCAAGAATAGGCCAACTATATGGGGAGGCCTAACTATCCACAAGGCGGGTATCCACAAGGTGGGAATCAATTTGGAAGGCCTTCTTATGGCCAACCATTTGTACCTCCTGGTCCACAACCACCTCAAAATCAATGGAGGAATACCCAAGGGTATCAAGGAGGCCAGCAGCCTCCTCAGAACACGTGGAGGAAGAACGAGAATTTTTCATATGCTAATCCCAAGGTCGGAATTACAGTTCCTCCAGATGTTGATCCAGGTTCAAAACCCCCGGGTGGAGAAAGCGGTTCCTCAACCGAGGAGATGTTGAGAGCTATCCTTCAGAAGGTGGAGGAAGGAAGCAAGAGATTGTCCTCATTGGAGTACGATGTGAAGGAGTTGCATAAGAAAGGTGATCAGCGTGATCAAGAACTCCAAAGAAGGGACATTGATCTAAATCGAGCTCAATAAGAGAACAACCGTAGGTTCGCTTCTATTGAGTACCAAATCAGTTAAATTGCAAAGTCTGAGACAAGAGAGCCGGGAAAGTATCCCTCAATGCCCGAGGGAAACCCAAAGGAGCATTGCAAGGCTATTGAGTTGAGAAGTGGGATCAAATATGATGGTCCCCAGATGCCTGCTGATTCTAAGATGCTCCAAGGAGAGGTTGAGATAGAAGAAAATGAGCCTGAGGCAGTTAGAGATGAGATTGAGGAGATGGGAGTTGAGAAAGAGGTTGAAGGTGAAGGCATTCAGAGAAGAAAAGATATGTATGAGTTCCAGAAGGGCAAAGGCATTGAGGAGATTGAGAGAGTTCCTAAGTGGAAGAAGGTAAATGAAGTAAGGGAGAAAGTGAAAGAGACCGAGCGTGATGAATGGGGGGTATCCAAATCGGTGATACCCGTTCCGTATCCACAGCGCTTCATAAAAAAAAAAGCTTGATGATAAATTCGCTAAATTCCTTGATGTTTTTAAGAAATTACATAGTAACATTCCTTTTTATGATGCTTTGGAACAGATGCCAAACTATGCCAAATTCCTGAAGGACTTAATTGCGAAGAGACGTCGAGTAGATGAGCCCAAGTTGGTGCAGCTGAACCATGAGGTGAGTGCATTAGTGCACAAGGCGCTTCCTCCAAAGTTGAAGGATCCCAAGAGTTTCACGATCTTATGTGATATCGGGAATGGAGTCAAGAAGGGAGCGTTGTGTGACCTTGGAGCAAGTATTAATCTTATGTCATTATCGATATTCAAGAAGTTGGAAGGTGGAGAACTTCAGCCAACAATGATAACGCTTCAACTAGCCGATCGGTCTATTACTCGATCTCAAGGAGTAGTTGAAGACGTCCTCGTGAAAGTTGGGGATCACATTTTTCCAGCCGACTTTGTAGTGCTCGACATGGAAGAAGATGAGCGAGTGCCTTTAATCTTGGGAATAACATTTTTGGCAACGGCGGGGATGGTGCTAGATGTGGCAAATGGGAAGATAACATTGAAAGTTGACGATCAAGAGATAAAAATCTCCCTATATGAGGCCTTGAAGTACCCGAAGGAGGATGAGAGTTGTTATTGCATGGATGTCATGGATCCTCGTGTTGAAGACACACCTCCTACCCTAATCTTTCTTATGTTCATGATTTTAATAGTCCTTCACTTAATAATTTGACTCATGAGCATTACGATCTTGATTATTTTGATAGGGATAAAGGGATGAAGTTGAAGGATGAAGAAGTGAAAAGTGTGGACGTGGTCCAGTTGGAGAGGAAAGGAGGAGTTAAGAAGAAAAAATCAAAGTTCAAGAAATTGTTTAGTAAGACTCCTCTAGACAAAGGTGAGAAGAAGTTGAGACGCCCACCGGCCGAGGTGAAGAAGGAGGATGGAAAGAGAGCAAAGAACTTAGACATCTTCTCTTATGAGAGTAAGGGAGGTAAATTTGAGTATCATGTCCCATAAGCTCCTTTGAGCTTGGTCCGGCATTAGGACCTTAAAAATAACGCTGAATGGGAGGCAACCAATTTTTATTTATTTTTCAGTGTTTTATGTTATTAGGGTATTGTTGAATCGTAAGTTTTAACCTCGTACTTGAGAGTTTATGTTGTAGGCTTGTCTCGAAGGAGTAAAATGTATCATGGAGTTATTCAGATTGAAGGAACTCGAGACAAGGGAGTGTACCAAGTTGTTAAGAGGAACTGAATTACTTGGGTGAGGTAACCACCACCCCAAACTTAGACCGCTTCACAAGGTCGAAGTTTGGGGGGTGGAGTTTTTTATTTATTTTATGGTGACATTGCACAGGTGCACACCCTCTCTTGAGTTGAGTTTGGTTATTTGGTATCTTGAGATGCTCCTTGGGCTGATATTGATTTGATTTGCTACTACATATTTCATGCCTATCAATCATCTTATGCTTGCTGATTGCTATTCTTGAGTATGATTTGGTGAGTAGAGTTAAGTTGTGAAGTTGAGTTAGGAATTTTATTGTGTGAGTATGGGAGTGAAAGTTGATTTGAGAGAGAACTAGTATACTTACAAGTTTTTCTTTTGAGTACTTTTGTGATGTGAGTGAGAATTTACTAGGACTAGCATGGATGTGAAAGCCATGAGTTTTGAGCCTTTTGAGATTAAGATACCTGAATTGATCTCTTCGTTTGTGAGTGAGTCGTCACCTTAGAGGATGCTAGAACTTGTGTGTGCTCTTGCTTCTTGATTGTGTCTAGTTTGATATGTCGAATGTGATCTTAGGCCATCTTTGTTTTGATTGAGTCACTTAGCCAAAAATTTTCCTTACCATTGATATTTGTCCCTTGATAGCCAGTTTGAGCTTTAAGCATATTTCATTTGCTAGCACATTTAAACACTATTCCAAGTTTCTGAGCCTTTTTGTCCCAATTTGAGTGGAGAATAGGAAAAGTTTGAATGTGAAGGAATTGATTTGAGTTGAAAAAGGAGAATTGTGATTGCTTGAGTGATTATGAGAAGAAGGTGTGATGAAGAATATAAGTTGTGGGAAAGAAAAAAAAATTGAGAATGAGCAAAAGAGAAAAATGAGCTCATGTGAGCTGTGGGAAAAAGAAAAAAAGTGAAGTGATTGAAAAAAAAGTGAAGTGAGTTAGAAAAAAAAATTGAAGTGTTGAGAGTATTGGAATTGAAAGTGTGTTGATTGAAAATGTTTGAAGTATTTTGTTCCTAATCTCGAAGTACCAAGGTTTGATTTTCTATTCTCCATTCACTTAAGTCACTTACCCATATTATTATCCCACCTGTCCAAAGAGCCTACATTACAACCTTGAGAAAAGTCCTTTTTGATTCGGCATTGATTTCTAGAGTATGGTCGGAGTTGAGAGTGTTTACAAGCCTATGGCTGCTGATATGTGTGATTGATTGATTGAGTGAGTCCCTTATTATTGTTATACACTTGTGAGGGAGTGAAACACATCGTTGAGTGCACATCCATGTTTGATCTTGGTGTTTCTTGTTGTTATTGCATGAGTATGATGAAGAGAGGTGAGTTAGTATATGTGTGATTGATCTTTGAAGCTCGAGTTCATTTACTTGCATGATTTGATTCTTTGACTCATTCCTAACAATTTCACTTGACTTATTATTTCATTGCTTGAGGACAAGCAATATGATAGATTTGGGGGGTTGATTAGGTGTGAAATTGTCATGATTCGTAGCTTAAAAAACCCTGGTTTTGGTCGAATTTGTTGAGAATTTAGAGTCAATTGAGTACTATTTCTACACATTGATGAATTTATCTCTTTTATGCTCATAGGTGAATCAAGGGCGAAAAATGGAGTTCGTAGGACTTTGAATCGACTCAAACGGATGCCCGGATGAGAAGATATCGAAGATATACGAATGGTATTAGTGCGCAAGAAGAAAAGTATCAGTTGAAGAAGAAGGAGAGCCACTCGAGTGGAGTCACTCGAGCACCACTGCTCGAGCATGTTGCTCGAGCGCCGAAATTGTCCAGAGAACTTTTTCCATTCGAGCTACTCGAGCACCACCGCTCGAGCATGTTGCTCGAGCGCCCAAAACCAACAGAGAAATTCGATCACTCGAGCAACTCGAGCGCCACCGCTCGAGCATGTTGCTCGAGCGCCCAAAAACTTACAGAACGATTTGGCTACTCGACCAGCTGGAGCACAAGCGCTCGAGCCCTTGCATCATTCGAGCTACACAGCTCGAGCGCCCCCGCTCGAGCGGGTGCTGCTCGAGCACTTTCAAGTTTTTACTTCCGGATTCGTTTTTCGACCCATGAGTTTCCGATTCGGCCCGATGCTTATATATACTCGTTCCGAACACGTTTTTACACACCACTTGATACCACGTCACTTTTAGAGTTAGTTTTTGGAGAGAGAAAGAGGAGAAGAGACGAGCAAGCTTAATTTTCACGTGTAATTGAGGTTTACTTACGAATTCATAGTTCGGTTTTGATTTTTAGTTTCTTCCCTAAAGTTCTTTGTTCTTGAATACTTGAGACTTCGTTTTATTAGTTTAATTTCAGTTCTTAGTATTTATATCTTTCAACCCTAGTTTATGTTTGATAACTTCTTAGTTAACATCATTATGTTCATGTTCGTTACTTCTTCGATTATTTTTGTTTCCATAAAAATCATGTCTAGCCAAAACCTTTGCATGTTTGGGGTAGGATGAACTCGTAGAAGTAGGATGTGGGTACATAATTAGGGTAATTCATGACTTTTAGTTTTAATTTTCTTAATTAATGAATTCTTAAAATCAATCTTAACTTTACCTTTAAATTTCGTTCGAAAAGTGTTCGAGACAGGACGATCTTATCACTCTTTAACAACTAGTAGACTTAATGAGAGGGTTTAGAAAGGGTTAATTAATCTACCGGTTTATCTAGAGAGGACGACCACATCACCTTATTTAAATTAGGGTCTCGTTAATTAAGCACGATCTATTAACTTGTTAGTGGATTAGTGAAGTCGATTGTTAGGATAAAGTATTAGGGTTTGAATTCTTGAGCTTTCATCTTACAATCTTTTACTTAGGTTATTTCTTGCGTGTCACGGTTATTCTGATTATGTACCTGCTCTGTTAGTATACGTAGGAATTTATATCCTGAGCATCATCATCTCATATTTGAAAACACACTTTTAAGTTCGTAGTTTAATTTTCCTTTTTGCTTTCATAGAGTAATTTAGTTTAGATTAATTTTCTTTTAAAAAAACCCAAAAACATACCCTCATATTAATTACGATGCGTAGATCTTCAAGGATCAGTTCGCATACATCCCTTCCCTTGGGTACGATATACTTGGTCGCTATACTTGCCCATACTACAGTGGACCCGTACGCTTGCAGGGAAACTACTAGTAGAAAGTTAGTATTTTTGTTCCAAGTCAATCAACATTGTTGGTCCCGAAACGAGTAAACAGGTGTATGGGGGGGAGGGGGGAATACACCTGAGGTTACAAATTGAAATTTCTTCTAAAACTTATCAGGTTAGTTCAAATAGTAACACGTCAGTGGACTTTAAGTCTGCTGAGAATTACTAGAGAAAGCTTACTGAGATAATACCTCCACTGAAAGCTCAAGACTTTTAGTTGAACTACTATCTAATTAGCTTTCAAATGCGGATTAGTGAGCCCTTTAGAAAACTCGTTTTACTTGATAAACTTTGAGTGGATAACACACACTTAGGAAATAACAGAATGTAAATACACAAGATATAAAGTGGTTCAGAGATGAATCTCCTACGTCCACTGTCCTGATCAAACAGGAGAATTCCTTTCACTTGGAATTCCTTGTGTTATAGTGCCAAGGTGCACTGATCAATTAATCCTCTCTTAGGATGATTGATCACTAGGATAATTCCAGGTCCTAGTTCCCAAAACAAACCAGCTTTCGGACTGATACAAATAATCAGCTTACTAACACCACTTAACACTAACTCTCAACCTAACAACTGAGTAGGGTTTTGAGTAGGGTTTTGGTTCCAACTGTTGTGAGATAATCCTTACAGTGTAGCTCAAGGCTTAGGATAGATTATCTCTTTCTAAGGTTTGGATATATCTTTTAAGCTTGGTTACAGAAGGTTTGTTAGGCTCTCTACAAATGTGAAACACTTGGGAAACAAAGGTAATTTCGAGTGCTTCTAGGTAGTTATGAATGTAGAGATAGCTTTGATCTTGTGAGTTTCCCGTGCATAGAAATGAGCACGTCCTTCTGTATTTATAGGCTTCCTTGAAAATCTTCCCGTTGGATTTGAATCTTCTCAAGTAAGTCTTCTTGTATCTGATTGGTTCAAACGGCTATATTTGAAGCTTTAAGTCTTGTCAAGAAATGGCTGAAAGACCATGCCTGTTCACCAACTTTCTGTAGATTGCTAGGGAAAGACTTTTGGTACTTGTCAGTCTGGGACAGGTTGGCTGTCAGTAAAGTACACTGACGTATCATCTTCTTATTGGACCTTCAGTCTGCTTGCCCAGATTCTTGTCTTGCTTTAAGGTGGAGCTCCTCTGAGAGAACCTTCTTATTCCTTCATTTATTGTAAGCTTCACTGAAATTCGTTTTGCCTTGTTCCAACCAGATTAACTAACAGCTTTTAATATGTTTAGTATTGAATGTGCTTTGTTAGTTCTCATCAGTGGACCTTGTTCCTCTCCTGATGGTTTTAGTCTTAGTGAGAATGCACTTAGAAAACATTCAAGACTTAGACTACTTCCTCAGATCACTTTGTCTTCAGCGGACTTCGTCTTCAGTAGATTTTACTTTTAGCGGACTTCGTTCTTCAATACACTCTAGAGGTTTCTAACTGCACTCCAGTTCTTAACATTTTGAACTGTTTAACTAAACTCTAACTCTACTGAATATTTTACTTACAAACAACTTATGAGGAACATTTTGGCATCTTAATCAAAACTTAAGTCTTATACAATTTCCCAACAATTTCCCCCATTTTGATTATGCCGGAACCTATCTTATTACGTATCTTCTTTCAGATGAGGTTCTTCAGATGACACAAATGTTTAAGGATTTTTTTTGTAAGTAAAAACATTCAAGTACATAAGCCTAAACGATAATGAGATATTATCTTGGGCAAAAACAGTAGAGTTTTCATTAAGGAGGAACTGAGTACATATTACAAAACATCCACTGAAATGATTCAAAACAAGATCAGCTGGGACTTATAAGCAAATGCCCAGAAACGCTTAATTCTTTAGATGGACTTAAATAGAGGTTCAAGTACATATTGTTTGAAGACACGAATCTTCAAGTCATTCTTCCTCTCCATGATTTCTTTTGAGTGTCCCTTGAGTCCTAGTTGCTCGTACAAAGACACCCATTCATCCGTAATCCGCTCTCTGTCCACAGCTCCAGTTGCATCTTGAGGAGGCCAGTAGGTGATTGGCTCAGGAGCCTTCAAAGCAAGATCTGGGAATCTATCATTCCAGGCTTCAATGATGGCAGGGAAGAGTTTTGGGTATACTTCAAACATCCATGAGTTTAAAACTTCTTGCACATTGTCCCTTCCCAATTCTCCACTGACATAATAGGAATACACGAATTCCCTTTTTGCAGTTTCCCATGCATCATTGAGTTTCTTGGGTACCCACGCATCGTGGTGAGGGAACTTGGCCTTTGAAGGAGCAATTTTATCTTTCTTCAGCTTGGCAGCCCATCTTTGATAACTGTTTCTGAATTTTTTTGAAGTCGTCTTATCAAAAGTGTTATTTGATAAGTTCAGTGAGCTCTGTAACTCTTGTGGGGGCAGATTTAGGAGTTTCAGATGCAATGGGTTCAGGGTTTAAAACAGGAAGTACCTCTAATGACCCACTTGAATCAGTTGACCTTGCAGCTAACCTTCCTGAAGTTCTGGTCTTCTTTGCTACCTCCGCTGAGAGGACGTCAGTGGCCTTCCTCTTTGTTGTTTCCCCCTTCTGTGCAGCCCTCTCCTTCTTCTCCTTCTCGTGGGCTTCTTTGTATTCTGTTAGGTCTCCTGAGGGAACCTCCTTGACTTTCTTGGCATCTGCAATCTTCTGGGCCTCAAGATCTATCTTCTTTAGGGTGCTCTTGACTTGTTGTCCTCTCTCAAATTCAGGGGTCTCAAGAATGATGTTCATTTTGTTCTTAGGATCCAGCTTAATGTCTTTAGCACTTATCCTCTTTTACCCATTTCCGGCATTAATCATGCATTCGGCCACAATAATGTTTAGCTTCATCTGATCATGGGCAAGGGCCTTCAACTCAGTGGAGCAGTGGTCAACTTCATCCTCCAGCCTCTCCAAAGTTGCTCCAGCTATTTGCCCAAAGCTCACAAACTGGGCCAACTTTTCTTCAATCAAGACATTCGTCTTCTCCTTCTCCTGGGTAGGAAAGTCCTCTACCGCCTTCTTTATGACTTCACCCAGTTTGGCTCCCAGCTCTTCGTGCTTTGCCTCTGTTGGTCCCAAAAATATTATTTGCGGAAAGCGTTGTATACTTAATTTTAAGAAAAATCCTTTTTAAAGTGCTAAAATTAATTATGCAGAAATTATAAATAAAAATAGTAAATAAAAGAGACACGAGAATTTTATAGTGGTTCGGATATAACGATCCTAAGTCCACTCTCCCTTTCACCAAAGGGGTCTCACTCACTAATCCACTTACTTACTCACTGGAATTGGGAAGTACCAGCTCCTTCGTACAACTTACAACAACCTTTCAATGTGGTGAATAGGTTGAGTAATATTCCAACTACAACTCCTACAAGAGTAGATATAATACTTGTATGAACAAGGTGAGTGTATGGTGTGTTCGTGCGTTTCTCTATCTTTTGTACTCTCTTGCCCGTCTTTCTTGTATTGAACTCATCACCATGCACTCCTATTTATAGGTGTCAAATAACTAGCCGTTGGAAGCTAGAAATCCAAACATCTACAAATAAAGGAATATAATCAATCATCTTGATTGATTATATGATTGATTGGTTGACTCTTTCTTTGATTGATTCTTCTTTGATCTACAACCAATCCTCCTTGATATCAGTTGACTTCCCTTTCTTGATTCTTCTTATCTTTGAATCACAAGATCTTCTTGGTAGAGTAGTCTGGTAGAGCTCATCTGGTAGAGTAGTCTGGTACACCTCTTCTTGTCTATCTCATCAGGTCCTCTACCTCATCTGGTCTTCTACCTCATCTGGTCCTCTACCTCATCTGGTCTTCTACCTCATCTGGTCATCTACTTCATCTGGTCCTCTACCTCATCTGGTCCTCTACCTCATCTTGTCCCGACCTCATCTTGTCCAGAGCTCATCCTGTCCAAGACTCCTCTTGTGCAAGACTCCTCTTGTCCAAGTCTCATCTTGTCCAAGACTCCTCTTGTGCAAGACTCCTCTTGTCCAAGTCTCATCTTATCCAAGACTCCTCTTGTCCAAGTCTCATCTTGTCCAAGACTCCTCTTGTGCAAAAATCCTCTTGTCCAAGACTCCTCTTGTCCAAGTCTCATCTTATCCAAGACTCCTCTTGTGCAAGACTCCTCTTGTCCAAGACTCCTCTTGTCCAAGTCTCATCTTGTCCAAGACTCCTCTTGTGCAAGACTCCTCTTGTCCAAGTCTCATCTTGTCCAAGACTCCTCTTGTCCAAAACTCCTCTTGTCCAAGACTCATCTTGTCAAAGACTCCTCTTGTCCAAGACTCATCTTGTCCAAGACTCCTCTTGTCCAAAACTCCTCTTGTCCAAGACTTCTCTTGTCCAAGACTCATCTTGTCCAAGACTCCTCTTGTCCAAGACTTCTCTTGTCTGGAACTCCTCTTGTCCGGGACTCCTCTTGTCTGGGACTCCTCTTGTCTGGAACTCCTCTTGTCTTGGACTTCTCTTGTCTGGGACTCCTCTTGTCTCGGACTCCTCTTCTCCGGGACTCTTCTTGTCTAGGACTCCTCTTGTCTGGGACTTCTCTTGTCTGGGACTCCTCTTGTCTCGGACTCCTCTTGTCTGGGTCTCCTCTTGTCTGGGACTCCTCTTGTCTCGGACTCCTCTTGTCTGGGTCTCCTCTTGTCTAGGACTCCTCTTCTCCGGGACTCTTCTTGTCTGGGACTCCTCTTGTCTTGTCTAATTCCATTCCCCCTTAGCCTAAGACCTATTCTAGTCCTAGACTAGTTACCAGTTCTTATTTTAACATCTTCAAAACATCTAATCTATATCCCAACAGCCTCAAACTCTAACATCTTCTGGTTCCATAACCCTTCAACCTTCCCAATAATGTTAGCTGAGAAAGCCTCAACAGAGGACTTTAGGTTAATGGAAACATGATCAACTGAGTCCTTCAGGAATTGAGTTCTGGCCTCTTCTTCCTTTTGCTCCAGTTTCTTCATTGCTTTAAGTACCAGCACACTATGGCCTTCAACAACATCCAGCACCATCTGATGCGAGTCTTCAACTTTAAGAGTAAGATTTTGAAGTGAGTTGGTGGTAGACTCCATTAGCTCATCGACGTGGTCTGAGAGGATGACCATCTCATCTACTTCCTCTCGAACTATTTCCTGGACATCTCTCAGCTGAGCTTGTAGAGAAGGAAGCTATTCATCTTGCAAGAGTTGGACAACTTCTCTCAGTGGAGTTAGATCGACCTGGACTGAGGGGATTTCATCAGTCTGTACACCTGTATGACAAACAATGTTAGTATTTTCTCCCCCTTTCTCACATCCTAGGTCTCCTGATATATCTACCTCCATGTGTGCTCCCTCCTCCTCACTTTTCTCACTTTCTTTCTCACTCTCCTTTTCAACTCTTTTCTTTTCAGCCAATTCATCCTTTACAGGGATGATTGCACTTATCTCTCCACTCACTACATTAGTAATTTCCACATCCTTTTTACCTCCCTCAGATTTTTCAACTTCTTTTTCAACTCCAACAATTCCAGACACCTCAGCTGACTCCTTAGTCACTACTGAGGGCTGTTGTGGGAGAACTTCAGTAGACACCTCTACTGAGCTCTCCTTTGGCAAATTTTGTGCCTCAGTATCTCTTGCCAAAGATACATCCTCGGCTACTTCACCACCACCTTGCTTTGGTGAAGTACCTCCCTCTTGTTCTATCTCCTTCTCCTCTTCTCCTCCTACAACAGCTTTTACTTTCTCTTGTTCCTTTTCTTTTTCTTCCTCAGCTCCTGCTTCAGCTACAATCTCCTCTGGCTTCCCTTTCTCACCTCCATCCACCTTCTCTACTTCATCTCCCTTTCTTGCCTCAGCTAGTTTATCCATAACCAGACCCTCAAATATCTTCTCATCACAGAGAAGTCTGGTTTTGGTCATCTTGGCAAATTCTAATACTTCCCTCTCATCATTCTTCCACTCATCAGCATTGCTGCCTCCAACAGCCAGCAAAATTTCTCCTAACCTCCTGTCCTTGAGTTGGACAAGAAGTCTGACTCTCAAGAACATTGCTTTCAGGGTGGGAAACCCATCAAGCTCAGGATACTTGGACTCTAGAGAGTAAGCCACCTCATCTTTAAGAGTATCCAGAAAAAGGAGTACTCTTCTTCATCTTCTGATGGTAAGGAAGGGGTAGGGGATCTGATATATGTGGGCACTTCTGGGATAGACTCCAGGTGCGTTGAATGGATTTCAGGTGGGTTATGTTCAGATGAGGTTTGGGGTTGAGTTTCAGATGAGGTTGGGTTTGGGTTTTGTTCAGTGGGGGTTAAGGTGATAGGTTCAGATGGGGTTGAGGATGCCTTAGCAGATGCCTCAGATGGGGTGGTATTTTGGGATCAATTTTCAGGCTGTTGAGAGCCTTCAGTGGGGGTTTTAGACATTTTGGAAATTTTCTTTGTTTTTACAGGGGTTCTTGGTTTGGTTTTGGGTTTGATGGGGGTAGGGGCAGGTACATCTGAGTCAGACTAAGTTGAGATCACATTAGGAGAAGAGTCAGGGTTACCTGATGATGACTCATTAGTAGAGTTTGTGACTCTGACTTTCTTGGATGCACTCTCCTTTACGGCCTCAGAAGACCTCTTCTTCTCCTTCTTTGAGGCCTTCTGTGTCTCCTCCTCCTTGTGCAGGGCCATCCTATCACTCAGCTTGACCAGTCTCCTCTTAAGTTTGGTCTTCTTTCCCTCAGAAAGGTTGGCTTCCTCAGTCTCCTCCGCCCCTTCAGGGCTTTCTACTTCAAGGCTCAACTTTCTTGCCTCCAAAGTCTTTCTAGACTTGAATATAGTCTTCAGATTACTCCACTTCCTGTCTTCAATCCAATCTACTCCCACATCCACGTTTTCAATGAGATAGGAGATCTTAGTGGCAAAATTGAGCTTACTTGCCAGCTGGGGAGTTTTGTCAGGCTGAAACTTTGTCTTCTCCTTATTCAACGCCCTTAAGAAGAACTGCTTCCAGTTGAAGCTCTTCTCTTTACTCTCCACAATAGCCTTCATTAATCTCAGCTTTGGTTTGCTCACTTGCTCCGTGCTCCCTTGGTTTCCCAGAATACATTTCCCAACAATCTCACAAAGAACATTGTAAATGGGAAGAAGTAAACTTCTGTTCATTGTGGGACTGTACTTTACTCTCTTTTGCATTATGGTATAGACCCAGTCCTCCTCCTTATCCAGAATACAGGTGTCTGGATTTGGGCCTTCAGAGGGAAGTCCAAACAGCTTCTTGAGATCATCTCCTTCCAACCGAATCTCCTTCTTTATTTTCTAATGCTCAACAATTTCGTTTCCATCTCTCATCACCTTCTTCTTCCTCTTTAAGAAGAGGCACGACTTGATTTTAGAGTCAGTGTTAGCAACACTGAAAAAGAACTCCAAAACTTGTCTATCGAAGCAACTCTTAGGATGGATAGACAAGAATTTTTCTAACCCTGCGGTTTTGACCATTTCCAGGGCTTCCTTTATATAAGCGAACTCCGGTCTGGATTCAATTTCTGGGTTATAAAAAAGAATTGTAGGTTCATACCAGAAATTGTCCTTGTTGATAAGAAAACCTAGGTTTAATCTTGCCATTTGAGAATTGGATTGAGAGAATTTTGCAAAGAGTATTTTGGAAGGATAGTAAGTGTTTGTTTGGAGGTGTGTTCGAAAAGGTTCTTAGGCTGAATTTTGGGGGTTTTATATGAGAAATGAATGGTGAGATCTAATCCCGCAATCAACGTCTGAGATTGATTGGATAAAAGCTCGTGGATAGTCCAAGGGATTAGTGAGGAGTTTTTGAGAGATCTTGACGGTTAGAAAAGAACCGCCTAAAATGAGAGGTATGGATTAAAGGAGTTGGTAGCCGGAAGGTCACATCATCCGGCTTTTAAGGCGCGTGAGATAGGTAACTGTAAAAGCAAAACTGACTTGTACAACGCGCATTAAATGCTTGCCATAATGAAATCTTTTTAAAACAGAGTAAAAAGATTTAATTTCCAAGAAAATACTCATTAGCTATTTTTTATAATAGTTTTATAATATAAAACTAAGAGACTTCAGATTTGAAAAATAGCAGAGTTTAAAATATTTTTGACCTCCACTAAGGTTGAACCTCTTCTGAGAACTATAAGCTCTTCTGTGATCAGTGACTCCACTGAGGTTGAACCTCTTCTGAGATGGAGCCTCCACTGATTCGAAATCAACTCTTCTGAGTTTTTGTAAAGATTCATTCTTTACTCTGCAAGGTCTAGAAGTCCAAGCTCCACAAACAATTCTTGAAACCTTGCTTCAGCCAAAGGTTTTGTAAATATATCAGCCTTTTGTTTGTCAGTGTGTATCTTGAGCATTTTGATATCCTTCTTCTCCACATGATCTCTGATGAAATGATGTCGTATATCCACATGTTTGCATCTTATGTGGAGAACTGGATTTTCTGAAATAGAAATTGCACTATTGTTGTCACAGAAAATAGGAACTTCATTAGCAAAGATATTGTAGTCTCTCAGTTGTTGTCTTAGCCAAAGAATTTGAGCACAACAACTTCCAGCTGCCATATATTCAGCTTCAGTAGTGCTTGTAGCTACTGAATTTTGTTTCTTGGAAAACCAAGAGACCAGCTTGGTTCCCAAGAATTGACAAGTGCCTGAGGTTGATTTCCTGTCAATTCTACATCCTCCATAGTCAGCATCTGAGTATCCTGTGAGTTCCAGATTATCATCCGAGGGATACCATAATCCCATATTCACAGTACCCTTGAGATATTTAAGAATCCTCTTAGCAGCTTCTAGATGACTTTTCTTAGGATTTGCTTGATATCTTGCACATATCCCAACTGCAAAAGTGATATCAGGCCTGCTTGCTGTGAGATACAGTAGAGATCCAATGATAGCTCTGTAGTGAGTCTGGTCTATTGATTCACCATCTTCATCAGGTTCCATCTTGGTGTTGGTGTTGAGTGGAACCCTTGCAACTTTGCTGGTCTGGCATCTAAACTTGTTGATCAGCTCCCTTGTATATTTGGCTTGGTTGATGAAGATTCCTTCAGGAGACTGCTTAACTTGAAGTCCTAGGAAGAAGTTCATTTCTCCCATAATTGACATCTCAAACTTTCCTTTCATCAGTTGAGAAAATTTCTCACAGAGGACTTGGTTGGGACAACAAAAAATGATATCATCCACATAGATTTGAACTAGCAAAGTGTCCTCTCCTTTTGTGATCCTAGAGAGAGTTCTATCTACTATTTCTTTGATAAAACCATGATCCAAAAGGAATTGTGACAAAGTATCATACCAAGCTCTTGGAGCCTGTTTCAGTCAATATAGAGCTTTTCTCAGTCTATATACTTTGTGGCTTTCTTCAAAACCTGGGGGTTGCTCTACATAGACTTCCTCATTGAGTACTCCATTCAAGAAGGCACTCTTAACATCCATTTGGTACACCTTGAATTTCTTGTGAGCAACATAAGCAAGAAATAACCTTATTGCCTCCAATTTGGCTACTGGGGCAAAAGTTTCATCATAGTCAAAGCCTTCAACTTGAGAATAGCCCTTTGCAACTAGTCTGGCCTTGTTTCTGACTATGACATCATTTTCATCCTTCTTGTTCTTGAATACCCACTTGGTCCCTATCACATTGCGGTGATATGGCCTGTCAACCAGCTCCCATACTTGATTTCTTGTAAATTGGTTGAGCTCTTCTTGCATGGCAATGATCCAATTTGAATCTTGAAGTGCCTCTCCAATGGAACCTGGTTCCTGGTTAGATAAGAAACAACAAAACAAAGCACTTTCTCCATGAAAACTTCTAGTTTTGACTCCTAAGGTAGGATCACCTAAGATTTGCTCAACAGGGTGGTCTGAGAGCCATGTCCTCCTAGGCTGATGTCCTTTAGTAGAGTTTAACTCTTCTGAAGTTGAGTCACTAGATATAGGAATGAATCAAATTCAGGAAATAAAACAGAGGTTTGAAGTCCTGAGTCATCATTCAAGGTATTTTCATTCTCAATGGTAATCTCATTGGTTCCCCCTTGAATGATGGGCTCAGTGGATGACTCAGCTGTGACCACATCTTCATTGACATCTCTTACCTCTTGAACTGGGATTGTGTTCATCAGTTCAGTTATTTATCCAGGAGAGCTCTCAGGTGAGCTTTGAGGAGTGGTTTGACTTTGGGTGACCTCTTTGAATTGTTGATAATTGAAGTTATCCCAGGTTAGGATGTATGTATCAACACACTCCTCAGGATAGCCTTTAGACTTGATACTCAGTCTAGTTAGTCTTTTGCTTATCACTTCCTCATTCTCCTTACTCCTGGACTCAAAAGTAGATTCATAAAAAACCACATGAGGTGTTTCTTCCACAACAAGAGTTCTACAATTATAAACTCTGAAAGCTCTACTGATTTGGGAATATCCTAGGAAGATTCCTTCATCAGCTTTGTTATCAAAAGCTTTCAGTTGAGTTTTCCCATTGTTGTGAATGAAACACTTGCAACCAAAGATATGAAAGTAAGATACATGTGGCTTTCTGCCATTCCATAATTCATATGGAGTTTTTCCTTGATGTTTGCTTACCATGGATCTATTTTGAGTGTGGCAGGCAGTATTAATAGCTTCAGCCCAAAATCTTTTAGGAACTTGAGCTTCTGCAAGCATTGTCCTTGCTGCCTCCTTGAGAGTCCTATTTCTTCTTTCAGCTACTCCATTTTGTTGTGGAGTTCTTGCAGCTGAGGTCTCATGTGCAATGTCTAATTCTTTGCAGAAATTAGATATAATAGAGTTAATGAATTCAGCGCCCTTATCTGATCTTATCTTTACAATGTTCAGGCTCTTTTCATTGCTAACTTTCTTCAGGAGCTCTGGCAGTCTCAGTTGAGTCTTCTTCTTGCTTGCTAGGAATACCACCCAAGTATACCTGGAAAAATCATCAACAACAACAAGTGTATGGTGTGTGGTTGAGAAAATCATGCTATAATTTAACCAAATTGAAATAAAAGAAGTGCGTGAATTTTCATTAGAATAATAAAAATTGTAACTAAAATGATATTGAGCCTCAAAATTGTGAATTAGTAAGAAATTAGCTCATAACTTTATACTTATATATTATTTAATTTTATTCTATAACGTAATCAGAAATTGTTATATGAAATATTCTACGGATATAAAATCTACAGATGAAGTTGTGTCGTGTGTGTAATTGTGTAGATATTGTAATGAATGTTAAAATACTAAATATAACAATATAGAAAATAGAGTATGAATTTAAAACAGCGGGAAACTAAAACAAACTATTACAAGATGGAATAATTTTTTAACACAAACTATATAAAATAGCTTGTGCTAGCTTTACGGAATGTTCACTATAACGAGATTAGTGATACAAAAGTTGTGTGAAGAGTTAAATCGTTCACAATGGATACAAAACTCGATATCACCTATCAAATCTAATTTGGCTAAGTGTATAAACAATTCACCGTCAAAGTTGTTCTCTCTCTATATCAGTTATCTCTCCATCTAAAGATATATGATCGATCACAAGTTATGCGAGATGTACTAAACTTCTAGGCATAACATAAAAGTTTAAATAATTGCCCTATCACATTTGAACTTAGGATCGACACTATAGTAGGTGTACTCGATTATTCCACACTCTGGCATTGAAGATTTCGGTCTCTATTTATAGATGGAAATCTTCATCCGAAAATAACTTCTTCTTGTAACTTCCTCCATGATCTTTTATTAAATGTCCATGATCTTCTTTATTCTGATGATATTGACTGCAACCACCTGATCTAGATCGTTCTATAGGTTCTGGAATAGCCTGGATCGTGTAGGTCCTTATAGGTCTTTGTAGAACCTTCTGGAACCCGTAACCGCTTCATGTTGCAACCAATGTTTGCAACTTTTACTGCAACATTGAGTATTCTAGATTCTTGTAGATCCTTCTAGATCTTCAACATGCATATCAAAATATCTAAAGCAACATTTGATCATAAAGTGTTAGTTAATGAGAAGAAAGGACAAATTCATGTTGTTTCAAAGTAAATAGTGAATACTTCACTACCAACAACATTAACAATCTCCTCCAATTTGACCTTTTTGCTACAACACACCTGATGTATATATTTTTCAATATATAAGTCAGTGATGTATGTAAAATAGAGATTAACATCATATTGTACACTTAGCATTTCATACTTGTGTAGAAAAACAGTCAAACAACAAGATGAACAACTATAAGTTGAATCACCTAAATCAAGATGAATAACAATAAGTCAATTCACCAAAACAGAATGAAAATCCTTTGCTCACTCAAACAAAATGAGTAACATAGTGTTTACTCACTCAAATTAAACTTGAAATAGAATAAACGGAAATAAATCCTATCAACTCTAATATAATATTGTCTTTCAGAAATAAAATAAAAAAAAACTAACTATCAGAGCTAGCTAATTAAAAGCAGAAATAAAACAAGAGTACTTAAGGAACTTTGAGATCACTGTATAGTATATACAGCTGCAACCACAAATATCTTGCACTAAGCTCCCCTATAAATTGTGTTTCCTCTAGTCTCCAATACACTCAGACTTTAGCATAAATGTCTGGTAGATCTCCATACAACTCATCTTCATCATCTTCCTGGATATTGATTGTTGCAAGGTTGGCAACAACATCTTCAGCAGCATCTGCACTTCTCCCAACACCATCAGGTCCAATTGCAATAGATTCATTCACAATTGTCCCTCCCTCAGCAACAGCAGCAGCAGGCTCAACATTTCCATCCATCTCTTGAATCACAACTCCTCGGGCAGCAACTGGTACTCCCCCTGTTGTGGCAGAAAGTAGATTTTCCCAGTAATTCTTCAAGAATTGGAGCTCATCTATGGAGTCCTGCAAATGTCTCAGCTGTGCTTGAATGAACTCAGGTGAGATATTCAAGGAATATGCAGTAGGAGCAGGGGTGTTGCCAGGTATGTTTCCAGCATTTTGAGCAACATCTTGTTCAGGAACAGGTTGGCCTTGTTCTGGAATCTCTTCATCATCACTTACTTGTAAAGGCAAGTTTACCACTCTATTTCCAGACGAAAGATGGTGAGATATACCCATCAGACTCACTCTCCCCCTCAACAGCCCATTCTTCTTATGGATAAAATTATGACTTCTCAAGTAGCCATATATCAACACAGGATAAAGCAGATTGCCTTTCTCAGAGATCTTCCCAGTAAACTTCATTATGTGGTGAAAAATAACTAATCCCAGATTGAAATTCCTCATCACACCTATTCTATACATCAAAACAGCTTGATCTCTGGTTAATTTGGTTGAGTTGGTGGATGGTATCCAATTATACACAACAAGTTTGTGTAATACTGAATACAGAGAAGTAAGAGAGGCGTCAAGCATATCTCTTTTCCATTTGTTCACCCTACCCCTAGTAAGAACATATATGATTTTATCCATGTGAGGAGCTTCATCTTCAACAATATTCTCAACATGTAGAAACTCATTGATTAACTCAGGGGTGAATGGAACATCTCTATCTCTAAACCTTACTGTTCCATACCATCTAAATTCCTTCTGGCATGACCTTCCCTCAAACAAGCATAAAACTCATAAACCCAATCAGTTACAAATGCATCAGCAAAGCTTACAACATGCATCAAACTCCTTTCCTCTAAGTATCTAACTAGACCCTTAGATTCAAATTCATCAATGTTAATCTTTCTCTCAATTAACAATTTCTTTTGCTTAACCTAGAGATCCTTTGTTCAATGGATTCATCATCATCATCAGAATTAGCTTGTTCAACAGAGTGTTCAGATTCATTACCTCTGTTAGAATCAGTCTTGGTCTTTTCAGAACTACTCTCAGGGTTGTTGTCATCCTCCTCTAGTTCTGTTACTTCTTTGTTCTAAGTTCAACTCTGACTCTTCTTCTCAGTTCAAAGATAGGCATATCACTCTCATCAGAACCTTCTTTGCCTTTGGCTTGAGGACCTCCAGTTTCACCATCAGTTGAGTCCTTTGAGCTTGACTCTTTCTCATATTCAGAAAATACCTGGATAGGGTGTGCAACAACATCTCCTTCATCATTCTTCTTCTTCCTCGAAGTTTCAGCATAGTTCACCTTCTTCCTTGCTCTTCCAGAACATCTCTGTGATTGAACATGGCTTCTCTTCCTCTTTCCACCCTTCTTCTTTACAGCTTTGGCTATAGGAGCAGGCTCAGAATCCTCAGACATTGAAGAATCAGTTTTGGGTGATTCTTCTTTGTCTTCCTCTGGCACTTCCACATCAGGCACTTCCACATTAGGGCTTTGTTCCCTAGCTTCCTCAGCTAAAGTCTCCTCAGCAATGAGAGCATCTTCCATAACCTGATCACCTGTTTCAACATATTTTGAAATATTGTCAGTAGCAGGGGTTTCAGTTTGGAGTGAGGATTGTGGATTTTTCAGGTTGGGCAACCGAAGGAGTGCCTTCGATTTGAGGAATTGGTGAAGTATTTTGGGTTTGGTTTAAATAGGAAGAAATATCGACTTCAATCGAGCCAATGGTTAGTCTAGGAAAAATAAGAGTTCCCTGAAGGCTTTGGGCAATCCCACGAGCGATTGTTTCAAGCTGATCGACCGTCGCATCAGATGGGATATGAATGTTAATGGGAAAGGCTCGAATTGGAGTTTGAAATAGAGGTGGTGTTGCGCTCGATGATGGAGCAACTGGTGCAACATCTTGGTTTGAAGCTATTTCAGCGAAAAGGTTGACAGGGTTTGAGGATTGAGAAGGTGGAGAGTTAGAGGGAGTTTTTGAAATGTGAGGAGGGTTTTCCCTGTTTCCAACCAATTACAGCAACTTCCGAAAAATAAATTAGATGAAATATGGGATAAAAGAAAAATAATTTACCTAAAAATGAATACCAATGTTCTCAACACTTATAAAAAAATTCTAAACTTCACTCATATATGAACACATAGAATATTAAACACGAAACATAGAGGGTATTTATAGAAAAAGAAATACGGATATTATCCTACACGTCCCACAAAAAATTCTAGATTTGAGATGAGAGGAATAACCACTCCCCCATGAAGAGATCGTGGGTTTCCCATCCTCAAAAATTCAAATTTTAATTAATTAAACAACAAAAATAGCGCACACAATAAATAAAAGGAAAACGTGGGCTTTAAACATGTGATAATTAGAAACAAATCCCTAAAAACCGGTTACATAATTTGACTTGGAAAATAAATATGAACGACATATGATGTTGAATTTAAAATTAGATCACACACTTCAACATTGGTTAAAGCATCCAATGTCGCATTTTTCATCAAACAACTTTAGCACTTTTATTCACATTGATCCATCTTTTCAAGTGAGTGCATCGTAGCAGTGAACTCCGTGCCCCATAATTACTCAATGGATTTTTGATATATTGATATTTTACTAATCATCTTTTGAAAAGAAGGCATCGTAGTAGTGAACTCCGTGGTCCATTGTTACTCAGTGAATTAGTTACATCTTGATGTGCTTTTTCAAAAAAATAAAGCTTATTATGCATTTGAGAAATGTGAATCCTTTTTATTTTTACACAACAATCATACTTGGTCCAGATTTATTTTACAAAGAAATTATAAAACAGAAAATAAGGATTAGCTTTAAGTAAAACATGCATATACCCTAATGTTGTTACAAATGTTTGAGCATGCATAACAACATCTGCTTCACAATTACTTAGATAGTGCACATACCAAGAGATTTCCTAAAAAATGAGAATCTCTCATGGTCAAGAGCTTTAGTAAACACATCAGCAAACTTATTTTCAGTGGGTATGTATTCTAACTTCACAATATTTTTCTCTACAAGATCCCTTATGAATTGATGTCTAATACTTATGTGTATAATAAGCAGTGACGGAGCCAGAAATTCAGCTCAGGGGGGCCCAATTAAAAATGATAATTTTTTATTTCATCCTATATTAATATTATCGAAATATATAATATTAACAAAAATTGATCTAATTAATTTTTAGTATGTTTTATTAAGTTTTAGGTCATCCACTCATAACATAAGAAGTAATTATGTTATAAGTATATTTCGTTTTTGGTAAAATATTATGTGAATGGTATTCACAGTAACTATTACCGTGAGTAACAATTCACTAATACTTTTAGTGAAATTTACTAACATATTTGAAGAAAAACTACTAATACCCTTTAACTAATATCATTTAGTGAAAAAAGAAAAAAGAAATCAATACACAAGTATATCTAGTGAGATTTTTTATTTTCTTTTAACAATCGTGTTCAATATGATAAAAAGTTTTGAAAGAAAAAAAAAGAAAAAGGCAAGGTCCTGGAAAGGTTATTGGGGAATCGAACCCTTATTCTTGCCCTCTAAAAAAATTAAACATTTTCTTCAAACCACTAGGCCCGAGTCATAATAGATTTTATATGGGAAGCTACACTATATATAACAAAATTTACAAAACTTCAGGGGGCCCAATGCCCCCCCTGCCCCCTACGTAGCTCCGCCCCTGATAGTAAGTGAGTGTTGAACTGGATTTTTCGAAATGTTGATAGCACTAGTGTTATCACAATATACAGTTAAAATGTCACTCTCTAAACCATAATCACTAAACATTTTACTCAACCAAAGAAGTTGTGTACAACAACTACCTGCAGCAATGTACTCAGACTATGCAGTAGATTGTGATACAAAATAATGTTTTCTACTATGCCAGAAAATCAGGTTATTTCCCATATAGATGCAACCACCACTCGTGCTCTTCCTATCATCAATGTCTCTAGCCGAGTCAGCATTGTTGTATCCAACAAGTGCACTGTTTGTGTCTTTGGTATACCATATACCAAAATCAGTTGTACCAGCCACATATATAATGATCCTCTTGACAGCATTCAGATATGACTCCTTAGGACAAGCTTGGTACCTAGCACAAACACAAACACTGTACAGTATATCAGGTCTACTTGAGGTTAAGTACAGAAGACTACCTATCATAGATCTATAAAAAGTTGGATCAACATATTGTCCAGCAGTGTCTTTACACAGTTTTTGTGTAGATCCCATAGGAGTTTTCATGACTTTTGAATTTTCTAAACCAAACCATTTCACGAAGTTCTTTGCATACTTACTTTGAGAAAAGAAAATACCTTTGTCAGATTGTTTGATTTGAAGTCCTAGAAAGTAATTCAAATTACCTACTATGCTAATTTCAAATGTTGTTGTCATTGCTTCAAAAAACTTGTTTAACATGATGTTACAAGTTGAACCAAAAACAATGTCATCAACATATATTTGAGCTATTAGTAAGTCTTGTCCAGAATGTTTAATGAACAAAGTTCTGTCAGCCTCACCTTTAATAAAACGAAACTGCAAAAAAAAGTCAGTAAGTCTACCATACCAAGCTCTAGGAGCTTGTTTGAGACCATACACGACTTTCTTTAGCTTGTACACATGATCAGGATACTGTGGGTTTTCAAAGCCTTTAGGTTGTTCAACAAATGCATCTTTAATTAATATGTCATTTAAAAAAGCAGCTTTTACATCCATTTGATGAAGATTAATGTTAATGTAACTTGCAATTGCTAGTAATAATCTAATATACTCTATCCTTGCAACAGGTGCAATTGTTTCATCAAAATCTATACCTTCAACTTGGGTGTAACCTTGTGAAACCAATCTAGCTTTGTTCCTAATTATGTTACCAGACTCATCAGTTTTATTCTTAAAGATCCACTTAGTTCCAATGTCATTGACATCATCAGGTCTTGGAACTAATGACCAAACACCATTTCTTTCAAACTGATTAAGTTCCTCATGCATATCATTAATCCAATTCTCATCTTTTAATGCTTATGTAACATTTTTAGGTTCAATTTCAGAATAATAACACTGAACATTCACAACATTGCATATTGAAGACATGCACACAGATCTTACCACATCAACACGGTTAGTGCTTACTTTCCTTCTAGTTTGAACACCAACTGAAGCATATCCAATGATCTGATTTGAAGGATAGCTTTTGGTAATCCAAGTTGTTGGATTCTTCTTTGGAGTATACTGATTGTTCTGTGAAGAATCTACTGAATCTGCAGGGGATGTTGTACTAGATGCCAAAACATTTGGTGAAACATTCTCTATTTTCAGTGATTCTTTCGGAACCTCAGTAACTTCAGTCACATCTTCAGTGTCATTCTCATCCATCAGATTTCTATCATCATCAAACACTACATTCACAGACTCTTGAACAGTGTTAGTTCTAAGATTATAAATTCTATAGGTTTTACTATTTCTAAAATAACCTAAGAAAAAACCTTTGTCACTCCTAGAGTCAAACTTATGCAGCTGATCCCTATCATTCAGAATGTAACACACACAACCAAAAACATGAAAGTATTTCACACTTGGTTTTTAATTGTTCAAGATCTCATATGGGGTTTTATTACTTCCAAACCTAAAATAGACTCTATTAGCAATTTGACATGTAGAACCGGCAATTTGGGTTCGACCCGCCCTACATATGGCTGGGCCCAAAAAATAGAGGCTCGAAAAAATCAGGCCATTTTTTGCCCGGTTTATTTATTTTTTATTTTTTTATCTTTTTAATTTTTAAAAGATTATAATTAATGTTATTTCTTTAAATGATATTCAGTGTAAATTACAAATATATGGACATACTTGACTTGATACTGCCATAATAAGGAATTTAGTGTTGTATGTTTAGTTTTTAAATGATATTTAGTGATATTTAAATGATATTTAGTGTTGTATATTTAGTTTTTTTTTAAACATACTTGACTTGATAGTTGATGCCATAATAAGAAATTTTGTAAATGAAGCCCCTCAATTTTCATTACCGTGAAAAAAAAAACTCTACCAACTAAAAAAAAAAAGTTGAAACGGGCCGGACCGGCCCATTAGCCCGCGGGCTATGGTTGTGATGGTCCCGTTTTCGAATACCAAAATCTGGGAATTTAAGAGTAAATTTTTTTTAAACCTTTTACTCAGGGAATTCAGCAAGAGTGAATAATACTCAAGTCACAGCATTGCTACGAGTCAAAGCACTCAAGTCAGTGCAACTGACTTGCGAGCTCAGTCTCGTAACAAGGCAGTGACTCGAGAGGTTTCACTTCAAGTCACTGCATTACTCAGAGGCTGAGCTACCAAGTCAGTGGGAAGAATTTGAGTCTCATACTCTAAGTAACACAGTGACTCGAGATGCTGAACTCTCGAGTGCATTGCCTGAACTAGTCAGTGAGAAGGATTCTCCCTGGCCTGAATACTTAACCAAAGTTTTCTTTTAACAATGCTCTCAGTGAGCAGATTTTCACAACACTTTAGTAAATACTTTAAAAGATAAGAATGCTCAGTTTAACGTGGTTCAGAGACTCAAGCTCTTACATCCACGACCTGATTTAACAAGAAATACACTAACTGGGATTCTTGTTTTTAACGTGCCAAGGTGCACCAAGATCATCTACTCCTCACTGACCTATACAAACTCCTTAATAACTTACTAACAACTTACTGCCAACAAACCTAACTTAGGGTTTTGGTTTCAGTTTGGATTCCAACTAGGTTGTGATTATCCTTACAAGACAAAACTTTGCTAAGGATTGGATAATCACTCTAAGCTTAAGATATTGCTAGTACGCTCTTTAATACAGAATAACTCTCAGAAACTAAGAAACACTTGGGAAATTTAACTGGTTTCGAGTGCTTCTTCTAAAGACTGAATGCTTTGAATGCTTGAGAGTTTGAGTAATTTCTGGCTTGGAAATTTCCCGTAACCTTGAATGGGTTCAAGGCCTTCTGTATTTATAGGTGATTTGAAAACTATCCATTGGAAGAGATAGCCTTCTGGTCATCTATGTAGAGTGGCTCAAACGGACATATTTCCCATGCATCAGCCGTCTTTGCATGGGTTAGGTAACTTGCATTTAATGCTTGCCCGTTGAATATGCAGTCTGAAGTCAGTCTTCGTGTCAGGTTCCGTACGTGCGTGTCCTTCCCGGATTGGTCCACGTCATCAGGTTGGTGAGAATGTCAGAACTTATTCCTAGGCTTCAGGCTTGTCTTATTAAGTTCTTTTTGTCTCGAGCACAACGGTCTTATCCTGACGCTGACATTCCTTTTGCATTGCTTGGCTCTACTCCAAGTCTTTCCCATAAACTCAGTATCATCCTGTTCCCTTCAGGATTGAGTTAGTAATTACCTCAGGGTCATACTCTTCATCACTGACACTTACTCAGCCAGCTAAGAAGACTGCCATAAGTTTAGGATGGTGCTCTTCGTCTTAATTGTCATCAGTGAGTTCTCCTCTCACTGAGTACCTGTAAAGTGTAAAAAGACTAAGTACAAAACCTAACCAAGACTAGTCTGACAAAGACAAACAAAGGCAACTCATCTTTTCAGGGGCTTTGAGATCTTAATCAAAACTGACCATGTCCCAACAGGTTGGGCCGGGCCGAGCTGGGATTTTACAGGCCCGACGAGCAAATGGGCCGGTCCGGCCCTGCCCGCAAATAGTGATTGGCTCGACGGGCTGGGCCGGGCTGGCCCGCCCATTTTGCCAGCTCTAGTGATATGATGTATTTAATACTTCAGCCCAAAACTTCTTAGCAAGATTTTTTTAATTGAGCATTACTCTAGCCATCTCTTGAAGAGTTCTATTTTATCTTTCAACAATCCCATTTTGTTGTGGAGTTTTAGGTGAAGAAAACTCTTGTATTATACCTTTCTTATCACAAAAATCTGAAAATATGCTATTTTCAAATTCCCTACCATGATCAGACCTAATCCTGCTAACTTTCAAGTTAAAAACAGTTTTAAATCTCTTGTAAAGAACTTTAAAAGCATTAAAAGTCTCAGATTTTTCTCTTAGAAATTCAGTCCAGGTATATATAGAGTAGTCATCAACCACAACCAGTGAATATTTCTTACCACCAATGCTTTCAGTTTCTATAGGACCCATAAGATCCATATGCAGTAATTCAAAACAACGATGTGTTGTGCAAAGTGATAACATCTTATGCGACACTCTTATCTGCTTACCTCTTTGGCATGAACCACATACAGCAGGTGTAACTATTTTCAGTTTAGGAAATCCTCTCACAGCTTCAGATTTGACCAGTTTTTGCATGACTCTATAATTTGCATGTCCAAGTCTTTGATGCCACAGGACATTATCATCACATTTTTTACATATGACACACATTGTTTGTTCCAATTAGATAACAATTGTCAGCTGACCTATTACCAGTCATTAGACACTTATATTCCTTATTTAGAACATAATGTGAATCCTTATCAAATTCAACATGCAAATTTTCATCACACAGTTGACTTATACTAAGTAAATTAGCAAGTAATCCATCAACATGAAAAACATTCTTAAGCTTAGGAAAACCTTCAACATTTAAAGTTCTCTTTCCAATGATCTTTCCTTTTGATCCACCACCATATGTAACAGTCCCACCATTACAAGGTTCATAATCAGATAAGTAGTTAACATGACCAGTCATATATCTTGAGCAACCACTATCAAAATACCATAAGTGAGGCACACATGCTTTCAGAGAAGTTTGGACAACATTACAAGTAACATGTTCTTTCTTTTTCCTAGCAGATTTTGACAAGTGTTTCTTAGAATGTGAAGACATTTCAGACAACACTTTCTGAATTTCCAAATCCCTTTTCATCTTTTGACAATAAGGACGAATATGACAAATTTTAGAACAATAGTGACACACATACTTCTTAACATGTTTTTCAATCACATGTACTTTTGCTTCAGCTAAAAAACTCAGTTTTACCTTTCACAAATTTCACAGGATTATTCACACAGTTAGAAGTTGACTCATTACAATATCATAAACCATGCTTACTAGACTGACCAATATTTAAAGAATCACTCACAACAAAAGAGCTCTTAGTGTATTTCTTAAAACTCAAAGTAGAATTTTTCAATTCCTCTTTCAGTTTAGAAATTTCTAAGTCTTTTCTTGTTAAAATGACTTCCAGCTTGGTCAAAGTCTCTCTGAGATCATCATTTTCTTTGGCTATACCAAAAACATCATCCTTTGTGTCATCAGAACCTGTCTCATCAACACACCCATTAAAAAAATTCAAATCTGAATGATCTTTGACAAATGTTGTTTCTGATGTTTTAACATTGGGAACAACATCAACGTATAAATCATCCAGATCATCATCTAAAGAATAATCATAATCAATTCTAGCAGTAAAAACTAATTCCTCATCTTTTGAACCTTCAAGTTCATCATCCGAGTCATCACTAAAAGTAACATTGAAATTCAGTTTCTGTCTTAATCTGGTATTTGCACACTCATTTGCATAGTGTCCAAATCTAGTGCATGCATCACATCTAACTAATTTTCTAAATTCAGGATCATACCTTGATTTGTTACCTTTGAATTGTCTGGATTGATTCTGATCTTTTCTTTTCTCTGGGTCAGATGGTGTGTTGTTGAAAGGAGTCCTAGGATGGACATTCCCTCTGGATCTGTTCATCTCTTTCTTCAAGTAGGAGTTGAATTTATTTGTGAGGAGTGCTATGTGCTCCAGAGTGTTGTAACATTGGTCTAAAACATCTTCTTCAGACTCAACAGCTTCATCTTCAGGTTGAGTTGTGTTCATCTCATACGTTTTGAGAATACTTACAAGCTCATTTTGACTGAGAGTATCCGTATCCTTGGCTTCTTCAATAGCACAAATTTTTACATTGAACCATTTAGGAATCGAATGCAAAATTTTATGTACAACTCGTACATTGGAAATTGGATCTCCAAGTGTGTGTGATTAATTGACAATCTCACTCAGTTTTTCATTGTAAGCTGTGATCGTCTCATCATTATTCATCCAAAGATTCTCAAACTTGGTCCCAAGCATCCGAAGTTTGGTCCTTCGAACACTTCCACTTCTTTCACAATGTTCTTGAAGCCTCTTCCATGCATCTTTAGTTGTGGTACATGTTGATATGATCTTAAACATAGATACATCAACAAAGGTAAAGATAGCATTGAGAGGTTTGGAATTGTAACTCGTCGTCGTGGTCTCCTTATTGATCCATTCAATCTCCCGTTTGACTCTTGTCTCGCTATCATCATCTGCTTGATTTATGGGTCATTCTCAGCCTATCAGAACACTTCTCCAAGCACGTTCATCAATTGATTTGATGTACATGCGCATCTTAGGTTTTCAATAGGCATAGTTGTTCCTATCAAGAATAGGAGGCCTAAGTGGCGTGTTTATAGGATATTCCATAGTAAAAAGTCACACTAAAACACAAGATCAAAACTTAGCATGTCAAGTTTATGGCTCTGGTGCCAATTGAAGGTATGTCGTGTGTGTAATTATGTAGATGTTATAATGAATGCTAAAACACTAAATACAACAATCTGGAAAACAGAGTATGAATTTAGAATAACGGAAGACTAAAACACACTATTGCAAGATGGAATAACTTTTTAACACAAACTATATAAAATAGTTTGTGCCAGCCTTACAGCGAAATGTTCACTATAATGAGATTAGTGATACAAAAGTTGTGTGAAGAGTTAAATCGTTCACAACGGAAACAAGACTCGATATCACCTATCAAATCTAAATTAGCTAAGTGTATAAACAATACACCGTCAAAGTTGATCTCTCTCCATATCAAAGATCTCTCTATCTAAAGATACATGATCGATCACAAGTTATGCGAGATGTACTAAACTTCTAGGCATAACATAAAAGTTGAAATAATTGTCCTACCACCTTTGAACTCGGGATCGATACTAGAGTAGGTGTACTCGATTATTCCACACTCTGGCATTAAAGATTTCGGCCTCTATTTATAGATGGAAATCTTCATCCGAAAATAACTTCTTCATGTAACTTCCTCCATGATCTTTTATTAACCGTTCATGGTCTTATCTTTGTTCTGATGATATTGATTGCAACCGTCTGATCTAGATCGTTCTACAAGTTCTGGAATAGCCTGGATCGTGTAGGTCCTTGTAGGTCTTTGTAGAACCTTCTGGAACCCGTAACTGCTCCATATTGCAACCTTTACTGCAACATTGAGTATTCCAGATTCTTGTAGATCCTTCTAGATCTTCAACCTGCATGTCAAAATATTTAAAGCAACATTTGATCATAAAGTGTTAGTTAATGAGAAAAAAGACAAATTCATGTTGTTTCAAAGTAAATAGTGAATACTTCATTACCAACAACATTAACAGTAGAATAACCCATATTACAAATTCGCGAATCCTGGCAAGATCGTGTCGAATATTGCGAAATTTTCCTCAAAATATCGCGCAAGTCAAATTCTAGAATTTTTGCTCCCTGATTGTGTTACTATATGGGCAAAAACATGTTACTGCAGGGAAAAATGTGTGTTACTATTAAACTAAATGTTATTTTTTCACCAATTTTTATGTGTTTTTACAAAAATAAATAATTTCCATACAGTATAATGGTAAAATGTGTGTTACTATCTATTCAAATACTAATTTTCACAAATATTTATTTCTCTTTACAAAAATAATTATCCATGCATACAATAACACATGTAAGGTAGTGAAAATTGTATTATTCTAATAATACAAATATCTTACTAAATGAATAAAGATGTGCTTTCACAAATATATAAAAACACCCTACCAGACTGTGTTATCATAAGGACAACTATATGTTACTGTAAAAGAAAATGTGTGTTATTGTTGGAGCAAATATGTATTAATGTTAGAGAAAATGTGTGTTACAAGTGAAGTAAAATATGTATTTCTATTAGAGTAAATATGAGTTACTGCAAATGTGTGTTAATGTTAGAGTAAATGTGTGTTGTTGTTAGAGTAAAAGTGTGTTACTACAAATAGTGTTACCATTGGAGTAAATGTATGTTAATGTTAGAGTAAATGTGTGTTACTACAAATATGTGTTATTATTGGAGCAAATTGTTCAATGTTAGAGGAAATGTGTGTTAATGATAGAGTAAATATGTGTTACTGTTGGAGCAAATGTGTGTTAATGTTAGAGTAAATGAATGTTATTGTTGGAGAAAATATGTGTTAATGTATGAAACAATAAATCTAGATTTAAAGAGATGAGGAGTAAATTAAAAAATACATATTTATTTTTGTAAAAATACATATTTTTCCTTATAATTACTTTAAAGTACAAAAAACTCTTTTTTAAGGACTAGTAACACACATTTTACCTTACAGTAATACACATTTGTTCATGTAACACAATCTAGGAGCGAAAATAATGAACTAATCCTTGCGCAAATTTTCTTTGGAAGTCAACTAAAACCATTTAGGATCCTTGAATTTTGACCTAGAGCGACCCATGACCTGCTAATTTTTTTTTAATATTTTTATATTTTATGTATATTTTACATGTGAAATATTTTACAAGAGAGTACTTCTAACATAATTATATTATTTTATAATGGATATATTTATATTTGTATACGCAAGGCATTATGATACATAATCAATTTTTAAAAAAAATCTGCTTAGTGCACGAGCACTCATCTAGTCATAAATAATATAAATATTATGATTAACGATCAACAATAATATTACTAATCATTCTATCAATCAATAATAAATATAATATTTAATAATAATATAAATAATTTAAATAATAATATTAACAATTCCAATAATAAATAATAACATATTAATAATAATAATTCCAAATATATATATATATATATATATATATATATATATATATATAATAACTCTAACCGGCCTACATTTGGAAACCAATGATTTTTTTCACCAAAATTATTACTAAATTGAGTATTAAATCTTTGGTATATATCTTTAAAATATTTATAAATATTGATAAATAATTATTTACAAAATATATTGAATATATTTTTGAAATATAATTTATAATAAATATTGAGAAATAATATAAAAATATGTTGAATATATATCTTTGAAATATATATCATGATAAATCCCGGTATTTTGTAGTATAAAATATATTTCAACTATATATATATATATATAACGCTAATCGATCTACATTTGGAAACCATTGAATTTTCCTGCTAAAATTATTGCTAAATTGAGTAATATTCGTTTTAAATCTTTTTAAATCTCTGGTATATATATCTTATTATAAATAATTATTTACAAAATATATTGAATATATTTTTGAAATATAATTTATAATAAATATTGAGAAATAATATAAAAATATGTTGAATTTATATATCTTTGAAATATATATTATGATAAATCCTTGTATTTATATATATATAATGCTAATCTGCCTACATGATTGAATTTTTCTGCCAAAATTATTGCTAAATTGAGTAATATTCGTTTTAAATCTTTTTAAATCTTTGGTATATATATCTTTAAAATAGATTTATTATAAATATTGACAAATAATTTATTACAAAGTATATTAGATTTTTTTTTTAAGTATGTTGTATATATCTTTGAGATATATATTATGATAAATTCCTCTATTTCGTGGTATAAAAAATATTTCAATTATTTTAAAATAGTAGGTATTAAATATTTTTACGAATGATCAATGTATAGAAATAATTGGATAAAGAAAAAATATAGATTGAAAATGATTCATACATGAATCATTGAAAGGTATTAGTTATTTTTACTAAAGGGTATAGTTGTTTCCACTGAAGGGTATTGGTTGTTTTCACTGAAGAGTACCAGTTATTTACTGAAAACAAACTAAGACTTTTCAGTGAAAATAACTAATATTATTCAGTGAAAATATCTAATACTCTTTAGTGAAATCAACTAATGGGCTTCAATGATTCATGTATGAACCAATTTCACTCTATACTCTTCGACATGTAGTTTGTAGAAGTTTATTTTTTTTTATAGAAATTAAAATAAATATTTATTAATCATAAAATATAGGAATAAGACCACTCTTTAATTTTTGGTAAAGTATAGAGTGAAAATAATTTATACATAAATCATTTGATCAGAAGCTATTTAAGTGAGATAGTGTTGATTTCTAAACTTTCATTGACTCCATTCGCTTGAGACTTCCTTTCCAGTTTCAGAAGAGACAATTCACAATAGTTATCTCATATGAAATGTCAATAAATAAGAGTCAATAAGAGTCGCTCACTAATATTGTGTTGGGACAATGTCAGTTTTGAGTTGATCCTAAAGACCCTGAAAAGATGAATTTGCCTAAGTGTGTAATAGTCAGGCTAGTCTTGATAGGATTAGAATAGGTTAGAATATTTTATATTCATAGGTACTCAGTGAGAGGAGAACTCATTGATGACACTCAAGACTGAAGCCTGAAGAACACAAGGGCACCATCACTGAACTTAAGTTAGTTTTTCTAAGCTGGCTAACTGAGTGTCAGGATGAAGAGCATGATCATGAGATCATTTCTAATTCGTCAGTCCTGAAGGAGTCAGACTGCACTGAGTATTTGGAAAAGACTTGGAGTAGGATCCAAGCAAGCAAAAGGAATATTAGTGGTCAGGACAAGACTGTACGTAGATGAGGACAAACCTGAACTCAGAAAAGAAAAGACTAAACTAAAGATTGAGTTTCGACATTCTCACCTACCTAATGAGTGGACCAATCAGGGGAGGACAACGCACGTATAGTCCTGACATCAAGCCTGATCATTCCTGCAGTTTTCAACGGGCATGCATTTAATGCATTTACCAAATCCATGCAAGTAGGCGGCTGCATGAAGGATATATCCGTTTGAATTATCCTACAAGAAAGGTGACTAGAAGGCTATCTTTCCAACGGATAGTTTTCGAAATCAACTATAAATACAGAAGACCTTGACCAAAACAAGATTACGGAAAATTTCGAAGCCAAGAAAATACTCAGACTCTCAAGCATTCAAAGAAGCACTCGAAACCCTCTAAATTTCCTAAGTGTTTCTTATAGTCTAGAGTTATCTGTATTCCTAGAGCTTAAAAATATACATCCTAAGCTTAGAGTGATAATTCAATCCTTAGAATAGCTTTGCCTTGTAAGGATTATCACACCTTAGTTGGACCCCAAGCCAAAACCAAAACCCTAAGCTAGTCAGTGTTAGGTTTGTTGGTTAAGGTAGAAAGTGGTTAAAGAAGGAGGACTAGAACTCGTTAATTCTAGGGATCAGTGTGATTGATCATTGTGCACCTTGGCACGTTAAAAACAAGTCAATTCATTAAGGGATTATCCTGTTCAATCAGGATCGTGGACGTAGGAGCTTGAGTCTCTGAACCACGTTAAACTGCTCTGAGTCTTTACTGCTTTGATATTGTGCTTATATTGATTATCATTCATTCATTGCATATTTGTCAGTGTTGAATCAATCAGCCTGACTTTGTAAACTCATTGCACTGCCCATTAACCACGGCTTCTTAAAAGGAAAAACTCAGTTTTCAGAAATAGCTTAACAAGTCTAAAATCTTTCAGGGCTCACACATTTCCGCACTCAGGCATAAATAGATAGCTAGACAACTGACTTGCTTCAGAGCTATTAGTGGGTTTGTTATCTATTCAGTGCCTAGCACTTAACTCTGGGTAAGAGGGACTCAGTTTCGAGAAAAAGCTTTGTATACGTATATTCCCCCCCCCCCCCCCTCACATACACGTATCACTTAGACTTGCCCCGGACCAACATATTGACATATTTTTTAAGAATCCAGTTTTAAGTTACAATCAGTCGTACTTAGATGTTTTGAGAGTCATCAATTACAATAATTTGAAGATTTTGACGTGTGGTGACTAACAATGATCGTTCATCGGAAATTAAAAAAAAATCTAATTTTTAGAGAGGTGTTTCGAAATCTATCGTCCTTTTGGTGAAGTTGATTATCACCTGGAACCAGAATACTAAACCAAACCTTAGTGCAAGTTGTAGTAGATGATTGGTGAAATTGATTGTAAGAGGACAGGTTCAAGTTTCCCTAAGAGAGAAAGACCGATCACGATACACATTAACACATAAAAAAATAAGACCAATTCCATGTTACGGAATTTCTTTTATTCAATTAGGATCCGTGGATGTAGAAGTTTGAGTGTCTGAACCAGATTAAATCTTGTGTGCTTTACTGTGTTGTTTCTCCTGTCTTATATTTGTCATTGCATTAATTCAGAAAAGCAGTCAACATACTTATTCAGGATAGAATCAATCTTTTGATTTCATTAATCGGAAGAGTTGTTTCAGAAAACTAAAACGAGTATAAACACTTAGGACTCACAACTTCCACATCAGGCTAGTGTAGATAGCTATCGAACTGATAAGACTCACAACTGTCAGTAGGTGTGTTAACTGAATCAAGTACCAAGTCTCGCTTGAGCACTCTGTCACTGAATTGTTTGAATCGTATTCTGAAGTCTCTAACAGACTAAATACAGGGTTTTATCTTCAAATTAACAAATCAGTGCTAAAGAAAATCTTACAAAATATTTGATATATGTGTATTTTCACTCCCTACACATTTTCTAAACTCATTTCGGGACTAATACAACATAAATTATTATTTCCTTCAATTCTACAAGGGTAAAAACACTTGATCCTCAACGAGGCAATAATTAACGCTTATCAATCTACATTTTTATTCTAATTTATTAAGGTAGCTTAATTAATCTTGTTTCATCTGAGACGATATCGCAAAACGATATCTATTAAAACATAATTTTATATAGAGACAAACGCATTATTACCGATAATAATGGAAATAAGAATATGAACATAATTGGGGTCATGACAAATGAAGTTTCCTTGACTTTAGCAACGTCCTAAACATAATATCCAATCCCAAAGGCAAAAAAGGGCCCATAACAAGATACATATAATCTCTCCATGCCCCAATCAATCACCTCGTGACATTTATCTTCATTTCTTTAACCTTTGGCTGAGCTGTTCTCTCGAGTCAACCGTTGCTACATGCTTATTCCTTTATAATTTTTTTTCATTTTTATTATTGGATAATATATGTTGCTTTGCTGTTTTTCCCATTTAAATTAACCCACCATTTTTATTTTTTGGATATGCCAAAACCCTATAGTTTCGTACTTGATTCGATGCTCAGGAATAAGAAAAATATATTAATACTAAAAAGAGGAAGTTGGTGTGAATAATGATGTGATAATTCAATATTGATTATACAATAACGTAAATACGTAATAATTTTGGGTAATCTCATGGTGAGATTATGATATAAGACAAACGTATTGTGTAAATCAGTCTTTCGGTGAAATTGGATATTGTGCATTTTAATTTATGTATAATTTTAATATTATTAGTTGTTTTATTAAAAAATTATGACTCCTCGTTCCGTGATTATTCGTACACCTGCATTTTTGTTCGTCACAAAAAGGGTTGCATTTATACATTATATATATATTTTTATATAATATATAGCTACTTGCTATATTAATCTTCATTAATGCAAGTAGTATATTTTATGTAAAAAATGATAAACACAATGTATATACAATTTTCTTTGCAACGAATAAATAATGCAGGTAATCTCAAGATGAGGAGAATATTAATTGTTTTATTATAAAATATAAGTTGCAAAATAAGTATACCGTAAAATTAATACTACCAGCTCATATTTTATAGTTTTGAAGAAATATTTCATTAAAAAAATACAAATTTAATGTGTATATATATATATATATATCATCAAGTGGCCGTCTCATAAGAGATATTGTAAGTAAAATTTTCTTGAATGACATTGTAAATGTTACTCCCTCCGCTCCATTATTGTTGGGCAAATAATTTAATGAAAATTAGTAATTTATTGAAAAAATAAATAAAGTAAGGATATTGTAGGAGGTACTGTGACCCATTTATTTGTTTGTGAGTGATATTTATTTTTAAAAAGGAAATGTGCAAAAATTTGGTGGATAACCCAAAAAGAAAAGTGGGTAAAAAATTAGTGGACGGAGGGAGTATATGATATATTTTAATTGACAGTGTATAGAGTGAAAATAGTTCATACCTGAACCACTAAAGGGTATTTGTTGTTTTCACTGAAAGATATTAATTTTTTTAATAATATTAGTTGTTTACAAATTCTAGGGTGCATCCAAGTGCATACTATGCACTTTGATTTGCTCCCAATTTGTAATTAATTTTGACTTCTTTGCCCATTAAAAATTCTCGGATCTAAAAACGGGTCGGGTATCTCCCTTCTTCATTGACGCGGATCGCAGATCTGTACAGTAAGTGGAAACCCGTGAGTATTTTAAGGCCATCCTCGTGGCCGATATCCGAGGCGGCGTCCTCAACACCCAAATCTCGTCTACCCCATCCGATCCGCCATGGCCAAGGTGCTCAAACCAAGCTCCGAATTAGGGGACACAAATCGGATAGATTTTGCAACCATAAATTAATTGCCTTGTAAGAAGAAGGGTCACTTATTGTACATATCTGCGACCCGCGTACATGGAAGAAGAAGAGAGATATTCGACCCATTTTCAGAACCACGAATTTTAATGGGCAAAGAAGTCAAAATTAATTACAAATTGGGAGCAAATCCAAGTGCATAGTATGCACTTGGATGATAATTTGTCAACAACTAATATTCTTAAAAAAAAAACTAATACCTTTCAGTGAAAACAACTAATATTCTTTAATATAAACAACTAATTAAGGTTTTTATTAATTATATCATGGTTTTTTTTTTTCGCAATTTAATACAACATTTTTTAGTTTTACAATTTAAAACATTTAATAATTTTTCTACAATAGTTGAATGACATCCCTACCGAAAATGTCATATAAATATTCACGTAGACGTCGAAAAGTAAAATTATTATAAAAAAAAAAAATGTCTTTAAAATAAATTTTTTAAGTTATATTTCTAAAGTTAAAATTTATTTTAAGGACGTTATTCTCATTATAAAAAAATCATAATTTTATTTGTTGACATCTACGTGGGCTCAATGTGGCATAGTTGACAACCATGTCATTTAATTGTTGGCGAGCATCGAATTGCAAAAAAAACAAGAAGTTCATGTTATAATTGATAAAAGTTATAATGTTTGTGATTTTTTTTACAATTAACCTTTTAATTTATACAAAGATCTTATGTGTTCAAATCATACGCTCATTCCAGAAAAGTCTTCGTACTTTTGTGAAATTATATGAAACAGAAGTGTAAAGACTTCTCTGAAACGGGGAAATATATGTCATAACTTAAAAACTAAAAGAAGTTGGTCAGAATGAGATTTTATTTCAAAAATATTAAAGCAAAATATATATGTATATACCAAATGTATGATGGAATGGTTGTGTAATTTTGAAAATATTAGTATGTTTGATTATAAATATTAGTGTGCACCCTGGTGCACTGGACACTGACTAAGACTAGGATACTCCTTTCACCCCTTTTTATCTATAACATTCTATTCATTCATTCAAACCAATTTTTTTATTTATTAGAGGTATCAAAAGATATTTATACCCTTGTTTATTAATATAACCTACAATCCTAAATTATTTATTAGGGACACTATTAGAAGAATATAAAGTATAGAGTGAAAATAATTTATACATGAATCATTTTATTTGAGGGTATTAGTTATTTTCACTAAAGAGTATTAGTGTTTTCACTGAAGAGTATTACATGTTCATACTAAAGAGTCTTAGTTGTTCAGTGAAAACAAACTAAGACTCTTCAGTGAAACAACTAATACCCTTCAATGAAAACAAATGATGTTCTTTAGTAAAAATAACTAATATTCTTTGATGATTCATGTATGAACCATTTTCACTCTATACATACTCTTAGAAGAAATAAAATAAATTTGCTTTATAATATTGTGATTATATATATATATATATATATATATATATATATATATATATATATATATATATATATATATATATATATATATATATATATATATATATATATTTTACAACTATCTTATATTATTTAATTATATATGTATATTGTTGTATAGGTTCGTTGAATTGCATATATATATATATATATATAATTTACCATATATTAATATAACTAATGTATATGTATATATATATAATTGTTGAATCGTTTATATAGTTTAAGTTATTGACTTAATTAAGTAATTGGTGTATTTATAAATTAAGAAAAGACATGAAAGAAAAACACTGAAATATATATGATACTAGTGTGTACCCACGCGAATTTCGCGTACTGAAAAAAATATTATTTTTATTTTCTGTAGACATTTAATATAAGAGTATTTTTATCTAAATTGTTTTGGGATATATACAATAAATAATGAGGTTTGTTTAGCTGTGACCCGTGCCCTTCACTAAACCTTATAGATATATCATACAAACTAAATAATTAAAAAAAAAACATCAAAATTCACATAAATTAATAATAATTATGGAATAACATTACTTAGACTAATAATTTAATAATAATCAATTTCTATTTCAATATTGAATAATTTATAAATTAATCAACATTATTAGTTATTTGGGAGTATACGGTAAGAAATTAATTTATATAAGAAACAATATAAAATTTGAAATAAACGTTAATGTTACAATACTTGTTCATCGATCAAAATGAGTTCCAAGTAGAACTTGTCTCTATTAAAATCATTAAAAAATATTGTCCAACTTTTTCAATCCCAAATTTAATGGTCAATTTTTTGCTCTCACTCTTGATATTAGAAATCAGAGAAAATTGAGGTGTCATACTCTTGAAATCTAAAATGAGATTTAAATTATAACAATTAAACCATCATAATTATTCAGATAAAAATATATGATATAGTTAAATATATTATTTTTGCACATGAAGAATATTTAAACTGAACGATGTAGAGCATAAATCAAAAATCATTATTACATTCATATTGATATTGATATTTAAATCTAATCAAATTGTGAGCACTTAAAATGGCGAATTTAATTATAAAATAAGTATAACTAACCAACAATTGATGAGAGAAATCTCAGCAAAAAAGTGGAACAAATGAAACTTTGATGTGGAAAAATGAAATACAATATGCTCTTATATATTTATAATAAAAAAAAATGCATGCAGTATTATATCTTGTCCATAATAAGAATATATCACATAAGAATATTCTTTGGAATATATAATTATATACCTTTTATTTTAGGAAAAAATAATCGAACATTATATTATACTATATATACTAACTCAAACTTAGAAATGACAAATTTAGATTCATTCAATAAGTAGATCATATTTAATTACATTAAGGTTTGGAAAAAATATGATTTATAATAAATTCCAAAAATAACTAAATAAGAAAATGGAAAAAATATCTATTTGCATTAATTATGCAGATATAAATTAATGGTTTAGAATTTAATGATATAGAACGAAGGGTTGAGATTAAAAGTTTAACCAACTTTTAATGAGAGCGCGGTATTTCAAAATGGAGAGATTTGAGACATGCCACATCAGTCTAAGAATAAGATGGTGTTGACACATCATTTTGGAGAGATTTGAAAATATATTATTATAAGATAAGATATTATAGTGGGTTTTTTGTGACATGTGCTTTTGAAATACTATTTATTGGGGTTTTATGAATATATTATATTTATTTTATGACAAATTTTGTCTAATATCAACTATTCTTAATTTAAATGGATATATGTGTGTGTGTTTGGAATCAACAAACATGTAGAAATGTATGTATAAATTAATTATATAATCTCAATTAAAATGGATAATAATTACATCGTGTGTAATTTAATTAACGAAAAAAATAAAATAAAAAATTGAAATAGATATTGGGTATATATATCCCATTATTAGTTTACAAATATGAGTCACTCTTTTATAAAACTTGTTCATAGTATGAAACTGACATCATATTAGTCATTTAGTGATGTCATTGCTCTTATAAATCAATATCAATAACATTAGTTTATAGAGTAAGTCTCTTGTGCATTTGATGTATGATGCACTCACTCAACAGTTGATAATGTATACACTGAAAAGTTAGTCTTAATCACACTGAAAAGTTAGTCTCAATTACACTGAAAAGTTTACATTGAAAACTGATTTTCAGTGTAAACTTTTCAGTGTAATTGATTTTCAATGTAAATTTTTCAGTGTAATTGAGACTAACTTTTCAGTGTAATTGAGACTAACTTTTTAGTGTATACAGTATCAACTGTTGAGTGAGTGCACCGTGCACTTGGTGCATATGAGACTTTGCCTAGTTTATAAGTACAATGGTATCGCCAAATGAATTATATGGTACCACTAAATGAATGTAATTGTATAAATTTCATACTATGAATAAGTTTAATAGTAGATTGTATATGTGTGTGTATGTGTGTGTGCACGTGTATATTATATAAATGTATATATAAGTATATTATATAATTTCAATCAAAATTAATAATAGTTATATAATATATAATTGAATTAAAGAAGGATACAAAAAAATAATCTATCCAATAAGTTGAATAATAAATGAAATAGAGGGATTAAAATCATTTTCGTCCCGTAGCTTTTTACCTTTTTCTTTTTGGTCTCATACTTATTTACTTTTTCGATTTTGTCCCACAACATTCTAATTTACCCAAATTAGTCCCAAATTGCCGTAAAACTCATGAAACGACGTTGTTTTGGTCACGTGTCGGTCACGTGCTAATATTTTCCGGCAATATAGGAGGGATTAAAACTATTTTCGTCCCATAACTTTTACCTTTTTCTTTTTTGGTCCCATACTTATTTACTTTTTCAATTTAGTCCAACAACAATTCAAATTTACTCAAATTAGTTCCAAATGGTCGGACAACTCGTGAAACAATGTCGTATTGGTCACATGCTAATATTTTCCAGCGGAATAGGATGACGGGTCCCGTTTTACGGACGTGGCACACTGACTAAGTAATTTCTCTTATAAAATATAAAAATAAAACTAAGAAAAATAATTTTCAACTCATTTTTTCAATAAAAAAATGTTAAAACTTAAAACTAAAAATAAAGCTACCTGAAATTAAAACAAAAACAAATCAAAACGACTAGCAATTTTCTGAAAAATCTGAGAAAACCCTAATACCAGACGCGTACATGTTCTTGGTGCAGCTCTGCTGCTTCGAGCACCCCGTCCCCGCCAAATACTGTTGGATTTATAGAACGTCGTGTAGAAACAGTAAACGCCTGTAAGGTGTTTGTGAAAATGTCTAAACCAAATAAAACATAGCATTCTATTTTCTAATTACGGGAGAGATATCTCTGATATGGAGACTGAAAATTGGGTTGTTCGTGATCGGAATTTGGGCAAGTGGGCAGCACCAGCACGTCGAGCAGAAGTCACAAATACTACATTTTGGAAGAGGAAATGTTCGAGCCGTACAACGACATTGATGAAGAAAAATTATTTTCAACAGAGACAATCCTCTGTATTCTGAACCATTCTCTGATAACTTCCCACAAACTCTCCTTCTTACTTCCTTCATGGTCTTCCATCCCAAAATCGTGGTCTTTCATTAAAGGAGTTAACGGCTCTGGAGACCACCTATATTTTCTTCGACTTTTCTGGATGTCATAACTTTCTGCAGTTAACTCGAAATAAAAAGTCTACAATAAAGAAGATTTTAGAGGTAGCTTCGATTTGTTTTTGTTTTAATTGCAGGTAGCTTTATTTTTATTTTAAGTTTTAAGTTTTAAGGTTTTTTTTTATTGAAAAAAGGAGTTTGAAAATATTTTTTTAGTTTTATATTTATTTTAAAAGAGAAAGTACTTAGTCAGCGTGCCACGTCCGCAAAATGAGACCCGTCGTCCTATTCAGCCGGAAAATATTAGCCCATGACCAGCACGTGATCAAAACGACGTCTTTTGACGAGTTTTCCTGCCATTTGAGACTAATTTGGATAAATTTGAATTGTTGTAGGACTAAATCGAAAAACTAAATAAGTATGAGACAAAAAAAAAAAGGTAAAAAATTACGGGACAAAAACGGTTTTAATCCCTGAAATAGAGGTGCAGCCCAAGTGGCAGGCAAGATGCTCATTTGTAATCCAAAAGGTTGTATTTTTCCGTCCTCATGAGCATGAAATATTCGCCTACTTAAGGCGAGAAATTGAATAAGTATAATATCGTCCGTACATACGTAGTATCACACTTTGTAACTTTGTGGTAGACAGTTTCTTGGATTATTAGTGAGTGGCGCAAATTCAATCCCAACAAATTATAATTTTTTGAAATTAAAATTTGACAAAGGCATTTAGATGCTCGCAAATGGAGAGAGGGATTAGCTCTCACTATTAGAGTGAGGGTTATTTTTGCCTTCACTAATTGATGAGGCACTAGTACAAAAAAGGTCTAAGAGAGCGGTTATATTTAAGCTAAGAAAGCGGTTAAAACCGCTTTCTAAGAAACAGCTATGTTAGTCTAAGAGAGCGGTTTGGTAACCGCTGTGCAAAGTTGGTACTAAGACAGCGGTTTTAAACCGCTGTCCATGAGGAAGATCTAAAAGAGCGGTTTTTAACCGCTCTCCAAGTGCCACACTAAGAGAGCGGTTATAAACCGCTATCCAAGCCTCTCTCTTAGACAGCGATTATTAACCGCTCTCCAAGAGCCTTTTTTTTTTAATTATTTGGACAACGGTTATTAACCGCTCTCCAAGCTATTTTTTAAATTTTTTTTTAATTATTTGGTTTTAATCGGTTTTTTTTCAATTATATATATATATATATATATATATATATATATATTTAATAAACCTGCTTATATATTCAAACTTACCAAAACACATATACTAATATTTATTCGTAACATCAAATAAATATAATATAATATCCAATAACATGAAATATTAGTACATCACAAATTAATATATAAGTTACATGCTATGAAAAGTTATAATAATGTTTTACAAGAATCGATTGTAAAGATACCCAATCCAATCCATCTTCCATTTCTCCATTCGAGCGTTGTTGTAAAAAGGGATCCGAGGCCTATGCACAAACTGCAAATTACATAGAAAATTTAATTAAATAATAAATATTTTTTATTCAATCAATAATATTTAAAATAAATCGATAATCGACTTACTTCTTCAGGAATGGTGGTCCGAGAAGTCAAGATTATATCTTCAATGTAGCAACACACAAAATGTCCACAGTGATTGCCATCTTGCTGCCTCGGAACCTATTGATTAACAATTACAATCATGTACTATAACTATGATTATTTTCTATTGATTTTACAATTTTCTAAAGTAACTTACCTTAATGTTTTTCCACAGCACTTTACTAATATTGGTGGTATCTGATTTTTTACCTGGAAGGCTAGTCTGATACATTGCCATCACACTATATAATCCAGCGAAAAAATAAATATACATTAGATATGTATAATCTTAAAAGTAAAACAAATCATAATATGAGAATACTAAAAATTAACTTACGTACCCTTCCATAAATGCTATAAGATCGGGACGATGTGTATGCACCACATCCGTAGCTGGATCCAAATAATACACAGTAAGATCCTTCATTCTTATGGCCAACATCACCCAATGATCACTACATTATATTAACAAAATTAAAATTAATCGCTTGTTCGTATAAATAAATTTTTTTATGAAATATTTATTATACTTACCCCACATTGTTTGGCCAAAAAATGAGATGGTCTCTCTCTCTATATTTCAACATATGTTGAACAATGTCGTTCATATACTGTGTCCTATTACCAAAAATGCTACACACTTGGGGGCAGATGAAGGAATATTTTGCACTTGCAACGACATCTACGGTTAAATATACCTCGCCCAAATACCTTTAACCAACATACGCTAATATTAATATTTAATAAGTAAGTTAAACTATAAATGAAGTAAATGTTGAGAATTAAGTAAACACACCTGAGGTAAAAAGTCATGGTAGTTGCACTCAACCACTTGTCACCGAAGACTTCTTCGACATAATCTCGTATGATGAACTCCTCATATCCAACATAGTTAAAGTAAGCATTAATGGGCACTGTGACTGTATTGAAGCTGGAGGACACCATGTAGTGCACCGTACTCATTACAGTGACATCGTGGGGTACGTCTCCGGACAGGGGGTACCCTAATCGCCGTCTGCGCACACCAACAGTTGGTTCCCCTGGTCTCTCCCTCTGTGTAGTCTTTTGTGGATTCGGGAGTATCTACAATCAATATTTGTAATATTATTTAAAATAAATTGACTTATTAATTAATTTAATAACATGTATTTTACCTTTTTTGTGAGAGAAACCAAGTTTTGCGGCCATTCGAGAAAATTCCCGACCGTATCTCCGACTGTGGTGGCCACATCTTCTGGTTTTGGCAACAGTGAAGTCTCTTGTCCAATTGCAGGTACAGTGAGGGTGACTTTCACAAAACCAGGAGTGATTGGGCGACCATGGATCACTCCACTGGAGCTATCGAACAACATTCCAGTGGCCACCAACCGAAGAGGATAATCCAAATAAAGGTAACAAGGAGTCGTCTGTTCGAAGAGGATATTCAGTTAGAAAATTTATACTAGTATTTAATTAAAACAAATACGAGATATATCTGATACCTTGGAGACGTTTTGAAGTGCATCATGGAAGTCGTCTGAAGCATTGTTTCTAACAGCACTCTCTCTAGCCTCAGCGGAAAACATAGGAGCACTGTTTTCACAGCTAGCACCACTAGATGACATCCCGTATCTCATTTGATGGTTTGATATCATCGAAACTTGTTTAGCTAAGTCGGCAACCTGGGCTGAAAGTTGTTCCACCTTAGACATAGCCGCCATACCAGGTGCCATACTCAATGATTTCTTCGTGACGCCAAATCCAAGTCCCCGTATGCGTCCGGGATGCTCCTGACAATTTATTGCCCGTGCAAACAGATCATCAGTCCCCACAGTGCGGGTCTCGTCGGGCGTCATGCTCTGAGATATGCGCTCCTAAATAACAAACAAATATTATTAAATCATTTCAAATTAAATAATAGTTTATAATGTTAAAGATAAAAATAATGGATGAATTACCGCTTCATCAATGATATGCTGTGTTTTGGGATCGGGAACATTCCCATCTCGAGTCTTTCTTGTATTCTGAAATAACTCATAACGGGCAACAACAGGTGCACTCTCTCCACCTTTCCTTTTTTCTTCTTTCTACGATAATAATAAACATGTAAAGAATCATTAAAAGTGAATATATATTAATGAAGTGAATGATCATAAAAAAAATTAAAAGTTAGCAAATCTCACCAAATCTTCCCTAATGCGTGCATAACCTCTGGAAGATCCACAATATCGCGCCTCCATATTCTTAGCTTGTATGCTATTTCTGTTACTTTTTTCCTACAGTGTAATATAAATACGATAAATACTGAAAAAAAAAGAATAGGTGAAATAACATTAATCAATTTTACCTTGAAATCATCAAGCATAGATCTACGCACAAACTCCTGCCAATAAGGAGCCACCATAGGGGATTCCGCATAGTCTTTAGGCGGCGTAGGCGAATACAAACCAGTCTTCGGGTCTCGTGCCTTATTCCTCAGAAAAGTCCGAAATTTTTTGACCTTATTTCCAGCTTGTTTAAGTATATCATGCTTCTTTGTGTGATCAAGGCCAATGAATGTTGACTGCATATACATATAGAATATAACAATTTATATTTAGTAATTTCACATATAAAAAATAAATTATACAACAATTTAATATGCACTACAATTAATTAACATACCACGAGCTCATCCCATATCGCTTCCTTGAAAGGAGTCATCTTAGGCTTACGCCAGTCATTGCATGGCAGCACGATAGGGACAACTCTCCTGACTGCAAACCCAATGAAGTACGCCAACTTCGCACTCTCTGGTCCTATCGGCTGCCCATACTCATTGAATGATAACTGCAATTCAATGATATCATTAGGTCAACAGACAATTAATTAATATAATATCAATTAAACTGTTCAATTGTATTAAAATTACCTTCAGTAATTTTCCTTTGCTACGGTCTTTTTTCAGTGAAGTCATCGTGACTATACCCCTCTTGCGCTTCTCTCCAGAGCTAATAGAGGTGGGAGCATCAGTGTTATCCTGTCTTGTGTCATCATCTCCGTCATCTGGATCATCTCCATCATCTGGCTCATCTCCAGCATATGGAAAATAAGCTGGATCATCTCCATCATCTCTATCATAGGGCAAATAATCCATGATCCTGCGAAATAAAATAAAAAATATGTAAGAATTATAAAGAAACAACATTTAATAAAGCACAAACAATAACATTCAATAAAGTCATACATTTCTTTTTAGCACTGGTTTTTCTTTTTCGTTTTTTGGTTGACTTTTCTTGTTCATGACCATGAATGTTGACGAGATCTGGATTGATATACTCATCATCACTTGTAAGTTTTCTCTGGTACGGACGGGGATTTGCAGGATCATCGAAAGAGGGTACAGAATGAGTGAAGTTCTGGAAAGGATCATCAATCATGTCAACATCTTTATCGACGTGATCGCTGATCTGGTAACTATGGTTAAATTTGTTTGACAGAAGCACAATTGACCATTTCTTGTTAACTGGGTCGGGGACATAGAAAATTTGTTGAGCTTGACTAGCCATTATGTAAGAGTCATCTCTGTATCCCACATTCTTCAAATCAACGCGTACGAACCCAGAACGTTCAACTTGGACCCCATTTGGGATCCTCACCCAACTACAATCGAAAATTGGCTCACGGTGACCAACATAGTCGAGTTCCCAAATGTTGACAATCTGTCCGAAGTAAGTGGTATTCGACTGATTCTATGCAGTTGCAGTAATAGACACCCCACTATTCTGCATTGTACTTGTGGCATCATGATCTCTGGTATAAAACGTGTATCCATTAATAAGATAACACTTGTATGAATACACATGTCTATCAGGCAATCTGGATAACCACTTAACTCTTTCTTTCACCGAGTCTTTATCCTGTGACAACATATTTGCAACATAACCATTGAACCAGTCAACAAACGTGCGATTGTGCTCAATTTCAATCCATGATCTAGCTCTGGTGGGAAAAGACTCAGAAAGTGCCTGCATGTGCAGGTCAATAAAAGGAAGCACGCCGATCGTGTTGTGAAGTACACACAAGTGCATCCGTGTTAGCTCCTTCATACTAACACTTACAGGTTGGCCACCGGTAATGCCTTCACCATCCATTCTATTGGTGTATCGGGTACTTGGAAGTCCAATTGCATCGACATTCGGAATAAATTCAGACCAGTACTCGACTGCTTCTTCTACTAAATAGCGTTCTGCAATGCATCCCTCGGGCCTGTACATATTCATCACATACCCTTTCAACACTTTCATATATCTCTCTACACCATACATCCATCGCATACGAGCAGGACCACACATCCTTGTCTCGTGTACCAAATGAACGGTTAAGTGAACCATTATATCAAAAAATGAAGGAGGAAAATACATTTCAAGCTCACAAAGCGTCCCCACAATCTGTCTCTGAAAACCAAACAATTTTCTAGGATCAATAACTTTACTACTCATTGCCTTGAAGAACCAACAAAGCTTTGTTATGGTTATGCGCACATTTTCAGGCAAGATAGAACGTATTGCAATGGGCAAGAAATTCTCCATGATGACATGATAGTAATGTGATTTCAGATTCATCAACTTCACGCCATCATCTGAAACAAGTCTCTGTATGTTGGACGAATAACCCTCTGGTACTTTCACATCCTTTAGTGTTTGAAGAAGAATTTTTCTCTCACTCTTGGACAAGGTGTGTGCAGCAGGAGGTAATTTCGGTGGTTTACCTTCTTCATACACAGGTGCCAGTTCAGCTCTTATACTCATATCAACCATATCCATTCTTGCATTGTAACCATCCTTAGACTTGTTATCAGCTAGCAGAGTATTGAGCAAACTAGCACAAACATTCTTCTCAACGTGCATTAGATCAATGAAGTGTCTAACATACAACTCTTTCCAATAGGGCAATTGAAAGAAAATTGATTCCTTCTTCCAGCCTCTAGTTGGGAGACTCTTTGCAAAGTGTTTTCCGTATTGTGTGTTGACATTCTTCATCTCGTTCAATACATCTGTACCTGACGATAAACGTGGTGCTCCACGTTCCTCGATTGTGCCATCGAATGCATCGGTCATTCTTCTGTACTCATGTGTTGGATCCAACCACCTTCTATGCCCCATATAAATAGTCTTCCTACAATGACATAAACGAATGTGATCTGTGTTCGTGGTACACCAAGGACATGCATCGGCCCCCTTCACACTATATCCAGATACATTCCCATAAGCGGGGAAGTCATTGATAGTCCCAAACAACATGGTCTTCAACTTGAAATTCTCCTTTCTATAAGCAGCATACACATCGACCCCCTCATTCCACAAGAGCTTCAAGTCCTCTATCAAAGGAGCCATATATACATCTATGTCGTTACCAGGTTGTTTGGGTCCTGATATCAATATAGACAACATCATATAAGTACGCTTCATGCACAACTCCGGTGAAAGATTATAAACCATCAGAATCACTGGCCATGTACTGTGGTTGGTACTTTGGATACCGAACGGATTCATTCCGTCAGTTGAGAGTGCAAGACGCAAGTGTCGTGGCTCGTCACCAAATTCTGGATGTCTGACATCGAATGTCTTCCACTGGGGTGAATCAGCAGGGTGTCTTAGCATTCCATCATCGATCCTATCATCATGATGTCAAGTTAAATTTCTAGCATCTACACCGCTACTATACATTCTCCTGAATCTTGGTATTATTGGGAAGTACCACATCACCTTCGCTGGAGATTTATTCTTCAGATATCTCTTCTTACCACACTTGGGACATTCATCGAGGTCTTCATACTCCTTCTGAAATAAGATACAATCACCCGGGCAAGCATGAATTTTCTGATGTGTTAACCCGATGGACTTAAGCATTTGCTTAGCCTCATATGCTTTCGTAGGCAGTACATTTCCATCGGGCAATAGACCACTAATTGCTTCCAGCATACTTGAGAAGCACACATCGGATAACTCGTGTACTGCTTTTAGGTTGAACAATATCAACACAGCTGACACTTTTGTTGCCTTCTTACACCCGGGCCAAAGGGGCAATCCAGCGTCATCCCTTAATTTTTCAGACATATAAGGGTGATCTCGCAGATTTGTGTCATCCCCACTCGATGTATCAACATTCGGTACATCTCTGAAACTATCCCCATCCACTGTATCTTCAAATCTAGAGTCAGTTCTTATGTTGCTAGAGCTAAATCCATCTCTTCTCTCACCATGAAATGTCCAAACGGTATATGTTTTATCAATACCGTGACACATCAAGTGGTCAAACAAACTTTCTCGACCACTAACAGTTTTTCCATTCATACATTTCCAACACGGACATAGAATGTATCGATGGTCGGTGCAGTGTCTAATTGCATGATTACAAAACGCTTCCACCCCTTTCCTATACTCCTCTGATAATCTATATGCCTGAACCCACTTTCGATCCATATAGAACTAGAGATGCCTATATAGATTAATCGAAAAGCACACGTTTTGAGTCTATATATAATTAGTAATCCAACTCTATTTACAACTACTACTGTTTTGTAAAACTTATTAACCTCCAGCTAGGCATGCTATAAGTCCCAAGACATTCTAAAATTCTAACATGCTATAAGTCCCAAGACATTCTAAAATTCTAACAAGCATTCCTAACAATTTCAAATAAAATTATAACATATTAATCCTAACATGCATTCTAACAATTTCATCTAAAATTAATTCTAAAGCCTTCAATTAATTAACAATTCTAACCCAAACAATGCTTCATAAGAATCATCTTATGAGCTCAATTAAGTATATACTAGGATCATATATATTACTCACCAATACCATAATCATGTATATATATATATATATATATATATATATATATATCATAATCAATTACTCATTGTCAAACTTATTTTGAATTCATACCCTAACTCATGAAGTCAAATACAAACATAATTCTTGGCCATCAATCTCAAAATAATAACTATTACCTCTCCTTCCACTAAACATATTCCCTTTTTTTTATTTTGTTGTCAAACAAATTAAGACAATACGTCATTCCAAAATGGAGTCATATTAATTAGCCAAAAGTCGACTAATTAATTGCGTACACACATTTAGCTATTTTTATAACTTGTAGATATAAGTTAATTAACTAGAAATAATTTAAACACAATTATCTAATACAAATATAAGTTAATTAACTAGAAATAATTTAAACACAATTATCTAATACAAATTCATCAATTAGATTAATATACACCTAATAATCTAATTATTATCTAATACAAATTCATCAATTAGATTATCTAATAACTAAAACTAGAAAAAAATAGAATGAGAAGTTTACCTGGCGGCGGCGAGGCGGCGGGCTGGGATGGCAGCTGGGACGGCGGGCTGGGACGGCGGAGGCTCGGCGGCGGCTGGGACGGCGTCGCAGAGGAGCCTCGGCGGCGGGCTGCGTCGCAGGGAATGGCTGGCGTGGGAAGAGGCGGCGGAGTCGAGAGGCGGCGGAGGAGATGGCGCGGCGTGGGAAGAGGAAGAAGAAAGGAGAGAGCGAGAGCGTGGTGAAATTAGGGATCTGAATGTGGGTCAAAGGGGGTAAAAGAGGTCAAACACCTAGAAAGCGGTTAATAACCGCTCTCCAAGTAATTATCTAAGACAGCGGTTCTTAACCGCTATCCAAGAACCACTTAGATAGCGGTTTTGAACCGCTCTTTAAGTTACCCCTTAGACAGCGGTTTTTAACCGCTGTCTTAGCTTTCACCTCTTGCACAGCGTTTTAAAACCGCTTTCTTAGTTCAAATCTTGGACAGCGGTTTATAACCGCTGTCTTAGTTTTTTTTTTTTTAAATAAATTTTGTAAAACCACTCTCTAATCTATTTCTTGGAGAGCGGTTTTTTTAATGGCTGTCCAAGTACAGCTATCTTAGTTCGAATTTGTAGTAGTGAGGGGAATAAAAATCGCCATTAAATGGTTTGTACGTTTTTCAATAGGGCTTTTTTTCCTCACCAAATTTGTCTAGTGAAAGATTCCCCTTGTAAAAGCCCTCACTTGCAATTTTTTGTATTTTGATGTTAATTGAATACTAGATAAAAGGCGAAATTATTTTGCATAAAATGAGACAAATGAAAAAAGAATGTAGAAAGTCAAATCATTAGCCCATACTTTTTACTTTTAATCTAATCTAAAAATATTTTCTCTCTTAAGCCAAACTATACACATATTTTTCACATTTTATCAAATGTAGCACGTACTTTTTCTCTCAACCAAATTACAACTATATTTTTTATATATAACCAAACTAGATAAAACAACAAATACATTTCAATAGTCATATATGAAGCATTTTCACTCTATACTTTATTACAAAATATATATTTAAACAATCATTTTGGAATATCTTGTGAACAGAAATTATATTATTGAAATCACGTTGATCGTGATTCCTAACACGATGTACACCATATCCAAGTTTTTATTAAGAAATGAATATACATTTAAAATTAAACAAATTAAATTTAAATCGTTTTGATATACACCTAAACATGAGTTAATATTTTAAGAACCTAATATGATAAATAAAATAGTATTTGAATTCTGAAAACTGAGATAAACTATGTTACCCTATAGTTGTACTTGAATTTAATAACAATATAATACAATTTGATGAATACAAAATAAATAACAATTAAATTTTAATATGTATTTTTTGGTTTTTCGGTTCGGTACGATTCAGTACGGTCTCATTCGGTTTTTTGGTGCGGTTAATTTAGTAATATTCAATTCCATACCAAAAAAGAAACTTTTGATTCGATTTCGGTACGCTTAAAGTCAAAATGTCAATGGATTTTTTTGGTTCGATTCTTTTTCGGTGCGGATTTCGATACGGGTTTGTTAATCTCCAAACTCCGTGAATAGCCCCAGTTGAGACATATTGTTTGTGGATTCTAGGCATTAAATGCCTTCTTCAAAGGTCTTCTTTAATATTCCTTTGTCAAATTTTTAAAGATATATGTTATTGCTGGATGTTATGCAGGATTAGTGAGTATTCTTGGATTTCTGAGGGTTATGATGCTGAAATGAAGACTGCATGTTGTGTTTTCTGAGTATTGAAATGATGATTGGTGAGTATTGTTGGTTTCACTTCTGAAATTGAGATGTTTGTTTGTTTCCAGACGGATCCTAATGATAATTATGCTTTTATTTAAATGAGTAAGTGTCATAACTTTGATTATTCTCTTTGTTTGTAGACTCTAAATATGATCATATATGCTTTGTAATAGTGAGTATTTTTTGTTTTTCTTTAGAAATTGAGATGTTTGTTGGTATTCTCAGGGATCCTAATGATGATTATGTTGATTATTTTATTTAATTTAAAAAAATTAATAGGCATCATTATTTTGAGTATGCTCTTTGTATGAAGACGCTAAATATGATCATTTATGCTTTGCAATAGTGAGTATTATTGGTTTTACTTCTGAAATTGAGATATGCGTAGGTCTTATGAGGAATCCCAATGATAATTTTTTTAAGGAGTAGTTTTCAACACTTTAAGCATACCTTCTCCTTGTTTGGATACACTAAATATAGCCATAAATGTTATGTGATAGTGAGTATTATTAGTTGTGATCCTGAAATTGAGATGTTTGTTGGTTTTCTGAGGGATCCAATGATGATTGTGCTCTTTTTTTTTTAATTGAGTAGTTGTTATCACTTTAAGCATACTCTTTATTTGGAGATACAGTATATTGTTAGAAAATAAAAGACATATTTTGATGAAGCAAAATTGTCCAAAAAAAATCTAAGAATGTATAAAGTGGTGGGAACAATTCTTGTGTAGTTACAAGAGAAAGTGTCTGCAAAAACCAAATATTTGAATCCCTTATTTTATATGAGTATACAAGCCAGGGTACTAAGACAAGTAATGTGCATTGATGAAGAAATAACCCCTAAGAAGTGTATGAAAAACTTGAAAAATGCTAAGTATGAGAGTTGTAAAATATGCAAGAATCAACAACCTGAGGTCGACAGCAGAAGTAGGCAGTCTAAGAGTCGATAATAGGAGTTGACAGTCAAGAGTCGACAACTAGAGTTGATAGCCGAGAAGGGATGACAACCAAAGTGTTCTAATCTGGTTTTTAATCAACAAGGATTAATGAATATTTATTATAACTTGTGCATTCAGTTAAGACAATTGATAACTTACTTTGATAAGTAAGACCGACTATTACTCTCTAGAAATAATTTTACCGCATGCAAGCTAGTTACACATGAGAAAAGAGAAGAAAAAGAAGGAAGAAAACTTTAATATTTCCCTCCCACTAAACTCTAAGCTCATTCTACAAATAGAAGGGGTATTGCTAAAGTAGAAGCACACACACAAGATAGAACAATACTTACAAGAGCAAAAACTTACAAAATTCTCATAGTACAATAGTCTTTTACTTGTATATTGAAGTACCTTGTACACACAAGAATATTCTTGGTGTTGCTTCGATCATTGGTTGAAAATAATATTTTATCTGTGTTTTAGTCAAAATTCCTAGTGAGAAAAAGAACCTTAGTGATTTTTTTGAGTGTTGTGAGTGTAAACTGAATATAACAGCTCTAACACTTTAAATGTTTCACTTCTTGAGTGATTTATTTTAGTGAGGTCATCAATATAGCACGAACTACTAATCAAGATTTTCCACTAATGTATCAATTACTATTAAAATAAAATTAAGTATTGTCTTATGAAATTGGATCTATGAGGCAGTCTCACGCAAAACTCTTAAAATTAGTACTCCCTTTGTTACAATTTAGATTATTTCAAGCTATGAAACTAATCACTTCCAAACATCACTTATTTATATCTCATTGCACTACATTTTTCAATATACCCTTTAACAATAAACTAAATTCCTTTCAATAATAAAGATGGACTAATAAATCTTCAATTTTACACTTTTTAACACTAATAAATAATTTTTTCATTAAAATTTGTACTATTCGGCAAAGATGATCTAAATGGAGAGAATATATATAATTTACAAACTGGGTTTTGTAAGATAGTTTCATGCAAATTTTATGATGATATATATTTCGCTATTCACATACAAATATGAGAGACTTTCTAATTTATATAAAAATAAATAAAAATGATATCCAACAAATGAGTTAATGAAAGAGCAATATCGGAGACCAAATTCATACAATATATTGCGGTGGACAAGAACATGTACATCTATATGTGGCCTATGTTATATATTTTTGTGGATAATGAAGAAGCATCTTCCTTTTGGGGTACGGATTACACATTTGTACTGGGAAAGGGAGTCGGTGCAGGCAAAAATTGACCTTATCATTGGAATAATTGGTCTTACAATTATAATAATTCCACTGACAAATTATAGCCACACCCTAGTAAAGACATGGATGGCTATTCATTGGCTCATTGCAATTATTTTGCATCTGTAACTTCACTGAGATGTTGAGATTATCGCAAGTGTGAAACTTATTTATACCGAAATTGGTTTACAATGAATATTTTTTTAAGTAAAATAATTAATATTTTTTTAGTAAAATGTTTAATACTTTCTCCACTTCTTAATAATTTGTATACTTCTCTTATTTAGATGTTGCATAACAATTTGCACACTATCAAAAAAAAAAAAAAAAATTATTTATGGCCACAACTATCAACACTCACGATAATACTTTGTTCACCATTACTAAATTAACCCATCATTTATATTGTTCACCCCCTTAAAATTTACAACTATAACCTTAATATAATATTTACATTATTTATTATATATACATACCCTTCAATTTGAAATTAAAAAAATAGCACATCAACAATTATTTTTTATTTGAATTGAACCACGGCTTCCTTCCGTTTAAACAAAACCACAATTCCTTTTATTTTCATGGTGTACCAATTTATAGATAAACAAAATACTTTAATCTCATTTAATTTGTGTGTTTATAATTTATACTTTTAGAATTATACTTTTTTTTTCTTTTTTTAATGGTGCAGCTGTGTGTGAAAGAATAAAAAAATTTACGTGAATTCTGATATTTTGGGGATGATGTTGAAAGCATGAGTGTTTAATAAATATATTGTTCATTTTTTATAAAGGGTATATTAGTATTTTTATTAAACATTTAAAAAAAAAGAGGTGGGTGAACAAAGCATTTTCTTGTGGGTGAATAACAGCGCCCAATATTTATTTGTGTGCACAACTCACAAAAATATACCATATTTACCAATGGCTCAGGTAATTGGCACTACAAGGTGGAGTGAATACACTACATAAAATTTAATTCATATAATAAATACTTGAAATGACAATATTATCCTTCTAAACTTCCCTCCAAAAATAATTTTAGTAAATACACTACACTTCATTTTCATACTTCATTTAGAACAAAGAAAATCATTTCGAACCATACTTAAAAAATGTGACCCACCATCAATCGACCACTAGACACTTGAAATGTGTTGTGACGGCCTACACTGTAAGGATTAACGATCCTCCAAGTTCGGAATACATATATATAAGTGTTTTGGTATTTTTTAGAAACTAGGTTTCTAAATGTTGAATTTTGTTGGTGTTATGATATTTATCATTCATATTATTGTTCATTGAGTGTATATAATTGTATGGGTATAATAATATTATTGTTGTTTACTTGTTTCGAACAATTTTTTTTTCTGAAAATCGTGATTGCACTTGTTCGGCTCTGGTTATATGAACTCGACCAGAATGTTCGGAATTTTTTTCCGAACATGACCACAATATTCGGAAAAAAAATTCGAACACTCGTTCGAATTTTTTTTCCGAATATTGTGGTCATGTACGGAAAAAAATTGCGAAAATTTTGGTCGAGTTCATATAACCAGAGCCGAACAACATCATCGCAATTTTTGACTTTGGCGATGGCCGACGAAGTCGGCGGAGGGCGTAGACGACGGACGACGATGTTGTGGCTATGGGCGTAGACGGCGAAGGAAGTTGAAGATGGAGTGTATTCAAAATATGAGCAAGAATTCGAAGAGTTTTATGATAGTTAATTAGGTATTTTAGGAATAAAATGTAGTGTATTCATCCTAAGTATAGTGAGTTTATCCATGTAGTGTATTTACTCCACATTGTAGTGCCAATAACCTGGGCCTTTACCAATATGTCACTACTTTATTAAAAAAATCACATTTTACTTAAAAATGTACACTTCTTAGGGTGTAAATTATAATGAGACGGAGGGAGTACTTTTCACCAATACTCTTTAGTGAAAATAAATAATATCATTCAAAACTAATACATTTTATTAAAAAATATATATATTTTAATGAAACAACTAATACTCTTCGAACAAGTTTCATGAACCCTTTAATGATGAAACTTGTTTCACTTAACCCATTTAATATTACACTATGTATCCCACACAAAAAAAAAAAAAAAAAAAATTACACTTGTGTGTACTAGTTATGTCGTGCACTTGACGTACCACTAATATTGTTAAATATAGATCACTAATGTAAAGGGAAATAATTAAATTAATTACTTACATACCTAGCTATCTACAAGTTCGAACTTTTAAATGAGATGCAATTTTTTTATGGTATCAGAGCCAAAAGACTCAAGCCCAAACAAAAATCCTGGGTTCGCTTCCCATTGAGATCAACTCAACTCATTAAATTGTTCACTCATTAGGCCTCCTCAAAGAGGGAAAACTGAGTTCACTCCATGAATGAGGGAGAGTATAATGAAATTCTTTCAACTAATAATGTTCGATGAGAGCACTTAATATATTGACCAACTAATATTCTCCATTGAAAATATCTAATATTATTGAGCAAAAACAATTATTATTATTCCGTTAAAACAACTAATACTATTAAGACAATACTCACCGGATGTATGATGCAATTAGTGTATATAAGAATTTGACAATGAAAAAAGGCAAAGTTTATTGTGAACCAATTACACCATGAAACCCATTGCATTTTATGTGTATTTTGTTATTAGTTGTTTGATTAAAAAGTATTAATATGAGAGTAATGTTGTATAATAAGAATTTTATAAAAAAAAATATTATTTTTTTCAAGGCGCAGCTAAATTGCAAATGGCGAAAGTAAATGATGTGTCATGTTCTTATTGGTTTACTGACGTCAAGAAGAGCGAAAGTCTTCCTGACCGTAGAAAAGCCCTAATAAGAATAACTAATACTCTCTCCATTCAGGAATAGTATTCTCATTTACTTTTGGACACAAAATTTAATAAAAAATAGTAGTTTATTGAACATATATATAAAATAAAGATAATGTGGGGATATAGTGGGCTTATTTATGCATTTATGAGGGTTGTTTATTTAAAAAAAATGATAATAAATTTGTTAAACAAAGGGAATACCTTCCTAAAGTGTACGACAAAATAATTTACAAGAGGCTTGCTCTTGGAGGGAAAGGAAAAAATAAAGTCGATCGGTTTCGTTTTCATATCTCATGTGTTGCGTAGTTGACACAAATAAGACCACGTACGATCTATTTTGTAAATGACGTATGAGTCCTCACACACGACCAAATCTCTAATAATTCATGCCGCCGGCCCTATACTAAATAAAAGACGAAAACGAAATTTATTAATTGCATACGGCTGGTTTTGATTATTTTTAAAGAAAAAGTATGTACGAAGCATTAATATATTTGCACGAATGTAATTATATTACATCTTTTCCGTATATAAAATACTTTTGGCATGAATGTATTTTTTCAATGACATTTAATTTTTTCCTTAATTGTTTACGCCTCATATTGAAACCACATATTTTTATATTTCAAAAAGATAAAATTTACACCATTTTCAGGCAAAATTTTGTGAGGACTTGGATTTTTATTGTTGTACATGCAAAGTATTATTATTGTACGTTCAAAGTACTTCTCGTTTGCACCTTTAGTTTACTCCATAGTACCTCTCGTTTACTCAATTGCACCTATGTAATTTTCACTCCTATCCAAAACCAAGCAGAACCATTAATGCGATGGGGATCCAGATATCCAGATATGAATTAAATGCAGAGTATTAGATTATTTATTACTTTACGCGAATTATATTGGAGTGTTTTGAAAAAAAAAAATATGAAAGAGATATGGGTTAGAAAGAATTTTATTCATCTAAAAATTTGAACTTGTAGTTGAAGTGTGAAATTAATTTTCAATTTTTTCCTTTGAGAAGGTGGCCTAACCAGTAGACAATTTAATATGGGTGAAGTTACCTACAGCGAGATCAAAACATAGATCTGCATGTAAGCCTTTTAGCTCTGATAATATTAAAGAATTTTATATATCAAAAAATTCAAACTTATAAAAAGGTAAAAAAATTAGTCCATTTATATTATTAATTTCCCTTAGTATTGGGTAATGACATATTCATTCCTTTAGAAATTATTGAAATTTCAGGGAATAAAATTGTATGAGACGATATCATGCATGAGACGAGTTCTCAATAAATAAATATATATATATATATATCTATATATATATATGATCCGTCATTCATGAACTTATAATTCCATTCGAATTATGTTAAGATATAATAAATTACACATGTGAGTTGTCCCGCATTGGAAAATTGAAAGAAGCGAGACTAGTTTATAAGTCTAGTGGGCTCCTCCTCCAATCACCAATTGGTTTTAGGTTTGAACCCTACTTGGATGCATGACTAGTCTTCTTCAATTATTGGTGCGCTCAATTTGTGAGACCGCACTGGGTGCACCCCGTATAATTTTTATATGGTATCAAAGCAGGACCCATGCTTGAGCCGAATGGGCTGTCGAATTGATGAAGCATGGACGATCCTGACTCAATTAACGAGGACTCACATGTGGGGTGGGGGTGGGGGGTTCTATATGGTATCAGAGCAGGACCCATGTTTGAGCCGAATGGACTGTCGAATTGACGAAGCATGGACGATCTTGTCTCAATTAACGAGGACTCACATGTGTGGGGTTGGGGGGGGGGGGGGGGGGGGGGGAGCGTGTTGAGATATAATAAATTACATATGTTGGTTGTCTCACATTGAAATATTGAAAGGAGTGAGACAACTTTATAAGTCTAGAGGGCTACTCTTCCAATCACCAAATGATTTTAGGATGAAACCCTACATAGATGCAGTCAATCAATTTGTGGGACAACAACGGGTGAATCCTGAATAATTTCTACAAATCATGTTTTAAAATAAAGTGATATTTACATATTAAATTAGAACTCTATTTCATTTGTAAGACCATCTCACACCAGACTTTATTATTCCTAAAATAGTGTGAGGTAACCCTAGTCGCATTAATTGTGTACTAGCCCTCTCATAAGTTAATAAAGAAAGTGGGCCGACACACAGTGATATGAAAATGTTGTTCCTTTCACCTCATCTAAAGCCCCACGCTCCTTTTCTTTAATAATCTTTCTATTTATTGAGCGTATAAGTTTTTGCGATTCTGTTTTCTGAATTAGGGACCACATTTCCTAATATCATTAACTTCATCTATTCGAATTATTCATCCCCCCTTTAATGATCCAGCTCATCCTAACTCGACGAATATTTACTGTTCATAACTATCCTTCTTTTCAAATTAGTCAAAATCATGGGTGAGAATGTTTGCACCCAGAATTACTAAATGCTTTATATAATCAACATATTTACAAAAGTCAAAACCACTCATTAAAAAAAAAGTAAAGTATTATATGAAAATAGTTCATGATAAGTTTATCATAAAAATATTTTAAAGTATCATTAATCTCATCGGGGGTATCATTAGTCTGAGTTCAAATATTGTTTTAAATTTTCTTGAACTCAGACTAATGATACCCCTGACAGGTTTAATGATACTCCCGATGAGATTAATGATACTCTAAAACTATTTCATGTTAAGCTTATTATGAAGCGTTTCATATAAAACCTACTAAAAAAAATAAAAAAATACTATAGGTAATTTTAAATAAATGCACATATATTAAAAATTTTGATTTTTTACTATACCTTTAATAAATATTTTGATTTTTTATTAAAAGAATACATTTATCTAAATACTTTCATTATTTTAGGGAAAAATTTGGAAGAAATGTAATTAATTTACACTGAAAAGTGGAAAACATCATCTAATTTGAAAATGAAATAAAACATCAAAACCTCATTTATTTTTAATGGGAAGGAGTATTTGTTTTTCTTCTAAACTTTTCTCTGAAAAGAATAAATAAACTTAGGCCATGATTAAAAATTTCAAGATAAAAAATTTAGATGAATAACAAATTTAATACAAAAAAGATACTCCCTCCGTCCCCTATTAAACTTCACAGGTTGGGTGGCACAGATTTTAAGAAAAACTGCTTTATTGACTTTTTCAACCAATGAGAGAAGAGTATTTTGAATTAAAGTAGGTATTGTGAGTGTGTTTTATTTCCTTATTTGGGGTGTGAAATTTATTGTGGGACGTCCCAAATAGGAAAGTGTGAAGTTTAATAGGGGACGGAGGGAGTACAACATTTAGAAAAGATAAGAACCTATCTATAGATTTTCTCACGGGAAATACGAATTTGAACGAATCAAATTTTAAAAAAAATATTCAATCCAGCATGAGTTTAAAACACACATCAAATAACCATGATATTGGATATCGATCTGCAAAATAGATATATTAATTCTACTATCCAATTTCAATTTAATGCAATTAGATCTAATTCTAACCCAAAATTACAGAGGTCGAAACTGATGGCTCTGATACCAGTTGTTGGGGAACAAATTTGTGCTTGGGATCTATACGGGATGTAACTTAGATGAATTATCATAAATCTAACACAGGTACAAGTCTGCGTAATACGTGTATGGGGGGAGGGGAATACACGTATACAATTTTTTCTTTCTTAAACCTTACCGAGTCCCCTTACTCAGAGTTAAGTGTTGAACACTGAGGAGATAATCCTCCTACTAACAACACTGAGTGCAAGTCAGTTGGCTAACTATCTTCTTATGTTCAAGTGCGGAATGTGTGAGCCCTGAAAGTTTAAAGACTTGTTTTGTGTTTGCTTTCTGAAAACTTGTATTTCCTTTACGAAGCCGTGGTTAGAAGGGCAGTGCACTGAGTTTAATGATCAGGCTGATTGATTCAAGTCTGTTAAAATGTGCTATTAATGACTTAAGCAGTAAAACAGTTAAGAACAAATATCAAAGCAGTAAAGACTCAAGCAATTTAACGTGGTTCATAGACTTAAGCTCCTACGTCCACGGTCCTGATTGAACAGGAGAATCCAATAAGGATTGACTTGTTTTTTACGTGTCAAGGTGCACCAAGATCAGTCTCAATGACCCTTACTTCCTTCTAACTCACTCACTAACTTCCACCAACAAACCTAACTAAGAGGATTTTGGTTTCAGTTTGGTTTCCAACTAAGGTGTGATTATCCTTACAAGACAAGGCTATGCTAAGGATTTGATAATCACTCTAAGCTTAAGATATATCTAATGAGCTCAGTGGAATACAGAATAACTCTCTAACTTAAGAAACAATTGGGAAATTTAAGGCGTTTCGAGTGCTTCTTTGAATGCTTTGATTGCTTTGAACGCTGAGAGTTTGAGTAATTTCCAGCTTAAAATTTCCCATAACCTAGCTTGGGTTCAAGGTCTTCTGTATTTATAGATGAATTTGAATAACTATCCGTTGGAGAGATAACCTTCTAGTCATCTTCTACGTAGGATGTTCAACGGCCATATTTCCCATGCAGTAGCCGTCCTTGCATGGATTTGGTAAGGTGCATTTAATGCTTGCCCGTTGAATTCTGCAGGAATGTCAAGTTCAACTCAGTGTCCGTATATGACTTGGCACGCTCTGATTGGTCCATGTCTTTGGTAGGTGAGAATGTCAGAACTCATTCTCCAGTTCAGTTTTGTCTTTACTGAGTTTAGGTTTGTCCTCATCTACGTACGTCTTCCAGCGCTGACATTCCTTTTGCATTGCTTGGATCCTACTCCAAGTCTTTTCCCAATAACTCAGTGCAGTCCTGTTCCCTTCAGGCTGATTTAGCAATGATCTCAGGATCATGCTCTTCATCCTGACACTTACTCAGCTAGCTTAGATAGACTGTCATAAGTTCAGGATGGCGCTCTTGTGTCTTCAGGCTTCAGTCTTGATTGTCAACAATGAGTACTCCTCTCATTGTGTACCTGTGAATATAAAATATTCTAATTTACTAACCTAACCAAGACTAGCCTGACTATTACAAACACTTAGGCAAATAATCTATTCAGGGTCTTTGTGATCAATTCAAAACTGACATTGTCCCAACAATGACATTTAGTTACAACAACCCTGTCATGACCTGTCACTATTACTTCTCTAGTTAAAAGTCTTTAATGACAAGAAACAACTTTTAATGACAAGATCCTGTCATTAAAGGTTGTTTCCTGTTATTAAAAACTTTTAACTAGAAAAACAATAATAACAGGATGATTGTCACTAAATGTCATTTTTCTTGTAGTTCACCTATGGTCTAAAACAATTAAATCATACAATTCATGTATTGAATTACAGTAATCATAAAAATGCCCTAAACCTCTAGAACTAAGGGACAATTGTATTTACCTTCAGATCAGAGAGGCACCGTTGAGAGGACTAACTCTTTCAACCCAAAGATCTTCTTGAGTATTCTCTAAGCCCAGCCTCATAAATCTAGCGGGGAATCAAAAGAAGCCACCAAAAATATGTTTATAGAGGACAAAAATAGTCCTATATTTATAGGGTTGAAATTTTTGAAAAAAAAAAATGAAAAAAAATTAAATGGGAAAGACCATATCCCCTTAAAAGTGTGGTTTACGATATATATATATATATATATATATATATATATATATATATATATATATAAAAGATATATGAAAAAGATCAAATCTCCTTGAAAGTGGGATTCACCATATATATTTTTTTCCTTCTCTAATCTTGCAACAAATTAACCCTTATCTTTTATCACCTTAGTTAACAGGTTTTTGGTAGACTTCTCAAGGGGTATTTAGGAGAAATACGGTTGGGCCTCCCAATGGACCTAGAAACCAATATTGAGTCATCAATATTATTCTAGCTTATTAATATAATTCATTTCACTGTAGAATTAATATTGAACTATTCATTCTATCCTATATAACGAAATACGGTTCTCAACTATTATTTCTTGTGTTTAAGAAATGTCCATTAATTAATATAAGCTACTGTATGATTTAATTAGTTAATATCTTATATTCCTTGAGAAAGGACACCTCAATATTATTATCTCATTGGAAATTAATCCAATGTATGATAAATATTCGGAGTCCATCAAGAGGACATAATTAACTCGATTCACCAAGATACACTTTTATGTATTAATTTAGCAATCTATCATGTAACTAATAATATTGTCCAAATTATAGAGTATTGAGTCTCAATGACTATCTACACATAATAAATCAAAGCAACATTAATTAATTACGTACAATCCAAATTAATTGACAGAACATTAAGAAATAATCGAGATCTATTTCTTCTTTTCAAGTCAGTCTAGAAGAATTAAAATTGTTGTTGCCTAATTCAATGCATCAAATGCACTAGTATAATATTTTGGTCATGACAAACCAATCTGATTCTTACACATCAAACAATGATAATTTATTCTCATTTAATTAAGTACAAAAACAGTTTATATACAAAAACCCTAATAGAATTTTGACTAACACACAGTAAAAAAGATGATTTCCAACAAATATTGAAGCAACACTAAAGATTATATTATCTTTTGTTCACAAGATTCTTGAGGAAAAATGAATAATGGTCGAGCTAAAAATACAACATACAAGCAGCGAGCAGAGCGTTATTATAATTCCCAGGTCAAGATAAGGGAATTCGAATTTGGCGACCTAGTCCTAAGGAAGGTGCTTGCCTCACCTCTAGGAGTATTCGGACCGACTTGGGAGGGCCCATAGAGGGTAATGGACAGGTTACCCAATGGTGTATATGATATTGAAGGCATGGAAGACAATTCGGCCCAATACTCTTGGGATGCAGTTCACTTAAAGAAATATTATCAATAGGGCGAGCAGCTTTGGTCAAGGGATGAACAAGATATACATATGAGCAAGTCAGGACCAAAACCTTGCCTAATTTTTTGAATTTTTTCTAAGTACTAGAGGTCGAACAAATCTTGTTCGGCCAATTGTTCTAGCCAAGCAACTTGTTTATGTTTATCCTTAGTATTTCAAGAGGTTTAATGTTGTTTGACAAAGTGTATAGTAGTCGAACTACTTTTGTAAGAGTTAGTAAGGACTTGTAAAATTGATCGATTTTGTACTTGTAATTTTTTTATCAAGATTGATGATAGTTTTTGGTTCAAGGAGAAGATTCAAGCTCAAGGCACGAGTCAGTTTATTTGATCAAGCCATTCAAAGGTTGTTCATTTTTAAATGGACATGGCCTAAGACCAAAAGCCCGTATTCTATTTCAAAGGCAAAGTTCATTTTGAACAAAGCCCAAATACATGTATTAATACTGAAAAGCATGAAAGTAAATGCAAAGTAGTTAATACATAAAAGAAGACATGAGCAAATAGATGAAACTTCATTGATAATAAGGCAGATCACCCAAAAAGTACAAAATAAACTCCCTATTGGAGCGAACAACTACAACAAAAAAGAAAAAAAAAAATCCAAGTCCCTATTCTATGACCCCCTACCCAGCTGGGGGGGAAGGTTGTCATCCCAGGGGTCGACCAAGGGAGCCCCCACAGTAGAAGGATCAAAAGGAATATCCGCAGTGAGCTCGGCAATCAGCCCTGTAGCATCGGCCTGCTCGGTTTGAGATCGCTCATCTTGGCCAGTAGGGGCAACCACCTCGGCCTCAACCTTCCCCTCTCCTTGATCATCTTCATCCTCCGGGGAATGAGTGATAATTATGCTGGAATCAAGAAAATCTATCTTGACCCCATACTCAGGCAGGTCACCTATTTGAAGAGTAGTACCCGGGGGAGGAGGGTTGACCTGGAGAAACTCGGTGAATTCTTCAACAATTTGGGCCAAGACTTCAGGGACTTCAAATTCACTAACTGCCTGAAGGCATTCAGCATAAGCACCGATGAAGCCCATAACCGAGCTTGCTCTGAGTTTAGCCACCAGCTTGTCCGGGGTGATTAACCTCGCGGACTCCTCCTCGAGGTGATCAGTTTTTGCCTCAGCTTCCTTGGCCCGCAACTCGGCCGTTTGCCTTTTCTTTTGCTCCTTGTTGAGTTGGGCGCGCAACTTCTCTAGCTCAACCTCCTTACCCTTCAGCTCTTCAGAGACCTTCTAATGAAGGTCAACAACACTTTGTTCTGAGGTCTAGTGAGCTTTAACCTTCTCCTGGAGATGAGTAATGACCTTGTTCGCCTTAGTCTTCGCATCATCCCTCTCCTAGGAGATGCGGCGAACAATGTTTACATGCTGGAGGGCGTCTCTTTCCAGCTCATCCACCTGGTCTACTAGCTTTTGGATGGTCACCAGGGTGTTGCCCGCTTGGACAAGGGCAAGGCGACCATTATCCCTCGGAGCCTATTCGATCACCACCTCTTCCAAGGGTTTGGTCCAAGACCGAGCTACCGACTCAGCAGCTTGTCGGACATGGGTGCTCGGAATCTCCCTAAACGAGGTCGGCACCTTCGACCAAGTGTATTGATGAACAATTTGGGAGCGACCAGGATAATTGGAGGGCTGGTATCTACAAAGAGTGACAAAAAGTGTTAAAAAAGAGTAAAAACCAAGTATAAGAACACTTACTCAGTATAACGACCAACGTCCCAGCCCAGGAAGGTTTGATCGTTTGGAGATCCTTGTCTCCTTTGTTGAGTGGTGGAGATCACTTGTTGTTCAGTGATGATCTCCACCGAAGACGTACGAGTAGTTTCCTGCTCGACTGGGCGAGCAGCATGTACCTCGCCCCCGTGATGCTCCCTACTCTTCTTGGGAACTCGTTCAGCCTTTGTGATGAGAGAACCATCACCATGAAGTAGCCTCTTCTTCTTCTGATGCTCAGTCGCCACCGGGCTACTTCCTGGGACAGACTGCTTTGACGAGGCTGAGGTGGCCGCTTGGCGAGGGTCCCTCTTGGGATTGGCCATGAGTGCCACCATCTTCATAATGGGATCACCCTTCTCTCTTCCCTTCTTGTGAGGCATTTCCCAGACGTGTTGGTTGAGCTGGGTGAAGGTGGGTGGAACTACAACGGTGATGAGCTGATCTTCAAACAGTCGAACTACCAGTTTTAGAAAAAAAAATATAAGATAGAACAGCCAAAGTAGCTCGACAAAAGGAAAAAAAGAGTTTTACCCTCGGGGATTTTGGCCTGCGCTTCTAAATGACGCGGGCTAGAGGTGAGATGAGATACTCTTCAAGTTAATTCTGATCTGAGGTGGCTAACGTGTTGGTCCCAAAAGTATGACAAGGTCTAGAGAGGGAGGGGGGGTGATTATACCTTGTGTTTTAAAACTTAAAATTTTTTCTCTTTAAAAACACATACCAAATTCTGCAGCTGTAGAGTTTGAAATACAAAGGTTTGCAGCTGCATACTTTTAAAATGCAAAGTTTGTAGAGTTTAAATCAAACACTTATCAAAGTAGATGTTGTAATACTTAGGAGTATTTTAACACCTTTTTGTGCAATGGAATAAATAAAGTGTGTGATGTGAAAAATCAACAAACAAAGTTTTTGCTAAGTGATTCAACAAATCTATAGTTGTAACCTTTAAAACTTATGCACACAAGAAATGATTTTTGAATATGAATACAAGGATGACAGATAAGATAAGATAAGATATGCAACAGATAAATAACTTTGAATGAATGAACAGAAATGAAATGAACAGAAATAAATGAACATAGAGAGTTATAGTGGTTCAGAGGTGTTGTAACCCTCCTACGTCCACTGATACACCACTCAGGTGTCAAATTCACTAAGATGGTTCACAAAGACACAATGTTGTTCCCCTTAAGAAATAGAATTCTCACAAAGATCAGTCTATACTAGGTAGAAACAAATATTCACTCAGAAACTCTCGACTTCACTCAGAAACAAACACTCACTAAGAAAATATCTACACTAAGTAGAATAAAAATGGGGTGTATAGTGAGGGAACAACATCAGAAAAATACTAGATAGATATCCTAGCTCTAAGTCCTAAACTTCTAAATTTGAAGGGTTGTAGACTTGATAGTTGTAGATATTGTGCAAGTGCGCTTGAAAGCTTTGGGTTGTTGTTATTTTCCTCTGAGGTCTCCTTCTCCTATTTATAGGAATCTTGAGGGGTCCTCTAGCCATTGGAGGAATTTTGAATTCAAATGAAATTCACCTCCATCTTTGACTTCAGTTTAATTAAAACTTCCTGTTTTGTTGCTTTGTCCTTGAGTATTACAAATTGTTTTGTAGTGATGACTGCTCAAATGAGCTCTTAATTACTGAACAGTTTGTTTCTACGGGCTAGTAATTAGCTTTGGAAAACACTGATATTTTTCAAACTAAGAGAGTGAATGTACAAGGTGTACTACAATTAATTAGTCCTACTAAACTCAGGTGTGCAACTGTAGTCTTGAATTCTGCAGATGTAGACTCTTCAGCTGTGGACTTGTCTTGAATTCTTCAGCTGTAGACTTGTCTTGAACGGTTGTAGGGTCCGTATAAACTTTGCAGATGTAGACTTGTCTTTTTTAAATCTTCCATTCTCTTGGTACCTGCAATGTTAGTATCCAAATTACAAACAAGTATGTTTTGACATTATCAAAATCAAAATGAGAAAATTCTTAGGACAAAAATATCTTAACAATTTCCCCCTATTTTGATGATGGTAAAACCTATCAAACAAAACAATTGAATAACTAAAATTGCATGAAAATACACAAAGTCTAGGAAATGTAAAGAGAATTGTATTCAGCTGTAAACTAGTACAAATCTTGTTCCATTACAATTCATCCCAATCATTCTAGACTTAACAATCTTACCTTCTCTTGTGTTTAGGATCAATGTCTTCATCCGATTCTGATCTTTATGGGCTTGAAGGGATAATACCTTGGGCTATAACTGTTGAATTCTTCTGATCTTCTTCTTCATATGCCTTGAGCATCTCAAATTCAATCCTAGCACTTTCAACTTCTTCTGCTTCCTTCTTGGCCTTTGATCTTGGTGACAAAACTTTTGGCATCTTCCTCTTTCTTGCAACAGGCTTCTGTTCTCCTCCACCTTGAATCTTCTTGAGCAGCTTCGCATTGTCTCCTGAATAAAGGGCACCTTGACTCTTCAAGGTCTTGAATAACTTGAATCTGTCAGAGAGACTGGCATGCTTCTTAAGCAAGGGGTGAAGTGGACCAATAATCTTGAACTCTTCCATCAACTTCTTGGTCACATCCATTAAGTTTTCTTCTTCCAAATCGTCTGTAGACACATTAACTGAAGACTCTGAAACAATTTCAGCTGCAGGGAACACCTCAGTTGTAGAAATCTTATCTTATGTTGAAATAGCAGATTCAACTGTAGGGGTTCACAAAAACTCTTTCTTGTGCACTCCCTAACAATTGTTGGGTAAACATAGGGACTTGAATAGGGGCAGGAGCAGCTAGAATAACTGGCTACAGTCTTCTTTCTTGAAGTCTTGCTTCTCTCCTTTCATGCAGTTTGGCTGCCTATTTTCCCATGTGAAATTGGTTCTTCTGGGGAGCTTAATGATCCTACTCTTGTTCAAACCTTGTCTTTGCAACTTCTCTTCTGGCTTAGCAAACAATGACACTCCTTGGGGTCTATCAAATGAATATGTAGACCCACTAAGTCCAGTTTTAAATACTTGATTTAACTCAGTCTAAAAACTTCCTTGAAGTTCTTGAATATTAGCCAAAGCTTTGTCAAGAGCTTCCTTCTCCTCAGGCTTCTCCAAAACTCCCATGGATACATCTTCTTCCCCCTTTTTGCTATCATCAAAATAGCTTAGGAGAGTATCCATCTTAACTGATAAAGTGGATTCAAGCTGAGTCAAATTGGCAGCTAGTGACTTCACATTCTTGTTAATACCTTCAATTGATTCCTTGATAAGCTTGTTATCTGCAAGAACATTCTCCAAGGAACTTTTCAATCATTAATCATGGCATCTTTCTACTGTAATTCTTGCTTCATCACAAGATGCATGTTCACTAAATTTTCAATAGATTCCTTGAACTTTTCTTGAATCAAGTTCTTCTCCTCTCTTGCTTTTTCAAAAAGCTTGGTTAGCATATTCTGAATGCCTTCTTTGAACTTTTTGGATATGATATGATCAAGGATCCTTCTCAAGTCATCTTTGATTACACGAGACATATTATCCACAGTAGTTTCCACTAAAGTGATCCTTTTCAAAATCTCTTCATTGTTAACTAACACATCATCATCAAAAATATCTTCTTCACCTTCTGAAACTCTTATCATAATTTCAGTTTTTTCCTTTCCTTTAACCATTTTTGGTCTCTTGGGATCAAACTGTGTAGGTAGGAGCAGGTTTTTTTCTCTTCAGATTCAATGGGGTTGGCACATCCGGGGTAGATAATTCCTTCAAGTAATCATTAAATTCTTTCTCATTCATTATTTCTTCTCCAAGAGGAGTAGATGGATCAGCAGAATCAAGCACAATATAAGCAGATTGGGCTTTAAAAGCTTCTAAAGCCTCTCCTAGATTACCAGTGGCTAGCAGTTGCTGACTTCCATCTGTAGACTCTTGAACTTGTTGCTTTATAGACATTGTCTTTATTGCATTTACCTCAGATGAAGTTTTGGCAATAGCTTGTCCTCCTTAAGGTGGAATACCTCTATCTCCAGCATCATCATCGTCATCATCATCATCTCCTTTCTTCAAATCATCTTCTTTGCAAGGTGATTTCTCTCTAGTCTCCTTGTCTGGTTGTTCATCCTTCTTAGAATCCTTTCCTTTCTCAATTTCTCCAGAGTTCACCAATCCTTCTTGCTCAACTGTAGATTTTCTAGCTTTTGTTTCAACAGCAAGTTGTACACCTTCCACAAGTGTATTGAGGTTAGCAAGATCTACCATAGGTGGACTTGGTGGCATCACTGAACTTCCACCTTCACCACTGAAGAATCCTTCCTTTTGGGGCAAATCATTATCATCATCTGAGCTCTCCTCATCACCAGCAGCAGATAATAACTCAGAGCCAGGAATAATTGCTTGATCATCAGTCTCATTAGCAAGTACCACTCTCAATGCATCGGTTGCAGATTTGCTCAATGATTTCTCCTTAGAACTTTCAACTACAGACTCATTTCCTTTATCCTTTCTTGATAATAGAACTTTCCTTTCTTCTATTTGCTTTCTTTTCATCTCAGCTATCTTATCAAAGAAAAACTTGTTATCAAGTAACACATCAATGTCTGAGATGTTACTCCATGCTTGTATCCAAGCAAATTCTTCTGCCTCTCTCTTTCTAAGAATTTCTAGTTTATTTCTCATGTCTCTCCATTCCTCATACCTATAAAGCTCTTGAACATGCTCTGTAGAGAGCTGTTCATTATCCAACTCAATATCACCAGATTCAGTCTCAACCAAATCTTTAGTTCTCTCTTGTATGCTTTTAGTTGTCATCTTCTTAGGCATCTCTTTTAGGGTCTTTACTGGAGAAGAAGGCACAATGGCTAGTGACTTCACAATAACCATCTCTTCAACAACTTGAGTCTGAGCTGCAGTTTCTAAGTCTGCATCTGTAGACTTATGTTGGAGTTATACGTGAAAGTATGCTTTTACTTTGTATAACTCATGTATTGAAACACTTATTTATGAGAATAAATCTTTTATCACATTTGCTTTAGATATGATTGAATGTTGAATATTTATTGCAACCAGTTCATTATAAGTGGTACTTGTTACATTGTAGTTAATGTGGTGATACCGGATCACGGAAGATCACATTAAAGGTTTCCTTGTAACTAAACGTATAAATTCACGACCTATGTGGAATTGAACAATCCGCCATGAAAGATCGATGTGTACATCTTAGATTGGTTTGTCTTGACCAAGAGATTGCACTAGCACATTTAGTATGTGTGGAAGAGAACCTACAGCGAGGATAAATTCTTTTGTTATGAAATGTGAAGAATTAGACCTCAGTGGTTATTGATTTCTTAATCTCCGTCACTTAGGACCGTGTGTGCTTAATGGTTACTGCTTTGATTCACGTTGGGTGAGAATCATCGTGTACTTCGAACCTTTTATCGTACCAAATCTTGCAAGTGAAGAATTAGTTTCTTCGGTACGGATAATAATGTTGAGCTGTCTTTACTCCAAGGTGAAATATATTAATTAATTTAGAGTTATTCAGAAGCTTAATTAATTAATGGACTTGATAATCTTAAACGCGGGAAATAATAACCGGGAGCCCATATTATCGTAATATGGATTAAGATGGATAGTGCAACATTAATATATTATTGGTAATAATTAATATTAATGGGCTGAATTATATTGGGGCTCTATATTGAAATTCAGAAGTCCATTGGAGGTCCAATCTTAATTCTCCTTAAGGCCCCTCAAGTAGCCCATTAAGTAGCCCAATAATGATAATGTGATTAAAATAAAAAGAAAATATATTGCTGATTTTTCTTATATTTTTCAAAAATTGGGATTTTAGGAGAGAAAAGATTTTGTTAATTTTCTTGGACAAATATTATGGAAGATAAGTATTCTTGGAATACAAGATTATCTCATATATTCAAGAAGATCCAAATCTTGGATTCTACTATATTCAAGAAGATCCAAATCTTGGATTTTACTCCTATAGTTTTCGAAAAATACAAGTATAATTAGAAGGGTGAGATTTTTGTGGAATATTTTATTATGGAGAAAAGAATATATGAGATATATTCAAGATTTCTTAGAGACTAAGAAAAGATTTTCTCCAGGCCCATAAACCATGATAATTTTGGCCACCCCATATTATAAATAGGGGATGATTATTTCATCCCCAAGTACATAATTCCATGTGTTGGAAAAATCAAGAGCAAATATATTTTTCTTTTTCCTTAGTTATTTAATTGCTTGAAAGCACTTCCCACCGGTGATCAAGCAAGGCGAAAGGGAAATATACTTGAGAAGGTCTTTTGGTTGGTAGCACGGCCCGTGATAATCAAATGCCATATCTACAAGAGGTACGTAGTCACATAATCTCTTAGTTTTCCGCCATAGATTTTATGTGAATTAATTCAACTTGCATGATGATAAAATTGTTGTTGGAATTATTATTTTAATTAATTAGGATTAATTCATGCTAGTAATAATTGAATATAAATTCGTATTTAATTATCATCCCGAATAGATTCTGGGCATCCCTATTTTCTCAACAATTAGTATCAGAGCCACGGTTTCGGGCTCTGATCTTTAACTTGGAATTTAAATTGTTTGACATTAAATTGAAATTGGATAGTAGAATTGCTAGATCTTTTTTGCAGGTATCTAATTGTCATGGTTTTAATGTTTATTTATTTTTTTCATGTGTGTGAATTAATTATTTCTAATTTGATTCGTTCGAATTTGTTTTTCTCGTGAGATAATCCACGAGTAGATTAGTTATTTTTATTTGATCATTGTAATAGACTAGTCTAGATCTAGTATTTATTTTTGTAAATAAATTATAACCGGATCGAGACGAAGACAGAAATGAAGAATTAAAGACGGCGTACCCGGACGATGCATGCATGTGTGGCGCATGCATGGATGTAGAATCAGGCATGGGGTGGAAAATGAGGATGAACGGCGAAACCCCGTGCACGGCGTGCGCGAGGTGCACGACGCCATGCACGACAGGTGCCCGACGCCGCACGGGCACGCACGTGAGGCGTCGCCTCTCGGCGCTCGGCATCTTGGTAGCCGTGGCCTAGAGGCGTGCGGCCCACCTCCGTGGGCCGACACGCGCCGTATCTCGGGCCGTGGAATTTTTTCTTGTTCTTGTTTTTTGTGTGATTCCAAACATCGTCCCGAACCCCAAACGAAGTTGTTTTTGATGAAGTGTTGCTATTCGAGTGGGAGCGTGTCGAGACAAACGATAGAAAGCAACAAGGACAATTTTTCGCATCAAGACGTGAAGAAATTAAACCGTGACAATTGGTTTTGAGTGCTCCAATATGTTTAATTTTGTTTTGATGGATGTTTTATTTCGTGCACTTATTATTATTTGTTAATATATGTTTGCATAATTTTAATTGTCCAAGAAAAACCTTACTATCGAAAATTACTAAGTATATTTCTTTAATCGCAATTTTATTCCGGATATTAAAATTGGATTAATTTGGCCTCCATAATTTATTTATTTGTGAAGTCTTTTTGGAATACATTTCCCCCTCGAATCGGCCAACAGGACGGATTTCACATGAATAAATTTCGAAATGATGATTGTGGATTATTACTAGTGGCGGTATTGACCCTCACCACGAGTGGCTTGCTCAAAGCGAAATAATAATCCTGTATTTAATTATGGTTATTACTTAGGCATAAGAAATTGATATTAACTTACTCCCCTCGGAGTCCCTGTCAATTTTTATGTGGTCAAAGTGGGAGCCAACTATTAATTTTGAATTAAGGATTTGTAACTTTCAAGTTTGTGATCCGCTTGGATGTGTTTAAATGTATAGACCACCCCTCGTGGCGCATTTAAATTATTTCAAGATGTTGGCTGATGCATGATTATATTGTTTTAAGGTTTCAATATAATTGATGTGATCAAATTATGTGATAATTTCGTATTTTTCTAGATATTGATATGAATGTATATTTTATTCTCAGTTCATCATGTCGCAGCCTTTTAATCTACTATTTAGTATACTTAAAGATAACAAACTTGTTGGTGAGAACTATGTTGATTGGAAACGTAATCTTGATATTATCCTAACCGCTCAACACCACAAATGGGTACTTACTACTCCTAAGCCCCAAGAGCCTGCCGAAGATGCGAGCAAGTCGGTCAAGAAAGAGCATAAGAGTTGGGCAGACTCCGATGAGATGGCTAGGTGTACTATTCTGGCTTCAATATCGGATGTGTTGCAACACCAACACCAACACATGGAGACCGCCTCTGAGATAATGCTCAATCTTGAAGTGATGTTTAAACATCAGAACCGTACAGCTAGGCAAATCACCATACAAAAGATGCTTTCGCTGAAAATGGTGGAGAGTACGCCGTAAGGGATCACGTTATCGAGATGATGGGTTATCTCAACAAGTTGGAGGTACTTGGTGCGGAATTTGATCTCCCTACTAAGGTCGACTTCTTTCTCCATTCTCTTCCAAAGAGCTTTGAGCAGTTTCAATTGAACTATCAAATGAATGAACGGGCAAATAGTTTGCCCGAGCTCTTGCAAGCTTTGGTATCGGCAGAGACTATAATGGAACATCAAACTATTGCTATGGTGGCAAACGGTCCGTCTGCCTCTTCTGGTCCCAAGGGAGGGAAGAAGAGAAAGAGGACAAAAGACCTGACCCAAGCAAATCCAACCGTTGCGAAACCCAAGGCGAAAGGCGAAGGAGGTGGAAAGAAGGCTGTTAAGGGTAAATGCTTCAATTGCGGTGAGAAAGGACATTGGAGGTCAACCTGTTCTAAGCCTAAGAAGGCGGTAAAGAAAGGCAAGTCTCGTGCTTTAGTCGTTGAAACTTATGTTGCGGCGTATGCTACCCACGTTTGGGTAGTGGATACCGAGGCAACTGATCATATTTGTTTCACTCTTCAGGGGTTTCAGCTAACCCGACGACTTAGCAAGAATGAGATCCTTGATTAGGCGTGAAATTGTTATGTTTTGGTGCCCTATTTGCCCATGTTTTGAGTGTTTTCGATTAGTGTTTGGAGTCAAATGAGTATCATTTTTATAAAATCATTAATTTGTCTCTTTGGTTTTCATAGATGGATAGAGGGCGAAAAGAGGAGTTCGTAGGACTTTGAATCGGCCAAAACGGACTCCCGGTTGAGGAGATATGAAGATTTTACGAACAAGTGACGGATGCTGAAAAGTGCTCGACCACATAGGCTCGAGCGGGGCGCTCGAGCACCTGATCCGCTCGACCACTTTAGCTCGAGCGACCCGCTCGAGCGGGTCTGCTCGAGCGCCTCCAAGGCATTTTTTCCAGATTTCGTTTTTTGGCCCATGAGAGCCCGTTTCGGCCCGGTGCCTATATATACCTCTTCCAAACTCGTTTTAAACGACCATCAGATCCCGAACTTTAGAAATCACTTTTACATAGAATTTTTAGAGAGAGGAAGAGGAGAAGAACGAGCAAGCTTTACTTTTACGTTGTTGAGGTTTTTCGTGCGAATTCTTAGTTTAATTTTGTTTCTCAGTTTCTTTTCCTTAGCTTGATTACTCTAAACGTTCTAAACTTTGTTTTTATCAATTCAAATTCAGTTCTTAGTATTTATTTCTTTAAACCCTAGTTCATGTTTCATCTTTTCTTGGTTCAATTTACCATGTTTATGTTCGTTGTTTCTTCTATTGCTTTTATGTTTGTTAACGTCATGTCTAGCTAAAACCCTTGCATGCTTAGGTTAGGATGAACTCGTAGAAGTAGGATGTGGGTACGTAATTAGGGTAATTCATGACGTTAGTTTTAATTCTCTTAATTAATGAATTCTTATAATTAATCTTAACTTTACCTTTGAATTTCGTATGAAAGTGTTAGAGAGAGGACGACCGCATCACTCAATAACGATTAGTAGTCTTAACGAGAGAGTTTAGAAAGGGTTAATTCATCTACCGGTTTAGCGAAGGAGGACGACCGCATCACCTTAGTTAAATTAGGGTCTCATTAATTAAGCGCTATCTATTAACTTGTTAGTGGATTAGTGAAGTCGATTGCTAGGATAAAGTATTAGGGTTAGAAATCTTGAGCTTTCATTCTACGATCTTTTACTTAGGTTAATTCTTGTTTGTCACGATTACTTTGATTATGTACCTGCTCCGTTAGTACCAAAAACATTACACTCATATTAACTACGACGCGTAGATCTTCAGGGATCTGTTCGCATACACACTTTCCCTTGAGTTCGATAATACTTGGTCCCTATACTTGCCCATACTACTGTGAACCCGTACTCTTGCGGGGTAACTACTAGTAGAAAGCTAGTGTAGTTCGCTTCAAGTCAATGGCGCCGTTGCCGGGGATGACGTTTTATGCTTTTTGAATAGGACTTGTCGATAGCTTAGTATTTAGTAGTGAGTGCTTATTTTCTGTTTTTATTTCTTATTGTTATTTTTATTTATTCGGCAGTTGCGTTTTGATCCTTCTGCTAGTATTTCAGGTTTATGAAAACACGCTCACAAGGCAATACGGACAAAGAAAGAATCCTGTCAGACCCTGAGACGATAGCCAGAAGGAACCAAGCTTTCTTGAGAAGAATGACTACTGCTGGAGACAAAGACAACATGAATCTGGATGGAGATGGGGACTTAGACAAAATAGCTGCAGAGTATACTGTTTTAGTGGAGCAGGCGGTTGGAGTTGAGAGCAGTAACCAGCAAAAACCCATAGGGGAAGCTCAGAACCAACTCCCAAACCCGCAAAACTCAATCAACTCTACACATACACAACCCCAAAACCAGAACCAAAACCAGATTATCCACCAAAACCCACAGCAACCATTTAACAACCCTGCTTACCCACCAAATAATCACCCTTACCCTTACCCTTATCCACCATACCCGTATCCTCATTACCCATACCCACTACCACCTGCTTACAACCAACCACCTGTGTACTAACCACCACCCCAACAAGTACCCGTACCAGCTGCTAATCCTCAATACGTTCCTCAGAACGCAGATCAGATGGCTATTCGAGGGAGGTTTGCAGCGCAGCCACAGCGGTACTATGATGGAGTGGCTTTGCCTCCTGTTGAGGCAAACAACTTCTCGATTTCCCCGAGAATTCTAAAGCTGCTTACAGAGAACCAGTTCAAGGGGGTGATCGGGAAAGAGAATCCTCACACACATTTAAGAAGTTTTCTAATGATAGCCTCCACCTTCAATTACAATGGCATGTCTGAAGATGCCAAGAGACTTAGGCTGTTCCCATTCTCATTGACGGGAATAGCCAAGGAGTGGTACGATAATACGCTCCCACGGGGAGGTGTAACCACATGGGCTGAGCTCGAGCGTCTGTTCCTCGAGCGATTCTACCCTCCATCTAGGACGATCAAGGCTAGAATTGAGATCTCTTCCTTCCGCCAGAAGCAAGGAGAGGACCTACGTCAAGCGTGGGAGAGATACTCAAACATGCTGATAGAGTGCCCGCAGCATGGGTATAATGAGGGAGATATTATGGCATTATTCTACAGTGGTGCCAACAAGGCGGGGCAAGACCATTTAGACGCATGTGCGGGCGGAGCATTCCTGAATCAAGGCATAGAGAGGTGTAGAGAGATCGTGGACAACATTGTCATGAATGCCGGGGCTTAGAATGGAGATCCAGATTTCCAAAGAGTTAATCAGCTGGAAGAGGGTGAAGGAACGAGGAGGCTATTGATGGCCATGATGGAGAAGATCAACAACCTCGAGTTGGGGAAGAGTTTGGTTGGAGAGCATGCAGTAGAGAATGAGAGAGAAGACCAACCAAGTGGACAGCAAGAGGTAGCCAATTACATGGGAGGTCCGTATTACAATCAGAATGGATACCAAGGTGGAAATCAGTATGGAAGGCCTCCTTATGGCCAACCATTTGCACCTCCAGGTCCTCAGCCACTTCAAAATCAATGGAGGAACACACAAGGAGTTCAAGGAGGCCAGCAGCCTCCTCAAAACACATGGAGGAAGAATGAGAACTTTTCTTATGCTAACCCAAAAGCTGGTATTACTGTTCCTGCAGGTGTTGATCCGGGGTCTAAACCTCCTGGTGGAGAAGGCGGTGCATCAACCGAGGAGATGTTGAGAGCGATCCTTCAGAAGGTGGAGGAAGGGAGTAAGCGATTGTCCTCCTTGGAGTACGATGTGAAGGAGCTGCACAAGAAGGGCGATCATCGAGATCAAGAGCTCCAGAAGATGAACGTTGAGTGGACTAGAACTCAACAAGAGAACAACAGGCGGTTCACTTCTATAGAGTTCCAGATGAACCAGATTGCAAAGATGGTGAATAGAGAGCCGGGAAAATTTCCTTCCATGCCGGAGGGGAACCCGAAAGAGCATTGCAAGGCGATCCAGCTTAGAAGTGGAACCAACTACGAAGGTCCTCAGATGCCTGCTGATTCTGAGACGCCCCAAGAAGAGATTGAGCCTAAAGGGGATGAAGTTGAGACTGAGGAGAAAGAAGTTGAGAAAGGAGTTGAGGGTGAAAGCACTCAAGCGAGCAAAGAGCTTGAAGAGGAAGGCATTGAGAAGGGTGAGAGAGTTCCTAAGTGGAAGAAGGCAAAGGAAGCAAGGGAGAAAGTGAAAGAAACAGAAAGAGATGAATGGGGGGTACCCAAATCTGTGATACCAGTCCCGTATCCACAGCGCTTCATGAAAAAGAAGCTTGATGAAAAATTTGCAAAATTTCTTGATGTTTTTAAACAACTTCACATTAACATTCCTTTTTATGATGCTTTGGAACAGATGCCGCATTATGCAAAGTTTCTGAAGGACTTGATTACGAAAAGACGGCGAGTGGATGAGCCGAAGTTGGTGCAGCTGAACCACGAGGTGAGTGCATTAGTGCACAAGGCGCTCCCACCAAAGCTGAAGGATCCCGGGAGCTTCACCATCCTATGTGACATTGGGAACGGGATCAAGAAGGGAGCGTTGTGCGACCTCGGAGCGAGCATTAATTTGATGCCGTTGTCGCTTTTCAAGAAGTTGGAAGGTGGTGAACTTCAACCCACAATGATGACGCTTCAACTTGCCGATCGGTCTATTACTAGACCTCAAGGAGTGGTTGAAGACGTCCTAGTGAGAGTTGGAGATCACATTTTTCCAGCCGACTTTGTAGTGCTAGAGATGGAGGAAGATGAGCACGTGCCCCTGATCTTGGGAAGACCATTCTTAGCTACGGCGGGGATGGTGCTAGACGTGGCAAATGGGAAGATTACGTTGAAGGTCGATGATCAAGAAGTGAAGATTTCCCTATATGAAGCCATGAAGCACCCGAAGGAGGATGAGAGCTTGTATTGCATGGATGCAATTGATCCTCGTGTTGAAGACACACCTTCTATCCCTAATCTTTCTCATACTCATGATTTTGTTAGTCCTTCACGTGATTATTTAACCCATGAGCATTATGATCTTGATTATTCTGATAGGGATAAAGTGAAGAAGTTGAAGGATGAAGAGGTAAAGAAAGTGGACGTGGTCCAGCTAGAGGGAAAAGGAGGAGTTAAGAAGAAGAAGTCAAAATTCAAGAAATTGTTTAGTAAGACTCCTCCAGATAAAGGAAAGAAGGAGTTGAGACCCATAACACTTGGGAATGAGAAGAGAGCAAAAGGGCTCATGATGGTGGGGCATCAAGGAAAGGAGTTCAAACACCACTTTTATGAGAGTAAGGGAGGTAAATTTGAGTATGATGTCCCATAAGCTCCTTTGAGCTTGGTCCGGCATGAGGACCTTAAAAATAGCGCTGAATGGGAGGCAACCCATTTTTATTTGCTTTTGAGTGTTTTTAGTTATTTTCCTTTTATGTTACTAGGATGTTGTTGAGTCGTATGTTTAACCTCGTACTTGAGAGTTTTATTTTGTAGGCTTGTCTCTAAAGGAGTAAAGGTATCATGAAGTTATTCAGATTGAAGGAACCAACTTGAGACAAGGGAGTGTGCAAAGCTATTGAGAGAAACTGAATTGTTCGGTTGAGGTAACCCACAACCCCAAACTTAGACCTCTTCGCAAGGTCGAAGTTTGGGGGGGTGGAGTTTTTTTTTATGTTTCTTGTTACATTGCACATGCATGCACGCCCTTATCTTTGAGTTGAGTTTGATTGATTATTGGTTTGTTGAGATACTCCTTGGGGTGATTTTGATTTGACTCGCTATTGCATATTTCATGCCTATCAATCATCTTATGCTTGTTGATTGCTATCTTTGAGTATGATTTGATGAGTAGGGTGAATTGTGAGGTTGAATTAGGAGTTTTATTGTGTGAGTGTTTGAGTTAGAGTTGATTTGAGAGAGAACTAGTATGCTTGCAAGTTTTCTTTTTGAGTATTTGTGTGATGAGAGTGAGAATTCACAAGGACTAGCATGGATGTGAAAGCCGTGAGATTTGAGCCTTATGAGATTTTGATGCATTAATTGATCTCTTCGTTTGTGAGTGGATCGTCACCTTAGAGGATGCTAGAACTTGTGTGTGCTCTCACTTCTTGATTGTGTCTAGTTTGATATGCCGAATGTGATCTTAGGCCATCTTTGATTTGAATGAGCCACTTAGACAAAAAATTTCCTTACCATTGATATTTGTCCCTTGTTAGCCCCGTTGAGCCTTAAGCTTATTTTATTTGCTAGCACATTTAAACAATGTTCCAAGTTCCTAAGCCTTTTTGTCCCAATTTGAGTGGAGAATAGGAAAGTGTGAATGTTGAAGGGATTGAGTTGAGTTGAGAAAAGGAATTATGATGGTTGAGTGGTGATAAAATAAGGGTGTGAATGAGATTTGAGTTGTGGGAAAGAAAAAAATTGAGAATGAGCAAAAGAAAAAATGAGCTCATGTGTTTGTGCGAAAAGAAAAAAAAAAGTGAAGTGATTGAAAAAAGAAGTGAAAGAGTTAAAAAAAAATTGAAGTGTTGAGAGTATGGAATTGAAAGGGTGTTGATTGAACATGTATTAAGTATTTTGTTCCTAATCTCGAAGTGCCAAAGTTTGATTTTCTATTCTCCATTCACTTGAGTCACTTACCCAAATTGTTATCCCACCCGTCCAAAGAGCCTACATTACAACCTTGAGAAAAGTCCTTTTTGATTCGGCATTGATTTCTAGAGTATGGTCGGAGTTGAGAGTGCTTACAAGCCTATGGCTGCCAATTTGTGTGATTGATTGTTTGAGTGAGTCCCTTGATCATTGATATACACTTGTGAGGGAGTGAAACACATCGTTGAGTGCACATCCATGCTTGATCTTGGTGTTTCTTGTAATTGTTGCATGAGTATGATAAAAGGAAGGTGAGTGAGTATACATGTGATTGATCTTTAAAGCTCGAGTTCATTTACTAGCATGATTTGATTCTTTGACTCATTCCTAACAATTTCACTTGACTTATTATTTCGTTGCTTGAGGACAAGCAATATGGTAAGTTTGGGGGGGTTGATTAGGCGTGAAATTGTTATGTTTTGGTGCCCTATTTGCCCATGTTTTGAGTGTTTTCGATTAGTGTTTGGAGTCAAATGAGTATCATTTTTATAAAATCATTAATTTGTCTCTTTGGTTTTCATAGATGGATATAGGGCGAAAAGAGAAGTTCGTAGGACTTTGAATCGGCCAAAACGAACTCTCGGTTGAGGAGATATGAAGATTTTACGAACAAGTGACGGATGCTGAAAAGTGCTCGACCACATAGGCTCGAGCGGGGCGCTCGAGCACCTGATCCGCTCGACCACTTTAGCTCGAGCGACCCGCTCGAGCGGGTCTGCTCGAGCGCCTCCAAAGCATTTTTTCCAGATTTCGTTTTTTGGCCCATAAGAGCCCGTTTCGACCCGGTGCCTATATATACCTCTTCCAAACTCGTTTTAAACGACCACCAGATCCCGAACTTTAGAAATCACTTTTACATAGAATTTTTAGAGAGAGGAAGAGGAGAAGAACGAGCAAGCTTTACTTTTACGTTGTTGAGGTTTTTCGTACGAATTCTTAGTTTAATTTCGTTTCTCAGTTTCTTTTCCTTAGCTTGATTACTCTAAACGTTCTAAACTTTGTTTTTATCAATTCAAATTCAGTTCTTAGTATTTATTTCTTTAAACCCTAGTTCATGTTTCATCTTTTCTTGGTTCAATTTACCATGTTTATGTTCGTTGTTTCTTCTATTACTTTTATGTTTGTTAACGTCATGTCTAGCTAAAACCCTTGCATGCTTAGGTTAGGATGAACTCGTAGAAGTAGGATGTGGGTACGTAATTAGGGTAATTCGTGACGTTAGTTTTAATTCTCTTAATTAATGAATTCTTATAATTAATCTTAACTTTACCTTTGAATTTCGTATGAAAGTGTTAGAGAGAGGACGACCGCATCACTCAATAACGATTAGTAGTCTTAACGAGAGGGTTTAGAAAGGGTTAATTCATCTACCGGTTTAGCGAAGGAGGACGACCGCATCACCTTAGTTAAATTAGGGTCTCATTAATTAAGCGCTATCTATTAACTTGTTAGTGGATTAGTGAAGTCGATTTCTAGGATAAAGTATTAGGGTTAGAAATCTTGAGCTTTCATTCTACGATCTTTTACTTAGGTTAATTCTTGTTTGTCACGATTACTTTGATTATGTACCTGCTCCGTTAGTATACGTAGGGATTCCTATCCTGAGCATCACCCTTTTATATTTGAGACAAAACCCTTAGATAATTAACTCATTTCTTTCTTTTGCATTAGTAGAGTAGAATAGTTTAGATTTAATAATTTTCAATCCCCAAACATACACTCATATTAACTACGACACGTAGATCTTCAGGGATCTATTCGCATACACACTTTCCCTTGGGTTCGATAATACTTGGTCCCTATACTTGCCCATACTACAGTGAACCCGTACTCTTGCGGGGGAGCTACTAGTAAAAGCTAGTATATTTGCTTCAAGTCAATCCTCATCACTTTGGGCGATGCTACGAGAGTGGCAGCCGAAGCAGTGGGAGTCGTGCACCTGTCGAAGATAGAGTTTTAATTTTAAGAGATGTTTTATACGTTCCAAACTTTAGGAAGAATTTAATTTCGGTTTCTAAGTTGTTTTTTTTATGGATATTCAGTTACTTTTAATAAAGTTGTTACTGTTTCTTTTAAGAATGATATTATCTGTCATGGAACGTTGGTAAACAATCTCTATATGATTAAGTGTGCGCACCACTCAAATAATGAATCTAATAACACGTCGATCATTTCGAGTAATAAAAGAAAGCGTTCTTCGGAGATGAACAAAACACTTCTATGGCATCTTAGACTAGGTCATATTAATCTAAAGCGGATAGAAAGATTGGTGAAAGACGGATCCTTGGAATCATTCCAAGTCGAATCGTTTCCAACTTGTGAATCCTGTTTAGAGGGTAAAATGACCAAGAGGGCATTTGGAGCCAAGGGGAATAGAGTCATGGAAGTGTTAGAACTCATTCATACCGATATGTGTGGTCCAATGATGATCAAAGCGAGAATGGGGTATGAGTATTTTGTCACCTTCATTGACGATTACTCGAGATATGGGTACGTTTACCTTATGAGGCATAAGTCTTAAACTTTTGACAAGTTCAAGGAGTTTAAGGCTGAAGCCGAGAAATATAGGGAAAAGAGTATCAAGTTTCTACGATCAGATCGTGGAGGCGAATACCTCAGCGATGAATTCTTGAACTACTTGTCGGACGAAGGGATCGTATCCCAGTTAACTGCACCGGGAACCCCTCAATAGAACGGTGTGACGGAACGAAGGAATCAGACTCTTTTAGAAATGGTCAGATCCATGATGAGTTATTCGGATCTACCCAAGTCGTTTTGGGGTAACGCCTTGGAAACGGTGGCTTACATTCTAAACTTGGTGCCATCCAAATCGGTTCCTAAAACCCCAATGGAATTATGGACCGGGCGCAAGCGCAGTCTAAGACACTTGCGGATTTGGGGTTGTCCAGCATACGTGCTAGATAAGGAAGCGGGTAAGTTGGATCCACGTTCGGAATTAAGGCTATTTATAGGGTACCCTGCGAGAACGAAAGGGTGTATGTTCTATAGTCCCAAGGATCAAAAGACCGTGATTAGTACACACTTTAAATTCTTGGAGAAAGCCTAAAAGTGAAATTACCTTAGAAGAATTGAGAGGGCAAACCTCGATACCAAGTATACAAGATGATATACCACGTGTCACACCTTCACAACCGGAACCCCGTCACAGTGGGAGGATTGCTAGGCAACCCGAGAGATTTATAGAAATAGGAGAATCTTTGGATTTAATTCCCGGTGATGAATCGGACCCATGGACATACGACGAGGTAATCCAAGATAAAGATGCGGAGTCACGACAAACAGCAATGGAAGCCAAGATGGGTTCGATGGATCATAATCAAGTGTGGGAGTTGGTCGAACCACCCAATGGGGTAAAACCCATTGGATGCAAGTGGGTGTACAAGAGAAAAAGAGGATCGGGCGGAAGGGTAGAGACCTTCAAAGCAAGGCTAGTGGCCAAAGGGTATACTAAAATAGAAGGGATCGATTATGAGGAGACCTTTTCGCCTGTAGCTATGCTTAAGTCCATCTGTATTCTCTTGTCGATCGCTGCGTACCTAGATTACGAGATCTAGCAAATGGATCTCAAGACGGCTTTCCTTAACGGAAGTCTTGACGGGTTAGATATCTATATGCAACAACCCAAAGGTTTCATTGAAAAAGGCCAATAGCACCTCGTATGCAAGCTTAAGAGATCCATTTATGGACTTAAGCAAGAATCGCGTACTTGGAACCAGGGTTTTGATCAAGTGATTAAGTCTTATGGGTTTGATCAAAACGAGTTCGAAAGTTGTGTGTATAAAAAGCGTGACGGAACTGCGGTGGTATTCTTAGTATTTTACGTAAACGATATTCTGCTCATTGGAAATAATGTAAAGGTATTGTCAGACGTAAAGGTATGGTTGCCAAGACAATTTGATATGAAGGACTTAGGGGAAGCCGGTCACATCCTTGGGATCAAGATCACTCGCGATCGCAAGAAGAGGATGTTGGGCTTATCGCAAGCTTCATACATTGACACTGTTTTGAAGCGTTTCAGCATACAAGATTCCAAGAAAGATTTTGTACCTTTTAAGCACGGAATCCATCTATCTAAAGAAATGAGCCCTAAGACGCAAGCGGAGATAGATGACATGAAAGGTATTCCGTACGCTTCGGCCGTAGGAAGCCTTATGTATGCAATGCTGTGTACGAGACCGGATATCTACTTTACCGTAGGCATGGTGGCAAGATATCAAGGTAATCCCGGGAAAGACCATTGGACTGCCATAAAGTGCATCTTGAGGTATCTGAAAAGAACTCGTGCGAGGATGCTGATTTACCAGTCGGATAGTCTAATCCCCGTGGGATACACGGACTCAGATTTCCAATCAGACATAGACTCAAGAAAGTCAACCTCGGGTAGTGTGTTTTGCATGGGAGGAGGAGTCATTTCATGGAGAAGCGTTAAACAGAAATGCATCGCCGATTCGACCATGGAAGCCGAGTATGTAGCTGCTTGTGAAGCAGCGAAAGAGGCAGTATGGTTCAAGAACTTATTAGTGGACTTGGACGTTGTTCCGAATTTCCCAACATGATAACTGTCTATTGTGACAATGTCGGAGCAGTTGCAAATTCAAATAAACCGAGAGCCTACAAGGCCAGCAAACACATAGAAAGAAAATACTATTTTATACGAGAAATCGTTAAGAGATGAGATATAGAGGTGGCAAATATAGCGTCGGGAGACAACCTAGCGGATCCATTCACAAAGCGAGAGACATGTGGATGGAATGAGAGTCAAGACTATTGCCAATCTGCTTTAAGTATAAGTAGGAGGAATTATTAGGTTAGTGTAGGTTGACATGAGATGTCACGAAGAGCTACTACACTAGACATGCATGATGTATACTAAAAAACAGAATTTAAGTATAAGTGGGAGATTGTTGGAGTTATACGTGAAAGTATGCTTTTACTTTGTATAACTCATGTATTGAAACACTTATTTATGAGAATAAATTTTTTATCACATTTGCTTTAGATATGATTGAATATTGAATATTTATTGCAACCAGTTCATTATAAGTGGTACTTGTTACATTGTAGTTAATGTGGTGATACCCGATCACGGAAGATCACATTAACGATTTCCTTGTAACTAAACGTACAAATTCACGACCTAGGTGGAATTGAACAATCCGCCGTGAAAGGTCGATGTGTACATCTCAGATTGGCTTGTCTTGACCAAGAGATTACACTAGCACATTTAGTATGTGTTGAAGAGGACCTACATCGAGGATAAATTCTTCTATTCTGAAATGTGAAGAATTAGACCTTAGTGGTTATTGATTTCTTAATCTCCGTCACTTAAATAGGACCGTATGTGCTTAATGGTTACTGCTTTGATTCATGTTGGGTGAGAATCATCATGACTTCGAACCTTGTGCTTTAGGCAGTAATATTAATCATACAACGGTTGCTAAGATTTAATACGGAGAAACGCGTGCGAGTACGGCTCGTGTGATTGTCCCCTTGGTGGGCTTAGAAGTTTTATCGTACCAAATCTTGCAAGTGAAAAATTAGTTTCTTCGGTATGGATAATAATGTTGAGTTGTCTTTACTCCAAGGTGAAATATATTAATTAATTTAGAGCTCTTCTTGAATATATGAGATAATCTTGTATTCCAAGAATACTTATCTTCCATAATATCTTTCCAAGAAAATCAACAAAATCTTTTCTCTTCTAATATTGCAATTTTCGAAAAATCTAGGAAAAAATCAGCAATATATTTTCTTTTTCTTTTAATCACCTTATCGTTATTGGGCTACTTAATGGGCTACTTGAGGGGCCTTAAGGAGAATTAAGATTGGACCTCCTAATGGACTTCTGAATTTCAATATTGAGCCCCAATATAATTCAGCCAATTAATATTAATTATTACCACTAATAAATTAATATTGCACTATCCATCTTAATTCATATTACGATAATATGGGCTCCCGGTTATTATTTCCCGCGTTTAAGATTATCAAGTCCATTAATTAATTAAGCTTCTGAATAGCTCTAAATTAATTAATATATTTTGCCTTGGAGTAAAGACAACTCAACATTATTATCCGTATCGAAGAAACTGATTCTTCACTTGCAAGATTTGGTACGATAAAACTTCTAAGCCCACCAAGGGGACTAATCACATGAGCCGTACTCGGACGCGTTTCTCCGTATTAAATCTTAGCAACCGTCGTATGATTAATATTACTGCCCAAAACACAAAGTTCGAAGTCACGATGATTCTCACCCAACATGAATCAAAGCAGTAACCATTAAGCACACAAGGTCCTATTTAAGTGACGGAGATTAAGAAATCAATAACCACTGAGGTCTAATTCTTCACATTTCAGAATAGAAGAATGTATCCTCGCTGTAGGTCCTCTTCAACACATACTAAATGTGCTAGTGTAATCTCTTGGTCAAGACAAGCCAATCTGAGATATACACATTGACATTTCACGGCGGATTGTTCAATTCCACCTAGGTCGTGAATTTATCGTTTAGTTACAAGGAAAACTTTAATGTGATCTTCCGCGATCGGGTATCACCACATTAACTACAATGTAACATGTACTATTTATAATGAACTGGTTGCAATAAATATTCAACATTCAATCATATCTAAAGCAAATGTGATAAAAAAATTATTCTCATAAACAAGTGTTTAATACATGAGTTATACAAAGTAAAAGCATACTTTCACGTATAACTCCAACAAATTCTCCTTAAGGCCCCTCAAGTAGCCCAATAATGATAAGGTGATTAAAATAAAAAGAAAATATATTGCTGATTTTTCTTATATTTTTCGAAAATTGGGATTTTAGGAGAGAAAAGATTTTGTTGATTTTCTTGGAAAGATATTATGGAAGATAAGTATTCTTGGAATACAAGATTATCTCATATATTCAAGAAGATCCAAATCTTGGATTCTACTCCTATAGTTTTCGAAAAATACAAGTATAATTAGGAGGGTGAGATTTTTGTGGAATATTTTATTATGGAGAAAAGAATATATGAGATATATTCAAGATTTCTTAGAGACTAAGAAAAGATTTTCTCCAGGCCCATAAACCATGAAAATTTCGGCCACCCCATATTATAACTAGGGGATGATTATTTCATCCCCAAGTACATAATTCCATGTGTTGGAAAAATCAAGAGAAAATATATTTTTCTTTTTCCTTAGTTATTTAATTGCTTGAAAGCACTTCCCACCGGTGATCAAGCAAGGCGAAAGGGAAATACTTGAAGGTCTTTTGGTTGGTAGCACGTCCCGTGATAATCAAACGTCATATCTACAAGAGGTACGTAGTCACATAATCTCTTAGTTTTCCGCCATAGATTTTATGTGAATTAATTCAACTTGCATGATGATAAAATTGTTGTTGGAATTATTATTTGAATTATTTAGGATTAATTCATGCTAGTAATAATTGAATTTAAATTCGTATTTAATTATCATCCCGAATAGATTCCGGGCATCCCTATTTTCCCAACAACTTAGTCATCTGAGCTGTAGATTCTTCCACAATCTTAGAATGTTTCTTCATTTGTCTCAATTCCTTAAAAATATTTTGGTTGTTGAGAATGACAATACTCTCTTCTTCTTCTTCAATCAAATCCAACTTCCTCTTAGCTTTTGATTGATATTTGAGGATAACAGGGGGCTTTGAAACATGGGCTTCCTTGGGCTTCTTGTGCTTCTTCTTTTTGGGCATCATAGGTGCATCAAAATCACCTCTTTTAAACTTACCTAACACAATGATTCTATGATTGAAAATGGGTACAGGGCCATGAGTTTTGAATAGTTGTACACCAAGATGATTCAAAATATAATTCAGAAACAATCCAAAACCTTTAGTTTTGCCATCCTTGGTCACAATATAAGCAATCCTATTAAATATCAAAGAGTTCACATCTACTTTCAAACCTTTCTCAAATGCAATCATTAAATTCCAAGCCAACTCAGGACCATCATCATGACTTCCTGTCCTATTGAGTAGGGATTAATCCATTACCTCGTAAAGGTAGACATACTCTTTTGAAAGCTTATTTTTCTTGAAGCGTCGACTCCAATTTTCTGGCAAATCCTGTCCGGCAGTGAACTTGTTGTAATAGACAACATCTTCATTCTTGAAATCGAACTCCGTAAAGTGAAGTCCTCCATTACGGATCTTCAAGGCTTCACCAATGGCTTTAATGGTGATTTTGATGTCCAATCCATCAATCTGGGCAGCAATGTAACTCTTCCAATGGTATAAGAAGCAGTTTCATAATACTTTTGTGTCACAACATCATCGTATCCCTCTGGCTTATTGGTTAGAATAAATTCTAAACCTTGAGTCTTGATTCGGCAAAAGATTCGAGCCATAGCTTCCGATTGGTTGAGTCCTCCATATAGAGCAGTGAAATCGAACAACTTTCCAAAAAGAACTTTCATGTTTAAGATTAGAAGCGAAAGAAGTAATCTTGAATCAACGAAGTATGCAGATAGAGATAGAATATGAAGGGGGTTTCAAATGAGTAATATGAACGGGTTTTGTACTAAGGGTTCTTATTTATACTTGCACAAAACTCAAGGAAAATGTTAACATTGAGAAAACGGTTTTCCTCAGAATTTGAAAATCAACGGTCGAAAATGTTTAGGCTATTTACTCACTTATAAGATCAACGACTTAAAAATGAAGTAAATAAAATCTAATTTTGAAAGTCAATGTATAAATGTACACTGTTCAGTAAATTTTTATCAATTAAAAACCTGAAATAATAAATCAAAAAAATTTGTGTACGTACGAGTACAAGAATTTGGAATTTAGTAGTGTACGCATTTAATAACCAAGAATGTACAAGTCAACTTGAAAATCTACAGTTTGAAGTTTGCAGTTAAAAGTCTTCATTTAGGATAGTCTTCAGTTAAGTATAAGTTTACATCTGTAGACTTAAGTCTGCATCTGCATTCTTAAGTTTACATTTGAATAACTTTTCTTAGCTTCTTGACTTTCCTATTGAAATCTTTTCAACTGTATACTTGATTTCTGAATGATTTTCTCATAACTCTAATATTTCTAGTTCTCCTCTCAAAGTAGAGAATCTTGATTCACATAGGGGCTTAGTGAAGATATCTGCAAGATTAAGATCTGTATGTATATTTTCCATTTTGATATCTTTCTTTTCAATATGATCTCTAATGAAATGATGTCTCACATCAATATGCTTAAATCTTGAATGTAAAACAGGATTCTGTGTGATAGCAATAGAACTTGTATTGTCACAGAATATAGTAGTGTTCAATGTCATAATCTCTCAACTGATATTGCATCCAAAGAATTTGTGCACAACAACTTCCTGCAGCAATGTATTCTGCTTCAGCTGTAGACAATGCAATAGAATTTTGTTTCTTGCTGTGCCAAGAAACTAACCTTTGTCCAAGAAATTGACAAATCCCACTAGTACTCTTTCTGTCAACTTTACATCCAGTAAAGTCTGAATCTTTATAACCTTTTAGTTCAATTCCACTTTCTTTTGAGTACCATAAACCAAGATTTTGAGTAGACTTAAAGTACTTGATAATCTTTTTCACAGCATTCAAGTGTGATTCCTTGGGATTGACTTGGAATCTAGCACATACTCCCACAACAAACATGATATCTGGTCTGCTGGCTGTAAGATAGAGCAATGATCCAATCAATCTTCTATACATTGTAACATCCACACTTTTTCCATCTTCATCTTTATCCAACAAAGTTGACCGTGACATGGGAATAAATGTAGGCTTTGAACAACTCATTCCAAACTTTTTGATTAGTTCTTGAGTGTACTTGGCCTGATTTATAAAGATTCCCTTGTCCATTTGTTTTACTTGCAGACCTAAAAAGAAGTTTAGGTTTCCCATCATGCTCATCTCAAACTTTTCTTGCATGAGATGTGAAAATTTCTTACATAATTCTTCATTAGTTGATCCAAAGATAATGTCATCAACATAAATCTGAACTAGTAAGATGTCTTCACCATGTTTGAGTCTAAACAGGGTCTTATCCACTATTCCCTTCTTAAAACCATTCTTGATCAGATGATCACAAAGAGTATCATACCATGCTCTGGGGGCTTGCTTTAATCCATATAAAGCTTTTCTCAACCTGTAGACTTTGTCTCCATCTGTAGAGACTTCAAAACAAGGAGGTTGCTCAACATAGACTTCTTCTGACAAAAGTCCATTAAAAATACACTCTTTACATCCATTTGATATACAGTAAATTTCATATGAGCATCATAAGCCAAAATTATCCTTATTACCTCAAGTCTTGCAACTGGTGCAAAAGACTCATCAAAATCAATTCCTTCAGCTTGGCAATATCCTTGTGCTACAAGTCTGGCTTTATTCCTTGTAACAACTCCTTCTTCATCAAGTTTGTTCTTAAATACCCATCTAGCACCAATAACCTTTTGATATATACGCCTAGGAACTAATTCCCAAACTTGATTTCTCTCAAATCCATTCAGCTCTTGTTGCATAGCAAGTATCCAATTAATATCCATAAGAGCTTCTTCTATGTTTGATGGTTCCATCTCAGATAGAAAACTTGCAAACATAGTTTCATGATGTTGTCTTCTGGTCTTTACTCTGTCAGTCACATCTCCAATAAATTGTTCAGGGGGATGGTCTCTAAGCCACTTCATGTTTAGAGGGTCAGGATGAATATTTTGTTCAGCTGTAGAGTTATCAACTGAAGACTCATTGAGCCTTTCTGTTAACTCCTCTACTGATGGAATATTATCTTGATTGTCTTGGCATGTTTCATTCAAATGATCTTCAATCCTAGGTAACTCTTTGGAAGATTCTCCTTTGCCTTGTTCAGTCATTCCTACTGGAATCTCAATTGTCACATATGGCTGTAGAGTTCTATCTGTAGAGTTTTGTTCCTTTTGTAGATCCTTAATAATCTTCTGACTTTCTATATCTTCATTGTGTGGTTCATAAAACACAACATGTGTAGATTCTTCCACAAGCATTATCCTCTTATTGAATACTCTAAATGCTTTGCTTACTACTGAGTATCCAAGAAAGAATCCTTCATCTGACTTAGGGTCAAATGTCTTTAGATAGTGTTTCCCATTGTTCAGAATGTAGCATTTGCATCCAAAGATGTGAAAAAAAGATATGTTATGGCTAAAACCTTTCCATAATTTATATTTTTTAGTGTAAACAACCTCAACTACTGAGTTATTGTTCCGTGCACTTGGTGCATATGAGAGTGCAATTTTGAATAGGTCAAATCTCAATAATAACCCCCCCCCCCCCCTCTATGTTCCTTTTTATATTTTATGAGAATAAGATAGACTCTTGAATTTTTTTTTTTTTTTAACAATTAGATCAAATAAACCTCAAATTTGGTAGGTGAGGATCAATTAGGCTTCTGAACTTTTTTTTCTTACATTTAAATTTTTTTTCTTTATTGAGATCAAATAAACTCCTAATTTTATACGTACAAATCAAATAAGCTTCTAGTCACATTTCTTCTATTTTTTTGTTAACATATTGTATTGAAACAATGCAGTTGGTATTACTCAGTACCCCCAGCTGGTTCGAACACCCTACTTAAATTTAGAGTTTATAAATTGTAAATAATTTATTTTAAGATCATATAAGTTGTTCAACATCTTTTTTTACCGAACATTTTTATACTTTTATAAGCTCATAAAAAACTCATAAGTTATTTTAAAGAGTTTGATTCTAAATTATTGTAAATATAGTATAACTATGGACATTACTTGTAGAGTAAGATACTTAATAGGTTAAGATATCGATGGGCTTTTAGGTTACATCTCTATATTAGTATAAATACATCGTTGGACATTGCGAAGTATGTTCATAGTATTGGAATGTACATGCTTGGAAGACTGTTGTCTCCGGGGGAGTGACAGCTTCAAAACAATCTGGAAGATTAGATCCCGAAAATCAATGATTGTACTCCCTCCGTCCCAGGGGAATTTGCACCACTGGAATTGCACGTGGATTAAAAAAATGGATAATGATATATAGGTAAATATGTGTATATTTGTGTGAATGTGTTTTCTTTTTAAATAGTGTGCAAATTGATATAGGACGACTAAATAAGGAAAGTGTGCAAATTCCACAAGGACATGGGAGTACTTCTTTTCTCCATCTGAATTACTCTATCGAGATTTAATGAGGCATGAACATCACATAGTAATGTCCAAAGGTCGGGAAGTGTTGTAAATATATTATAATTATGAGCATTACTTGTAGAATAAGACACTTAATGAGTTAAAATGTCTGATGGGTTTATCACTAGTATAAATATATCATTGATTATTTTATTGTTAAATATAGAAAAAACACATAAATGTAGTGAAACACTCCTCATCTGGTACGCACCAAACGTAGGTAGTTTTTTTTTTATTAATTAATAAATTTGTGTTTCTCGATTTTTTTATTTTACTAACATAAATAAATCTTAAAATGTCTGCTCAATAAAAAATGAGTACGATTTTTTTTTTTTTAACACGTGATATTTAATTGTCATGATTACATACCCACCAACTTAGACAAAGGTGTCGTACCTTATACTAATCGAAGCATGTGTACGTACGTATATCGTTCAAAGGCTCCCTTTTCTTTTAATTTATTTGGCCGTATGGTGATGATGACGACGACTACGATCGTTTTTCTAGTGTGACAAGTCATATAAATTTCCCCTTAGAAAGTTTAATAGATCAAAGTAACATGTGTTCTAAAACATATAAATATGTTTTAATACAAATAGTCAAGCAATTTAGAGATTTACTATAATTAACTGAAATTAGAGAATTTTTAATCATAATAACGAATACGTACATAAATCTATGGATCAATTTGAATCAATTCGGACACAATTGGGATAATGTTTGTGGACCATACCCCTACTTATAATAATAAGTTAGCATTTATTTTTAATTTGGTCCCTCAATAAATTAAAAATTTTCTAATAGTGTCTACATAGAAAATGCATGATTATTTGATACTTAAATAAGTACATGTAGTAGAAAAAAGGAGTGACTGCGGAAATAATAATTTAGTAAAAGAAAAATAAATGAAAATACAACTCAACGAACTTTTACAAAGTATAAAAAAAAAAGACAGCAGCGAGTGACGAGTCGAGGAAGTCTTCTTCCCGCAAGACAAAATTTTCCCGGTAGTGCTCTTCGATCTTGGAAATTTGTCCCCAAAGGTAAAACGTCACTATCGTCTCCAAGAGTGTAGCACCACAGGTCTTGGAGCTCCGGCGAACAAAACGAGCGTTTCGAACTGGATTGACTCTTAAAACTCTATATGCAGAGAGACAGAGGGAGAAGAGAAGTTTTCTGTGTGTGGCCAGACAGAATGCATGAGGACGTTATTTATAGGCGCACCTCCACTCAATGCAGAAGGAAAAAATGTGTGAGAATTTAATGCGGACGCATTTTCGTTGGTGGTCATGACTGAAACCGAAGTTGACCAGACGCGTTTCCACTGAATGCGCTGGTAGCGTCCCACAAAATTAGCACATGTGTAAAATGCGCTCAATGAAGCATCTAACCGAACCCGTTCAACTCTCTTAACCGGACGGTTCTCCCAAGGCCCAAAGTCCAAGTCCACGGGCGCGGCTTGGCTAGGCTCGGGTCGGCTCGGCGCGCGCATGTGGCAATTTTGATTGACTAGCAATCAACTATAATTTATTATACTCCATTGTTTCCATACTAATATCATGTATATTAGTATTCAAAAAATTCAATGTGGGATGAAGAATTATGACTTATTTAATTCCTTCATTACTTCCATAATTAGGTGTTGAACCATTTGACTTCCGATTCAATTTCTCACTCACCGAAAATTAGTTTTGCGAGTATGAATACACCATTCTCATCTACTCCGTGAGTAAAACGCACTTGTAACAATTAATTTCCGAGAAATTAATTTCAATACCCTAAATTAATTGGTCAACTATTAAAGTCTCAAATAAACTTTAATACCAATTAATTATAAATTAATACCACCAACCATTTTCTATAACAGTACATAACTTAAATTTTAATGGATCACTTTAATTGAATTTAGTTAAAATAATTATATACATTTAATTTGACACATGAAAGCTCAAATACATGGGATATATCTAACATTTCCAAAGATCCTCTGAATTTGAGTATTATCGATTGAATATGAAGTGAGTGAATCAATATTGACTAATCAAACTTAGTCACATGAAATTGTCCTTCAAGATTAAGAAATGGGACCAGGCAATCCCCATATCAGAATACATAATCCACCGTGTTATAGCAAAATATTACTTAATAATAATAACAAAGCTTTTCTTATCAATATATGAATATTGACAATAATCACAAATTTTAGGTGGTTTACTACGCCTTAAAGTATGGGAATGACGAGATAATTATGCGATTATTATGGATAACAAAAATAATTATTAGTGTTTCCATTGAACTCAAAAGGTACTTTATAATCAGCACGTCGATTAGCATATGTAAAACCCATGTTCTAGATTATTAGCAACTCTTGTAAGAGACTGTTACACAAATTCAATTCCAAAACAAAATATAGAACGAAAATAATTTATACATGAAGCATTTAAAGGATATTAGTTACTTTTACTAAAATATAGTCACTACAAAAAAAAGACGCGTTTTTGCGACCGCCTTAAAATCGGTCTCAAACTCATATATTAGCGACCGATCAACGACCGAAATTGACCAGTGGTCTCAAAATAAAAATATTTGCGACCACCGATAAAATTGGTCATTAAACCGATTGATTAGCGACCGCCAAGGCAGGCCGGTCTCTAATCGAACACGATTAACAACCGCCAAAGCGGTCGCTAAACCCAAAGGTTGGTCAAAAAGACCCATTATTTTTAACCGCCAATTCAGCGACCGCAAGGGCGGTCGCTAATTTCAATTATACAATCAGCGACCGCCAATAGGTTGTCGCATATTGGTAAATTTGACATGTTCTTGAAAACGGGTGAGACTCATTAATGGTCGGTTATTAGCGACCGCCTACAACGGTCGCTAATCGTAAAATTGGTCAACATGACCATTAAAATTATTGATTAACAACCGCTCCAGGCGGTCTTTTTTACCCTTTTAGGGAGAATTTGTAGGTCATTTTCTCCTCAACGTCAATTGTTTGCCTTCGCAGGTTTGAACCCATTGAGCCATATTCTTTTTTCACAGGTTCAATGATTAGTGACCGCTGCCACATCGGTCGCTAATCATCAATTTTAAATTAAACAATAACTTTTACAAAAATAAATTTAGTGACCGCCAGCTCAGGTGGTCGCAAATCCCACTATCCGATCGGGTCATATCCGGGCGGATCAGCGACTGACCAGAGGCGGTCGCTGATATTAGTGAACGTTTAGGCGGTCATTGATATTAGCGACCGTTTAGGTGGTCGTTGATCAGAGACCGATGTGAAAAGACGGTCACTAATATTAGCTACCCGCGTTTTAGCGATCGACTTTAATCGGTTATAAATCGGTCGCTAATCCTGTTTTGCGACCAAATATCGGTCGCTAATCCGGATTTTTTTGTAGTGAGTATTCGTTAACTTTACTAAAAAGTACTCCCTCCGTCCCAATTTCGTTTTCCCGTTTGACTGTGCGCGAGGGTTAATGAGAGAGTTGAATTTTAGTATTTAAATGAATAAAGTAGTATTGAGAATGATGAATGGTGAATAAAGTAGTATTGAGAATGGGAAATGGTGAATAAAGTATTATTTAAATGAATAAAGTAATTTTCATTTTAGGGATGTGAAAACAAAATTGGGACGGACCTTTTTGGCAAATGGGAAAACAAAACTGGGACGAAGGGAGTATTACTTTTTAAGGGTATTAGTTCTTTTCACTGGAGGGTATTAGTTGAAGGTTATGACGAATATTAGTTGTTTAAGTAAAATAATATTAGTTGCTTACAGAAAAGAGTATTAATTATTTCCCATGAAATATGGTTTCAAACTCTATCATTGAAAAAGTAAAAATTAAACAGCAAAAACTTGCGTAAGACCGTCTTTTGGCATGAGACGATACAAATTAACACTTATTCTTGTTAATTAAAGTGTTAATAGTGTTAATGCAGTCATGCCCAATTTATTCTCCATCCTATTTTCTCATTCATGAAAGTGTCGCACAAAACTTACTCAAATTAAACTTTTTTCTTAATAATAAATTAGTATTTGAATGACGCCAATCAATCTGACCGTCTCATATAAATCATCTCAACATGAATTCATTTAATCGTATATCTACCTACAATTGAGTTTGAAAAAACTTAATGAAAGATCAGCAATAATTTATCAAATAATATCTAGTTGATTTTCATATGACTCACTGGTCTTAATTACAGATCGAATAAACTCGAAACGATTTGACACAAGATTAAGACACATTATATAAAAAGTATATATAAAGCACACTTGCTGAGTTTTGTGTCCACACTATATATGCTTAATCCCCAAGGAAAAACCTATTTATCTACTCCTTCTTTCTTTAAATAATGAAATCTGAAAACTACATGATAAAATGAAAAACTAACTCTCATGGAAAACCCACCGGTGGAATTTATTCATCGTTATATACCATAACATTTTAAACACGTCAAACTATGTAAGTAAATGTTAATGTATTAGTTTATGAGTATATAGTATTACTGCATGGATGTTATAGTATTAATGAATAAAATTTAATGAAATCAGTTACTTGCGGTGAACAAGTTTTGAATAACCCACATTTCTATATATTGTTTATAACAATCCAACACAAGTGGCAAAAAACATTTAGAAGCAAAATAATATTTCATTTCATCTATCTTTCTCTTAATTAGTGTATGTCAATTCTAAAAAGGAAATTAAATTGCTAATAATATGCTTTTACTTTTGTGTTTTATAAGGTGGCAATATTTTTAATATTCGAGACTTTTTCTTATTTTGAGAACTAATATTTGAAAATATTAATTAAACTTATAACTCAAGCCATGCATGTTTTTGTTGTTATGGTTACTTAAAAAAACCCATTAATTTATACTCAGAACTAATTATTATCACTTCAAGAATCTTATATTTTCTCTTTAAAGTTATGGGCAAATGATCACATGCAAATTTTGAAGGAATATAATTAAATTGCTTTTGAATAATAATATGATTTGTAACAACAAAATTGTAAATCAGAAGGCTAATAACCTATTGAAAGATGGCACATTACCCGTGGGGAACATTGCAATAGAGAGAGATTTTGATTAGTGGTCCAATTGAGATGACATTAGTACTTACTATTAAGATGGACCATTTTGACACTATTAGGGAACATAACCACATGCATATCATATAAGTGTTAGTTAAATCATAACTAAAATTTAATTAATTATCTTATGTCTTGTCAATCCCTCCCCTAACCTTCTTCATCATGATGACATTAGTTAATTTAATTACCAGTTATGGAACCTTAAAATCTCAATAATAATCATTGGTTATTATCCTAACAAGTTACACAAGCTTAACCACACGTAAATATTTAAATATTAGGTTGAATTGTTGATTACAAGTAAATAAACAGTAGGGAAATTATAGTGGGAAACGACTTTTAAAGATTGAATTAACAAGTTAAACACCCTAGCTTTTACTTCTTTTTTCTTAAAAAAATAATTAAACACAAGCAAAGAAGCATTATCTAAAACCCTTTGTTTAAACTCAATCAATTACTAAAAGGTATTGTCGTTGAATTGCACCCTTTGTCCCCCAATCTAGAATAATTACACTAGCTAGGACTCGGAGTAGTATTTGATGCTTTTTGCTTTGTAGTGGGGGAGTGATGGAGGCCTTTCTTCTCACACATAAATGATGGTACGGACTTTGAATGTGAATATATTTCTCGTAACATAGTCTCATATATTATATAGGGAAGATGTATGGAATGAAATTAGTTCATATATAATTCATTTGAGAGTATTCATTATTTTTACTAAAAAATATTAGTTATTTTTATTAAAGGGTATTAGTTGTTTTCACTAAAGATTCTTCGTTTGTTTTCACTAAAGAATCTTCGTTTGTTCTTATTGGACAACTAAGATTCTTCAATGTAAATAAATAATACTCTTTAATGAAAACAATTAATATTTTTTAGTGAAAACAACTAATATTTTTCAATGATTCATATATAAACCAATTTCACTCTATACTTTGTCTTATATAACGTACTAAAATTTCATTTTAACAAAATCAAATCGGACTAGTTAGCGAGTAGATGAATAAGGTACATTTAATAGCATATTTATCTAGCAAATATATATCTAAATTGAGCAGGTCTTCACTAAAATTTATTCACAATATGAAACCAATATCATATATTTTTCAGTAATACCATAATATTATTGACACAACTCAAAGTATTTGTGTTAAAATATTTTGTATTAATTTATAAAAGTAATAATAGTCACTGCAAAATAATAAAGAATTGTCTGCAACTTGCCTACAAAAATTTCTAAGCATGTAGACATCTTCATTCCTCAACCTAGAATCAATTTGCCTAAAAAAAAAAATAAAAAAAAATCTTGGTAATTGTTTCCCTAAAAAAAATTCCTATAAACAATTTACCTACGGAAATTATTATAGACAAATTTGTCTATATAATTAGAAAATTTTGTAAGTCGTAGACAATTCTCATTACGAAATTTTTTGTTGAAAGTTTCGTACCCATATCGACAAATATCATAGGAAATATTTTATTTTTTTATAGTGATTATTAAATGAATGTTATTGTATTAATAAATGAATGTAATAATATTATTAAATAAATTGATTTCATTTGATGAACTTTCATAGAATATCTACCATCTAAATATCATTTCACATTAGAATATCCATTTATGTATAGAGAAAAGCTTATGGTCCTAACTAGAAGATTAATTGAGAGTCTAATATTGAGTTGGGTCTTGTCAATCGAAGAAAGTGGTAAATTATTTGTCTAATTTTAATTGGAGAAACATAAAACTAGATTTTCCAAAAGATAGCGAAAAGGTTTTATAATAATAGGATTTTATTAGTGGGGGAAGGGAACCCCCATCTTAATGCATCTAATCCTTCTCACATCAGTTTAACTAAGGGGGGCACAATCAACTTAACCACCCTCATCTGTCCCTCTTACATTGCTTTAAAATTAAATTAAAATGATCATTTCTTATTATGAAGGTTCGTGCCCATAAATGGACAAAGAAACAGACCCCATAGTTTTGGATTTCGAAAAATTTATGTGGAGTTTATCAACAATAGAATAATTGTTGGTTGCGAATAAAATCACGAAGTTTTCGCTAAATACAATTTAATTTAAACTTTTGAATCATTGCAAATAAAACTTCAAATTTAAATTTATTAGCAATTATAACCAAATGAAAGATTACAATCTGTTAAAAATAATAATTAATTATGTGTTGTCATTCGAATCAACCTAAACATATTAATACAATTAATTATTCATTGTCGAGTAAGTGAAACATCATTTTCAGATAATAAATATTTATGTGTTGGTTCGAATTGCAACCAAATGTTAAGTTGGAGTTTTATTTGCAAAGATTTCAAAAGTTAGATTAGATTGCAATTTGCGAAAAGGCTGTGATTTTATTTGCAATTACCCCATAAAATAAAGAAGAAAAGAAAGATATAGTGTGTTTTTTTTTTATATATTATTAGTTAACAAAAAATGTAGTTAAAAATGTTATTTTACAAAGTCCAATTCTTAGAAGAATGTGCAATTGGGACGTCCAAATCGTGAAAGCCCACTTTAGATGGTGACGAAAAAAGAAATGGGCTTATGTTAATTTCTAGGCCACGGTTATTTGCACTAGCCTTTTTATTAAATACACTACTCTCGAATATTTAAAATTCCAATTTTTTTTTTCATTTACACTATGTTCAAAAAAAAATTTCAAAAAAAGTAAAAATATATCGATTTTTTTTTCAAACATCGAGTAGTGTATTCATCCTGTAAGTGTATTTAACAGATAGGCTAGTGCAAATAACCTATGCCTAATTTCCATGACTTTATTGTAGAAAGGGCCCGGTTAAATACCCTTTAAACATGGGAGATATACCTTCACATTCATTCATCTACCCAATATTATTCACATTACTAAATAAACTACCTAAGATCAATCAACCATACCCTTATTCTATCTAACTTCCTTTGAACTTTCATTTTAAAAACATACCCAATATACACCCCCTCTCCAAAAGCTTGTTGTGACGATGAGTTAAGTTGCTGCGACGACGATGACAATGACAACAACAGGATAACAATGACGGTGACAACATGGATAGTGCCAGTAACATAGTCATTTGAAACCATTATTATGTGTTGTATTTTGATTTTCAGAAATAGTGTTGTTAAATGTATGATAATAGTTCGTGGGTATTTTATTGATAGTGTTCATGGTATTTTGATGATAGTTCTTAGTGTTAGTTTCGATTCATTTTATTACTATCCATAGTTCCAATTCTTAGAATTTAGTATGATTTTATTCGAGTTTTTGGGTTGAAGAAGTATCTTAGTCGGGTTGTAGAAAATACAGAGTACAATTTCGAAAATAGGGCATAAGATTTTGAAACTGGTGTGCCAAAACTTTAACAATTTTTTGACAACCTTGTTTAGAAGTTTTAACATAATTTTGACAAAAAGGTTTCGATAATGTTGCTACCTGATATAAATTCGATGGAATAAATGTGTGTTGGATGTGGCTTTGGAATTGGATAAAACAATAAAGACTAATATAAATATAACAATAAAAGTTCTAACCATTCAAATCAATAATGAAACTTCAATGGTATTGAATGTAAGAAAGTTATATATGCAAGAGAAAATTTTGTGTTTTCTAACTCCAGTCTTAAGGTTGGTGATCCATTTATTGTGTTCTGAAGCCCATATTATTGCCCTATTATCTTTGGGCAATCCATGCATTAAATGCATGTTGTCCTTAGAAGGACTGCACCGGATCTGTCCTAGGGAACATGTCTAGGCCAATTACAATCTGTTAATTGACCGCTAACAGAGAATTTACTATATAAAGGAGATCTTCTCTTATACTAGGTATGATTTTGTCTACCAACTACTGTCGCTTCGATCTTTTATTCATTTTAGGTAAGATTCTTGTCGGGACCGTCCCTTTCTAGCATACAGTCGTTGTCTGAGGCGAGGTCGAGCTTGCCTTAAGCTCAGAGACTGTTAACTAGCTCATGATATTATTTGTTTGCTTAGCTAGCGAGCTGCTTGTCCCGAGGTCGATTTCTTCCTAGGTAGCTCACCAGGTCGGCAAGCTCTTTTTTTCTTGCCGCTTGCTAAAAAATAGACTCTTCTTAAGACTAACTCGCTCGCCTGGCGAGCTCTCCAATGATTGTTCGCCACAAGGTGTGGGGCCTCGCTGAGATTATCGATGTCTAACACTTGGGATAAATAGTGCCACAATAGATAACATGATAAATTTCGGCAACAAATATTTTGGAAAACCATTTCCGAAATATGAATAATATTTCATAAACACTTTTCCGAAAGTTTAACCAAATTTTGGAAGCTATTTTTTGAAAAGTTGCAAAAATTCTTGCAAACTAGATTCAAAATTAGCTTGACGGGAAATTTGAAAAAAAAAAACAATGCAAATGAAAATCATACGACCTATGCCTAAAATATTAATATTTTGTACACAATATACACAACTAACAACACTCAATATTCAAAACAAGGGTTTATATATTGATACATTAAACATAAAACCTATGAAATAAGGAAATATATATATATATATATATATATATATATATATATATGTGTGTGTGTGTGTGTGTGTGTGTGTGTGTTTTGAAGCCCTCTCATTTTCTCCAAATTCTCACTGAAAAACATGAACTAATTGTTGTGGTGTCTTTTATTCTGCTATGATGGAGGCAACACCAATTGTTGACTTTCATTTTAACGTATACGTCTGGTTCTACGCCAATATGAGTGAATGAGGGGGTGTGCATGAAGTATTAATTATTTTGTTTTGTTTTTTTAAGTATTAAGCAATTAAATTTATGTATGTGTAATTTCACAATTTTAATAAACTAATAAAATATTAAATGGGTGTATGTCCAATGTTAGAAATGATATTTCAACTTGGCCCTTGTAGAAATTCCTTTAATTTATTAAAAAGAAGTGGGCTTTTGATATTATTTTCAAAATTTGTTTTCCACTTGTTTTATCTCACAATAAAATTATAAAAATATTATTAGATGACATGTGATATTAGTGGATGTGTATTTTGTAAAATTATATTAAAAAAAAACTATCAATATAATAGTATGACATTAGAGCACTAAGCTATAATATCACTGCAAGATGGGAAAAGTAAAATTTCATTAGTTTTGACTTTTGACTATCGATGGGAAAAGTAAAATTCATTCGTTTCGAATATCAATTCGTTTGACAAACTTGAAATCATGTTTTAACATTTTATTGTAATATTTTTAATTTATATAACACATAACGATAATACTTTTATAATTTGAAATAACATTTTAATATTTTATTAATATGTAACACTTACATTCAACATTTTTTTGTTGTTGAAGGAAATAAAAACCTATTACAGTGATTATAATAACACGACAACATTACTAATCCATCTGAGAGGTTAAACCTTCAAACACTGAGGAAAATTTGTTGCAATCTAATTGTGAGAAGATGGAGAGTTAGCACAAGAGAGAAATCCATGAGTAATTTTAAAGACTTCTTAGCAAATAAGAACACCCTCACACTAACGTGTCTTTCAATTTCTTCACCGTGTTCTTCTCTTCTCGATCAAAATAACAACTAGGTATACTGAAGGATACAAAAGTGCATCTGACCTACTATAAAAAAAAATCAATAGTCTTCCCCTAGACAAAGCACAATAAAAAAGGAAATAGCAAAAATCCATAAAAAAAAATATAGCCATACAAGACGTGGAGGGTCTCACATCTACAAACCTAGGGGAGAGAGGAAAACTCAAAAGTTTGAAACAATAAACTAAAGGAAAAAAAAAAACTAAGGGGCTGCTTGGTTAGAAACTCTTCAATGGTAATGAGAATGAGATGGAAAATTAGTGTAATTATGATGGCTAATGAGAACAAAATCACCACCTCTCCTCCTAAATAGGGTAATCACTACCTCATTTTGATTACCCTATTTTCTCCCTATAATCCTCCTCCTCAATCACTCCCCCATTCCTCCACCAACAATCATTTGTTGCCCACTCCTATTTCAAATTTGAGACATGACACTAGCAATGGAGTCACAATTGTAACAAGCTTTCAGCCAATATATCATTTTTATTATGAGGACATACATGGAAAATAATTTTTATTCCCATTACCATTAAGGAATTGCTAAACAAGCGCTCCCTAAAAACATAAAACTAAGTAAAAGAAAGAACCAAAAGAAACAGAAAAACTATGATCAAACTGGTCACCTACCAAGCAGACACCGTGACAATGATGTCATTGATCTGAAAAATAAAAAACAAGAGAATCCGATCCCAATTAAAATTGAGAGACAGACAGTGACGACAAGGGTGGTAGCGACTATAGATTTAAGCTCTTTTGGGTTCTCTCAACAAGAGGCGAGACAGGGGCGGTGGCGGTAGTAGCAATGGTGGTTTTCCGTCCGCACAGTCTAGCATGTACATTTAGAGAGGTTGACTTCTACAGGCCCTCTATTCGCCTATGTATGTCAATTCACACAAGCAACAAGGGTTGTGGTCTATTAAGATTTCCTTTGAAAAACCAAACGCAAAGCACTATGCCGAAATCAGTAAAAACCAAAAGTATAGAGCGTAGAGCATTCTTGACTTGATCTTGATTCGTACAAGCGTAGTAGCCTTGTGACAATGTCCTTTCTGGTATATCTTATACATCGATCAAACAAGCTTTCACTTCAAAAGAGGTAGAAATTTCAGTGGTGGAGGAAGCAAGGGGGATGCAGCGGGGAAATGAGATGATGCGGTATTGTTCATAGGGTTTGTTATGTTTTGATATGTAGAATTTTTTTGTACTTACATGCAACACTTTAAAAAAAATTCATATGTAACACTTTTACATTGATAATATTTTTTTAGTTATTACTTTTACATAAATAACATATTTGTGTACCAATTTATGATATATTTTAAATAATGTTAATGATTTTTTTAGTGTACACATAATAACTAAATTAGTAAATATATTATATTCACTCTATATATATATATACATGTTCCTATAAATTAATAAGCATGTCATATGTATGAGTAGTTCTTGTATGCGGCTGTCTCATGCCATTAGACGATGTGATGGGGTAGGAACTGGGACATTATGCATTTACACTTTGACAGGAGATAAGTATTAATTTGTATTACCTCACGCAATGAGACGGTCTCACGCAAATTTCTTCCCATACATACATATATATATATATATATATATATATATATATATATATTTTATATTCATTAAATCTATTTATCACTTTAAAATAATTTATTTTATATAATAAAATATGTATTCTTACTGAACACCTATAAAATATATAATTTACATACATTTTATTTAAGGAATAAAATAAAAGAATAGACGATGGTCCCGTTTTCGAAAAATAAAATGGGAATTCAGGAGCAACATTTTTTTTAAACCTTTTCCTCAGAGAGTTCAGCAAGAGTGAAGAGTTCTCAAGTCACTGCTCTGCTCAGAGGCTGAGCTACCAAGTCAGTGTGAGCTTGGAGGCTCATGCTCTGAACAGCGCAGTGACTCGAGAGATTACACTTCAAGTCACTGCTCTGCTTAGAGGCTGAGCTACCAAGTCAGTGTGAAGGCTTGGAGGCCCATGCTCTAAGCAAGGCAGTGACTCGAGATACTGAACTCTCAATAGACTTGGATTGGATCTTGTTGACTTGATCAGGACCCCTTTTGGTGGGATCCTTGGATTGATTGACTTCAAAACTTTCCAATCCGATCTTGTTGACTTGATCAGGACCCCTTTTGATCTTGTTGACTAGGGTTAGTGAGACCCCTTTTGATCAAAGGGAGAGTGGACGTAGGATGTTGAAATCCGAACCACTATAAATCTTGTCCATTTACTGCTCTATTCAATTCTGTCTTCTTTATTTTATTATGCTCTTATTAAAGATCTTGTTAAAAGACATAATTTTAAAGCTTTCGCAATTAATCTACTTAGTGGGACCAACAAGTGGTATCAGAGCAGTGTGTTCAAAGACCACTGCTTTGTAAAGCTTTTTGGTGGTCACCGGGCAGATCCATTGCTCTTTGTTGTGTTTGATCAAACTTCTTGTTTAATTTTTATTGAGTAAAAATTTCTTCAAAATCTTCATATAAGAGCCGCAAGTTATCAGAATTCTCCTTTGAGGATTACAACTACTGGAGCTTCATGATGAGTAATCATCTTGGAGTTATTCATCACCGCATGTTAGATGTGGTAGAGAGTGACCCAATTCAATTTTACTGGACTCCTATTGATAGTGGCAGGTCAGAGTCCAGAGAAGAAACAAGTGAAACTGCCCAGAAAGCTGCTGAGGACAGAGTTCTCAGACAGAAGATCCTCAAGAAGAAAGACGAGCTTGACAATGATGAGAGGAAACTCTATAATTTGGACCAGGTGGCAAGGACTAAAATCATCAACACACTCACAAAGGAGGTGATAGAAAAAGTCAGAACTTGTGCCACTGCCAAGGAAATGTGGGATAAACTTGCCTTGCTCTGTGAAGGAACAGAGAAGATTAAGGACAACAAACTCTAAGCTGTTAAACACTCGTTTGACACATTTAAGATGAAACCAGACGAGACCATTGACCAGCTGGATATGCGCCTTACAAATCTCCTTAACAAGGCTAGTGCCTTAGGTAAGACTTATTCAGAGAAAGAGATTAATAGTAAAATTTTGCGTCCACTAACCAGCAGGTGGAGAATCAAAGTGACTGTGATTAAAGACAATAAAGATCTCAACACTCTGGATCATCATCTCCTGTTGTCTGATCTCAAAGCTTACGAGTATGATCTTCAAGAGGAGGATCAAACAGAAGAGGTTTCCTCTTCTGGCCAGAAAGGAGTTGCATTTTCCTCAACTATCAAGACAGATGATAAGCCAAAGGAGTCTACTGCAGATGACTTGAGTCTCAAGGAGCAGGTAGCACTTCTAACCCGTAAACTTGATAAGATGAGTTCTAAATATGGCATGTACAAAAAACACTGGAAGGAATCTACTAGAGATAGGAAGACTTCCTTCAAAGCTGCAGATAAAGAGAGAACATCTGGAGACTCAAGGGAGACCAAATTCAGAACTCCAGAGAGGAGGAGAGATAGCAGCTCTGGGAGATCAGATTACCAGAGGAGGGATAGCAGTTCTGGCAGATCTGATTACCAGAGAAGAGAGAGTAGTCCAGCCAGAACATAGTACAACCAGAGGAGGAGAGATTCAAGTCCCAGTCCCAGAGGAGATAACACCTGTTACACCTGTAACAAGCCTGTTCACTACAGCTATGATTGTCCTCAATTGACTCCTAGAGAAAGAGAAGAGAAAAGACTCAAGAGAGATAGGAGATATGCAGACAAGAGAGCACTACTGGCAGAAGCAGAGGAGGAGGACACTAGTTCCAGTTCTTCTTCTTCTGATTTCGGATCTGATGATGATGTATGTCTTATGGCAGACATCACTGAGGTAAATGAACCTACCCTATGCTTATCTAATTCCAAATATACTGAATCATCTCATTCATCTGGTAACTTCAGAGAGTCTGATATGCAACAAATGCTATCAGATCTCCAAAATTGTGTTCAATTATGTCAAAAACTTGAGAAAGAAAATGGTAGGCTCAGAGCTGAAGTTCAATCCATATCCCATGAGCAAAAATCCACCAGAGAACTCATGAAAGATCATTCCAAAGAAGTCTCTGAACTCCAGGATAAGATCACAGAAAGAGATACTCTGGTAGATCAACTCATGAAGGAAAAGAACTCTCAGGAAGATGAGTTCAATGAACTTAGAGCTAAATACTAGACTCTTATCAAGGGAAAACAAGTTGAGAAAACTATAGAAGAGATACCCATGCCCAGAGAAGCTCCTAAGATACCATCTGTTGTATCCATTATATCAGAGTCTTCTCAGCGCATTAATGATAAGAGTGGTTTAGGATATTCTGGAGTTACTACCAAATCTCATAAATATCTTCGCAACAAAGATAAGTCTGTAAGATTTGGTGAATTGGTAGAAATCTGGGATGAAAAAGACTCAACTGGTAATGGTTACAAAGTGGTTCACAATCCTGGTTGGAAAAGGAACCACTCTGCTAATCTCATAGAATATAGTCCAGAAGAGTTGACTGTCCTGGAAGAAAGAATCCTAGAGATTAAACGTCAACAAGGGGAATCATTGAAGGTTGATGGATCTGTTAACAATAAATCTCAAAGAGTAGAACTTACTCAGATTGGAGGACCCCAGAGAAATCCTCAAAGAGTGGAACCTAACCAAATTAGGGGACCTCAGAGGAGACACTCAAGAAGGGGGAATTCCAATCAGAATAGGAACTATCAGAGATGGAATATGTCCAACAGAACCAGGTACCCCAGAGACGGTTTTCTCAGAGGAATCAATTCCAGAACAGATACACTCAGAGGAACTATAACCACCAGAAAAGGTCCAGTTTTCATCAAGATCAGAGACTCATCTATAGAAAACCAACTGATCTGGGTAGTTATGACACCAGAGATGGTTCTTCTAGGATGTACCTTTACAACTAGACCTTTAAGACCATGTCTTTAAGGCAGGCCATTCCAAAGGCTAGATTTGAGAAAAGATACACTAGACCTGTTTATAGGAAAGGTGTTCTGATCTGACCAGTAGCTCAATATATCATTGTAAGAGGACATGTGCTGGTAGATAGATTTGGAAGGAAGATAAGATCTCCTCATCCAGCAAGGGATGATCTTTATCTTTGGATTCCTACAAAACCTGCAACTAACCAATCAGGACTCAGCTCTAGTAGGGGACCTAATTGATCTCTCTGCAGGATGATAAGAGCCCATTGGAGAAAGGACTTTCAAGCAAACATGTGTGGTACATTGATAGTGGATGTTCCAAGCACATGACATTCCAGAAAGATCATCTCCAGGATTTCAAGCCATTGAATGGGCCAAGAGTGATGTTTGGTGACAACAACTATGGAGTTACCAGAGGTGTTGGAAAATTGACTTTTAATGGCGTGTCTGTAGATGAAGTCTACTATGTTGAAGGACTCAAGCATAATCTGCTTTCAGTATCCCAATTTTGTGACAGGGGATACTCAGTGAAGTTTTCTAGTGATTCATTCACTGTCTTTTCTTCTGATTATAATGATATTTTGCTTATAGGCTTGAGGAAGGGTAACATTTATCTTGCAGATTTTAGCAGTTGCCCAAGAAATGCTTGCCTGGTTGCTAAAGGATCTGCAGAAGACAGCTGGTTATGGCACAAGAGATTGAGTCACCTTAACTTCAAAACACTGAATAAGATTGCCAGAAAAGGTCTCATTCGAGGTCTTCCTAATGAAGTGTTTAAGAAGGATCAGGTTTGTGATTCATGCCAGAAGGGTAAACAACCCAAGACTTCTTTTAAGGATGTCGAGAGCACAACCACAACCAGAGTACTTCAACTACTTCACATGGACCTGTTTGGACCTGTTTCTCCTCTTAGTTTCAGTGGAAGGAAGTATACCTTGGTGATAGTAGATGACTTTTCAAGATACACTTGGGTAGTGTTCTTGTTTAAGAAAAATGAAACTATCACTAAGCTGCCAGAATTCTTCAAGCAGATTCAGAATGAGCAGAACCAAAGCATAGTCAGGATTAGAAGTGACAAAGGGACAGAGTTTCTGAATTCACACATTGCAGAATATTGCAAGGAACATGGAATTTTTCATGAGACATCTGCTGCTAGGACACCCCAATAAAATGGAGTAGCAGAAAGGAGGAATAGAACCCTAAAGGAAGCTGCGAGGACTCTTCTAGCAGAGTACAACACACCACAAAGGTTTTGGGCAGAAGCTATCAACACAGCCTGTTATACCCAGAACAAATCCCTAATTGCCCAGAGACATGGTAAGACTCCATATGAGGTATGGAAAGGTAAAACCCCATCTGTTTCATATTTTCACATTTTTTGTTGCAAGTGTTTCATCCATGACAATGGGAAATCAAAATTAAAAACTTTTGATGCTAAAGTAGCAGATGAAATATTTTTGGGATATTCCAACGCTAGCAAAGCATTTAGAGTTTTTAATAAGAATTCATTTTGTGTGGAGGAAACACCTCATGTTGTTTTTTATGAATCTGTTTTTGAGTGCAAGGTGGACTTAAAGTCTTCTGATGAGAAATAGAATCAGACTACTCCCAGAGTAATTAAGGTCAATCCAACTATTCTTGACTCAGATTTAGATTCAGATTCAGATGATGACCCATCTTCTGGTTCTCTGATGAAGAAGTCTTCACAAGGAGCAGAACCAGAAGAGGTAGGAACTCCTGTAGGGGGAAGCTCTCCTGCAATTGGTGATATTCACCAAGGTACTGCAGTAGATGGTCAACCAGGCAAGGCCATGGGAAGGAGGACCCTAGTTGATCACCCCAATGACCTGATAATTGGAGATCAAACTAAGGGTGTCCAGATTAGGAGAACTCTCAACTTAGCTGCCTTATTCAGTTGCTATGTGTCCTTGATTGAGCCCAAGAACATCAAGGAGGCACTGAAAGATTCAAATTGGATTATTGTTATACAAGAGGAGTTGAATTAATTCACCAGACAGGATGTTTGGGAGCTGGTAGACAGACCAAGACATCAAAAGGTGATAGGCACTAAGTGGGTTTTCAAGAATAAGAAAGATGAGAATGATGTCATTACTAGGAACAAGGCAAGGCTAGTGGCTCAGGGCTATTCTCAGTCTGAAGGAATAGACTATGATGAGACTTTTGCTCCTGTTGTCAGACTAGAAGCCATTAGATTGTTCTTAGCATATACTGCTCACATGAAGTTCAAAGTATACCAGATGGATGTGAAATCTTTCTTTCTTAATGGGACTCTCATTGAGGAAGTGTATGTTGAACAACCTTCTGGTTTTGAACAAGGTGACAAAGTGTTTAAGCTTAAGAAAGCTCTTTATGGGCTGAAGCAGGCACCCAGAGCATGGTATGACACTGTTTCTCTGTTTCTTCTGGACAATGGTTTTACTAAGGGTAAGATTGATAGGACCTTGTTTAGGAAAGAAGAAGGAAATGACATCCTTCTGGTCCAAATATATGTTGATGACATTATATTTGGATCCCCTAACAAGAAGCTGTGTGAGAAGTTTGGTGAACTCATGCAGAGCCAGTTTGAGATGTCTATGATGGGTGAGATGAATTATTTCTTAGGTCTGCAGGTAAAGCAATCAGAGAAGGGAATTTTCATCAATCAGGCAAAGTACATCAGAAACATGTTAGAAAAATTTGGAATAGGATCTAGCAAAGCATCCAAGATTCCTATAATGACAAATTTCAACATAGATCCAGATGAGTCTGGAGAGAATGTGGACCAGACTCAGTACAGAGCACTTATTGGTTCTCTTCTGTACTTGACTGCAAGCAGACCAGATATAACCTTTGCAGTTGGTGTGTGTGCAAGATTTCAAGCTAATCCTAAGAAAAGTCATTTGGAAGCAGCTAGGAAGATATTGAAGTATCTTAAAGGGACAGTAAACTTGGGGTTATGGTATCCCGCAGATGACAATTTAGAGTTAAGTGATTATTCGGATTCAGACTATGGTGGGTGCAGAATAGATAGGAAGTCTACAAGTGGAACATGCCAATTTTTAGGAAATAAATTGGTATCTTGGTTTTCTAAGAAGCAGACTTCAGTTGCTACATCAACAACAGAAGCAGAGTACATGGCCGCAGGCAGCTGTTATTCACAACTACGCTGGATTAGTCAACAGTTAAGGGACTACCAGATTAGAGCTAAATATATCCCAATCTTTTGTGATAGTAATAGTGCAATAGCAATCACCTAGAATCCAGTTCTTCATACCAGATGCAAACATGTTGATATAAGGCATCACTTTATTAGAGACCATGTTGAGAAGGGAGATATAAGGATGGAAAAGATTGCAACAGAGAAGCAGAGAGCAGATATTCTGACTAAGCCTTTGGCTGAAACCATATTCAGAGAGTTAACTTTTGAGTTAGGATTATTAGATCCAGAGACAGATTTGGTTTAGGGGGAACATCAGAGAAGTATCCTTTGTTTCATTTTGTTACATAATTCTTATGTATTCAAACTAACATGCCTACAGGTTAGATATACCAAGGAAGTTACATCTCCAGATGAGGTTTGTACCAGATGAGGCGTGTACCAGGTGAGGTACATCCCAGATGAGGTGCAGAAACAGATTCCAGAGAAATCTGGAGTCAAATTTGACCAGAACCAGATGTGGTTCCATCAGATGAGATGTAACACCAGACTAACCGTGGTTTCATCTGGTTACAATATCAGGTGAAAGGTATGTATTTACTTCTCTGGCCTCTGATCATTGAGATACACTTTCAAAATTAGTAAATACACTCAAAACGTTTCATCTTCGATGTATTTAAGACTAGGGTAGAGGGACTAGGCAAGTCAATCATTTCGCTTTTTCTCTTGACTGCCACAAAACCCCCTCGATCCCAGTCCCAATAACCATGCCCACGCACTATATTAAATCTGTAACTTGCCTTTTAATCTTGGCCGTCGGATTTAATTACTGTGCAATATGTCAATCAATTCTAAAATTGATTTTGTTCCCTAAAATTAAATTTTACCATTACACGCGTTCACACTTCATATATTTTCAAATCCACGCGTCTTTTCCTATTTAAACCAAAAAATTTCGTTCTGTCTTTTCACGTTTTCTTACTCTCAAACCCTAACATCTCTCTCTGCAAGTTATCTCTTTTATGTTTCTCTCTCCCTACCTTAGCAATGGCACCCAAATGCAATTTCGACCCTGAGCACGTGTGCAAAAAGCTCAAATCGGAGATGGTGGTTGATTTCTATTCCACCAAGAATTCGGCAGCCCTGGAGATTCTGGAGTTGCTAAGGAAGTCTGGAGTAGAGGAGTTGATCTCCAAGGTTCCCAAGGATCTGCGCACCTTGGATGGGTACGCTGCCCAATTTTTGGTCAGGATGAAGATCCACGATGACCACATCTCCTCCAAGCTTGACAAGGAGGACGTCGTTTTCTCGAAGCACGATTTTTGCAGACTTTTTGGAAATCTTTCTTCGGAAGGTGTGGACCCTTTGAAGTATAAGGAAGGAGAAGCAGTGGAGTTGTTCAAGTTATTTGCCAGAATTTGACCAAGGGGTTTTTGGATAAGCACTTGAGGCAAAGGTACAAGGTTTTATTTGATATTGTTGTCGAAGTTTTGATGTGTGAAAGCCATAGCACAGATGCCATCTTCACGGGCAGGCTCTGTGTTATGAGGGCTATCTTTGACGGTGCCAAGTGTAATTGGGCCGAGTTCTTCTAGGGCGTATTGAGGAAGAACAAGTTGAAGGTGCAGAAGGAGGAGTGTCCCAGCTTGCCATGAGAGCAGCAGTACTTCTTCAATGCAAACGTGTCTCTTGGCACAAAGCTTACTCTGATCCTGGACTCTATCTTCCCAGAGAAGAAGTGGAAGGACTCTTGGTGCAAGGGCTTCCACAAATCCAAGATCCTTTTCTCCAAGGATGGTCCTCTTCATGGTCATCTCGACTCTGATGGAGAAGCAGCCATCCCTGCCCCTCCTCTCCAAGCGGTGCCCTCATCTGCTAAGGGGCAGAAGCAGCAGAAGAGCAAGAAGAAACCTGCTGAAGCTACTGGTTCGTCAACCATAGCTTTCTCTGGTTCCTCAGAGGAGGACCAGATTCCCCTTCAAGATGTGTTGAAGAAGAAGGGTGATGGTGAAAAAGCTGCCAAGAAGGCAGGAGCAGCTAAGAGGAAAAGGTCAGAAGATGCTAAGAAGGTCTCTGCAAAGAAGCCCAAATCAAGTAGAAGGGCTAAGAAGACTCTTCTGGTGGATGAGCCATCAGAGGAAGAGGTTGAAGAAGTAGCAGAGGAGGTTGAGCCTCTTATGAGGAAGTCCAAGGCCAAGAGGGCCATTCTTCAAGAGTCAGATTCTGGATCTGATCTTGGAGATGCACTGGAGCAGACGATTGATGAAGCTGCCAGAATCTTGCAAGACTCAAATGCTCCAGTCTCTTCTGTTGAGGTAAACGCTCCTTTCCCATCCTCTGACCCCATTAACCTTGTATTCCCCACTACTTCTCCCCCAGAAACCCATACCCAAACTACCTCCCCTGCTCCTGGTGCCCCCATTTCTTCACCAGGGCAAACCTTACCTGATACACATATATACACTCCCTCCACCATCCCTACACAAACACCATCTCCCCCCACCTCACAAATCCCTCTCCCCACTAATCCTTCTCCCCCAGCCTCTGTACCAGAAGTCCCATCTTCTTCTAGTGCAGAACAACCTTTTCCCTCTGCCTCTACCTCACAGATCCCTACCCCTCCCCAATCTCATACAGAACAGATCCCTTCCATGGCTGTGGGATTCTCTGCTCCCCCTCTTTCTCCCACATGCCTATCTAGTAATGATAGTGAAGATGAGGATGCTTCACTTGAGCCTGCTGGCTTAGCCCCATCCTCCCCTACCTCTGGGCCCAAACCCTTTTCATTCTCATCTGATGATATGGGTCCCATTAGGCAGATTATGAGTGTAAGTGCTCGGCTCTGGCTAAGAGAGCACTTCTCTATTCTTCTTGAGCACTTACCCCTTCTGGCGAATCTGACTGACGCCAAGGTCTGGAGCAAGGCCAGACTCGAGGATGTGGAGGACCTGATGCTTTTGCTTGAAGAAATGGGTCCTCATAGTTTCACTGCCTGGGAGATTGATTTAAAGAAGAAACTGAATCTCCAGAATCCTGTGGAGCTTGAGACTCCAGAGGCAGCCAAGATGGTAATTCGCACCTTGTTGATCCAGCAGGGAGTAATGATCTTCCCAGAGGGCCCCTCTTACAAGTTTGGCCCACATTTCTCATTTCCTCCAGAGCTCTACTCTGATGAGGAGGACTTTGATGTGACTCCTGTCGTGCTCCAGAAGATGAAGGTCTTCTTCAATGAGCAGATCATGCAAATCGGCAGATTCTCCAAGGCCATGCAGCACCTGGCTCCTGCTTTGGTTTAACACCAGATTAAGGATGAGAGGAGAAAATTCTTGAAGCAGATCAAGGATGTTTTTGCCTCTGCCAAAGAAGCTTTCAAGTCTGACTGCCTATACTTAAAGATGGATGTGCACGAAAGCCAGAGGCAGATCCAACAATATATCTTGGACCAGGTGAGACCCGTCTCCGTGCTGAAGGTAGAGATGGCCTCACAAATGCTGCAGACTGCAAAGCTCAAGGATTCCCTCCAGGAGATGCTCGAGAAGCAAGAGAAGTTGGTTGCAGAATCCAAAGCCTACCTGGAGGAAGCCAGGAAACTCCGTGATCTTCACTCTTCCTCCTCCACTGCCTTGCCTGATCTCATAAGGCAGGTAGTGCAACCCCTGTTTGATGAAGTTAAAAAGGGGAAAGAACAGGCCAGAACTGATCTGGCGAAGACCACTATGGAGACTCTCTTTAGCCATGGGGCTCGTCTGGACCTGTTGGAGAACACATTGGCCCAGGCGGAGCTGCAGAAGAAGAAGAAGGAAGAGTTGAAATCTCTTACCATGGCTAAGCAGCTGGCGGTATAGGAAGAGTCCACTGATACAGAGCAGGATCCTATTTCTTTGTCTGGACCTGCCAAGAGAAAGATAAGGAAAGTCAAGAAGAGCTTCCTTGAATCTGTCGTTGAAGAGGCAGAGAAGAGGTTCAAGGAAGAGACGCCTGAAGAGAGGCAAGCTCCGATTAGGAAGAACATAGATGAAGAGCAGAGGCTCCGATATGTTAGGAGGCAGAACAAGAAGACCAGAGAAGCTGGCATCTCTTCTGGTGCCAGTGGATCCAGCCAGAGAAGAAAGGCTCCTATGGAAGTGATGGAGATATTGCCTCTCAGGACAGAAGGGTCCTTTGACTCTACTGTGCATGTGCCCTTGATTGAAAGATGGAGAGAGGCAAAGACTTTGTGGTTCATCCAGCATTACATCCAAAGGCCTCCACCAGAGGATGATGCGCTCATCAACAGGACTTTCCACACTTGGATGAAGGCATACGATGCAGGGCTCTATAAGCAGCTGATGGATTCAACAATAGAGTTCAACCTGGAAGTCACTGCCCCTGAATTCCATTATCTTAACACTCCCATGATAGGGGACCAGGTGGACTGGGCAGAACTGAAGAAGCTTTACAAGACTAAGGTGTTGGCAAACTTCACTCCAACATCTTCTGCAGAGCTCAAGGCCATTCAAGACAGGTTCTTTGACTGGTTCCTGGTACCTAAGGAGAACAGAAGATATGCTTAGAATAGGACCAGAAGTGAATTAAAATTTGTAATCTTCTTTGTTCCTATTATTAATGAAATATCACATCTTCTCTGTCTTAAAGACAACTCATTGTTGTCTTCTTGTTTGCCAGATAAGATCTATTCTAAGGTCTTATCATTTTATTATTTTTATGCTTAAGTGTTTATGTTCAGTTCTGGTTGTGTTTTAACTCCATCAAAAAGGGGGAAATTGTTAGGATAAAAATTGTTAGTTTTGATGCGTTAAAACAAACCAGAAAATGTAATAGGACCATCTGGACCTGTTAGCCAGATGAGGAACTAGATTAGGACTTAGTCTAGGGGAACTGCCAGACCAGAAGACTTCACCAGAAGACCTACCAGAAGACCCTCCAGAGGACTTTTACCAGAGGACTTCTCCAGAGGACTCCACCAGAAGACTTCACCAGATGAGACTGACCAGAGGCAGAGAACCTTCCCCAGACCAGACGAGTCTGGTGAAACAAAAGATGCTCAGAATCATCTCCTGATTCTTCTGAGTAATATGTTTCTTAACCAACTCTGGACCAGAAGACACTGATGTTGCCTGGTACCTGGTCCTGCCTTCTCTGGAGAGAATCAGAGTTAGGCATTGGAAGCACTTGACCGTTGGTGATTTAATCAAGTCAACAAGATCGGATTGGAAAGTTTTGAAGTCAATCAATCCAAGGATCCCACCAACCCAATCAATCAATTAGGGAATTGATTGATTGAAAGCTTCCCTAAATAGAGGATCTGATTAGATTAGCTCTCCAACGGCTAAACCTTAATCACCTCTATAAATACAAAAGTGCAGACTCAAAGAAAGGCTCCAGATCCTCACGCGCAAGAAGACATCTTCCAAGCCTTGTTCATTCACTCTTAAGCACTCTTATTGCTCTTATTTTACATATACTCTTAAAGGAGTTGTTGAATCTCAACATGTTCATCTCTAAGAAAAGGTTGAAGGCTGTAGACTTTAGATCTAAGCTAGATCTAAAGTGATTGTAAGAAGGAACTGGTACTTCACAATTCCAGTACGTAAGTGGTTTGTTGGTTGGTTAGTGAGACCCCTTTTGATCAAAGGGAGAGTGGACGTAGGATATTGAAATCCGAACCACTATAAATCTGGTCCATTTACTGCTCTATTCAATTCTGTCTTGTTTATTTTATTGTGCTCTTATTAAAGATCTTGTTAAAAGACATAATTTTAAAGCTTCTGCAATTAATCTACTTAGTGGGACCAACAGGAGGAAATCCACGAGGGGCTCTGCGGGAACCACGCCGGGGGCCAGGTACTCGCCCAAAAAGTTATCCGCCAAGGCTATTTTTGGCTCACCTTGAAGAAGGACGCGATCAGCTACGCAAGGGTATGCCACAAATGCCAAATATACTTGCCAGCAATTCACTAGGCTCCAACCGAGCTCACTTCAATCTTAAGCCTGTGGTCGTTTGCAAAGTGGGGGATCGATCTCATTGGCCCTTTGCCCACAACTCCGTGCAGCGTCAAGTACGCAATCGTGGTCGTGGATTACTTCACCAAGTGGGTGGAGGCGGAGTCGTTGAAGACAATCGACCAGGAGCACGTCATCAGGTTCATCTGGCGCAATATAATTTGCCGCTTCGGTCTCCCGCAAGTCATCATTTCGGATAACGGGAAGCAGTTCGACGGGTTGGAGATGGAGAGATTCTGCCAGAAACATAAGATCAAGAGGTTATTCTCGACGCCCTATCACCCACAGTCAAACGGGCAGGTCGAGGCAGTAAACAAAATAATCAAACACACGTTGAAGGCAAGGTTGGAAGAAAGCAAAGGGACGTGGGCGAGCAAGTTACCCGAAGTACTATGGTCGTACAGGACAACCAGTCGTACGGCCATCGGGGAGACTCCCTTCGCTCTGGCCTTCGGGACGGAAGCAGTCATCCCGATGAAGGTCGCCATCCCGAGCCTTCGCACCTCGCAGCTCGTGGAGGCCGGCAACAACGAAGCCATGTTGAACGAGCTGAATCTGTTAGAAGAAAGAAGGCTATCCGCCGAACAGAAAAACTTAATCTATAAGCAGCGTGCATAGAGGTACTTCAACTCGAAAGTCAAAGGCAGAGAGTTGAAGGCGGGGACCTCGTCTTGTGACGGACGGTCGGGCAGCCCAAGGGGGCATTTGGCCCGAATTGGTGATTGCCAAATTTGTTAAAGCACAAAATTCGAACTCACTCACAAGTGTACGAGATCGTTGTTATAGTAAGACAATTGACCAAGTTAAATATCGAACCACGAGACTAGTAGCTAGTATAGCCTTAATGTTATGCGTCGGCACGTAATTGTAGTGCGGATCAATGTTTTAGGAATGGAATTTTCTCGAAATTAAAACACAAATGAAAGCAACTAAACAAATCAAAGCAATTAACATAATGAAAGCAATAAGCAATTACTAATTTTAGGGATTTTTCAAACAATTAAACGAGACGTGTTCGGGTGTTCATCATCACATGAGGATCAAGTACACGATCGATAAGTAATAACTATTCAAGTTTCCGATCAACTATAGAAGCAATCACTAAATATCATGTATTCACTGTACTGGATAAGCCTAGGTAAACACGTCAAATGAAAACATCGGATCTTTAATCTTCTCACTTATCACCAATTTCTCAATTAAGCAACATGTGTAAGGAATATAGGGTTCTAATGAAAATACCCAACTCTCGTTGCGATACTCCAATATCCACTCAAATTTCATAAATCACTCACACCCATACTAGATCATGCACCGACCCAACTCTCGTTGCGATAAACACACAATCTAAATATGAATTACAAGAGCAATCATGAAATCGAACAATCAAAACCATAATCCTAATAGATTGACCTTCAACTAGAATAAATATCACAAATCAAGTCAAATACTCAATTACTCATGTAAACTCAAACACTCAAACACAAGACAATTAACTATGCATCATAACAAACAAGCTCATATGAAATAAAGAACAATAATCCATAAACATAGAAATTAACCAAAAGGAAATGAAATTAAGGAAGTAAATCACCTCTTAGGAATTGATTTAACTACAAAACTTGAGAATCCTTGCTTGAAATGAAAAGGACACTAAATTGAAAGTTTAATCTAATCTAAACTATGCTAGAAATTTAAAAAAAGGCAAAAGAAAAATGAAAAGAAAAAAAAAAGGAAGAAAACTATTTTAGGGGATTAGGGTTCTTGTTATCTAAGAGTGTCTTTTCAATCTCATGAAAAATGATATTTAAAGTGTGGAATGAGGGTATTGGAACGAAATTGCAATTAAATCCTTGAAGAATGGTGAATTTTCGGATTTTTAAGCCTTCTCCCGAGTAACTAGCAATATCTCGTGAAATCTCGCGAGATCTTCAATATCTCGCGAGAAATTGAAATGCTTGAAATTGGCTTGAACATCCTCTGCACGGTTTTCATCTCGGTTTGGACAAAAGGGCTCGGCCGAGATGAATCATTCCAAACCGAGAGATTGGCTACGGCGTTAGTGTCTCGATTTGGACCAAATGGGCTCGGTTTGGGCTATGAGTGGCTCGGTCGAGATGAATACTTCTTCTTTCTCCTCACTTTTTCTGCAATTTTCGGCACAGGAGCTTTTCCGGCGGCGTTGGCAGCTGCTTTCCGGCGCGATGCTTCCAGGCGTTGCTACGTTTTCCAGCCATGCTCGATTCCGGCGTCGAGCTTCTCAGAATTTTCGGTTCGCGGCTTCGATTGTTTCCAGGCGAGAGCTAATTTCCGGCGTGAAGCTCGACGGTTCCCAGCTTCGAACAAGCTTTATTCCATCTCAATCTCATTTCTCTCTCTTCATGAAAATGGTGGGAAGCTTCTTCTTGGCGATTTCCTGTAACAGCTTTAATTTCTGCCTTTTTAGCAGCAAGGTGTGGCTTCTCTCTTGAACAATGGCGCTGCTTTCTTCAATTTCCGGTGCGACGGAATTTCCGGCGAGCTTAATTTCAGCAACGAGGAGTTGCTGCTTCGAATCATCCATGAATGTGGTGGTGGGTTTCTTTTGTCCTTCTCTCTCTTGGATAAAAGAATGAACGTGGGCCACTTCTTATCTCTTGGTCAAAATTGAAACATGGAAGGAGGGGTCACTTCTCAATTAAATGAGTTGTTGTGCCTCACGTGTCAAGCTTGCAGCTTCAAATCCAACATATCAAATTCACTTTCTAATAGCAAATGGGCCTTTAGGAGATTGGGCTTGTATTATAAATGGGCCGCCATTATTTAAAGTAAATGGGCTATCAAATGCTGAAAATAATTCTTCAAGCCCAATTCTTCTCTCTATCTACACTCGATTTCTTCTTGACTTATTAAGCACGAGTTTACCCCAAAAACTCCTCAATTTCCTGTAAAATAATCTCAAACTCCTTTTCCGACAATTAAGCACAATGAGACAAATTAATGCAGATAATCACACGAAACTCTATAAAATTGACAAATTAAATGCATGAATTTCGAGCAATAATCACACTAATCAACCCTCCCAAACTTAAAGTGTTGCTCGTCCCCGAGCAACGAAAGAATAAAGAACAAGTGGGAGGATTGCGAAGAAATGAGTGTCGAAAAGATTAGTAGCAATTGTCAAGTTCTTTCAATCTAGTCAAGCTCTTGAGTACAAAAATCAACTAGCAAGTTCACAAGTCATGTTCAAATCAATGCAAGATCAAGGCTTAATCCACAATTTTCTCTCAAGTAGGTGTTTCACTCATCACTCAAAGTATATCATGGAATGTATGCTCTCAACAATCAATTCACACAAGTGCACTACCATAGGCTTGTCAATCATCTAAATTCTCCACCACATGGGAAGTGATCAATTCAAGAATCAATGAGGACTTTGCATTTGGTTGTAATATTGGGCTCTTTGGTCAAGGTGGGGAAAATTTGGATAAAGTAACTTGTAAACTAGTGGAGCGAGACGCATAGACACATCTAAAAATCTCAAGACAAAGTCGCAAGTGATCAAGTTGCAACTCAAAAACTCATACTCCAACAATCTACTTGTCTCATTTTTCAAGCACATTCTTCACCATCAACCATCAAACACCCTTTTTTGAATTTGAAACTCAACCAAATAGCTATACAAGAGAGACTTTCTTCTCTTCACTTATTTTTCAAACTTTTCACTATCACACAAACTCATCCGCCAAATTCACATTAAAGCTCAACTCAACCTCACTATCCATGTTCAAGTTCCACTAGCTCGTAGGAAAAATTAGGCTTACAAAATGGATAATTCGGCTAAATTTGTAGGTTGCCAAGAAAATCGGTCAATAGGCTCAAAATGGCTAACTACGAAAAATTTTCTTTTGGTATGGAAAATTTGGCTAAGTGACTATTCAAATCAAAGATGATCTCGTATCACTTTCAAGAATTTCACACTTAATGTAGCCTCAAACAAGACAATTGGCAAGTTCTAGAGCACACGAGCATGAATGATACTCACAAGAAAGAAATTAGACCAAAATATGTGCAAGTCTAAAGGCTCTAAAGCTCACGGGCTTATCTAATCATGGATCGAGCACAAAATCAAGCATAATTGTCACATAAATGAGTAAGCAAGCAAGTCTCAATCAATACCATCAAGCTCAACTAAATCTAAAAAACCAAACAATCACCATCAATTGATTCTCCAACACCAAGCCACACAATCTCAACTCCAAAGAATATACTAAAAAAATTAAGCACCAATTTTTCAAAAAATGAGCGAAGTAAGTTGGTGCAAATGGAATTGTAAAACGAACATACCCCCCAAACATTTTCATTGCTAAGTAATTAAAAGTTTGGAAAAATAGTGCCACAATGAGATTTACAACCAACTACTCACCAAACAATTCACCACATTAAGCAAGCCACTAAAAAATTCAATCAATCAAATCACAAATGCATGCAATTTCCAAGAACGTCTTGGTTTAAAATGAATAACAAATCATAAAAAAATCCCCCCAAAATTCAACATTGCTAAGTAATTCGAAGTTTGGGCCCATGATACGATCAATCAAAATGTACAACCAAATGCCCTCTATATCTCAATAAATTCACATGCAGTTATCCAAAAATGGTGCGCCGGTTCTATGAAACAACAAGTAAACTTAGGCATTGCCAAGCAAGTCTAAGTTCGAGCCCAGGGTCCGATTGTACCTCACAATTAGCACCAAAGCTTACTTCGTTTCTAGCTCATCTTCTTTTAAGCTCTCCCTCCTTTTTGCAATTGAGCTCGAAATACCTCTGACTTTCCTCAAAATGTACCCAATCCCCTACAAAACAAGACAACTCAAGAAAAGAGCAAACACACACTAACATAAAAATGAAAAACACTTAAAAATGGTAAAATAATGGGTTGCCTCCCATTTAGCGCTAGGTTTAGTGTCCTATGCCGGACTTATTGATTGAAACCAAACTTCCTATCGGAATGGCCAAGGATATCGATCCTCCTTGCCATTGTATCTCATCCTTTGAGCTTCTAAATCAAGGAGGCTTTCATGAAATGTGGACCAATCGTCAATCGAATGCTTCTCTTCCTCTTTCACGATTATCTCCTTCCATTCCTTCTCTTCTTTTCCAAGGATGTCCAAGACCTTCATTATTTCAACCTTTTGGTCAAAGTTCTCAAGAGGTAAAATAAAATCAATAGAAACAATATCATCTAAAGTATAAATTGAAGAGTTTAAGGGTTTAGAAATGCTCCTTTCGGTCTTCAATTTATCCTTCAATGCTTCTTGTTTCTCTTGCTCATTGTAGCTCGTGTCCATCAAGGGACATTCCTCTTCGTAACTTTCAACCAACGAATTTTCGGCTCCATCTTTCTCCTTGTCATCCTTGTTCCTATCAATGCAAACAAGAGAAATAGCATCATTAACATCATCAAAGAGAGGATTATTAAAAATATGAGGATATAAAGGTTCATGAGAATTCTCCCAAGTTTCTTCAACACAATGCTCAATGACATCAATCATCTTGCATTCAAGATCATCCTTCTCATCATTTGGACCCTCCTCTTTTCCATCTTCCATTTCATCCTCTTCTTGCTCATCCCTTTCTTTCTTCTCTTCTTCTTCAATATATTTTCCTTGAAGGTATCTCAAAATACGAATATAATCTTCATCATTATCTTCTTCTTCAAGGAAATTCCAAATATGGGCGTAACTCAACTCTTCCCCTTCTTTCTCTTCCTCTTCTACTTCCATTTTCTCAACCTTTTCTTCAATTTTCTCGACTACTTCTTCTTCCTTTTGCTCTTTTTCCTCCTTTTCTTGCTCAATGCAACTCCTAACAAGGTTGTGATCTAACTCTTCCCGATTAATTTTTTATTCGGATGGAAATCCACTTTGTTCGCTTTATAGTTCACACCGGAGCCAAGTTGACCAACTTTACATTGCAAATCATGCATTTGTTTTGCAAGATCGGGGACAATAATGGAGGGTGTTGTCTCTTCTAACTTCATCATTCTTTCTCTGGCTTGTCGAATACACTCTATGTAGGCCGCACATGTATCATTAAAAGTAGACAACGTTTCAAGGAGTCTCGAATCTTGATAAGATGAAGGAAATTGTTGCATTTGCCACTCATAGTCGAAATCTTCTCCATTATTGTACCCAACTTCTTCTTGTTGTGGAGGATCTACCATACCATCTTGATCAAAACATGGATTCCAAGGGTATTGATAATATCCGTCCATCTATCCAATGAAGCACACCTACACCAAGGAAGAGTATCAAATTCAAACAAGATAAAAGAAAATGCACTATCAATCACGTTCAACTAGCACTAAGTTACACTAAAACCAACTAATCCCCGGAAACGGTACCAAAAACTTGTTTGCCATATTTGCATTAATTTATCCCATTTGTGCTTAATTGTCGAAAAAGGTATTTTTGTTCATTGTGTAGGAAAATGAGTGAAATGTGGCAAAGATCAAAGATGAGTCGAGCAAGGACATCCTAAGGAGGAAAAATCATCATCCCAAGCGAGAATTCTACTCAAAATGCACGTAGAATCAAGAAGAATCGAGTCAAAATCATGTTTAAAAGAGGGAGTGAAGCAAAACGAGGCTTAGAGAGATCGAAATACAAGTTGGAAAGCAAAGAGGGTGCAAAACAAGCCAAAAAAACGAGTTCATCTCAGTTAGAAGGATTGGTATCGCCCGAGATGGAAGGTGCTTAACCGAGACAAGCTCACCGTAGCCATTGTCTCGGTTAGCAGGCTTTGTACCGCCCGAGATGAAAGGTGCTTAACCGAGATTTTGGTTTCAGCCTCAATGTCTCGGTTAACACTCTTTCGTACTGCCCGAGACAGATAGGTGTTATCCGAGATGAATTTCCTCTGCTCACAAAAAGTCTGAAATTCCAACTTTTGGAGGACTTAAATGCAATTTTGGTCAAGGGCTTTCTAACCTACATATAAATACCATCTTTCATGAAATTTCAAGATTCCCCCATCAGATTTTAGATCAAAATTAAGTTAGAGAGAGAGTTCTTCACCCTTTTCCATTTTTCTTAGATCTACTTTAAATTTTAGCTAAGTTTTTCATTAGATTTCGAATGTTATTGAATTCAAGCTCAAGTATGGTTGTAATTGAAGGATGAAATGAAGATTTTGCCGAGTATTATTCTATTTAGGTATTTTCTACTCTTTAATGTGTTTCCCCAATTGTTCAATTTCTATTCTAATGACTATTTCTCTTACTTCGATGGATGATTTGCTTATTTTTATGATGTCTAGCTAAATTCCTTGTGTTTGGGTGTTTGGAATTACATGGGTAATTAGGTACATGATTTGATTGGAGATTATTGCCCTAGTTGGAGGTCATTCTCTTAGGATTATGATTTTGATTGTTCGATTTCATGATTGCTCTTGTAATTCGTATTTAGATTGTGTGTTTATCACAACGAGAGTTGGGTCGGTGCATGATCTAGTATGGGTGTGAGTAATTCATGTGATTTGAGTTAATATTGAGGCATCGCAACGAGAGTTGGGTGTTTTTCTTAGAATTACATAATTCCACATTAGTTGCTTGATTTAGTTGTCGGGTAATTAGTGAGGAGAATACAATTCAAGGGTTTTAATTGATGTGTTTGTCTAGACTTATCAAGTACGACTAATGCGTAATATTTAGTGATTGCTCCTTTTGATGACCACAAAACTAGAGTAGTAGTTGCTTGTTGAACATGTACTTGATTCTCATGTAAGGAAGAACACCCGAACACCTTTTCCCACCGTTTTTTTCGAAAACTTAAAAATCTCTTGTTATTTTATTTGAGTTCTTGTTTACTTTCCTTATTTTATTCTCAGTTTAGTTAAATTTCCAAACAAACAACCTTCTAAAATTCGAATTGCATTACAATTATGTGGCGACGTATATTCCTAGGGCTATGTTCATCAATTTAATCCCGTGGTTCGATATTAAACTTGGTCAATTGCTTACAACAACAACGAACTCGTACACTTGCGAGTAGTTGAATTCGTGCATAACAAATTTAGCAAACAATTGGGAGGGACCTCTGAGAATCTCCAAGCGCTTGGCCAAAGGGGCCTACGAGCTCAAGAGCCTTGAGGGCAATCCAGCCCAATACCCTTGGAACGCCTCCCTCCTCAAGAAATACTACCAGTAGCAGCATACGTGACGATCGGGCAGCCAACCAAAATGTAACGGGGGTAGCCCGCTTAACCCTTCTACCCATGGGGGACCACAATGCAATCGCGTCTCGAACGCATTTTACAATCAATAAAAAATAAAACAATTGTTAATTCAATCTCGTATTTGTGAAGTCGCTGCTCGTCAATTGGCTAAAGCACTTCACTGTCTTTATTATTGGTTAATCAATTCATCAATTGTTAATTCAATCTCGTATTCGTGAAGTGGCAGCCCGTCAATCGGCTAAAGTACTTCACTATTTTTATCATTGGTTAATCAATTCATTGATTGTTAATTCAATCTCGTATTCATGAAGTCGCTATCCGTCAATCGGCTAAAGCACTTCACTATTTTTATCATTGGTTAATTAATTCATCGATTGTTAATTCAATTTCGTATTCGTGAAGTCGTTGCCCGTCAATCGGCTAAAGCACTTCACTATTTTTATCATTGGTTAATCAATTCATTGATTGTTAATTCAATCTTGTATTCGTGAAGTTGATGCCTGTCAATCGGCTAAAACACTTCACTGTTTTTATCATTGGTTAATCAATTCATCGATTGTTAATTCAATCTCGTATTCATGAAGTTGCTGCCCGTCAACCTGCTAAAGCACTTCACTCATTAATCATTTAGTTAACTTTTATCCGATTGTTAATTCAATCAGTTGTTAAACACAATTAGTCAGTTTTTTAATCGATCGCAGTTATGTTTAAAAGGGAAACGAGAACAACACTTGCAGAATAAAAGGGACTTCTCATTAAGAATAAAAAAGAAAAAGAGTTTGGATTACAGAGGCCCTAAGCCGGCTAAAAAGAACAAAAATACAGAATCTTCAAGGGAGCTCGACATCCCCGGCTCCCGCATCCGCCTGCACCCCGTCAACCACCATCGGCTCCTCGGGCGCCTCGTCATCGGCAAGGGGGTATATGAAAGCCTCTACGTCGCCGAGGAAGGACAGATCCACCCCGCGGTCGGTAAGATCTTTCAACGTGATGTCATACTCCGCCGACGGGGGGTTGGCCGCCACGTAGCTCTTCAGGTCCTCAAGAGGGCCAGAGAGATCAGCCTCGGAATTCTTCCGGAGAAGAGAGCGGATCGAGTCGGCGTACGCATTAATATAGATCATGGAGCCGGCCGACTTGTGCTCCCCTTCGAGGCAGGCGTGCTCAGCGGCCACTCGCTTCTCGACCTCCGCAACAAAGGCTTCGCGGGTCTTTTTAGCCTCCTCAGCCGTCCGAGCCTCAGCATCAGCCCGAGCCTTCTTCTCGGCCTCCAGACGGCCCTCTACCTTCGAGGCTCTGACCGCTCCCCTCTTGGCCAGTTTGGCGACAACAATTTTCTTCGGCGCCATGTCAATTGTCTCGTCGGAGGACTCGCAGTTGACGATGGGAATTTGGCCAGCGTCGGGCAGGTACTGGTTGTCGACAGGGGGAGTAGGAGTTGAGGAATCAGACGGCGATGTCTCGCTGTCTACTGGGAAGCGTTGTTCTGGAAGTGGAGGTACATGCATCGGTTAGAAAACCAAAGTCGTGTAGAGAAAGAAGAAGAGAAGGCATCGGGCAGGAAAGATCTTAACACCGAAATTCAGATGATGGGGAAATGTTTGGAGGCTGGAGAGTCATCTCTGCTCGTTGTTGTTCAGCTGGTCGACGTCGCGGTCAATGTCGGTCTCTTTCTTCACGCGGGCAAGGGCGTGCTTGAAGTCGTCGGTCAAATCACTGAGATTGGGCGCTGAGTTGCCTGCACAATAAAACAAAAATTAGATCAGTACGGAGGAGGTAGGAATAATGTGAATGTATACCTCGTCGGTTGCGGGTACGATATTCGCGGGGAACTTGGATGATCGACCCGTCGGGCTCCACACTTTCCCATGCACCGCCGACCCACCACCATTTCTGGTGCCAGCCCGTAGTCCCCGCCCCGTGGTTTCACGAAGTAGTACCCCGTGTTCGCCGCACCGGTGGAGGCAACGATGCAGTAGAGGCAATTCATCTCATCGGGGAACGACATCCGATGAAGCCCCCGATGCTCGAGCGCGACCATGGCGCCCAGCAGATAGCTCCACCCGTTTAGTGTGATCTGGGTGATGGACATGTTCCAGGAGGTGAGGAGCCTGGAGATCGCCGGGTGGAGCGGGAAGCAGAGACCCGCGTGCAGGCAATTAATCCCTCGGGGGGCTGGTCGGCCCTTTCATCGGCTTGGGGGGCATAGAAATAGACATCCGTGGAGGCCTCAAAAGTCCAGTATAGCTCCGAATGATCCACGTTCGGAGGCAGGCAACTAGGGCGACGGGATGCGCCGAATTCGGACTCTTGGGATTCCCGGTAAGATCGGGTTGGGCGACTTCGCTGATGCCCGCTGATGTAATTAGCATAGTCAAGCCCGATCATCCCACTATCCGAGTAGGCAACGGTTTCAGGCACCTCTTCTTGCTCGAACAGAAGATCCTCGGCCCGGGGCGGGTAGGTGGAGACCGGAGTCGCACTAAAAATGGGGGCCTCGCATTGAGGACTCATCCTATCCAAGACGTCAGCGAAGGCATCCACGTTCGTGGAAGTGCCTTCGCCTTCTTGGGCTGCGGTGGCACGGGATAATCCTTCTCCGGCATGGCGGAGTGGCCTCTCGGCGGCGGCGGCACGGCGGCGGAATTGGTAAAGGTCGGCGGCATCGATACTCTCCACCGAATCACTCATGATGAAAAGGGATGGGGGAGAAAAGATGTTGAAGAAGAGGGATTACCTTGGAGAACAGGGGACACCGGAATCTGGGGAGGAATGTAGGAGAAGTCGCTGGAAAACTCAAAATCTTGCAATGGGGGTGCGTAGAAGAAAATAGTGAAAATGAAAATGAGGGTTGAAGCCCCCTATTTATAGAAGAATTGGGGGAGGGACTAAAGTGCAAAAAATGGGGTCAAAATCGGAATTAAACGAAAGTACGGAGGGCACGTATGGGGTACGCGCCTAACTATTGGGCGATAAGATTGACAGACGTGACGCCTGGGATCCTGCGTATCAGGCACGCCAGCCGATGATGTCAGCAGGCGCGGAATTCGAAGCGGTACCTCGGAAGACAGAACGACACCTCAAATTCAAAATCATGGATTAACCAGCCCGCCACCCAACAACGGGGCCTCCCCAATGACGGGCTGGTGGGGCAATTGTTACACCCGATATTGCTACCCGATATATCGGTCAGCTAGATTAACCGGTCCGAGCGAAGAATGAAGGAAGCCTGTCAACGAGCCCGACCAAGCAGTCGGGTAGAGAGCCAGAGTTGCAACGTCGACGACCACCGAGAGGGTAGCGGGTAAAAGCCTTAGCGGGGGGAGGAAAGCTATTCGGCCAGCGGCGAGCGTCGAGTCACCCCGGACGCTCTCTGTCCGATTTTTGAGGACATGACCCCCAGGATGCCGCCGCCTATTCTCTACCCGGGTACCCGGCTACCCGTACTCAGGCGATGCCAGCTACTTAGCACGTCAGGTCCCATCAAGACGTGCAGATGGGACAGAGTCAGAGTAGGGTCGGCAGGAGGAATCCCATCAATAGAGGTCAACAGTGCCAGGTAGCGACCCCTAACTGGCCCATAGAGGGGGTTGTAGCCACTCATGACTAGAGTTGTTACACGAAACGAGCTGCTCGTGAGCTCAGCTCGGCTCGACTCGTTAAGGCTCGACTCGGCTCGACTCGGCTCGACTCGTTAGATTAAATGAGCCCGAGCTCAAAAAATACTTGATTTCTTAACGAGCCCAACCGAGCTCGGCTCGTTAGGCTCGATAACTAAGATTTTTCTTAAAATTTCATTAGGCTCGATAGGCTCAACTCGACTCGATGGGCTCGATAGGCTCGATAGGCTCATTACACTCGTTAATGAGTCGAGCCGAGCTTGAATTATTACTCGTTAATGTTACCGAGCCGAGCTCATGTATCAAGTACTCGAGCTCACTCGGCTCGAATAACAGCACTACTCATGACTACCCAGCTAGGATTCAGTGGGGCCCGCGGGCATATCAGCTCAAGTGGGTGAAGCCCACCATGTACACTATAAATAGGGCCTTAAATGCCCCATTGTAACACACAACACATTTATTGCAAAGACTCCACTTGAGAGCTCATTTACTCTTGCATTTATTACTTTCAGTTTATATAATCCATAAATCCTACCCGCTAGGAGTCGGACGGCGAGTTCCTCACAAAATCGCTATCAACACGGGGTTCGACCCAAAAACCTCGGTCTAATTAGCAAGATGCAGCTGCTGTATTTGGGCCTCGGTGATGGCATCATCCATCCTCCTCTACAAATTAATACATATATATATATATATTTAGAAATTTGAAATAAAAATCTTAGTAGACTTACATAGAAGTCGGTGATGCGGTCGTAGATGGGCTTTCCAGTGGTCTTGTCCACTGGGTGAGCGAGCTTCAACCTCTAAAAATGAGAGGGTAGGTGCCCATGCTCCAGCTCATATTACGAACCAAATATATAAATTAATACATGATAACTAATTATAAAAAAATTAAATAATTAAAACTTACTCCCTCCATCCATGAAAAGTATGCTCACATGGATGGACACAAATTTTAAGAAAAAGGTAGATAAAGTAAGAATATTGTGGGGTACTTTATGCATAAAGTAATTTTATGTGAGAGTAAATATTAATGACATATGTGTAATAGAGTGATGGCTGGAGGGTGCATACTTTTGATTGACGGATAAATAAAGCAAGTGATCATACTTTTGGTGGACAGACGGAGTACAAAATTTAGCTCATACTCGTAAACGGACCAGGAACCATCCCGATGTCTAGCGACTCCTTCCCCATCTAGGCCATTCCTGCGATTCATCTTTGTTCTTCGTGGACTTGTTGGTGAACTCAGGATTCGTCCAATGGGCCACCAGAGCATCCCACACCGACCGTCCATCCTTACCACAATCAGTTTCCTTCCTGTCACTCAACCACATCATCCTCATACTTTATAAGATGTTATTGTACCGATCGGCGACTCTATGTAGAAGATGGTATGCATCTGGTCATCATACTCATCTAACTAGACGCATTTTTTTTTTTTGCAATTATAGTTAAATATTAATATTAATTTTATAAAAATATATAAATATGTAAAAAACTAATATGAGTTAAAATTATGTACATTGAACTCCTAAAAATACTTCCGCTTCTTGCGCTCAGAGACGAGACCCCAATTGTAAGTGCCAACCTCGAATCCGGAGGTCTTGATGGCAGTACTCACCTCGTGTGCAGCCTCATGACCTAGAATAAATGTTACATGAAAAATTCAAACTCAGTAAAATAATTCAATAAAAAATATAATTTAGTAAAAAAAATTAAAAGACTTACGAGCCTCCACCAAACACTAGGGGAATTCTAGAGTCAGCGATATGATGCTGACGTGAGGAGGAGGAGCCCTCGGGAGGCTGTGACTGGGAGCAAGATGACTCGTGTCCCTATGAAGAGGTATGTGACAACAACCTTGGTCAGCAAACCTTCAGGACAAAGGGTCCCAGTGAACCCTTTCGTCTCTTCCCTAGTATAATTCTGCTAACTATGATCACCCTAATCTCTCGGGGGGTCCCTGCCTTGTCCACTCATCTGTAAGAAATATATATATATATATATATATATATATATAGATTCTATCAACTAATATTGTTCAACATACTAATATCTCTATACTAATGTACAATTAACATTATATTCAATCAATCAACATATTAATGTACATACTTAATTTAAACAGTTTAACATACTAATACTCAATTATATTCAATCATACTTAATCATATTAAAATGTTACTAATATCCGTTCATAGTAAAATGGTACTAATACTCAATCATACTAAAATGATACTAATATTCAGTCATACTCAATAATATTAATACTCAATCATACTAGTACATTATCATGTTTAGAGCTGTCAAATGGGCCGGTCCGGCCCGGGCCCACCGGGCCACAAGGTTTTTCGGGTTGGGTCAGGCCAGTTGTCTTCGGGCCATTTTTTTATTCCCAGACCTATCCTGGCCCATCTCAGGCCACCGGGCCAACCAATTTTTAAAAAAATATTATTATTGTACTTGATTTATATATTTACCTCATTAGTTATAATTTAGCATATAAATTCTACTCATATAATTATAAAAATTATTTAGTTTGTCAATAACAATTCAATAATTAAATTAAAACTAGTCATCTGTGACTTTATGCATTTGAAAGGCGAAAAGTTTCAACTTTCAACCCTAAATCGAAACTCGGAAATGATATATTGTATTGAGTTAATGCTCGAAAATGACTCTTCATTACCATTTAACTCTTCATTACCATTTATTATATCAAAAGCTAAATATTGTACTCATGGGACCAACAACTCTTCCCAGCCTATGGATTAGGGAATAAAGAAAGAATTTGTATGAAACAACAGAAGTACTGTCGAGCTTTTGTTTTGTTAATACTACTTATTAATTAATTACTCCTCAATATCATCCTCATGCAGCAACACTCTACTGCTTGCTTAGGTTTTACTTTTTTTATGATATAATATTTTAAAAAAAAAACCGTACTGGGCCAGCCCAAAAATCCGGGTTGAGCCCGAGAGGCACACCGGGCCTACCGGGCCGGGCTAAAAAAAGTCCGATTCTTTTCGGGCCTATATTTTTAGGGCCCAGTCTATCCTTAAACCCGGGCTTTTCGGGCCGACCCGTCGGGTCGGGCTCGTTTTGACAATTCTAATCATGTTCAATCATATTTAATCATACTTATACTCGATCATACTCAATTATACTAAAATGTTAATAATACCCAATCATATTAAAACAATATAAATACTCAATTATACTAATATGGTACTAATATCCAATCATACTCAATAATATCAATACTCAATCATACTAATACGATAGCATAATCAATCATACTTAATTATGCTACTACTCATTCATATTCAATTTATACTAAAATGCTACTAATACTCAATCATATTATGTCATACTCAGTCATACTAAAACACTACTAATACTCATTCATATTAAAATGGTACTAATACTCAATCATACTAAAACGGTACTAATATTCAATTATACTCAATAATATAATAATCAATCATCAATCATAATAAAATGATACTAGTATTCATATTAAAACAATATTAATACTCAATCATACTAAAAAGGTACTAATATTCAATTATACTCAATAATATCAATACTCAATCATACTAATCATACTAATAGTACTCAATCATACTAACAATCATAACAAATTTCAATCATATGATAAACATGCTTTAAAAAATTTAAATGGTAAAAAATTGAAAGAATATACGGTTAATGTGTAGAGGATAGAGGAGTGGGCACTTTAATCGGGAAGAAATGACTTTTCGGCGAAGGCACAGTGGTTCTCATATAATTTCTCTCACTTTTGTCTTACTCTTTTCTCTCGTGCTATCATCAGAGCTGACTGTTGCCTTGAAAAGCAAAAAAAAAAAAAATAGCAATGTGTTGCTAATCTTGTCGCTTAAACGGGAAACGACTTTGGTATTAAGGATTAGCGATGAAACATATGTTGCTAATATTGTCGGTCACATTAAAAGACACTACTTTCCCAAGGGTTGACCGTCAATGGGTCATTTAACGACGGACATGTGTCCGTTGCTAATCCGAATTTTAAATGTAGTGATGTCCGTCGCTAATCTTAGCAGTAAAAACAAAGTCGGAAAGGCCACTGATTAGTGACGGTCATTTTGTCGCTAATCCTCAGAATTTAGCGACAAACGTCGATATCCATTTCAATTTTTTTAGATTTGGCTACTTGACTTTTCCTGTCTCAAATATGTCGCTAAATCCACTATCTAGCTACAGATATTTAGCCCATCCTAAATCTATTACCACACACGTTTCATTTTTGTTCATCCCCAGGTCTATTATATTTTCCTTTTTATAAATAATCGATTTATTATTACACTAAAAAATAATTATTTTATTTATAAAGTAATAACATAATACATTTATTTTTATTTTATTTTAAATACGTGTCTGTGTCTATTCCAGTGAGAATAATATTGAAAGGGAGTAAGTAAAAGTATAAAAGATAGACGACCTATGCTGTCTAGTTTCAACTAAATGTCTAAATCTAATAGACTTATTTCACATTCACATGCATATGAACTAGCCCACATACTCCATTGTTTAAAAAAAGAGTTATATGTGTTGAACTGTCCAAATACTGCACTGGAAGTCCTTATGTCAATAAAATTAACACCCCAATAAATTAATAAGAAATATAAATATTGTTCTCTGATCACAGCAGGACCAGTTAAAAGAATCAGCAATGTTGATAAATAAAAAGTATAAAAATAGCTAATTTATAACCTCTTTAATGTTTTAAATTAATAAATTGACAATTACAAACATTTGTAGAAAAGAAAATATAGTAAAATGTAATATTGTAAACTATTTCCATCGTAAAACATATTTGCATTTTTTTTTGTAGTTTTAATAGTATTAGTTGTTTCAATTAAAAGGTATTACTATCAAATTAATACATGTTAATGAAACAACTAATACCATTTTAAATGTACAATGAAACTAGTACTTATTTTCCATTTACAATCACTTTATTTATAAACGGACCTCATAATACCAAAAAAAACCTTCAACATATGACAAAAAATAACAGACAAAAAAATATGACTAAGTAAAAGTGGATGAAGGAAGTACTATTTAGGCCATATATGACTTCTGCACTATTTGGGCTTAGCCCATGTATTCCTTGATTCAAGTTTTCTTGGGTCTTTGGCCTTTATCTTCCTTTTTTTACTTTTGGATCGGGTTGTAGTTCACATCATTTGATTAAGATGTTTCAAATGGGCTGGAACAATTAACTAAGCGCAAAACATGATAACTAAAGGGGCACAATAGATCTTAAAAAATCAGCCCATAGCGAAATAGAGAATTTAATCCAAGTGAACCGAAATTCGGCTCAAATCAATGTCATGGTTGAACTATAGTAACTAAATAACTTTAATTATTCAGCAAAAATAATTTCTAATCATTTAAAAATGCATTTGAATTACAATATGCAATATGCACCTGATGCACAAGAGATTTACTCTAAAAGAAACTGAGTGGAAATGAACATTATCCTTACACACAAGAATTTGTGTTGAAATTGAACACATAATTTAAAGAAAGACTTCAAATGCACCATAATTATAATATACATTAATAATCTAAATTGACCAAATTGTTTGACAAGAACACAATTCTAAAAAAAAAAAAAAACATAAGTAACAACCCTTGTACACATTAATATAAAAATAAATAAAATTAGAACGTCGAGTTATTAGATCATCCATTAGCCTACGAGCCAAATTGACTTGAACCATGTAGCATCTGGGCCAAATCAGGGCTAATTTTTATTTTTATTTTGTCTATATTTTTATAGTTTAATTTATACTTAACCTTGAGTTGGTTGATGAGATTGTTGTTTTAAGTGTTATTAAGAATATGCTTATTTATGAAGTGAATTTAACTTTAAATTCAAAAAGTAATCACAACATCAAAATAACAAAATATTAAATGTACAGTATATCATTAATGGTATTGCTGGTAAAACTATTGTTTTTAAGAGTTAATATTATTAACTAATAGTATACTATATACAAGGTATATATAATATTTACTCCGTTAAAATTTAAAAAGATCGCAGCTTCATATCTCCTAATAAAATTTGAAATTTTATAATTTGATTATGATTTCAAATCAAAATTGTTAATCATGATTTCACTTCTAATTCCAACCAAAAAATCGTGGATTTTGATTTCAATATACTTTTTTTTTGTTCCAGCTCTATTTAGTTCGGTGATCAACAGGTAACAAGGAAAGTAATATGGAATAGCCCGTCCACATAAAATGACAAATTATAAAGCAAACGAAATAAATAATGAAAATTCAAAATTTGTTGTGTGACCGATAGTGACTCTTGTCTTTAATCTTATCTGTGACATCAATTTTTCAATTGTTTTCCATCTAAGTTTTTTTACAAAGAAAAAAAAAGGTTTGTATTTGATGAGCTATATATATGATATTATAATAAATTGTAAAAGTAGACCTAAAATGTCACAAACTCTACAAACGCCTTGAGAACCCCATAACAAATAAACTGTCATAAGAGATTATGTTAGATTGTTTTTCCTTTTAAAGCTCAGTAACATTCTCTCTTACTACAGCATTGGCAAAAGAAATGCATACTTAGATAGGAACTAAAAACCCTCTGCAGCAACAAGCAACATTAATTTTGAACTTAACCATCATACACAATTAAACATCCAAACTTCAATCAACATAAACATAATTTTTATATGTTAACCTCATATTTGTTAAACAAATGATACTCATTCAACTTCTCTTCACCACCTAACCCTCCATCAATTGCAGGAAGAACCTCTCGTTCATGTTCTTCCAAGCCCCCTAATTCCACATCCTCCATTATATCTTTCCCGAAAAATGCATACTGCAATGCATCGAACATCGGGCCACCTATAACATTCAACAAAATTAACACCAGCGCTGAAATTATAAAGCTTGAACACACAATTATATATACAAAGAGCAAATCAAAAGCTATTCAGAACAGAAATTGAATCCGAGAAAAGAACAGAACTCCAAACCAGAAAGTGAGCTGCTGGTGAGGTCGGTGCAGTCACTGAAACCTTTGGCATTGGATCTCTCCATAATCTTTTGCGTTTATTAGTGTAATCTTGCTTCCGGTTGTTGGGAAATAATTCAGAACATACTAGTTTTGTCATGTTTGTGAACTTGTGAGTATTATATATAGACATACATATGTTGAAATGCTGAAGGTAGCTATTGGCATGTGTTTTGTTACACGATATCAGCACGGGAGTTGCAATTGAGTCGTCAACTCAGATATCAATATTTGTGGCAATTAAGGCTGGACACTTGTTTCATATTGTTGCTTTATTTTTTGGGGGTTTAAATGGTTTTGAATTTGGTGCAGTTGTGTAGTATTTGGTTGGATGTTGAAAAAGCCCATGGATTTTAATTTCAACTCGGCCTTGATCATGGTGTGGGTAGTAGCTTTTATGCTTCAGGTTTGCTATTTATTAACATTGCTAGCTAGCATTTTCATTTTTCCGTAATTGTTGTTTCCCTACTCAATGCTCGTTTACTGTTTGATGAAAAGAAGTATAGGATAGTGTACCCAAACACACTTTAGCTTTAGTAGATGGGTTTATTTTAAGTCTTTAATTCACTTTTTGAAATTTTAATCTAGATATATTGCATAATTGCAATGAATTTGGGAAAGAAATGATGAAGGTGTAGTATTACGTTTATTCTGCTTTTACCTCTACGGAAATATGTAAAATAGCTACTTATTTAAGAATCATTAATGGTGTAACCGAGAGGTTAAAAAAATTATTTAGCTAATGATGAGTTGTATTGTTTATTGAATTTATTTTGAAAACAGTTAGGGGTGGCTTGTGCATTAGAGACTCTGTGTGGACAAGCCTATGGAGCAAAGAGCTACCAGAAAATCGGACTTTTACTTATAGTGCCATAATATGGCTCCTTTTGGCATGCCTACCAGTATGTGTTCTATGGATTTTCACAGAGAATATTTTGATATTAATTGGCCAAGATCCTGCTATCTCTGCAGAAGCTGGCAAGTTTTCGATTTGGCTCATTCCTTCACTCTTCCCGTACACCATTCTCCAGCCGTTGATTCGCTATTTGCAGATTCGGAGTATGATATTTCCTATGTTTTTTAGCACAATAGCTTCTCTATTTGCAGTTGTTATACTTGTGCAGAAAATTAGATTCATGTAGTTGCCCTTTGTTGGGATAATGTCAGTTTTGAGTTGATCCCAAAGCCACTGAAAAGATGATTTGCCTAAGTATTTGTAATAGTCAGGCTAGTCTTGGTTAGGTTAGTAAGTTAGTTTATTTTACAATTTACAGGTACTCAATGAGAGGAGTACTCGTTGATGACAATCAAAACTGAAGCCTGAAAACACAAGAGCACCATCCTGAGCTTATGACAGTTCATCTAAGCTGGCTGAGTAAGCGTCAGGATGAAGAGCATGATCCTGAGATCATTGCTAACTCAGTCCTGTAGGGAACAGGATCACACTGAGTACTGGGAAAAGACTTGGAGTAGGATCCAAGCAAGTCAAAAGGAATGTCAGCGCTGGGAAACGTACGTAGATGAGGACAAACCTGAACTCAGTAAAGACAAGACTAAACTGAAGAATGAGTTCTGACATTCTCACCTACCTAATGACATGGACCAATCAAAAAGCGCCAAGTCATGTACGGACACTGACTTGAACCTGACATCCCTGCATATTTTAACGGGCAAGCATTAAATGTAATCACCAAATCCATGCAAGGACGGCTGCTGCATGGGAGATGTATCCGTTGAACAAATCCTACGAGAAGACAACCTAGAAGGCTATCTCTTCCAACGAATAGTTTTTCAAAGTTGCCTGTAAATACAGAAGACCTTGGACCCAAGCAAGGTTACGGGAAATTTCGAAGCCAAGAAATTACTCAAACTCTCAACGCACAAAGCATTTAGCACTTCAAAGTAGCACTTGAAACATCTTAAATTTCCCAAGTATTTCTTAGTTAGAGAGTTATTCCGTATTCCACTGAGCGAACCAAGTTAAATCTTAAGCTTAGAGTGATTATACATCCTTAGCATAGCCTTGTCTTGTAAGGATAATCACACCTTAGTTGGAATCCAAACTGAAACCAAAACACTCAAGTCAGGTTTGTTGGTGAAAGTTAAGTAAGTAAGTTAGAAGGAGTTTGTAAGGGTCAGTAAGTGAAGTTGATCTTGGTGCACCTTGGCACGTTAAAAACAAGTCAATCCTTAGTGGATTCTCCCGTTCAATCAGGACCGTGGACGTAGGAGCTTGAGTCTCTGAACCACGTTAAACTCCCTATGCTTTTATTGCTTTGATTATTGTTCTTAACTATTCATTTGTTTAAGTCATTCATTGCATCATTTATCAAGCCTGAATCAATCAGTCTGATCATTAAACTAAGCACTGCCCTTCTAACCACAACTTCTTAAGAAAGAAAATAAGTTTTCAGTAAGCAAACTAAAATAAGACTATAAACTTTCAGGGCTCACACATTCCGCACTAAACATAAGTAGATAGGTATCCAACTGACTTGCACTCAGTGCTGTTAATAGGTGGATTATCTACTCAGTGTTCTACATCACTCTGAGTTAAAGGGACCCAGTCAGTTTGAAAGTCAGGAAAATTTGTATACGTGTATCACCCCCATACACGTATCACTCAGTCTTGTGCCGGGACCAACAAGTGGTATCAGAGTTGTGGTTCAAAAGACCACTGACTTTGAATACTAATAGTTTCAGAGGAGAAACTGTTGGTGGTCACTGAACAGATTTGAGTTTTCTTTTAAGAAAACTTGCATCATCATGAATTCGAGGAGACTTGAAGCTTCATTGCCTGAATTCTCTGTGTCTAACTTTGTCTATTGGAAGTTCAGACTTGAGGCACATCTAGATGTCATCCATGACCAAATGCCATGAGTTATCAGGGACGGACCGATCAAGATCACCATTCCAAATGTCAGAGTACTGGGATATGATGATCTCGACATTGGTGCACAGGTTCCTAAGGAGAGGAAGGATATGCCCAATGATGAGATCAAGATGGTGGGACTGGACAACGTGGCCAGGAACATTATTCTTCATATGGTACCGTTCGAAGAGTCAGCGAGGCTGATGAACTTAAAGACGACGAAGGAGGTCTGGGATAGCATGTGCGAGGGCTCAGAAAAGATAAAGAAAAATAAGAGAAATATTGCCATTCAGAAGTTTGAAGTGTTCGAGATGTTGTCTGATGAAACTATTGATCAGATGGAGTCAAGATTCATCAAGATGATGAATGAGTTGGTGATGTTGGGAAAAGAGGTTCCCAAAAGAGAAGTTACTTCTAAAATCCTAAATGCTCTTCCTGAGAGATGGGATAATAGTGTCAATATGTTGAAAAACACTCAGGATATGAGTAATATAACTTCAGCTTTACTTTTTTCAGAGCTCAAAGCTTTGGAATATGATCTGAACAAGAGAAAGAAGAAAGCACGACCTGAAGAGGAAGAGAAAGCACTTGAGAAAAATATGGCGTTCAAAGCCAAGTCAGAACATGTCGAGTCTTCATCAAAGTCATTGATGGAGATGAGCAAAGAAGAGCTCGCTGAGGAGTACAACCTGATGGCCAGACGCTTTGAAAAGTTAATTTCAGGTTTGGTCGTTATAAAAAATATTATCAGGATACTCGTGACAAGAAACCTGAAGGAAGCCACCAAAGTTCTCGGAGATATGAGGAAAGAAGGAACACTGAACCAAGATGCGATCATGGTGATGAAAAGAGATAGTCAGACCCAAAGCTCGATCGCAGAGATGAACAGAGACGTACTCGTGATGGTAGGCTCTGATACCACTTGTTGGTCCCGGCATAAGACTGAGTGATACGTGTATGGGGGGATACACGTATACAAATTTTCCTGACTTTCAAACTGACTGAGTCCCCTTAACTCAGAGTGATGTAGAACACTGAGTAGATAATCCACCTACAAACAGCACTGAGTACAAGTCAGTTAGATAACTATCTACTTATGTTCAGTGCGGAATGTGTGAGCCCTGAAAGTTTATAGTCTTGTTTTAGTTTGCTTACTAAAAACTTGTTTTCTATCTTAAGAAGCTGTGGTTAGAAGGGAAGTGCTCAGTTTAATGATCATGCTGATTGATTCAGGCCTAATAAACGATGCAATGAATGACTTAAACAAATGAACAGTTAAGAGCAATAATCAAAGCAATAAAAGCACAGAGAGTTTAACGTGGTTCAGAGACTCAAGCTCCTACATTCATGGTCCTGATTGAACAAGAGAATCCACTAAGGATTAACTTTTTTTAACGTGCCAAGGTGCACCAAGATTAGCTTCACTTACTGACCCTTACAAACTCCTTCTAACCTACTCACTTAACTTTCACCAACAAACCTGACTTGAGGGTTTTGGTTTTAGTTTGGATTCCAACTAAGGTGTGATTATCCTTACAAGACAAGACTATGCTAAGGATGGATAATCACTCTAAGCTTAAGATATAACTTGGTTCGCTCAGTGGAATACAGAATAACTCTCTAACTAAGAAACATTTGGGAAATTTAAGATGTTTCGAGTGCTTCGTTGAAATGCTGAATGCTATGTGCGCTGAGAGTTTGAGTAATTTCTTGGCTTCGAAATTTCCCGTAACCTTGCTTGGGTCCAAGGTCTTCTGTATTTATAGGCAACTTTGAAAAACTAGCCATTGGAAGAGATAACCTTCTAGGTTGTCTTCTCGTAGGATTCGTTCCAACGGATACATCTCCCATGCAGCAGCAGTCCTTGCATAGATTTAGTAATTGCATTTAATGCTTGCCCATTGAAATATGCAGGGATGTCAGGTTCAAGTCAATGTCTGTACATGTCTTGGCGCTTTCTGATTGGTCCACGTCATCAGGTAGGTGAGAATGTCAGAACTCATTCTTCAGTTTAGTCTTGTCTTTAATGAGTTCAGGTTTGTTCTCATCTACGCACGTTTCCCAGCGCTGACATTCCTTTTGACTTGCTTGGATCCTACTCCAAGTCTTTTCCCAGTACTCAGTGCGATCTTGTTCCCTACAGGACTGAGTTAGCAATGATCTCAGGATCATGCTCTTCATCCTGACGCTTACTCAGCCAGCTTAGATGAACTGCCATAAGCTCCAGATGGTGCTCTTGTGTCTTCAGGCTTCAGTCTTGATTGTCATCAACGAGTACTCCTCTCATTGAGTACCTGTAAATTGTAAAATAAACTAACTTACACACCTAACCAAGACTAGCCTGACTATTACAAACACTTAGGCAAATCATCTTTTCAGGGGCTTTGGGATCAACTCAAAACTGACATTGTCCCAACAATTTCCCCCTTTTTGATGATGTCAAAATACTGAAAAGATCCTAAAAAACATTTAGAGGAAACAATGGTCCTATTCTATAAGACAAGTCAGTGTAAGAGCAGTTCTTGATAAGTACAGAAAATAAATAACAGCCAAAAAGACAATGAGTTTTTGTCTATGGGAAAATGTAATAGATTTCATTGATGATTTAGAAATGAGTACAATGACCTAATCTATTATAAGGATTTAATGAACATTTAAACTAATCTCATTTCAGGTTCGAGTCCATATCCAGTATAGACTCTTGCCTTCAGCTCATCAACGCGCTTTATCTGGTTCACATATCCTTCAGCCTTTGCAATTTTCAAGACCTCTGACATAATAGCCTTAGTGTCATGCTTTGTGGTTCCAGAGATAAGAGGTGGTTGGCGAGTTACAAACTCAGGGGCCTTGATCTGGACTTTAGCTTGGTCAGCCTCCTCCAAGATCTTCTCGAGCAGTTCAGGATGGTTGTCCGCCATGTAGTCAGTGAAATGGGCATCGATGTCTTCAGATTCACCCCACTTCTTCACAATGTACCAGAGCCTGACAAACTCATCCCTAGCATCCAACCAGAACTCTTTCAATGTCTCTGAGATGAACTCATCGACGAGAACTGTCCTCTCCACTGATTCAAGCTTTTTCACTTGTAGCAGCGTGGTCTTCCTTGCAGTTAGCCTCTTCCTGTATTTTCTTGGTTCAGACTTCACCTTCTTCCTCCTTAGCAAACTGACCATCGCATCATCAAGTTCTCTTTGTTGCAGATCAGTGATGTCAGTCAGCTTCTCAACCTTTTTCTCCAAAATGCGCATCTTCTTCTTCTGAGCAATTTCAGCCCTGAGCTCAGCCCCAGTCTTCTCAGGGGTAGCTCCCCACGCCTCTACACATAACTCAGCCACCGTTTCCGCAGAATAGGTGATTGGGTTCTTCCTTGTGTTCACTGGCGGAGATTTCTGACTAACTAAAGATTCTGGAACTGAAGGGAATTGAGGAACCTGCTTCTCCAAAGGTTCACTAGCCTGAGCCACTGCAGCCAATCTGGCTGACTTCCTTGGTGTCTTCAATGCTTCACCCTCTTAGCCTCTGATGCCTCAGGGAGAGTCCTTTTGCTCTATTAGTATTTTGTTTATGTTCAAAATTCAGAAGAAGCCAAAGCTTCTTCGTCATGAATGAATCTTAGGATAGCTAATTGCAACTTAATCTTATACTGAATCAGTAGTTAACTATTAATGTATGCAGATACTAACTTTATGTTCCATATTTGCAGATTCCTCAAAATTCTTGCATTGAGTGTGAAGTGAAAGTAGTATACACCTCTGGACAAGAAAACAATAGCAGTCATAATGGTGAACTGATTCTGAGGAGAATCATAAGTGGATTGCTACTCCTCATTTATCTCATGAAATAGGCACTATCATGGATCTGGTACGAAACTCTGGCTTTAATCTTTTTTGTACTTATATATCATAACTGAGATGCTCTTTGGTTTTACTTTTTGAGTCAAAAGATCATTTCTTCACTCTACTGGATTGTGCTTGTTTGAAAGGTTCAACTACATGTATATTTCCTATCTTCACTCTTCAATACCCCCACCATCTCATCTTTGCCTAATTATTCCTACTAGCGACCTAGATAATTAGTTAACAAAGTTGGATGTATTACTTCACAATCAAACCAAACTGTTCACCCAACAAACACATATCAACTTAACATGCACTGTAGTTTGTTGGCTATTTTGTGGTAATAACTCTGTTTTTAAGTCAGTATATTGATTGTAGTTTGCTTGACAATAGCCTGGCTATTTTCTGGTAATAACCCTCTTTCTAAGTCAATATATTAATTGTAGTTTCCTTGAATCAGTGGTGGACGTTCGAGATAGTTATATTGCTCGGTGGACTATTGCCAAATCCCAAGGAAGAGACGTTGGTGTTGTCCATATGGTATGTTTATTTTGTCCGGCAGGCTCTCCTTACTCGAGTTTTTTAGTTTTAAATAGCTAACTTGGTTTTTGTGTGAGCATTCTTATAATTATCACATTGCACTTTTTTATACCATATTCAATCGGTGCCGCTGCAAGGTTTAATCTCAATCCCACATGTTGCCTACATGCTTAATTTAAAAGAAACTTCCTGATCATTTGGATCCATGAGAATGGAATTGAATCTTGTAAGTCTAACCAAAATGAATATCTTTGGTGCAAATTAGTAAAACATTATGACAGCTGAGGTAGCTACTTTCTAAAAGCAATATATAGTTGTTTGAGATTGTAGAAATTTTACTGTGTGGATGTCAACAATGTGCCTCAAGTATTAGTGAAGTGTGGGAACGTCGTTGTAGGTTGATTTTCGATCTATATCTACTAGATTGTTCATATATATATACACACACACTAACCACCTACTAACAACCATTGATTCATATTGGGACCCACCCTTGTGAATAAAATGTTAATGATTCAGGTTAGATTTGCTCTCAATTGTCTGGTGAGTTGTTTTAGTTGGATATCAAATGTTTTCATATCTTGAAATTCATCATAAAAATGGAATGACAGGTATGGAAAGATTGGGAAATAAAAGCAGAAGTAATAAGAGGACACAAAGGCATTGCTTCTTGTTGAAGAACTGAGGTTAATGATACTGAAAGTTGTATATATGATTATATTTCTCATCAATTATGAGATGAACAAAGACTTGAATGATTATATTTCTCATCAATTATGAGATGAACAAAGACTTGTGTAAATGTAACATGTATGTATATACTACAATATTGATTAAACTGCCACAAATTTGACTTCATTTTGTTCAATATAAAAATGTGTTATCAGGTAAATAAATGAAAATTTATAGCCCTACAGAAATACTCGTATTTAATCATTTAATATATAAATTGAAAAAATGAAAATAATTTATTGACAGATATGTCTGTCATTATATATAAAATATAATATTTAAATATATATTTAAATAATTCAATTTTATTTTATTGACGGAAACATCCGTCAATATGTTTTTAAAAATAAAAATAAAGAATAATTTGAAATTAATTACTGACGGATATTTCCATCATTAAAATAAAATGTTATGTCAAAATTGCCAACTTTTAAAATGAAGATTAAAGACAGAAAACAAAAATAATGATGGATTTTATCCGTCACTAAAAATTAGCGACGATGAAAACAGAGACGAAAAATTAGTGACAGAAGTTCGTCTCTAACGTTAGTTAGCGACAGATTTCTAAAATATAATGATGGAAAAATCCGTCTCTAATTTTCAGGTTTTTTGTAGTGATATGATATTATCAGGGCGTGCCTATTTGGAGATAAAAGTGTCAATCGACCCGGGCCAAATTTTTTTGTAATTTTCTAGGGGCCCTGAATTATATTTAAGAATTATATATATATATATATATATATATATATATATATATATATATATATATATATATATATTAAAATTATGCTCACTTGGATGGACACAAATTTTATAATTACAATTTGAATAATTTATTTGTGTATGTCATATCTCCTACTTACACACATGGATATCATAAGAGAGAAACAAAAATAAAGATTGAAGATTTAACTCAAAATCAAGCTAGTGATATGGATATATATTTGGTATAATATTGTGTAGACAAAGTTTCATTTCTAACTTGTTTTGAGAGTATTAGTTGTTTCACAAAAAATATTACTCCATCCGTCATGAGTAAACTTCCCACTTTCCTTTTCGGGCCATCCACGAGTAAGTTTCTCATTCCATAAATGGAAATAACAACACTCTATTATATATAAACTTTAACCTTCAAACTCACACAATATTACAAAAATGTCACTCATTCACTTTACTTTTCAACACTATTCATTACTTTATCCCAAAAGTCAACATGTGGCCCACCATATATTAATAAACAAATACACTTTCTTAAACCATTCAACAAAAAGAAGTGGGAAACTTACTCGTGGACGGAGGGAGTAGTTGTTTTACTATAAGGTGTTAGATTTGAATGATATTAGTTGTTCCATCAAAGAGTATTAGATGCTTTATAAAATGTATATTTATTTTACTAAAATTATTAACGTTTTACAAGTTTCACGGTGAAATATTTCATACAATTTCAACCTTAAACATTTTAATTCCAAACTTCCAATAAACAAGTTATCGTAGATGAAAAATATTTAAAATGACTACAAGGGGTCCAGTTTCAAACTCGACTTAAACTTTATAATTTATAGGATCGACCTTGGATATTATATAAGCCTTTATATATATATATATATAAGAAGAAAGCAGAAATTACAAAGTATCACGTCTTACACATGTGATGATCATACATAGAGCTGTCAAAATGAGCCCGGCCCGATGGGCCGGCCCGAAAAGATCGGTTTTAAGGGCGGGCTGGGCCCTAAAAATATAGGCCCGAACAGAACCTGGTTTTTTTTGGCCCGGCCCAGTAGGCTTGGTGGGCCTCCGGGCTTGGGTCGGGATTAGCCCGGTTTTCTGTGCCGGCCCGGTTTGGATTTTTTTTATTTTTTTTTATTTTATTTGAATAAAATTGAAAACCTAGAGATAAGAAAAAAAGAAGCAGTAGTCGAGATTAGTGATTTGGCCAAGGTTTGTAATAGTTGCCACATGTCACATCCATCCCTATACTCACTAATCACTATGGTCTTAATTTTCTCATCCCTATATATATGTACCATATTATTTATGATCATACCCCATTTCTTAAAATAAAATACATTATACTTTATTGGTTGAATTTTCATCTAGGGAAATGAACGAATTCTTATGAACAACCACAAATTGGTGGTACACATAACACACTTGTACAATTAGGGCAAATATGAATTGAGGGATAAGATTTTATTTAAGAGTATCACTACTCAAACCCCAAAATCCTCTAAACTCACTCTACTTATTCAACAAATCCCAATAAAATTTAAAAATTAACATACATTACTAAACATACCCCATTTTATTCTTATAATATCCTTATCTTATCAAAATAAAAAAAAATAACACTTTCCTATTGAATTGTTGAATTTTTATTATTGAATTATTGTTGAAATAAAAAAAAAACACTTTCCATTCTATTAGGATTTGTTGAATTATTATTCTTAAATTTTATTTAGGAATTTGAGTTTTAATTTAATTATTGAATTGTTGTTGACAAACTAAATAATTTTTATAACTATATGAGTATAATTTGTATGCTAAATTATAAAATAATAAGGTAAATATATAAATCAAATACAATAATAATATTTTAAAAAAATAAAAAATTGGGCCGGTTTGGCCCGGTGGCCCGGCAGCCCGAGATGGGCCAGGACGGGCTTGGAAATTGGCGGCCCGGCCCATTTAACAGCTATAGTCATACATAAGACTTTGTTCCAGCTTTTATGCATATGTTCACTTACTAAATTTTATCACATTATCAACATTAATTAATATATTATCTATATCAATAATTTTCTTATAGATAATTTGTTGGAAATTGGTTTAGAATTTGGGTAATTGGCCCAAGTTTGACCAATTTTAATTTGATGTTCAATTTATGAAAAATAAAAACAAATTGCAAATTTATAATCCACGTTCGGAGTAGATGAATTTGATGTATTAATTTTCTCAAAACTAATTTAAGGTGAATGAGATATTAATACATGAAGTTGAGAATTTATCATGGAAATTCCTAAAAGTTGAAGAAGAAAATGTGGAGAAGTAAGGGAAAGGGATCCTTGTCCCACATTGAAAAATTGGAAGAAATTGACTTTCCATATAAGTAGACTTATGTTATAGAAATATATTCTTGACTAAGTCTAAGTGGTAGTGCTATGGGCTAACTTAAAGACTTGGACTCGCACGGGCACACGCACGTTGCACTTTGCATGTGCGCATCGCGAGGAGCCTTAAAATTTTCGAGGGAATCGGCTCGATTGTGGCTCGCAGGACTCGAACCCATGACCGGGTTCGGAACGGTTCGGGCAAGCTAACCGGGTCAGATCGCTCATACGGTTCGACGCTAAAATGGCCGCCCGCGCCCCTACGGACGCGTTCGCTGGGATTCGAATTCGAACCCCGGGTCTAGGGCGTGCAGACCGCTCCGTGGGAAGGGTTGCGATCGGATCCATCAGATCCTGATCTGATAAAAAAGGCGCGATTGAATGGCTCAGATTGAATCCGGGTAGAATGGTTGCACCTTAATGCGGACATGCACCATAACTCTTCGACAATTATAAAAGGGCCCCTACAGAATGGATTTGAGCCATTCCAACATAAAACAACCTTCTAGCCTTCAAAAACACCCAAAGCATTCTAGCATTCTAAGATTGCATTAGAGTCGAGTCGAAAGATCCGGATACCTATTTGCGATTCGTCGATAACTTTCGATTTGCAGTGCAGCAGTCTGAAGTTCTAAAGTCGTTGTATCTTGGGGACGGTTGCCATCGATCCGTATTGCACCTGTGTACGGGGCAATAACGTCTTACGGAGAACGAGTCTAACTCGTGCCTCGACTTTCTGTCTAAGTCCGTGTCTACATTTTTGTCATCTTCGACTACACACACATCACTTCTCCAACACAATTCACTCTGTTTTATATGTATTATCGTTTTAAAAGTTTTGTATAAAATTTCAAAATATAAATTTTGAATTTACGCTCCAACAAAAGATAAAGAGATGAGGAAGGGTGTGAGGGGAAATATATATTTGCAAAGGCAAAATATACAATAAACTAGTTTTACCATGAATTTTGTTTGCATTTTGTGTGTATTCTTTAACAATGTTAATTATTTTATTAAAATGTATTTAATTTGATGATAATATTGTATAATAAAAATAACTAATACTCCCTCCGTTCCAATGTTATTTTCTATTTTACTATTTATCACCCTAAACTAAATTGAGTTTAATTAATATATGTGAATTAGTATGTGTTAAGTAATAACATGAGATTTAAGTATACTAGCGTAGGAAATATATTATTGCAGAAAATAATATTATTGCATTGTCATTTATAAAATTATTGATTGAACAGGGGGAGGGGAGGGATAGCTTCAACAAGTAGCAATTAAGTTTGGGATAAAGGGAGTATAATTTTGAGTAGTATGGTGAAATCTTAGACTAACTCATTTTTTAATATTATCTGAAATTCAATAAGTGATTTTTTAGAGTTTGTTGGTAAAATTAAAAGTGAGTGATCAATGAAGATTTATATGATGAGACGATTTACTATCTGGAAAAGAAAAAGGAAGAATGGTAGTTTTAATTTATAAAGGTAAATTTAAAATTATAAATTTTAGCAATGTGATATGGTTAAAAGTAGGAGAACTGTGAAAATTATCTAAATTATCAAATAATTTGAAAACAAATGTTACTCAACTCTAAAATATCATTTATTTTAGTTGGAGAGTGTTGATGACCTTAATCCGAATTGATAATTAGTGGCTGTTTTGCTCTTATAAGATCATCAAACAAGAATATAATCAAAGATTAAAGATGAATTTTTGTAAGTAGGGATTGAGAGAGAATTTTGCAAGAGTTTTGCCTATTTTTGAATTAAGTGACCCTTTTCTTACTATCCCATGAAGGGGTATTTATAGAGGTACAAGCAAGTAGGAGGTGTCATCTCCCTAATCATCCTTATTTTCAATGTGACAAGTGTCTTAACACTTGTCATCTCTTAAGCTATTACATCTTTACACAATAACAAGTGTTAAGACACTTGTTTGTTCCTAATGTAATGCCTAAATATTGAGATTTCTGATGATCTTCCGAGGTGCCCCCTTACTCGCCTGCTCGCCTCTGGTTGGGTCTTTGTGTCTTCTTGCTCTGGCTGTTCGCCACCTGTATGTGCCTTTCGTGACCAGCTGCTCGCCTCCTAGCCTCTATGGCCAGCTGCTCGCCTACTTGACTTTTGACCCTCAAACCCAGCTGCTCGCCTCCTAAGGTCGTCCCTGCTGGTCGTCCTCTTCATTTATTTTCATTCTTGATCTCTTAATCTCATTATTTTAATATTTTTTATTTCTAACCTTGTTGCTCGGCTGTTCGCCGATCAACAATGCCCCCTAGTTTGGCATATAAGGATAGATTTTATCCTTTTTTGTCAAACTATATGATAGGCTATATTATTCAACAGGAGGTGAGCAACAGGGAAATTGTGCTCCATTTCTGCAGGGAGCGAGCAACAAGTTTTTGAATTTTTGGGCGGGAACTTCTGGAGGCGACCAACGGGGAGCGACCTTTGGGCTTGTGACGTTTCTTTTCCCGAGGTGTGAAACACGAAGCGTCGTGGCCGCCCATGCGTGCACCCCTAAATTGCATCTAGGGGCTTTGTTTTTCGAAATTTCTCACTTTCGCCCCCGAACCCACACTTATAAATAGCTCTCTTTCTCTTCCTTTTTTTCTTTTTCGCATAAAACCTCCATTGTTGCTCATTTGAAGCTTTTGCCTTCTCAATTTCTTCGAGTCCCAGCCGATTTCACACGAATTTAAGTTGAATTCTTGGTTTTTATTGTTTCTTTTATCGTAATTTCTTACATTGTACTTTCAATTTCTTCGTTCTTTTAAATCTTCTGCGATTTTCACATATTTCCACCGTCTCCTACCGCCGTGTCGCCGCCGTGACGCCGCCACCGATCTCTAATTCTTTGCCTGCGACATTACCAACACCATCATACCCATATTTTTACCCCATTATTCGATTCTAAATTTTGTAAATGGTGTCTCCATCCTCAAGTAACACTCTTTCCGTCGAGTTTGTCGGACGAAACCCAGAAAAAAGACCCCTAGAAGTTGAACCGTCGAAACCTGCTCCTCGCCACTCGCTTCGGTGAGCAGCTGGGTAAAACCCTAGGACCCTGCTCGTTGATGAGGATACAGGCTCCGAGGCGAGCTCTGTTGTTCACTCCGTTGATGAATTCTATGCTGTGGACAGCTCGGGCGAGCAGGACGTCCAAGGTCCTATTGCTCGCTCCTCGCCTCCTGAAGGTACCTCTTCGGACTTGGGTGAAGACTCTGCAGACGTTGCTGCTGAGATAGAGGAGATGAGTCTCCCTGGAGATACTGGAGCGAACAGTGGGCACCAGGTCGGGAGCAAACAGGAGGCCCCCTCAGGGAGCGAGCAGTTGGGAGTTACATGGGAATTTCTTCGGGAGATAAACTTCCCTGTCACGAGGCCAACTCCCGAATCTCTGATTCCTCAGGCCATAGTTCGGAGGCAAGATTGGATTGATTATGCTAACCAGTATCATAACACATTTCCTACTCCACCAAGGCCTACCATGGCGGCTCGGAAATCTGCATACACGGCAAGCAAAGTGGCGAGTGTAATCACGGAAGACGACTTGGCTCGAATCCGGTCTTCTTATCACATCCCGTACGACATCCACTTGTATGCTCCGCAGAAAGGAGAGACTGCTGACAACCCACCTCCTGGATGTACTGCCATTAACTTGGACGTCCTTAATACGGGGTTCCCCCTTCCTTTGCATCCGGTGATTGGTCGATTTTTGGAGGATACTAACTTAGCGATCACCCAGATCACTCCAAACGGGTGGAGCAATCTGTTGGCCTTCATCACCCTCTTCGGCTTGGAAGGCTACAGAAACAAAATCAGTACGGTGGAGATTCATTATGCCATGACGATCTCCTCGGCCGTTAATGAAGAAGGGCTCGGTTGGTATTATATCAAAGCCCGTAGCGGCGTTAAGCTGATCGAAGGAGTGCCTAATAAAGTCAAAAGTTGGCATAAGCAATTTTTCTTCATTGGCGGCGATTGGCGGGCATCTTCCGATTTTTCGGGAGGATCAGGGCGCGTAAATTCCCCTACACATTTCGGGGAGATTCGGCGTAGGTCTCGTTTCTTAGTTCATTACTTTTAGGGTGAACTAATTTTAATCTCTCTTCTTGTTTTGTAGGTCCACGTATCTTGAAGTGGGGACATCCTGAGCTGAGCGAAGAGTTCCTGTACGTCCTTGCTTTGATTTCCTTGCGAAACGTTAAGGATCGGAGCATTGGCCATCTTTCCCAAGCGCACTGCCGCAAACTTGCTCAACTCACTACCAGTGCTCATCACTTGGAAGCACAGGCGGAGGTCCCCGAAGGTAAACTTTCCTTTATCCATTTTGGTTATTTCTGAATTTTTACCTATTGTTCGCTCTTTACCTGTTGGTCGCCACCTCTATACTTTTATCTTACCTTGATTCTTATACTTTTGTTTTCAGCTCAAAGGGTAACGGTAGCCGTTCCTCAAATACCAAGAAGTTATCATCTCCTTGCTCGTAGGGTTAAACAGATGGCGGCCAACCAACCTTCGAAGAAGAAAAAGCTCGACCCTTGCACCTCCCTGATCAAACTAAGGGCAGGACAACATGTTGAGGAGGATGCTCCTCCAGCACCAGCCCCTGTTCCTCGCCTACCTCCTCGTTCCTTGCCTCCCAGAGACACCCGGGGGAAGAAGAGGTTAACCAAGGAAATTGCCCCCAGAAAAGAAGATGACCGTTCCAAGAGGACCAAGGGGCAAGGTTCTTCCCAGGCGAGCAAGTCCGCTGCTCGCTCCTCACCTGTAGAAGAGGTAACCAAGCAACAGGTCATAGACGCCATGGTCGCCGGCCGAAGGGGCTCCTCACCTGACAGCTCCTACCTGGGCTATGACCCAGTGAAAATGAGGGAGTAAGTAATTTCCCTCCTGCTCGGCTGATCGCCCCCTGGGTATACTGCCTTTTCTAATGTTTTTCCATCTTTTGCAGGTACCGGAGAGATGATTATCCAGGTCGCTCCAGAGTACTTCACCAACTTAGTTGCGTGAAGTCGGCCCCTGCTTACCCCGACCTCAAGGATTCTCATGTTCGGCGGGCTACGGAGCTTGTCCCCCGCTCTTGGACAAAAACTGGCGAAGAAATCCTGCAGAACCAGTCTCTCAGCGACAACGCTCGCCTTCTGGGTTACAATGCCAGTCACCAGGCTATTACTGCCCAGCGAGTCATTGACCAAGCCATTGAGCTTGAGAGAACCAACCGGGGTTTAGGCCGAAAAATAGAGCAGCTCGAGACGGACCGGGATGCTCAGCTAAGGAGGAAGGACGAAGAGCTTGCTAAGCTGAAGGCTGACTTTGAGAGAGCCAAGCATACTTGGGAGCGGAAGGTGAAAGCTGCTGAGGACCGGGAGATGGTAGCGTCCAATGCTTCGGAGAAGCTTAAATTGGACTTGGGCGTTGCTACTGATCGTCTGCAGGTCCTGGAGATGGAGAGGGTGGGTTTGGTGGAAAGAGTCGAGTCTCTGAAGGTTCATGTTGACCAGCTGGAGAAAGAAAAGAAACGGACCATTTCTTACGGCACGTACGTGCAAGATGTGACTGATAACACTAATTTCGGTTACATCTGTGCGTACGCAGATTGCGTCCGATCTATGAAGTATGCCTTGGACAACGGTCTTGATGTAATGACTAGTACCATCAAGGACTTCGCGGATTATGTTCTCGAAAACCCACCTGCTGCCGGCTTCGAGATTCCTATTGCCGACCTAGGAGAGATGGGGTTAGACTTGGGCATCTTTAAGGATGATGTCCAAGTTGTAGCTCCTAGGGAGAAAGTTGAGGTGAACAAGGATGCCACCGTTTTCGATGCCTTAAGCCCTATTCTTCCGAATCTCCTTGGTGAAACAAGTACTTCAGCTACTGTAGGCGAGCAGCAGGTGCCAGCAACGACCAACCAGGATGCACCTCCCCCTCCTACTGAAGACTTCCCGGCACCACCAGCTCCTCCGGGCTCCGAGATTTAGAAGACCCTTTATTTTTTCTGTTTTAGTTGATGTAGTAGGACGATATTTTTCTTTCTCTGTATCTTTATATTCTTGGAAATTTTGATGAAACAAAGTTGCACTTTATGTTTCCCTTGTTCGTCTTTTATTTGCCCTTTGTTCATTTTTGCTTAAGTATTTCCTTCTTTTTGAAAGTTAAATACTTTTCTTTTGCAAATATATGTATGTTGAGCATGTATGGGTCTATCTGGTTCTTTAAGAACTTGGCCTCTATCATGCTTCTCCTTATTCCCTGTTGCTCGCCACTTGCTATTTTTGTGTTTTAACTCATTTAGCCTTGGGGCGAGCAATTTTTTGTTGTAGGGGCGATTAGTTGGGCTTCTGTGACTTGGGGGTCCTGCTGCTCGCCTCCTTCTGAACACGTGCTATGGCACTTGACTGTCTTCGGCGAGCTGACTTGAAGCGAATATACCAGCTTCTACTAGTAGCTTCCCCGCAAGAGTACGGGTTCACTGTAGTATGGGCGAGTATAGGGACCAAGTAGTATCAAACCCTAGGGAAGGTATGTATGCGAATAGATCCCTGAAGATCTACGCGTCGTAGCTAATATGAATGTAATGTTTTTTTGGTTTTTTTAAAGATTAATTGAAAGACTGAAATAAACTAATTAAACTAAAGAATTTAAGAAGACAAATTAACTACTGGTTGTTTTCAAATAAGAGGTGGTGATGCCTATGATAGGAATCCCTACGTATACTAACGGAGCAGGTACATAATCAAAATAACTGTGACGCGCCAGAAATACCTAAGTAAAAGAATGCAAGGTGAAAGCTCAAGATTCTAAACCCTAATACTTTACCCTAACACTCGACTTCACTAATCCACTAACAAGTTAATAGATTGTGCTTAATTAATGAGACCCTGATTTAACTAAGGTGATGCGGTCGTCCTCCTTCGCTAAACTGGTAGATGAATTAACCTTTCCTAAACCCTCTAGTTAAGTCTACTCGTTGTTAAAGAGTGATACGGTCGTCCTCTCTCTAACACCTTTCGAACGAAATTCAAAAGTATAGTCTAGATTAATTTTAAGAATTCATTAACCAAGAGAATTAAAACCTAACATCACAAGTTACCCTAATTACGTACCCACAACCTACTTCTACGAGTTCATCTTACCCCAAGCATGCAAGGGTTTTAGCTAGACATAGGTTTAACGTAAAATAAAGCAATGAAATAAGTAACGAACATGAACATGGTAATTATAACGAAGAAAAGATCGAACATGAACTAGGGTTTTGAGTTATAAAAGAATAAACTGAAATTAATTAAACAAAATGAAGTCTCAACGTATTTAAGAACAAAAGACAAGAAGAAACGAAACTAAAAAGTAAAATCGTGACGTGAATTCGTAAGAAAACCTCAAAAAACGTAAAAAATAAACTTGCTCGTCTCTTCTCCTCTTCCTCTCTCTCCAAACTCAATCTCCAAATGTAGTATGGTATCACGTGGTTCTCAAAAACGTGTTCGGAAGGGGTATATATAAGCAACGGGTCGAATCGGGAGTTAATGGGCCAAAAATGCGACAGGTCGTACACTTACTCGTGCACTAGTGCACGAGCAAAACCAACTCGAGCACCCCATTCTTCCCGAGAGCAAAAAGTGCTCGACCATACGTGGTCGTGCACTAGTGCACGACTGGATTCCACTCGAGCACACTGCTCGACCGACTCGAGCACTAAGTGCTCGACTTGCATCTCTCGTGCACTATACTCGACCTGCTCGAGCACTAGTGCTCGAGCTCTTCTAGCTTGTGCACTCCAATGATACTTTTGCTCCCTCGAACTAGTACTTTTCGTATTTCTTCGATATCTTCTCATCCGGGCGTCCGTTTGAGTCGATTCAAAGTCCTACGAACTCCTCTTTTCGCCCTCTATCCATCTATGAGCATCAAAGAGACAAATTCCTTAGTTTATGAAAATGATACTCAAATGACTCTAAATACTCACAAAATCAACCAAAACTAGGACATTTTGAGTGACGAATCATGACAATTTCATGCCTAATCAACCCCCCAAACTTACCATGTTGCTTGTCCTCAAGCAACGAAATAATAAGTCAAGTGAAATTGTTAGGAATGAGTCAAAGAACCCAATCATGCAAGTATATGACTTCGAGCTTCAAAGATGCATCACAAGTATACCCACTCACCTTCCTTTATCATACCCATGCAACAACAGCAAGAACCACCAAGATCAAACATGGATGTGCACTCAACGATGTGTTTCACTCCCTCACAAGTGTATAACAATGATCAAGGGACTCACTCAAACAATCAATCACACATGTTGGCAGCCATAGGCTTGTAAGCACTCTCAACTCCGACCATACTCTAGAAATCAATGCCGAATCAAAAAGGACTTTTCTCAAGGTTGTAATGCAGGCTCTTTGGACAGGTGGGATAACAATCTAGGATAAGTGACTCAAGTGAATGGAGAATAGAAAATCAAACTTTGGCACTTCGAGATTAGAAACAGAATACTTCAAACATTTCCAATCAACACCCTTTCAATTCCATACTCTCAACACTTCAATTTTTTTTTCTTTCTAACTCCTTTCACTTTTTTTTTTTCAATCACTTTTTTTTTTCTCTTTTTCGTACAAACACATGAGCTCTTTTTTCTTTTGCTCATTCTCAATTTTTTCTCTTTTCCCCACACCTCATGACTTCATCACACATTCTTCTCATATTCACTCAACAAACAACCTTTTCCTTTTTCAACTCAATTCACTCCCTTCACATTCACACTTTTCCTATTCTCCACTCAAATTGGGACAAAAAGGCTTAGGAATTGGAATAGTGTTCATATGTGCTAGCAAATAAAATAGGCTTTAGGCTCAAAGGGGCTAACAAGGGATTCGATATCAATGGTAAGGAAAATTTTGGCTAAGTGACTCAATAAAATCAAAGATGGCCTAAGATCCTATTCGGCATATCAAACTAGACACAATCAAGAAGCAAGAGCACACACAAGTTCTAGCATCCTCTAAGGTGATGATTCACTCACAAACGAAGAGATTAATTAATGCATCAAAATCTCATAAGGCTCAAATCTCACGGCTTTCACATCCATGCTAGTCCTAGTGAATTCTCACTCTCATCACACAAGTACTCAAAAGAAAAATTCACAAGCATACAAGTTCTATCTCAAATCCACTCTAACTCAAACACTCACACAAAAGAGTCCCTAACTCCAATCCACAATTCTACTCTACTCATCACTTCATACTCAAGAATGACAACTAACAAGTAGAGAGGGTCAATAAACACGAAATAAATCATAGCGACTCAGATCAAAATCACCCCGAGGAGCATCTCAAGACAAATGGCAAAACACACTCAAAGATAAGGGGTGCTCCGGTGCAATATAACAAGAAACATAAAAAAAAACTCCACCCCCCAAAGATAAGGGGTAGCACACTCCATTGCTTGAGTTTCTCCCTTTTGGATAGCTCCATCGAGACAAGCCTACAAAATAAACTCTCACGTACGAGGTTAAAACTTATGATTCAACAACACCCTAATAACATAAAAAGACACTAAAAACAAATGAAAGCAAATAAAAATGGGTTGCCTCCCATTCAGCGCTATTTTTAAGGTCCTCATGCCGGACCAAGCTCAAAGGAGCTTATGGGACATCATACTAAAAAATACCTCCCTTACTCTCATAAGAGTGGTGGCTGCATTCCTTTCCTTGATGCCCTTCCATCATGAAATCTTTTGCTTTCCTCTCATCCCCAAGTGTTATGGGTCTCAACTCCTTCTCACCTTTATCTGGAGGAGTCTTTCCAAACAGATTTTTGAATTTGGACTTTTTCTTCTTGACTCCTCATTTTCCTTCAAACTGGACCACATCCACACTTTTCACTTCCTTCTCCTTCGACTTCTTCACTTTATCCCTATCAACATAATCGAGAATATAATGCTCATGGGTTAAATTATCAAGTGAAGGCTTATAAAATTCATGAATATGAGAAGGATTAGGGATAGAAGGTGTGTTTTCAACACTAGGATCAATTGCATCCATGCAATACAAACTCTCATCCTCCTTCGGGTGCTTCATGGCTTCATATAGGGAAATCTTTACTTCTTGATCATCGACCTTCAACGTAATCTTCCCATTTGCCACATCTAGCACCATCCCCACCGTTGCTAAGAACGGTCTTCCCAAAATCATGGGCACGTGCTCATCTTCCTCCATCTCTAGGACTACAAAGTCGGCTGGAAAAATGTGTTCTCCAACTCTCACGAGGACGTCTTCAACCACACCTTGAGGTCGAGTAATAGACCGGTCGGCAAGTTGAAGCATCATCATCGTCGGTTGAAGTTCACCACCTTCCAACTTCTTGAAAAGCGACAACGGCATCAGATTTATGCTCGCCCCGAGGTCACATAGCGCTCCCTTCTTGATCCCGTTCCCAATATCACAAAGAATGGTGAAGCTCCCGGGATCCTTCAGCTTTGGAGGAAGTGCCTTGTGCACTAATGCACTCACCTCGTGGTTCAACTGCACCAACTTCGGCTCATCCACTCGCCGCCTTTTCGCGATCAGGTCCTTAAAAAACTTTGCATAATTGGGCATCTGTTCCAAAGCATCATAAAAAGGGATATTAATATGCAATTGTTTAAACACATCAAGGAACTTAGCGAATTTCTCATCAAGCTTCTTTTTCATGAAGCGTTGTGGATATGGGACTGATATCACAGATTTGGGTACTCCCCATTCATCTTTCTCGGTCTCTTTCCCTTTCTCCCTTGCTTCCTTTGCCTTCTTCCACTTAGGAACTCTCTCACCCTTATCCATGCCTTCCTATTCAAGCTCTTCGCTCTGATGAGACTCATCCACATCTTTATGCTTCTCAATCCCTTCACTTTCAATCCCCTTCTCAACTTGGGGCGTCTCAGAATCAGCAGGCATCTGAGGACCTTCATAGTTGGTTCCACTTCTAAGCTGGATCGCCTTGCAATGCTCTTTCGGGTTCCCCTCCGGTATGGAAGGATATTTACCCGGCTCTCTATTCAATGACTTTGCAATCTGGCCCATCTGGAACTCTATGGAAGTGAACCTTCGATTGTTCTCTTGTTGAGTTCTAGTCCACTCAACGTTCATCTTCTGGAGCTCTTGATCACGTTGATCACCCTTTTTATGCAACTCTTTCACATCGTACTCCAAGGATGACAACCTCTTACTTCCTTCCTCCACCTTTTGCAGAATAGCTCTCAACATCTCCTCGGTTGATGCACCGCCTTCTCCACCAGGAGGTTTAGACCTCGGATCAACACCTACAGGAACAGTAATACTAGCTTTTGGGTTAGCATATGAAAAATTCTCATTTTTCCTCCATGTGTTTTGAGGAGGCTGCTGGTCTCCTTGAAATCCTTGTGTGTTCCTCCATTGATTTTGAGGCGGCTGTGGCCCTGAAGGTACAAATGGCTGACCATAAGAAGGTCTTCCAAACTGGTTTTCACCTTGGTAGCCATTCTGATTGTAATACGGACCTCCCATGTAATTGGCTACCTCTTGCTGTCCACTTAACTGGTCTACTCTATCATTCTCTGCTGCATGATCTCCAACCAAATTCTTCCCCACCTCGAGGTTGTTGATCTTCTCCATCATGGCCATCAACAGCCTTCTCGTTCCTTCACCCTCTTTCTCCTCCAACTTGCAAACTCTCTGGAACTCAGGATCCTCGTTCCATGCACCGGCATTCGTGACAATGTTGTCCACGATCTCTCTACATCTCTCTATCCCTTGGTTCAGAAAAGCTCCACTCGCACATGCATCTAAATGGGCTTGGCCATCCTTGCTGGCTCCACTGTAAAAGAACGCCACCACATCTCCCTCATTATACCCGTGCTGCGGGCACTCTATCTGCATATTTGAGTATCTCTCCCACGCTTGACGTATGTCCTCTCCTTGCTTCTGGCGGAAGGAAGAGATCTCAATTCTCGCTTTAATCATTTTCGATGGAGGGTAGAATCGCTCGAGGAACAGACGCTCGAGCTCAGCCCATGTGGTTACCCCTCCCCGTGGGAGCGTGTTGTCATACCACTCTTTAGCTATTCCCGTCAGTGAAAATGGGAACAGCCTAAGCCTCTTGGCATCTTCAGACATGTCATTATAATTGAATGTAGAGGCTATCATGAGAAAACTCCTCAGGTGAGTGTGAGAATTCTCCATCCCGATCACCCCCTTGAACTGATTCTCGGTCAGTAGCTTTAGAATTCCCGGGGAAATCGAGAAGTTATTTGCCTCAACTGGAGGCAATGCCACTCCATCATAGTACCGCTGTGGCTGCGCTGCAAACCTCCCTCGAATAGCCATATTGTGATCTACGTTCTGAGGAACGTGTTGAGGATTAGCAGCAGGTACTGGTACTTGTTGGGGTGGTGGTGGGTAAACAGGTGGTTGATTATAGACTGGAGGTGGAGGATATGGGTATGGTGGGTAAGGATAAGGTGGGTAAGGGTAGGGTGGATAGGGTAAGTTGTTTTGCGGTAGGTTAGGATGTGGGTAAGCAGGGTTGTGATGAGGATTTTGGACCATGTTATGAGCTGGGCTATTTTGGTTCTGAGTACCCGGGTTTTGGCTCTGGCTCTCTCCTAACGGATCTTGATTCTTGCTAGTATTGCCATCAGTGCCATCAACCCGGTTCAATGCCTGATTGAACTCATTCTCGACATCGTCCAACTCATTAGTGATGTCCATCGGTTCTTTGCCTCCGGCAGCGTTCATCCTTCGTAAGAAGGCTCGGTTTCTTCTTGCTATTGTCTCAGGATCTGCAGGTAACCTCTCTTCGCTCGTATTGCCTTGTGAGCGTGTTCTCATAAACCTGAAACACTAACAGAAGAATCAAAACGCAACTGCCTAATGAATGGAAATAAAAATAAAAACAGAAAATAAATCACCCACTACTAACTACTAAGCTATCTACAAGTCCTATTCAAAAGCATACAACGTCATTCCCCGGCAACGGCGCCATTGACTTGAAGCGAATATACCAGCTTCTACTAGTAGCTTTCCCGCAAGAGTACGGGTTCACTGTAGTATGGGCGAGTATAGGGACCAAGTAGTATCGAACCCAAGGGAAGGTATGTATGCGAATAGATCCCTGAAGATCTACGCGTCGTAGCTAATATGAGTGTAATATTTTTTTGGTTTTTTTAAATATTAATTGAAAGACTGAAATAAACTAATTAAACTAAAGAATTTAAGAAGACGAATTAACTACTTGTTGTTTTCAAATAAGAGGTGGTGATGCTTAGGATAGGAATCCCTACGTATACTAACGGAGCAGGTACATAATCAAAATAACTGTGACGCGCCAAAAATAACCTAAGTAAAAGAATGCAAGGTGAAAGCTCAAGATTCTAAACCCTAATACTTTACCCTAACACTCGACTTCACTAATCCACTAACAAGTTAATAGATTGTGCTTAATTAATGAGACCCTGATTTAACTAAGGTGATGCGGTCGTCCTCCTTCGCTAAACTGGTAGATGAATTAACCTTTCCTAAACCCTCTAGTTAAGTCTACTCGTTGTTAAAGAGTGATACGGTCGTCCTCTCTCTAACACCTTTCGAACGAAATTCAAAAGTATAGTCTAGATTAATTTTAAGAATTCATTAACCAAGAGAATTAAAACCTAACGTCACAAGTTACCCTAATTACGTACCCACAACCTACTTCTACGAGTTCATCTTACCCCAAGCATGCAAGGGTTTTAGCTAGACATAGGTTTAACGTAAACTAAAGCAATGAAATAAGTAACGAACATGAACATGGTAATTGTAACAAAGAAAAGATCGAACATGAACTAGGGTTTTGAGTTATAAAAGAATAAACTGAAATTAATTAAACAAAACAAAGTCTCAACGTATTTAAGAACAAAAGACAAGAAGAAACGAAACTAAAAAGTAAAATCGTGACGTGAATTCGTAAGAAAACCTCAAAAAACGTAAAAAATAAACTTGCTCGTCTCTTCTCCTCTTCCTCTCTCTCCAAACTCAGTCTCCAAACGTAGTATGGTATCACGTGGTTCTCAAAAACGTGTTCGGAAGGGGTATATATAAGCAACGGGTCGAATCGGGAGTTAATGGGCCAAAAACGCGACAGGTCGTGCACTTACTCGTGCACTAGTGCACGAGCAAAACCAACTCGAGCACCCCATTCTTCCCGAGAGCAAATAGTGCTCGACCATACGTGGTCGTGCACTAGTGCACGACTGGATTCCACTCGAGCACACTGCTCGACCGACTCAGTGCTCGACTTGCATCTCTCGTGCACTATACTCGACCTACTCGAGCACTAGTGCTCGAGCTCTTCTAGCTTGTGCACTCCAATGATACTTTTGCTCCCTCGAACTAGTACTTTTCGTATTTCTTCGATATCTTCTCATCCTGGCGTCCGTTTGAGTCGATTCAAAGTCCTACGAACTCCTCTTTTCGCCCTCTATCCATCTATGAGCATCAAAGAGATAAATTCCTTAGTTTATGAAAATGATACTCAAATGACTCTAAATACTCACAAAATCAACCAAAACTAGGGCATTTCGAGTGACGAATCATGACAATTTCATGCCTAATCACGAGCAGCTTTCCTCCTTAGGTGAACAATTGGGCTTTGGATGCCTTTTTGTCTCTTTAGTTACACAATACAATTAGTAATCGTCTTTACTTACAAAATTTCATCAGAAAATTTTGAAAATTTTATCAATCTTACAATGATACAATAACATAAATGATGATCTACATCAAAAACTTTACATTGGTTTCTTTAACTACTGGCAATACTTCAATAAGGCTGCGTTCCAGGTGTATTGGGCCGAGTTGCCTTTCATATCTTCAAGATCGTACGTGCCGTTGTACCATTTGTGGGTTATCCTGAATGGGCCCTCCCAAGTCGGTCCAAATACACCTAGAGGTGTTGCTAGAATTTTTCGAAGTACCAGATCCCCAACTTTGAATTCTCTGATTTTCACTTGCGAGTTGTAGTACTTTGCGATCCTTCTTTTGTATATCTCATTTTTTATTTCTGCCGAGATTCTTTTTTCGTCGATCAGATCCATTTCTGCAGCTAGTGCCTTGTTGTTTTCTTGTTCATTGAACTCGGCTATCCTCTCAGTTGGTACTTTGAGCTCTATAGGTATGACTGCTTCTGTACCGAATGCCATAGCAAACGGTGTTTCTCCCGTGCTTGTCCTATGTGATATCCTATATGCCCAAAGCACCTCGGGTAGTTCTTCTGATCATTTGCCTTTTTTGTCCACCAGCCGAATTTTTAAGATGTGCTTGATTATCTTGTTAACTGCTTCGACTTGGCCATTAGACTGGGGATGGTAGGGTGTCGAAAAATGCTTCTTGATTCCCCATTTTTTGCAGAAGTCTCTTATCTTTTTACCTTCGAATTATCTTCCATTATCTGTCAATATTGCTTGTGGGACTCCGAATCGACATACTATACTCTTCCAGATAAAACTGATCATCTTTTCTTGTGTTATTGTAACTAGTGCTTCAGCTTCGACCCACTTTGTGTAATAGTCCACGGCCACTACTGCAAATCTGACATTCCCCTTTCCCGTTGGGAAAGGTCCTATGATGTCTATCCCTCATTTTGCGAATGGTCATGGACTTTTACCGAGATCAGTTCTGTTGGCGGCTTATGTATGTTGGGGGCGAACAGCTGGCATCTGTGGCAAGTTTTTGCAATTTTGATCGAGTCTTGTAACAGAGTTGGCCAGTAGTAGCCTTGCCTTACTATTTTGTATGCCAGTGCTCGTCCTCCTGCGTGATTTCCACAAACTTCTTCGTGGATTTCTTTCAGTACTTCCTGGCCTTGCCCCCTTGCCAAACACTTTAGTAGGGGAAGTGAAAATCCTCTCTTGTAAAGTTGACCCTCCATGATTGTAAATCTTGCTGCTCGTTTGACTAACTTGGCCGCTTCTTGTGGGTCTCCAGGTGTCTTGTTGTCCCTGAGATATCTGTATATCGGCGTTCTCCAATCTTCTTCTGTTAATTCTTCTTCAACTTGGTTGATCTTGTAGTCACTGGTGGATGAATTAGAAATTCTTGTTATTGTGACTTCTGTAAGCTCTGCCGGTCCCGTACTAGTAGCCAATCGTGCAAGTGCATCTGCTTGTGTATTATTGTCCCTTGGCACTTGTTCGATGTAAATTTGTTCGAATAGTGAAGCCAAGTGAGCAACAATTTTTTGGTATAATGCCATGTTTTCATCTTTGGCTTCATACTCTCCACAGACTTGATTGACTATCAACTGGGAATCTCCGTAGATTTGGACTCTTCGGACCCCTACAGCCAATGCCAGACGCAGACCAGCTATCAGTACCTCGTATTCAGCCTCGTTGTTTGTTGCCATAAATTCGAACCTGACCGCTGAGGTGAACACTTGTCTGTCTGGACTGATTAGCACTATGCCAGCTCCTGCTACCGTGTTATTTGACGATCCATCTACGTACATATGCCATGGATGGTTATGACCTCTCGTTAGATCTTGAGGGAAGGTTAACTCGACTATGAAGTCGGCTAACGCTTGTCCCTTGATCGTTGTTCAAGGTGCATAAGATATTCCAAATTGGCTTATTTCGAGTGACCACTTGAGGAGGCGACCAGCAGTGTCAGGCCTTTGTAAGATTTGTCTTAATGGGAAAGTCGTTAGAACCTCCATTTGGTGATCAAAGAAATATGGCCGTAGCTTTCTTACACTCATCACCAATGCGTAGGCCAACTTTTCCATGGGTGAATATTTGATCTCTGCCTCATGCAAGGCCTGACTTACGTAGTAGATTGACAGGTGAAATTTTTCTTCTGCTCGAACTAAGACTGAGCTGATGGCCACCTCTGACGCGGCTAGATACAAGTATAATTTTTCCCCGGAGACAGGTTTCGATAGGATTTTAGTGTCACTCAGATACTCCTTCAGCTGCTCAAACGCTTGTTGGCAGTTACTTGTCCACTGGAACTGTCCTTTCTTAATGGCATCAAAGAAAGGCCGACATTTGTCTCCGGACCTGGAAATGAACCTGTTTAGGGCTGCTAAACATCCGGTTAGTCGTTGGACCTCCCTGACGGACCTTGGTGGTTGCATGTCCATAATTGCTTTGACTTTTGATGGATTTGCCTCAATGCCTCTTTGACTGACCAGGTGCCCAAGGAATTTTCCAGAGTGTACTCCGAAGCTGCTTTTCTTCGGGTTTAACTTCATGTTATATGTCCGGAGTATCTCGAATGCTTGTGCGAGATGTTCCAAATGATTTTTCTTCCTTGGGCTTTTTACGACTATGATGTGTACGTATACTTCCATTATTTTGCTAATGTGTTCATCGAACATTTTATTTACAAGTCTTAGGTACGTGGCCCCTGCATTGATCAACCCAAACGACATTCTCTTCCAACACAATAAGTTTTTGTTGGTGTAGAACGATGTGTGCTCCTGGTCGTCTGGGTGCATTGGGATTTGATACCCGGCAAATGCGTCCATGAAGGTGAGCAGTTTGTGTCCTGCCGTATTGTCCACTAACTGATCAATGTGCGGTAATGGGAAGTTGTCCTTAGGACAAGCGGCATTTAGATCGGTGAAGTCGATGCATAACCTCCATGCGCCATTTGGTTTCTTTACTAACACTGGATTTGCTACCCATCTGGGACATAAAGCTTCTTTGATGAGGTCATTGTCAAGCAGCTTCTTTACTTCCACATCCAGTGCTTCATATTTGTCAGGCCCGAACTTTCTTCTCTTTTGCTTCACCGGGTTTTTGGTTGGATCAATATTTAGCTTATGACAGGCATGCTCAGGGCTGATGCCTACCATATCAGCATGTGACCATGCGAATACATCGAGATTGGACTTGAGGAACTCTTCCATTCTGGATCTGTATGGCTCTGGGAGCTCAGACCCAATGAATAATTCCAAGTCTTCTCGATTCAGATCAACTCTTATTGCCTCCAACTCCTCTACCGGGGTTGCCCTCCTCTTCTGATTTTTCCACCGAGGATCGATTATCGGACCTTCCAAGTCAAGTTCATCTTCGATCATGGGTTCCGCCTCCACTCTTGGCTCGATATCGTTTACTTCCTCTGGTTCAGGTACAACTTCTCTTCCCTGCTGCTCGCCCAGGCCCTCCTGCTCGTCTTCGCCCTGCTGGTCGTCCACCTCCATCATCTCTGTGTCGATGGACTCCATGATTTCGTTCAACACGGAAGGTTCATCCTCAGCCCTGCTACTCGGCTGCTCGTCCATAACAGACACACTGTTATCCTTAGGTTGAAGTTGCAGGAGGCACTCTCGAGCTTTCTTCTGATCACCTTTTACTGTACCTGATCCTTTTGGAGTTGGAAACTTAAGACAGTAGTAGTACGTTGAAACAACCGCTTTGAATTCATTTATGAAAGGTCGACCGAGAAACCCGTTGTAGGCAGACTGTTGGTTTACAACTAGGAATTCTATCATTCTAGTCAGTCTCCTTTCGGGATTCTCGGTCGATACAAGTTCGACCGGCAACGTAACTAAACCTAAGGGAACGGTTACAGCATCTCCGAACCCTACTATCTTATGATCACATTCCTTTACATACTCCTCACAATCACCTAATTGATCTAGTGTGCTTTTGAATATGATGTTTGTGTAAGAGCCAGTATCCACAAGCAGACGGTGAACTCGGGCTCCCATGATATTAGCACAGATGATTAGTGAATCGTTGTGTGGAGTGAGTACCCCGTCTAGGTCCTTTTCTGAGAATACCAAGTCACCCGTCTTCTTGGTTGCTTGATTTACCCCAACTTCTCTAACTTGAGCTATTGCTCTCAAGTCCGCCTTCCTATTTCTCTTGGATACCGGTGGCCTTCCGTCAGAACAGCCCCCTACCGGTCCAGATGGCTCAAGCATTAAGATCTCTCGGACGGGTTCCGCCGGTGCCGTGAACGACTTTTTGCCTTTTTTGTCCATCCTGCTCGGCTGCTCGTCGTCTCCATCCTCTTGCGAGCTGGATGGAATTGTGACTCTTGGCCTTTTGCCTGGCTGCCTCTTCACGAATTCCGACAACCTTCCTTCTTTATAAAACCTCCACAGCTACTTTAGGAGGTCTCGGCATTCACTCGTGAAGTGACCTATGGTTTGATGATATGCGCAGTATTTGTTGGGGTTCATCTTCCCTCGCTCTTGTCGTATTTTCCTTGGTTCTGACAGCATGTCCTTATCCTTAACGTTGTTATACACAACTTCTATTGACGTAGATAGGACATGGTTCAACTTCTCCTTCAGTTCGGTTCCCTCATTGAAAGCCTTCAAGTTCTTGGGAGGTTTGTAGTCCCCACCGGACTTCTTTCCTGATTTTTTGGTGTCGACCTTATCTCCCAACTCTTTCTGGAGAGTTTCTTGCATTGAAATGTATACTCCCGCCTTGTGCCTGAATTCAGAATATGTTTTTGGGAAGGCTAGGTGCATTTCCTTCCACAAATCTGTCCCCTTCCTGAGTCCTGCCATGACTGCCACTATCTTGGTGTCCTCACTCACCATTTCCCCTTCTAACAGGACTTTATCAAACCTCTCAAGGAAAGCCCTATCGGATTCTTCCTCTCTTTGCTTCAAATCTGCAAGTCTGTGTCTTTGGGTGAGGTAGGACCCGACCGTGGAAAAATGTGATAGGAATTCCTTGCTGAGTTGCATGAACGAACTGATGGAGCCTGGAGCGAGTGCAGAAAACCATCTATGGGGACCATCACCAAGAGTTAATGGGAAATTTCGACACTGTGTTGCGTCAGATGCTTTCACGGATATCATGTAATCGGTGTATTTGGATAAGTGCACTTTCGGGTCTGAATTTCCTTCATACAAATTAATGGCCGGGAATTGTACTTTCTTTTGCACTGACGTATTCAGAATAGCCGGGGACAAGGGTGATGATGGCAGTATTGTTGATCCAACGCCTTTTTGGGCCTTCAACTGTTTCTGCATTTCTTCTACTGCCTTCTTCAGAGCTTGCCACTCGCCCGGAGACGTTCTTCCATTAGAAGGCTGTTCGTCATGGTCGGGTTCAATGACCTCTTCATGACGCAGTCCCTTGCTAACGGGATGTTTCTCCTGCGTGACGTGCCTAGCGATGTTGCTAGCTCCGTTGGGACCCAAACGCCCGAAAGTTGACCTTCTCAACCTCTCATGCACTAAGGGGCGAGCAGCAGGGTGTGCTTGCTTGTGTGCTCGATCCTCGCTTCTTTGATGAACCTCCTCTCTACGTGCCCCGTAATGGCTTGCTCTTCTCGTATGAGAGTGGCTCATACTCTTTGTGTCCCTGCTGCTCGACTCCTCGCCTGTCCCTGGAGTGGACTCTCCTCGACTTCCAAGCCGCTCACTTATTGGTGTTTTACCCTTAGCCCTCCTTGCCTGTTCACTGTCAACCTCATCTATTCTCGTATCTTCTCGTTGTTTAGTTCTTCTTTCAGTTGCCCGGTTGCTCGCCTCCGGGGCTTTGGAAGGTTTGTGCCCTGCTGCCCGGTTGCTCGCCTCCCGGGCTCTTGACGGTCCGGTAGCCTCCTGTTGCCGTTGTAAAGATTGTAGAACGGCAATCGTTTTGGCTAATTCCTCCGGGTTTTGGGCCAAAGCCTCCACTTCTGGGGGAATATTATCAATTGTAACTTGTACATTTCTCTGAGACGTCGCTCGCACCGTTCTTGCATGCTCACCCGTCGATGATACCCTTGTTCGTGACTTGTTCGACGGATGTGTGCTTGATTCTTGCGGTTCTTGCGATCTTACCATTTTCGAATATCACAATATTCTTTGATGAGAAATCCTTGTGTTTATGAATGTTGATTTTAAAAGCAACTAGCCTTGCATGTACGAATTTGGTTTGTTACAACCCTTGTTCATACATGCATGCATTCAAGCCTTTGAATCTTCAAATAAGATACTCCACAAACACCAGCCAACACCCACAAACCCAGTTTCCGGCGACCTGCTGCCAGATTTTTGCAGTTTCCGGTGATTTCTCACAAGAAACCTTCAAATCTTCAACCAATCGGAGGTTCGGACCCCTCTCTCTAGCGCCAATTGTTGATGACCTTAATCCGAAATGATAATTAGTGGCTGTTTTGCTCTTATAAGATCATCAAACAAGAATATAATCAAAGATTAAAGATGAATTTTTGTAAGTAGGGATTGAGAGAGAATTTTGCAAGAGTTTTGCCTATTTTTGAATTAAGTGACCCTTTTCTTATTATCCCATGAAGGGGTATTTATAGAGGTACAAGCAAGTAGGAGGTGTCATCTCCCTAATCATCCTTATTTTCAATGTGACAAGTGTTAAGACACTTGTCATCTCTTAAGCTATTACATCTTTACACAATAACAAGTGTTAAGACACTTGTTTGTTCCTAATGTAATGCCTAAATATTGGGATTTCTGATGATCTTCCGAGGTGCCCCCTTGCTCGCCTGCTCGCCTCTGGTTGGGTCTTTGTGTCTTCTTGGTCTGGTTGTTCGCCACCTGTATGTGCCTTTTGTGACCAGCTGCTCGCCTCCTAGCCTCTATGGCCAGCTGCTCGCCTACTTGACTTTTGACCCTCAAACCCAGCTGCTCGCCTCCTAAGGTCGTCCCTGCTGGTCGTCCTCTTCATTTATTTTCATTCTTGATCTCTTAATCTCATTATTTTAATATTTTTATTTCTAACCTTGTTTCTCGGCTGTTCGCCTATCAACAGAGAGTGTAATAAATAAGGAGTGGGTTTTAATTATATGAAATGATTTATAATAAATTTATCATGAAACTGTTTCAAAGTATTGAATATTTGATCAAAGGTATCATTAATTTGGGTTCAAGAAAATTTACGACTGTTACAATATAATACCACTGACCCAAATTAATGATACTTCTGATTAATATTTGATACTTTAAATTTTTTTCATTATAAGCTTATTATATACTATTTTCATATAATACTTTGACACAAATAAAATTTAGGCAAAAACTTGTATGAGACCGTCCCATAGCATGAGACCACACAAATTAACACCTACCCCTACCAAAGTGTTAATGAGTCAATGCCCTACTTACACCCATTCTCATTGTCCCATGCTATGAGACGGATTCATACAAGACCTACATTTTAACATTAGAAAGGAGAGTTGGTTTTGTGTGAATTTCTTTCCTCATAAAATTGGTTTACAATTAACACCTTAATATAATAACATAATTAATAAAAAATGATTATATGCCCACCGGTGGACACAATATAATATACACACCGCGAATATGATAATGACATATAAGCAGATAAAATTTATCAATTAAAATTAGGGGGAATTATTTGTTAGTGCATTATGTGGGGAGTTATTATTGTTTGATAATACGAAAATTTTGAATTACTAATTTACTCAATTTGTATGGTAATTTTATTTTTTTACCCTTCATTGTGAACATTGTTTATTTTTGTTTAATATGGTATTAGTTATCGAAATTAAATGCTTGTAACGGTTGATGCATTATGTTATATTTTTTCCTTATTTTTGTGGCTGATTAATTATGCAATCATGATTGTTGGCTTGTGATTGTCTCGTGAGTTTTATCTCTTTTATTCTAATTTATCGTCAACATGTTTTATATTCTCTTTGTGGAGGAATTAATACAATATAGGACTTACCAAGTAGATGACCATTACCAAATCAACTCATATCTTCATGTTTGTGTAGGAGATACACGTGAGAACAATCCTTGGTTGAAAAGAAGGATTTACGTGACCATTTAGATTACCACGGAGAAGAGGTATTTTTAGTTTGTTCTTGTTTATTTTTTTGGGTATTCATTTTTTCACATATTTTACGTGTTGACAATTGTGTATTCGTAAATATAATTATTTTACATAGAAGATTTTTATTTGTTTAGCAGGTGTTATATATGACAAGATTGTTGTCAGTGTCGGAGAGAAACCAAGTTAGTTGCTATTGGTGGTTTCACATTGTTTATGTGTGTTAAAATATTTATTATGTGCATTTTTTTATAACAAAGTTGCTTTATTTTTCAACTGTTAAATGTCATGTGCATTATCCAATACACTTTTTATGTGAACATTTGCAATTTTTGAAACATTAAAATTGCACATAGTTTTACAAAAATTGTTTACGTTTTAACTTTGTAAATGACAATTTTCATGTAAACATTTGTCGATGTTGCACATGTTAAGTGTTTCAGTTACTATTTATTCACATGTGCAACATATTCAGTATTGAATTATGCACATGATGCATTAAATAAAATTATTCACTTGCACATATGTATTGTTCATGTAAATCGTGTACTTGTACATGAGTATTATTCATGTAAATTTTGATATTTGTAGATTTAAAAAAAAAATGTGTATTATTAAATTTTTGTATTCACATTGTTTGATTTTCTAGTATAATTTAAATTTAGTAATTCTCATGGTAGCTGATTTCGTGGCAAGTATTAAGGTCATTTATTGAAAAAATAAATTGGTTAATGTTAATGGGTATATGAGTCATTTTAAATTTATTTTTGTAGTAATTACTAATGCAGGATTTTGGTCAAATGGATGAGTAATTATTGTTTTCATTTTGTACCTGAGTGTGATCCTCCTGCTTATGTGTCATTATCACATTCGCGGTGAGTATATTATATTGTGTCTGGGCATAACTGCATGAGATCATTTCCGCATAATTAATACCCTTTAATGAAAAATTAATAGACTTTAACTATTTTATAATAAAATAATTAATATTACTCCAAATGTATATCTTATAATATAAACAATGTATTTTTTAGTGATAAAATTAGTTCATACAAAGATAAAAGAAGACAACTATGAAACCGATGGAGTATCAATAAATTAAAAGGCAAAACTGTAATCGAATTCAATAAATAGAAACAAGCTAAATTAATAGATTTGATTCCTCTTGCAATCTGTAATACACTATTTTACAAAAAAAAAAAAATGTGCATCTTCTTTTATCAAACTGACCGACAACAATTTGTGTATAATTCGGGCACTAATCTGTAATCCACCTGACCTAACTCGGTATATTTTTATTTCTTTCGCTTTCCTGTTCTCTTTATTCTTCCCGGACCCACTATTTTTCTTCAAGATAATATTAAGCTGGACGTATAACTGCTACTCAATACTCATTCAATAGTTGAACAAATCCTATGCGAGACGATGTTACACATATGTGATATTTTTTTGTAAGTATTTGTAATATTAATTTTTTAAAGTATTATGAAAAAATAAATTTCAATTGAACAATTTTTATGAGTAGATCTCACATGCAATATTGCACTGTGCAATTTCGCGCTAATAAAGGAAGATTTCTAAAATTTGTGGGTCAATATTGAGATTCGGGTCAACATAATAAAATTTGCGGGTCAAATTAATCTTCCCATAAAAATTGCACAAAAGCAAACATAAAATTTCGCTCTCGTGTATGTGTTACTTTAAGGGCAAGTGAGTGTTACTGTAAGAGTACGTATGTGTTACAATATCATAAAAAAATAGTGTGGAATCGCGAAAAAATAGAGGTTTAAATCATGAAGAAAAATTTGATAAACACCAAAAAAAATCTTTTAATTATTAGATAATCATAACATCATAATTCTTATTCATGTGTTACCATATGAAATTGGAAGTTACCGAACGGTAAAAAGACTATATGATTAAGTAATTCATGTGTTACTACATGAACAAATGAGTGTTACTACAAGAACTAATCAGTGCTGCGATATGAGCTAGTAACAAACTTTTGCTCATGCAGTAACACTCGTTTGTTCATACAGTAACACAATTTCCAGCAGTATGAAAAATGGGCGATCGTTTGACCCGCCTTGGACCCGCGAATTTTAAAATTTTCTATTTAAAGCAGTAACACACTTTTGTTCATGCAGTAGCACGTTTGTGCGTACAATAACACAATTTTCAGCAGTATAAAAAATGGGCTACCGCTTGACCTGCTTCTGACCCGCGAATTTTAATTTAATTTATATAGAAAGCAACCGGGTAGGGTTGGGACAAATTGCATGGGTTAGACTTGGTGCAATATTGCATATTAGAATTTGTGAATTTTTATATTATAAAACAGTCTCATACAATAATGTGATATTTTTGCAAATTTTTTAAGTCTAAATTTTAAAAGCATTACAAAAATATACTCACTGTCTCAATTTCGATTGTCCTTTTGTTTTTTGCACGAATTTTAGTGTAATAGTTTTTTTAATTAGTATTTGTAGTTACAATTTTTTTTTTTTTTTTTGTGATATTGTAGTAAATAAAATAAAATAAAATTATTTTTAGTAGTATTTTAGTAAATAAAATATAATTATTTTTAAAAAAGGGTAATCAAGATTGGTACGAGAAAGTACAAAATGAATATGTAGAGAAAGATCTTTTCACCGGCCTTTAAAGGCTAACACTTTTTATTCCTTCCCTTCAACTATGTCTAACAGCTATTGTTGCCAATGTTGCTATAGGAAAGAGCTCGGACGAGCTTCATTGTTTGTGGTGAAATCGAATTGCAAGTAATGTTATTTAGTAGAACAATTGACACTTTTTATTGAAATACTACCGTCGTCCCAATTTTGTTTATCCATTTGATTTTTGTTGATTTTTTTGTGAAACTTAATTTGTAGTATTTAAATGGATAAAATAATTTTTTTTATGATTGCGTATTATTCAATTGAAGTGCATGAAACAAAATAAAGATATTTTTCTACGTAATTATTAGTGGAATTAGATGTAATTTAGAAGTGTTCGAAGGGGGTACATAATGAAATGAGTAAACAAAATTGAGACGGATGGAGTAATTTATACACTTAAATAAAAAATAACTAATGTCCTTTAAAATTTAGAATAGTTCTCTTTTCTTTTTTAAGTATCACTGTTGTATATATATAAGTAGGTTTTGTGTAAGACCGTCTTATACCATGAGACGGTAGGATGAAGTATAAATTGGATATAACGCATTATTATTGTGACATGGGTGAATGATAATTTGTGCTGTTTTTTTGCACATATATATATACACCATCATTATTATTGATAGTTTGTATACATAACAATAATATTGAAGAAATCGAATTCACGGGGAGTTCAATTTTTGTCTGAGAATAAATATTATTGGATGAAAACAACTGTAACCCTTCGATCAAATAACTAATACTCATCTTATCTCACGAGGTTTTGAATTTAGTTGGTGGGAAGAATTCATTAATTGGTATGCGATAAGCAGAGAAAGGTGTCTCTAACTAAAACTAGATTAAATTAGGAAAAGCATCGCTACTCGAATTCTGGTTTGTTCATAACCGACAAAATTAGACAACTGTTGATCGAAAAAAATAATATTAACCCGTTAAACAAAAATGGTCCCATAATAAAGCTTGTCACTTTTCGATTGACAGCGCCCACTCCCAATTTCCATATTATTCAAATATGGGCTCGATTATTATCAGATTTATTTTTGGTTTTAATTTATTTGGAAAGATTTCCACTCACTTTGTTGACAGATCATCAGGCATGTGAAGTATATCAGGAGTGTGGTTCTACTTTGTTGAGTGTGTTTGCTTTGGGGTTGTTTCCAACCATATCATTCCTTTCTTTATTGGTTTTGTACTTTTAATTTTTCTCTTTAATATTTGTGTTCATAATCCATGGCTACTGAAACTGTTACATCCGCACCTCCTGAGGTATGTTTTCTTGATTCTCTTCATTTTATTCATGCTATTTTGTGCTTTATTAATCTTGATTATTGAAATTGATGAGAGTATCTTTGGTTAGTTTGAAATTGAAACTAGAAATCGGATTAGAGAAGAAGGATCTTTTACTGTTGTACTTGAGTTTTGAACTCTGATTTAGTATGCCTGGAATGGGATTTTTAGTCCTCTGATTTACACTTATTTTTAGTTTATGGGCCTCCTTCTGCTTGGTGTATACATTAGATTACTTTACTTAATCTAGGGAAGGTTTAAAATTAATGAATCGATATTTCCATACGTGTAGAAAGTCGAGGAATTTCATAAGGTTGGTTTTAAAATCAAGAAATGGTAAGTTGGGAAAACAAACAAATAGATAAGTAATGTTATGATGTGGAAGTTTTTGGTGATTTGGATTTATGAACTTGTATTGAATGTCTTGATCTTTATATATATGCACTGCAGAAAGTAGATAAAGAAGAGGTGAAGAAAATGGAAGATTGCCCACCACCAACAAAACCTGAGGAAAAGGTAATAAAAGATGATGAAGAACCCAAGTGTCCTCCACCAGCAAAGGTAGAGGAGGAAAAGGCAGGTGTAATACAAATTGATGATCCTAAAGGCGTCTCGACTGAAGCAGCCGAGCTTACTCCACCAGCTGCAGTGGGTGAAGAAGCAAAGGTTGATGATAAGCCCATTGAGCTGCCTCCTACTCTAGATGAAAAGAAAACTGAGGATGCTTCGATTGTAGATAAAGCCACTCCAGAAGTCGCACACAACACAATTCCTGCACCTGAATCGGAACCTGAAAAACACACAAATGTTGAGCTTATTGAAGAAACTGAAAAACCTAAGTCTTCGCCTGCTGAAGCTGAGAGTACACCACATGAAGCATCCGTGCCTGCTCCTATTGTGGAGGACAAAATTCCTGAAAATGTTCAAGTTAAAAGTCCTGCAGATGAAGCCAAAACTGAAGTAGAAGAAAAGCACCTCGATTGTAATCTAATTGGCGAAGCGAATGATGCAATTGAGGTTACCGGGGTATCAGAAGAGAAAGGTGTGGAGATCGGAAAGAATGAAACTGGAGTGGCAGAAGTAAAAAGTGTGGTAGCTGAAGAAGAGTTAGTTCCATGTGAAGAAAAGGCAACTGAGGATGCAAAAGATACAGTAGAAAAAGGTGTCGAGCCTGGAAGGAGCGAAACTGGAGTGCCTGAAGTGAAAAGTGTTGTAGCTGAAGAAGAGTTGGTTCCATGTGAAGAAAAGGCAACTGAAGATGCAAAAGACGCAGTTGAGGTCACTAGGCTATCAGAAGAGGAAGGCGTGGAGCCTGGAAGGAATGAAACTGGAGTGGCAGAAGTAAAAAGTGTGGCTGCTGAAGAGTTGGTGCCATGTGAAGAAAAGGCAACTGAGGATGCAAAAAATAAAGTTGAGGTCACCGCTATATCAGAAGAGAAAGGTGCGGAGAGTGAAACTGGAGCGGCAGAAGTAAAAAATGTCGTAGCTGAAGAGTTGGAGGTTGCAAAAGATACAGTTGAGGTTACCGGGCTATCAGAAGAGAAAGACGTGGAGCCTGGAAAGAGTGAAACAGGAGTAGCAGAAGTAAATAGCGTCGTTGCTGAAGAGTTGGTTCCATGCGAAGAAAAGGCAACTGAGGATGCAAAAGTAGGCCAAGATGAAGCTATTTCTAGAGGCATTGAACCAGTTTGTGATAAGGGAGATATCGAAAATGAAACTACGAAAAAAGTTGATGAAAAAATAGAGCCAACCGTAAAACAAGTTGATGAGAAAATAGAGGAAACTCCACAAGCTACTGAAGACAAGGAGGAAGAGAAGCAAGTTAATGAAGCTGTCCAAAATCAAGAATGCGCGAAGGATAGTGAAGATACTAAAACATATGAAGATGTTCGTAAAGAAGATGTTCCCATTAAAAAGCAATCGTTCGTTAAGATTATGAAGCAGTCGTTGGTGAAGGCGAAAAAAGCAATAATTGGGAAATCGCAGAACCCGAAAACACCAGCGTCAGAACCAAAGGATGATGGTAACAAATAGGTGTCAAAGTTGGTGATATGATTTGTTTTGTTTGTGTGATACATTGCATTTGTGAATGTTGTTTTTGTGTTTGATGTTGGATTGCCTGCATGAGTTTTTTCTAGTGTTAGGTGTCTTGCTAAATATCCTGTAACAAGGGAAAGTTTTTTCTTTTTTACCTTATTTCTTTGATATGGTGATCTATTCGTTTGGTGGTTTGTGTAATATTTGATGTAAGAAGATATTGAATTTATTGACTAATGGTTGTAAATACATATCTGTTTCATATTTAAGTATTGGTGTTTCTTGTCTTGGTATTGAATCAATGTTTCCTTTCTTCAATCTGCATCTTTTAGAACAATATAAAATAATATTCTACCTATCCCACTAGATAAACATGTTTTTCAATTTTCATTTTTCAATTTTCACCCTTCCAATAAAATATATACTCCCTCCACCGTCCACCAAATTTATACCCACATTTTATTTTGGGTTGTTCACTAAATTTATACCCTTACTATATTTGGAAATAAACACCACTCACAAACAAATGAATGAGACCAACAATACCCCTATAATAACCTTACTTTATCTATTTTATTTACTTTTTCAATAAAATATTAATTCTCATTAAATTTTGTGTCCAACTGTAATGGGGTATAAATTTGTGAAAATACACAAAAGTGTCCAAAATTTAAGGGGGCACTTGATTTTTCCCCCTTTTTAAAAAATGATATTTTTTGCCCAAAAAATATTGGCAAAAGGTTGGCTAATGGTTGGCACACAGGTTGGCATGAGTGTCAACCCTTTGCCAACCGTTTTGCCAACATTTTTTGGGCCAAAAATATTTTTTTTTAAAAGTAGGGCAAAAATCAAGTGTCCCCTTAAATTTTGGGCAATTTTGATTTTCTCCCTATAAATTTTGTGGATGGAGGGAGTACCAATTACTATATTTAATATATCATTCATTTTTTTTAGTTTCATTTCTCCTATTTAATGTATCTTGTTTGCAGTGATGCAAAAATCCCTCTAGGCCCCCGCCTAAGTGGCGCCTAGGCGCTAGGCGGTCACCAGTTTCCCGATTTATAGTGTAATCCGCCTAGGCAGGCAATATATTCATTATTTTATTTTATTCGCCTTGAAACGACGTCGTTTAGATGAATTTCAATTAATTTGGATAAATGTGTGTGATTGTCTAGTTGGACTATTTGCATATGAAAGTTGATATTATGTTGTTAACTAGTTACTACAAAAAAATTAGTCGTATTAAAATACTATCAAATAATTTTTTACTATATGAGATATATAGGGTAAAAAATTGAATAAAAAAAAAAAACTCCCAACGACTAGTCCCTGCCTAGGCAGTCTAGGCACTAGGCATTCCAAATTCGTTCGACTAGCGATTTCCGACTTCTACACCCTTGCTTGTTTGTCTATAAATCAATATTTAGGAACTAGGAGTAATAATTATCATGAGAAATGAGTAGACGTCGGGAAAAATGTAAAAGTAAAATAAAATTTTAATATTTTAACTATAATTGTTTATATTTTTTTAATTCGTGTAAAATTAATTATACTACCTCCGTCCAGGAACACTCTTCACAATTGACTTTTCAAATTTTTTTATAAGAGAATTGACTTGTAGTATTTGATGTGTCACAAATAATTCTAGAATTAGCCTAAATTCTACCACTGAACCGGGATCTACTGAATCCGGCTTTAGGGCTCGATAGATGAGCTACCACACCTGTCCGAAGACCATACCGCCCAGGATACGCAGACCTAACAAGATCGAGGATCAACATCGAAAAAGATATTGAAGTACTGACATTATATTGTAAAGTAGATTTATCGTGTATTATTAGATCTACGGTTGTACTCCCTCCGTCCCGGTCTAAGCGTCCCATTTCTTTTGGTTGAATGGTTTAAGAAAGTGTATTTGTTTATTAATATATGGTGGAAAAGTAATGAATAGTGTTGAAAAGTAATGAATAGTGTTGAAAAGTGGATTGAATGAGTGACATTTTTGGTAATATTGTAAGAATTTAAAGGTTAAAGTTTATATGTAGTAGAGTGTTGCTTTTTCCATTTATAGAATGGGACACTTAGTGTGGGACAACCAAAAAAGGAAAGTGGGACACTTAGAGTGGGACGGAGGGAGTAATTAATACCCTAAAATAAATAATCAGGGTCATTTCTCCTTGAGAAAGCTTGACGCTCTATAAATGGAGACTCCAACCCATTGTAAAGAGGACTCCAACTTCATCTTCCTCCACAAAAACATTCTCGCATTTATACAAAACTCTCAAGGCTAGGGGTTCGTCTTCATGAACACCCAAAGTCATCTTCAAGGAAAGAATCCATCGGTTCTTCCTCCATTGCTCGTGCTCTTCATGTTCGCACCACTATATATGTTTAACCCGTATAAATGCCCTACCCCTATATTCACGATAAATGCGGTAACAATAGTATTTAAATGAATATGATATTTTTTATGAAGGTTTATTATTTAATATAAGTAAATGAAAAAAAAACTTGTTTTATGTGTAATTATTAATTAGTGGAATGAAGTGTAATTTTGAGATTTTTGTAGAAGATGAATAGTGGATTGTACGAAATGTTTAGGGATGGAGGTAGTATATTTTATCTTTGTAGAACTATCGGAGTAATAGTATAAGGCTCTGTTTGGTACGCGTGATAAACCCCCAAATCGCGTCCTTATCTTTCTTAATATTTATGTTTGGTAGCAGCTCTTCCATCTCTCCTGTACCCGGTAGACGACCGACGCGCTACTTATACTACCTAATTTAATCTCCATTTTATTGTTTGAACATACATTTTGGAACACACCCATGGGGTGTTATTACATATGTCAGAGAGAAAAGGAGCGACATCAACGAGATTGAAAGGGAGATTAGAGGGTATAATTTATGTGTTTCCTCACAATTCAAAATGCACATTTCAAATTTTCGATTTCCATAAACCCTCTGTCGCATCACTGTTCGTGGGTGCTCGAAAAGTAAAGCAGCGAAAGGGTTTCGTCACTGTTCAACCAGAGAAATACCTTCACGAAACTGGCATCGTTGTTTACAAAGTATGCCCTGCTTCTCACTAATATACCCCCACCCAAAAATGAGCTCTGTATTAATTTTACACTGATTTGTTGCAATAGTGAATTCGAGCTCAGTTTGTTTCTACTTTTGAACATATACTCTGAACTCACCGTTAGATCCGTTTTGAGTATACCGAGATTTGGGTTCTCCGATTGGGATACTTTAGATTAACAAATTTGTTATGTGTTTTTATTTTATCGAATTGGGGAGAACAATATCCCCAACTCAACATCCTCAGATTTGGTTTTTGTTCTTTGTTCCTTGAATTTTTTGGTTACAAACTTCTCGTAATGCTTGCCGTTTTAATTGAATTGTTTGTTTGATGGTCATTGTGTATTGTGGTTTTCTGTTTTCATGACCCTTGTATTTATTATTTATTGGAATATATTTGTACATTTTATTTGTGCAACAGAATAAATATGTGGGTTTTTTTGTGGGCTGAATCCTAATATTGTGGGTTTTTTTGTGGGCAGAATCCTAATATTGTGGGTTGTTTTTGGGTAGTATCTTTTATTAATGTGTCATTGTGTTTTGAACTAAATTGTCATTACGAGATGTGAGTGTGTATTTTCTTTTTTGGGCAGCATGATGTAGGTTTTGTGTGCTTGTGGTCATTACAATCTAGTTCTTCATAAGTATTTTGTTAAGGACCAGGATTAATTCAGTGGAACATGCTTTCATCATATCAGTTGTATCCCGCGAAATATGGTCCAATTATATGAAAAAGTAATTGCCCGCATTTAATGCTCTGACACGCATGATTTAAATATCAAAAGTTGTGCTTTTACTGATAACATAATGCGTTTAGTGCGATTCTCAGGTTTGAAGAAAATTCAGGATGACGATTCATATTCAGAGTCAGAGCTAGAGTTACGTACTAGTCAAGGCAACATTGTAGTACCCCGATACCTCATGAGTGCCGACTCTAATCCTGAGTTCCCCCTTAATTCTACACTGATTGCTCTCTCGGATCTAAGAGGCCTAACTCCACTTATAATTCCATAAACCTTACTTCAGCCAAAAGCTTAGTCAAGATGTCAACTCTCTGCCTATCAGTGTGAATCTTCTCCATCCTGATGTCCTTCTTCTCTACATGATCTCTTATGAAGTGATGTCTAATATCCACATGCTTACACCTTGTGTGAAGTACTAGATTCTGAGTGATAGCTGTAGCACTGTTGTTTGTCACAATAAAATGGGACTTCATTTGCAAACACTTTGTAGTCTCTCAATTGTTTCCTCAACCATAGAATCTGAGCACGACAACTACCAACAACCATATACTTAGCCTCAGTTGTGAATGTTGCCATTGAACTCAGCTTCTTTGAAAATAAAGAGATCAACTTGCTTCCTAAAAACTGACATGTCCCTGAGGTTGATTTCCTATCAATCCTGCAACCTCCACAATCAGCGTCTGAATACCCTGTCAGTTCTAGGTTGTCATCTGAAGGATACCAAAGTCCTAAATTTATTGTCCTCTTCAAATATTTCAATATCCTTTTTGCAACCTCAAGATGACTTTTTTGGGGTCAGACTGGCACATACACCAACTGCAAAAGTTATGTCAGGCCTACTTGCAGTCAGGTACAACAATGAACATATCATCCCTCTGTACTCAGTCTGATTCACTGATACCCCTTCAGTGTCAGAATCCATCTTCTAATTTGTGTTCATTGGGATCCTAGCTGAATTGCAGTTCTGAACTCCAATCTTCTGAATCAAGTCTCCTGTATACTTAGCCAGATTAATGAAAATCCCTTGATCAGTTTGTTTGACTTGCAATCCCAAAAAGAAGTTCATCTCTTCTATCATAGACATCTAAAATTTAACAGTCATCAACTTAGAGAATTTCTCATAGAGCTAATGATTTGGTGATCCAAATATAATATCATCCACATATATTTGGACCAAGAGAATGTCATCACCTTCAGTGATCCTGAGCAATGTCCTATCCACGGTTCCCTTCTTGAACCAATGGTCAGTCAGGAATTGAGAGAAGGTATCATACCAAGCTCAATGAGCTTGCTTAAGTCCATACAGTGCTTTCTTCAGGTGGTACACCTTGTCTCCAACCTCAAAGTCTGGGGGTTGTTTCACATATACCTCTTCATTCAGTATACAATTAAGAAAAATACTCTTCACGTCCATTTGATACATCTTGAACTTCTTGAATGTTGCATATGCAAGGAACAACCTGATTACCTCTAGCCTAGCCACCGGGGCAAAAGTCTCATCATAGTCTATTCCTTCAGACTATCATTATCCTTTAGCTACCAGCCATGCCTTGTTCCTTTCTACAACCCATTCTCATCCTTCTTGTTCTTAAAGACCCACTTGGTACCAATCACACCTTGATGCCTAGGTTTATCTACCAGTTTCTCAAACCCGATTCCTTGTGAATTGATTCAACTCCTCTTGCATGGCTATGATCCAGTTCGATTCAGTGAGAGCTTCTTCTATATTCTGAGGCTCTTGCTCAGAGAGAAATGAACAGAATAAAACGCCCTCACCATGGAACCTCCGGGTCCTGACTCCCTCAGTTGGATCACCAATGACTTGGTTAATAAGATGATCTTCTAGCCAAGATCTTTTTGCTGGAGTTGTTCCTGATGTACCTGCAATGTCAGTGTTCACAGGTTCTACAAATTCAGGAAAATGAATAGAAGAGAATGGAACTAAGTCATCACTGAAGGGATTAATAAGCTCAATGTCAGGGACATTGGTTCCTCCTTGATATGGTGACTAAGTAGCCATCTCAGTTGCGACCGCATCTTTATTGGTGGTATTTACCTTAGGTTGAGCATGTTCCCCATTCTGAGGCTCAACAATCCCTGAAGTGTTGGCTTTAGGAGCGGCCTGAGTGTTGTCATCCTGATTATCGTCATCATCCTAGCATGGTACAGGCACAACTTTGACCTTTGGATCAGGTTGATTCTTCAAACTCAACCTTGTTACCCTCCTTGTGTCCTCCTCAGAGTCAGGATCCAGAACATTTGACATATGCTCAGTAATAGATTCATCAAACACAATATGTGGTGATTCTTCCACAACAAGGGCCCTACAATTATAGACTCTGAAAGCTTTACTGACTTTAGAATATCCCAAGAATATTCCTTCATCAGATTTGCTATCAAATGCCTTTAATTGGATCTTCCCATTGTTGAGGATGAAGCACTTACACCCAAATATATGGAAAAAGATATATGAGGCTTCCTCTTGTTCCATGTCTTATAAGGGGTCTGAGCATGTTGTTTGTTCAGCATAGAGTGATTTTGAGTGTAGCAGGCAGTGTTGATTACCTCGGCTAGCTCTGAATTTCTTGGACAACCCTGACTCAGCCAACATGGTCCTGACAGCTTCCTTCAGTGTCATGTTCCTCCTCTCAGCGACACTATTTTGTTGTGGGGTTCTAGCTTAAATATATGATAACTGAAATCCCAAGTTTATCACAGAAGTCAGAAATATATGAATTTATAATTCAGTTCTCTTGTCAGATCTAATCCTGACTATAGACCGATTCTGCTTATTGCTGAGTCTCCTGAGTAACTATGGAAGCTTCACCTGTGTTTCCTTCTTATTCAACAAGAAAATAACCCAAGTATATCTAAAATAATCATCAATAACTACAAGGGTGTATTTCCTACCATTCATACTCACAGGTGTTACAGGGCCAAATAAATCTATGTGCAAGTGTTGGTCCAAAAAAGGTTATCTAGCGAAAGCATTTTGAGTTTATTTTTAGAAAAACCTTTTAAAAGATAGTGCTAAAGATAATGCAGAAATCTTAAAGGCAGTAAATAAATAACACCAGATTTATAGTGGTTCGGACAACCGGTCCTACGTCCACTCTCCCTTATCAAATGGGTCTCTCTCTCCAACCAACTTACTAACTTCTAGAATTGGGAAGTACCAGATCCTTCGTACAACAACTTTCAATCTCTCGATCTAACTCTTACACCAATCTATTTAGAAAGATAATGATTGTGTAAAACGCCCAACTAATAACCCCTAAAGAGTATATAATCGTGAAAGGACAAAGGTGAGTGGGTAGAGAGTTTGTGTGTGCTTTCTTGTGATCTTGCCCAACTCTTGTGTAATGAACTCATCACCATGCACTCCTATTTATAGTTATGAGAATTAACTAGCTGTTGGAATGCTAGCATTCAAACAACCATAATTGGAGGGATATAATCAATCAAAGATTGATTATATGATTGATTAGTTAACTTCAATCAATCAATTAGATCCTCCTATCAGTTGACTCTCCAGATTACCTTCTTCTCTATCATTGGTCTCCAAAATCTCCTTGTCTCCAGATTACTACGAAACCTCCACGTGGGTGAACTAATCCTCCATACACTTCACCCTCATCTGGCCTGGTCTCGTCTGGTCTAGGGTCATCTGGTCTGGACTCATCTGGTCAAGCTCGTCTGCTCTGGTGACTCGTCTACTCTGGTGACTCATCTGCTCTAGTGACTCATCTTCTCTGGTGACTCATCTGCTCTGGTGACTCATTTGCTCTGATAACTCGTCTACTCTGGTGACTCGTCTGCTCTGGTCTGGTCATCTCATCTGGTCACCTCTAGTCTGGTCACCTAATTTGGTCACCTCATCTCTTCCCCCTTAACCAAAGACCTATTCTAATCCTAGACTAATCTGTTGCTAACTAACAGGTTCAACTAGTCCTATTACAAGTTCTTTGTTTTAACATCTTCAAAACTTCTAACCTATATCCGAACAGCAAGAGCTGAAGAACTATGTCAGTGGAGAAGGTAGTTTTCTCTTTAAATGTAGCTCTGACCTACTTCTCTTCCTGACAAGCCTTGCACACATGATCCTGGCTAAAAACTTCATTAGGTAATCCTTCAACTAGTGAAAGTCTAGAGATTTTGTTAAGAATCTTGAAGTTCACATGGTTTAATCTTTTATGTCATAACCAACTGAGCTTAGTAAAGCTTTTAGCAACAAAACAAGTATCAGGAATAGTGCTGCTCCAATCAGCTAAATAAACATTACCTTTCCTAATACCTGTAAGAAGCACTTGAAGTGTTGATTTGTTCTTGACTAAACAAATATTCGATGAGACCTCAACACTGGAACCTTTGTCACAAAACTGTCTCACTGACAACAGGTTGTGCTTCAGTCCTTCAACATAGGACACATTTTCCATCCTGACTGTACCTATCACAAGAGTACCAAAAACTTTGGTTAAACCTTTAGAGTTGTCACCAAAAGTTACCTGAGGGCCATCTTTGGCAGTGAAGTCCTGAAGGAGACTCTTTGATCCTGTCATATGCCTTGAGCATCCACTGTCTAAGTACCAAACAGCTCTGAGTGAGTCATCCTTCCTCTTCTTGTAGCCCACAGCCGTCTGCAACGAAATCAGGCTTTAGGTACCCATTGGATGTTGGGTCCTATGGTGTCAGTTGTACCTTTTAGAACCCAAATCTACTTCACCACCCTGATTGCCTCAGAGGAGTAGATTTATCTCCCATTCACATCAACATACACAAATTTCTTCTTCTTTGGCTTAGGAGAAGATGGTGTATGAGTGTTAGGCTTATGAGGCACATGAACCTCAGTGTTTGACCTTGGGGCCGGCCACCTGTTTCTCCTAGGCCTAGGTGCAGCAGGCCATGGGGCTTGTCCCTGACTAAAGCCCTGTTTTCTATCCCCCTAGGCAAGTGAGGGACTGAAAATAGTTATAGGCATCAGGTTACCAAAACCATGGAGGTGCTATCATATTTAGCATTCCCTAATGGTATTGGCAAGCATGATAATATCTCTATTGAGCAGTCTGAGGTCTCCTGGCCTGAGTCCTCCTATGCTTACGTTGAGAAGTTCCCTGACCTGAGCTCTCAGGGGCCTATTGAGGTTGCTTAGCCTTTTCCTTGGGTTTTATCTTCACAACCTTGGGGGCAACCCTAACTGTCTCAACAGTTTCTTTGCCCTTATCAGTTTGGCGGGCCTTGTACACAACCTTCTTTATACTTGGCCCAGCCTGGAAAAACACCCTCTCAGTGTTGCTACCTGAAGCAACATGACTCTGACCCTATGAGGACTTCCTGGAATCAAAGCCAATTCCAGATCTTTCATTCCCAAGTTTTTTGTTGTTATTTATTTCCTCTACAGCCACTGAGGATTTATTCGTTGCTTCTACCTTTTTCTTGAGAGTGTCCTCACTCTTTTTCAGGATTTCATGTCTGGCAAAAAGGTCATCAAACTTACTCTTGAGTTCCTTCAATTCATTCAGCCAGTTCTTTAAGAAGCTTCTCTCTTGGAAGGCGCTCAACATTGACCATATTAAGTTCTTGAGCAAGCCTTACCATTTGAGAGGCTTCCTTCAGATCTAACTGAGTCAACTGGTCAGTCAGTGTTTGAACCTCAGTACTCAATTTCTCGTTCTCCTTAGCCAAGAAGATATTAGTTTCCTACAGCCTGGAGAAATCAACCATCAATTGCTCAAGACAGATCTGAAGGTTCATTTCTCTAGCTGACTCTGAGCTGGGCTTGGGATTTTGACAAGTGAAAGAAGTACACTCAGAGTTGGAATTTACCTAAGGTTCCTCCCCAGCCATGAGGCAGAGATCATCGTACTCATCGTAAAAAAAAAAGATCAGGAAACCTTTGCTCAGGACCATCCGAGTTTGATGCGTCTTCAGCGAGCATAGTTATCCTATCCACATATCTCTGGTCTCTCTTGGTCCTCTTGTCCTCCCTTTCCCTAGCACTGAGCTCTGGACAATCATATTGATAATGTCCAGTCTTCTTGCAAGTTGTAGCACTTGATTGGTTCATCTGCGCTTTCTCTTCTTGTCTCAGGATTCCTTCTTGAGTCGGGCTTCCTCCGCCTTGATGAACCTTCAGGTCTACTAGGGTACTTGTTATCACAAGCACGTCTCTGGTCCAACTCCTCACGATCAGGTTTCGGGTCAGAATACCTCATTTCTTCACCTCGTTCGTGTCTCTGGTCAGAGTTCCTCCGATCTTCATACCTTCTGGAACTATTGTTGTTTCCCTCAGATTTCCCATCTCTTGTGTCCTGATAATACTTTTTATAACGACCAAATCTTAAATTCAGCTTCTCAAATCTTCTGGCCGTCATACTGTATTCCTCATCGAGTTCTTCTTTACTCATCTCCATCAGTGACTTTGATGGTGATTCTATAGGTTCTTACTTGGCTTTGAGAGCCACATTCTTCTCTGGGGTATTCTCCTCCTCTTCAACCACTACTTTCTTCTTCCTCTTATTCAGGTCGAATTCAAGAGCTTTAAGCTCAGAGAAAAGTAGGGCTGAAGTAATGTTGCTTATATCCAGAGCTTTCTTCAGCATGATAACACTATTGTCCCATCTCTCAGGGAATGAATTTAGGATCTTTGAAGCAACCCCTCTCTTAGGGACATCCTTCCCTAAGAGTGCTAACTCATTCATCATCTTGATGAATCTAGACTCCATCTGATCAATTGTTTCCTCGGGCAGCATCTCAAAGCTTTCAAATTTCTGAATGGCAATGTTTCTCTTGTTCTCCTTGATCTTCTCAGATCCCTCGCATACCTGCTTCAGCTCATCCCATACCTCCTTGGCAGTTGTGAAGTTCATCAACCTCACTAACTCTTCAAATGGCACTGTGTGAAGGATGATATTCCTTGCCATGTTGTCCAATCCAATCATCTTGATCTAGTCAGCACTGAGCTCATGTCTAGGCTTTGGAATTGGCTCTCATATGGGCATATCATCATATCCGAGACCTCGAATGTTGGGTATGGTGATTTTGATAGGGCCGTTCTTGATGACCAAGTTCATCTGGTCATGGATGGCCTCCAAATGTGCAAGGAACCTGAATCTCCAATAGACAAAGTTAGATACAGAGAATTCAGGCAAAGAAGCTTCGAGCCTCAGTGAAGTCATGATGCAAGTTTTCAGAAAATATGCAACTTAGATCTGTTCAGTGACCACCAACAGTTTCTCCTCTGAAACTATTAGTATTCAAAGTCAGTAGTCTTATGAACCACTGCTCTGATATCACTTGTTGGTCTCGGGCAAGTCTAAGATACATGTATGGTGGGGAATACACGTATACAAATCTTTTTCAAAACTGATTCCCTCTACTCAGAGTTTAGTGTTAGGTATTGAATAGATAATATACCTAATAACAACTTTGAAGGTAGTCGGTTGGCTAACTATCTATTTATGCCTGAGTGCGGAAAGTGTGAGCCCTGAAGATTTTAGACTTGTTACTGATTTCTGAAAACTGAGTTTTTCTTAACTTATGAAGTCGTGGCTAAAAGGGCAGCGCACTAAGTTACTGGGTCAGGTTGATTGATTCAACACTGATAAATATGCAATGAATGTATGATAAAACAGTTAAGCAAATATCAAAGCAGTAAAGAACTCAGAGCGGTTTTACGTAGTTCAGAGACTCAAGCTCCTACGTCCACGGTTCTGATTGAAAAGGGGAATCCCTTAAGGATTAGCTTGTTTTTAACGTGTCAATATGCATAATGATCAATCCCACTGATCCCTAGAAATACACGAGTTCTAGTCCTTCTTTCTTAACCACTAACAACCTCTACCAACAAATCTACACTGACTCAGCTAGGGTTTTGATTTTAGCTTGGATTCCAACTAGGTTGTGATAATACTTATGAGACAAAGCTATGCTAAGGATTGGATTATCACTCTAAGCTTAAGATATGAAAAGGTAAGCTCAATGGAATACAAAATGACTTTAGACTATAAGAAACACTTGGGAAATTTATAAGGGTTCGAGAGCTTCTTTGAATGCTTGAATGCTTGAGAGTCTGAGTAATTTTTTGGCTTCGAAATTTCCCGTAACCTTGTTTGGGCCAAGACTTCTGTATTTATAGATGATTTGAAAAACTATCTGTTGGAAGAGATAGCCTTCTCACACCTATCTTATAGGATAATTCAAATGGACATAAGTCTGCATACAGCCGCCTACTTGCATGGATTAGGTAAATGCATTAAATGCATGTCCGTTGAACTCTGCAGGGATGTCAGGCTCGTGTCAGGGTCCGTTCATGACTTGTCTTCCTCTGGTTGGTCCACATCTTCAGGTAGGTGAGAATGTTAGAACTCATTCTTCAGTTCAGTCTTGTCTTATTTGAGTTCAGGTTTGTCCTCATCTACGAAGTACATGTTCCGGCGCTGACATTCCTTTTGCTTGTTTGGCTCCTACTCCAATTCTTTCTCAAATACTCAGTGCAACCTGACTCCTTCAGGACTAATGAGTTAGCAATGATCTCAGGATCATACTCTTCATCTTGACTCTGAGCTAACCAGCTTAAAAAGATTAACTTCGGGGTCAGTGATGATGCTCTTGTGTCTTCAGGCTTCTGTCTTGAATGTCTTTAGTGAGTTCTCCTCTCACTGAGTACCTTTGAATGTAAAACATTCTAACCTAAACTAATCCTATCAATACTAATCCTGACTATCAAAACACTTAGACAAATTCATCTTTTCAGGGGCTTTGGGATCAACTCAAAAACTGACATTGTCCCAACATACAGGCACACTACAAAGCAATCCTACAGCTACCAAAGTCTATAGAAATATGGCTTAGAATCCTTATAGGACTAGGTTGCTAGGATATCTTTTTAGGTTTATAAGTTGTTGTTCCTCACAAAAAATTTATTGTAAATCTACCAAGTGTAGATACCTATCTTTATGAGTTATATTTTTTTAGTGAAGTGAGAAATATGAGTGAATAGGACTGTCCATTATGAATAGATTAGTCTAAGAGAGGTCTAGTTCTTAGGGGGGATTGTGATCTAAGTGAAATTTTTAGTGTTGCAAGCAAAAGTTGTAAGAGTTTCTTGTGAATTTGACATCAAAAGGTATAACAGTGGATGTAGGAGGATTACACCACCTCTAAACCACTATAAATTGTTGTTCCTATTGCATTTTACATTTCTGCATATTTACTTCAAGTTACACTCATCATATCTTTGAAAACTAGTGCATAAAATCTAACTTAGTAAGTTGTAGGATGTGATAGTCATTCAGCTGAATACTTAAGTTTAAATAGTTTTTCATTAACACACACACATCTATTCCGCTGCATATTAGGTCTTTCAATACTCTTTCAAAAGTGTGAGAACCTAACTCTAAATGTTACTAAAGTACAGTATTTCTAAACTATTGTTTAAGTTTAAGTTTGAAAAGTTACAGTTGCATACTTGTTTTCTTTGAAGTTGTAAACTTTTTGAAAAAGTTTTTAAAAGTTGAAGGTCTATTCATCCACCGCCCCCCCCCCCCCCCCCTCTAGACCTTCATCACTTGGGACCAACAATGTTTGATTTAAAAAAAATAGTTGATATGATTTAATATAATTAACAACACATTAATTATACACCATGTTATATCATAGATATTTTGAATTTGATTTAAAATATAATTTTTAAATTTATTTTATTTTATTTCATAGCCCGTCAGTGGCCCGTTTTGGATCACTAGGGATGGATCCCAACTATTAGCGGTCCGTTAAGAGTGAATGCTAAGGCCTTGGACCGTTTATGTTCGCAGCCCTATAGAGCTAACCCTAATGGATTAGGGCTAACCCGTTTAACATCTTTATCAGTATACTAATAAGTATATATCAGTATATTCCAATAATTATCATGATATATATAATTCTAATGATCATAAAAATGGCCACTCTCCTGTTAAACTTGTTTGTAGTAGGAAACTGCTATCATTACATTCATTCTAATATCATTATTCCTATAAACTAATACACATAACATTTTACACTGTGATATTAGTTTATAAGTGTTATTATATCACTAAATGAATATTATGATATAATTGAATGAATGTTGTTGATGACCTTGATTCGAATTAGATAATTAGTGGTTGTTTAATACTCAAAAAGGTCATCAAACAAGATTACAAGTAATGATTTTGTGTGAATAGAGGTTAAGAAATAGAATGGCAAGAGTTTGGTTCTTTTCTTGAATATTTCAACCTATTTTGACCCTTTCATGAAGGGGTATTTATAAGCTTACAAGCAAGTAGGAGGTGTCACTCTTTTGGCCTTTTGATTTTGGCTTTGACAAGTGTTTAGCCACTTGTCTTATTCCTAACCTATTACACTTTATACAATGACAAGTGTTTAGTACACTTGTTAGCTTCTAATGTAATGTTTAAGTTAGTGGAATTTTGAGCTGATCTTCGTGGCCATTCTTGCTCGCTTGGTCGCCTAGATGGTGTATCTTGTTATTGCTTTATTTTAATTATTTGTTCATCTTGCTTCTTTGCTGTGCTGGTCGCCTGACATCCGTGTGATGTCACTCTTGGTCGCCTGGTGCTTGGGGTTTTCTTAATCTCTGTTGGTCGCCATTATCTAATTTGCATGATTAATCTTTTAAACCTCTAAACATTGTTACTCGCCTGGTCGTCTGTCAACATTGCCCCCTGACTTGTTCTTTGCTAGGAAATTTGTTGACTAACGAGGAACAAGGCACTATCTCGGTATAATGATAATTGCATGCATGTAGCGAGCAACTAGTTTTTAAATTTTCTTTTGAGCGGGAAAAAGGGCGACCATTCAGTCACTGGAGCGATCAGCATGATCTTCTACGCGTGTACGATGGTTGGATTCTCGAGATCCTCAGAATCCGTGCCGTCGTGGGCCGCAGGTGACGTCATCGCCGCCCACACGCTACTTTCTTTTTGCAAGTAGGGGCCTACGAGTTTTTAGAAAATTTCGTTTGAACCCTATTTTCGTTCCTTATAAATACTTGTCCTCTTTCTCTTTTTTACTCTTTCACAAATTCTCAATTCTATCCGCCATTAACGCTTTATCTTCAAGCTTTTGCTTCAATCTTTCCTCATCCATTATTGAATTCTTGCCATTTTCCACATGAATCACCAAGGTTATTATTGATTATAGCTTTTTTGTCTTGTTTTTGTTCTTAATTTTCATTTTTCCTTTTCGAAAACTTCTTCCGCCGCCGTCCCTGCCACCGTATTTTCCCAGCGCCGCCGTCCTTCTTATCTCCTTTATTTTTTCTTAATTTCCCATTTTCCTCTTTATTCTTTTGAACACGTCTTCCATTATTTTCGCCATTCTCTTGAAAATATCTTTCTAAATGGCCTCATCCTCGAGTGAAACTGCTTCAATTGAAGTTTTTTAACATAATCCTGGGAAACGTCCGATGGAAGAAGACGTTTCCTCTATTCCTCGCCGATCGATTCGCCAAGCCCTAGCCCGAAATCCAAGGACCTTGTTGGCAGATGAAGAAACTGGCTCTGAAGCGTCTTCCGTTGTTTGCTCCATTGAAGCCTATGCTTCTGAGAACTCTGGCGATGAGGAGGTCCACAACACCGATGGTCGCCCAGACGCAGAGGGAGTTGCTTCTTCCGACTTGGGAGAAGACTCAGAGGAGGTGGCCGCTGAAATTGAAGCTGAGAGCGACCATCCTGAGTTGGAGCGACCACGACTGTCCGTGACTTGGGAGTTTCTTGAGAAGATAGGTTTCCCTACCTCTAGAGTGACTCCCGAGTCTCAGATACCCGAAGGTGTTGTTCGCCAAAATGAATGGGGTGAATACGTTGCTCGCTTTTCCACAGCCTTTCCTGTTCGCTCCCGTGTAATCATGTCCGCCCAGGAGAGTATTTATACAGCTAGCAGGATTCCCAACTTAATTACTGAGGATGACTTGGATAGCATCATGTCTCATTACAAGATCCCCTATAACATCTTCTTGTACGCCCCCAAGAAAGGAGAAACTGCTGATCGCCCACCACCAGGTTGTACGGCGATCAACCTGGACATACTCAACACGGGGTTCCCGTTGTCGCTCCATCCCCTCATTGGTCGCTTCCTGGAGGATATTGGCTTGGCAATCACCCAGATTACTCCCAACGGGTGGAGTAATTTGCTTGCCCTGATGACTCTTTTCGGCCTCGAAGGGTACAAAAACAAACTTAGTACGGCTGAGATCCATTACGCCCTGGTCATCTCAGCCTGCAAAGAAGAAGGCATATGCTAATACTATGTTAAGGCGAGGACTGGGGTTAAGCTTATCGAGGGAGTCCCTAACAAAGTTAAGAGTTGGCATAACCAGTTCCTCTTCATTGGCGGAGACTGGCGGGCATCGATGGATTTTTCTGGCGGCCAAGCGCGCATTAACTCCCCTGAGCGTTTTGGCGTAGTGAAACGTAGGCATTCCTTTTTCCTTCCTGGGACTGCGTTGGGAACTAATTTTAATTTTTTTCTTTTTTGTTGTTTTGCAGGTCCAAAAATCTTGAAGTGGGGAAATCCAGGATTGAGCGAGGAATTCCTATATACTCTAGCTGTGATAGTGTTGCAGAATTTTGCTGACCGTGACATCCTCCATCTTTCAAAAGCTCACTGTCGGAAGATTGCTCAACTCTTCACAAGCCCTCATCACTTGGAGGCATAGGCAGAGATCCCCGAGGGTAATCACTCTTATAACTTTTAACTTTTAACTTCATGTTCGCCTGATCGCCTGAAACTGATAACTTATATATATATATATATATATATATATATATATATATATATATATATATATATAGATCAACGAGTGACCGTCGTCGTACCCACTATTCCGGAATCCTATCACCTCTTGGCCGCCCGAGTAAAATAGATGGCCGCCCAAGAACCGACCAGAAGAAAACAAGTCCCCCCTCTCTCCTTCATTCGGCTTCGCGCTGGGGAGGAAACTGCCCCTCATGCTCGCCCACGAGCCACCGCTGGTCGCTCTAAAGGAGCTTCCAAAGTGCCCGCTCCCCCCCCCCCCGTGGTGTGGAGAAGGAGAAAGAGAAATCAAAGAAGGCCCCGCGGGAGGACACCCGTGAAGGGAAAGCTGTTGAGCGAGCATCGAAGCGCTCTAAGTCCACGACCGAAGCGAGCAGCAGGGCCCCTCAATCTCCGGCTTCTAAACCCTCCTCCGTAGAGGTTATAACCGAGCAGCAGGCCGTGGCTGCTGTTTTGAAGAAAAAACGAGCATCCAATGATCGCTCGTACTTGGGGTATGACCCCTTGAAGTTAAGGGAGTAAGTCTTCGAACTGTATCCTTGCTAGTCGTCTTTTTTGTGATGCATTCTAACTTGAGTTTTCTTCTTCCCTTCTAGGTACAAACCTAAGGAGCACCCTGGGCAGTCAGAGGTGCTTCATCAACTTAGCTGCGTGAAGACTCCGCCCCCATATCTTGATATCCCAGACTACCATGTTTGTCGGGCGACTGAGATGGTCCCTCGTTCTTGGACCAGGACCTGCGAAGAAATTGTCCAGGACCAAACTGCTAGCGATAATGCTCGGATGGTCGCCTATAATGCCAGCCATCAAGCTATGATGGCCCAGAGGCTCCTCGACCAGATCATCTTGTTGGAGAGGACTAACCACAGTCTTGGTCGCAAGATTGAGGGTTTTGAAGCGGATAAGGTAGCCGCTTTGAAGAGAAAGGATGAGGAGCTTGCTCAAGAAAAGGCTGAACATGCCAAGGCCGTGGCGAATCTAGAGCAAATGTACAATGCCTCGGTGAGCAGCGAGCAGTTCGCCTTGAACCAATCCGAGAAGTTTTCTCTCGAGTTGGGGGTCACCGACGAGCGAATAAAGGTACTGGAGGGGGAGAAAACAACCATGGTCGCCCGAGTCGAGGAGCTTCAAGCTGAGTGTAACGACCCGAAACCAAATTAGAGTTTTCATGATTTATGTTTAATGTGTTTAAATGAAATGCTTGGTTTAAATATATGTGCATGCAAGTTCTAATTTTTCAGGTGATAGACGAGCATTTCGAGCCAAAAAACCCTACTAGCACTTTTTGAGTTTTATCCGTAAAACGGGTCGAATTTTCTTGATAAAAATTTAAAGAATTCAAAATGATAAATAAGAACATTTATATGAACCACAAAAATCATACGAATTTAATTGTATGTTTGAATTAAATTTTGGAACCAAAAGCCGAACCGAAAAATATAAAAAAATACACTGTCGAAGCCAAAATCGCATCTAGAATCGGGACTACCATAAATGGCAGCCCAAAATCTGATAGAAATCTCCTCTCATGAAGTCCCATACCCAAGTGCAATCTCATGATGATATACTATGCCTAGCCCTAAACACCCCTTACACACTCAATCATTATTACCTTGCATTTAATACACCCAATGCCAATCCTTCACTTCTCCCTCTCCCCTTTTATAAATATCAACATCTAACCCTCATTCTTTATCTTGCAAACGCACAAGAGAAGTTAGAGAGAGAGAGAAAGTTAGGAGTAGGAGTAGAAGGAGAAGGAGCCCTCTCCTCTCCTCTCCTCTCCCTCTTGGCCTACACCACCACCACCTAGGAGGAGTGTTTTCCCCACCATCTTGAAGACAAGAGAGTTTTAGAAGCTAGGGTGTTCATCTTTGGTTCCAAATCTTCCAAGAAAGAGAGGAAAACTGCAAGGGTAAGCCCTATAAACTCATTTCTCTTAATACTTTGATTATATTTTGTTTTGGGCATGAAACCCTTAGAAATGGTATATTAAGAACCTTTCCCAATCTTATTTAAACTGTAATAATGATGTATGAGGTTTGAGTTTAAGATTCCCCACGATTTTGAGCTTATATGATCATTTATAAGAAAGTTTGACAAAGTTCGTTTCTACCTGGGTTAGCTACTGTTCCTTTTTTGACGAACCTATTTCTGACCTTTATTGATGTTGAAAAATTGTGAACAATTACCTGGATGTATTATTTGATATATATAAGAAACTGTGAAAATTTCGTGGTCATCTGATCTATATTGGGGGAGAATAAATTCATGGAAATATATATGTTTGAAACCGTGCGAAACTGGGAGCAGCGACTCTATTTAACATTTTTGCCTATTTCCACAAGTGATAAAAGTATAGAAAAATTTGGGAATATTTCCATTGTTGTATTTTAAGACATATCCAAATATCCTAGCATTTTGTGTAAAATATAATGAGATATACCTGTTTGAATATTATGTGGTAAATACTTGACTGAGGTTGATTCTTTGTTTTAAAAAATTCAATTAGCCCTTTTATATGTATTTAAAAATCTTAGAAAATTTTGTAGATGTTCTCCACTGAGTTTGGAATTCTATGTAAAATACATGGTTTATTTTGATTAATTTTACAATAATTTATGGATTTTTAAGTAAAACATATACTGCATGATGAACTATGTTATAAACTCATTTTCTATCAAATCTCTGGTAATGATCCATAACTCAAATGGCTTAGGTTTCTCAATGAAAAATGTTAGGTATTAAGTTTCCTATAACATATTCTAATTTAATGATTTTTTAATGTACCTATTGTGAGATATGATTTTTAGACCTTAATGTACACTGCTTTGACGAATGTCTTGCTGTTCTGATTTCAAATAAAACTTTACCCTATTTTCGTAGCTCAAATGACTTAGTGCCCTTACTGAAATTTGTCCCATATCATCAGATATAAAACATACTAAAATTTCATAATTTTCCAGTAAATATAAATGCCCTTTTCAGTTAATACATATATGTATGTCTTTTGTTAAATAAGTAACACTAGAAAGAAGGAATAAGTGATACTTTTATAAACAAGCATGTTTTAGGTGTATGAATGATTTGTATTTACCTGTCCAAGAATATTTTTGAGTGTTTTACTTTCTTTTGAGTGTTGAATGAACCCGGATGACCCAAAACCTCAACCGGTGGACCCGTATTGAATTAGAGTAACCTTACTACCCGAATGAACAAGTTTCAATGTCCTCCTTGAACTTGAACAAGAACCCTAGGGCTGTTCTAATGAAGTAAATATTTTCCTATTATAGAAAAGCCCTAAGTATGATGCGAAGTTGAGTAATAAACTAAAAGAATGAACGATGACTAAATGAACAGACTGTGTTAGGTAAAGTGGGGTTAGCTCGGAAGCTCGAAGGTCGCCCGTGTTCTAAGAAATCAAGAAGTTAAGATTTACCTCTAAAAGTTTCCAGGTAGGTGACACTATTTGTATAGCTAGTTATATGGACTGTTGTCAGTTTTCAGGAATAAACGTAATGAATATTAGTAAAAGACATGAATAATCTTATGAATGTGAATACGAGTATGCGATTTATAACAATGTGAGCATGTGGTACGTGATTTGTGAACTATGTGAAAGTTGTAAGGGAAGCTGATGGAGGGATAAGGACGGAAGGGACAAGGACGCGGTGGAGTCGCTACCGGTGCCCCCCAAACAGGGATAAGGATGTGGTTGAAAGAGTACCAGTGCTCCCAAACTTTAAGGGACAAGGATGCGGTAGAGTCGCTACCGGTGCCCCCCCCCCCCCCCCCCCCAACAGGGATAAGGATGTGGTTGAAAGAGTACCAGTGCCCCCATATTTTTAGGGACAAGGACGCGGTGGAAATGCCACCGGTGCGCCCCATATAAATGAGAAAGGAGATTGATGGGCCTTTGAGCCATATGATTGATGGGCCTTTGAGCCATATGAATGATGGGCCTTCGGGCCATATGAATGCTTTGTTCTAAATCTGTGTTTATAAGTTGTATGTTAAAGAAAACGAATACACATGACCAAAATTTATAATGAACCAACTGGAAGGTGAAAACCTTAAAAGTATTATTATTTTGGATCTCCTGATAATCTGTATAACAGCATACAGGTTACCCGCTGAGATTTTATCTCACGCCCCTCTCTAAACATTTCTAGGTTATGATGCTGAGGTCCGGGAGCTGTCGTAGATGACTGCTTCTCACTCCCGTTTATTAATTAAATAAACTGCTTCTATCAAGATTGAGACAATATGCTATTTTAATACTATTGTTAATGTTTTGTCACTAATGCCTCGAGAGTCATACCCAGGACTCATCGAGATGTTTCTTTATTAAATAATGGGATGATGGTTTTTTTAAGTAACAAACTGATGTTTTCTCAAATAAGTATTATGTTAAGTTCTTCCGCTGCATCTGTATAATTATATTTATTGTTTTATCTTTTATAAAGAAATTTTCTGGCTCAGTTTTTATGGTTCACTAAGTGATGACTCGGGTTTAGGACGTTGTGACCTCAAAGGTCAACTTTTTGAATTCCGAGGCGTTACAGGTGGTATCAGAGCTTATGTTCAAAACTTTGGACCAAATGATTTATTTTCCTTTATTTCAAAATTTTCACTTAGTAAAGTAGACTAATTTTATAAACTTCGAATTAAATATCACTAGTGGGAAGGTTATCTACATCGAGCATACCGGAAAAACCTCAAGGTATGTGATGTCTTATGAGAAAACTAATAACAAAACTCTTACAAATAAGAAAACCAAAAACGAAAGAAAGAACACAAAAGCTTATGAGGACAATTGCTTAAATTTCATACTATTTGCGCATGTATGTGAAATTACTTGATTATTCATGGTATGATATTCTATGACGTAATTTTCTCTGGCGAGCAAAATTGTTTTGTCGTGTATAGTATTACTATTTTCTTTTCTCTTTTAGTATTTTGTCTACAGACCTTGATCAATTCTAGGTTGAGAATCTTAGCATATAGGCACAACTGCTGGACCATAGAGTAGTCTGAGTTTGAGACCCTAATGGTTTTGTGGCATGCCTTATCTAGTTGTCGAGGAAAAACCATCGACTAAGACATGGTGGATACGGGTCATGAGGACCAATCAACCTCCCAAATGGACCCTGGCAGGCATGACATCGAGACAGGACCTAGTCACCCTCATGGGTCTTTTGCCAACTAATGTACATGTTTGAATTTTTTGTAGTTGTGGAAATAATCTCCCAGTAGTAGCCGGATGACCCCAATCGTTGGGAACTAAGATATTTCGTGGATTGACTTAGACTCTAACCTTTTAGTAGCTCGAGCTATTTCTTTTGTAGTAGCCTCGCAACCTTCATAGTTTGACTTATTATGTATATCTTGACTACTTTTAATACTATCTTTATATATTTTGGAAGTCTCGCATCTTTTGATTTTCGTTGGAGACCCGTTTCTCTCCGTTTAACTTTGAGAACTCGTTTTTCTCTTTTCAATTATGTATACTTACTATAGTCTCACGTGCTTTATTTTGTGGGATATTCTATTCTATCTGTTATGTTTATCTTATGTTTGCATCGTGTGTCATTATTTTCCCTAACATGCATCGTCGTAGCTCGTTACCGTACTGCTGATCATGACAGTATGTTCCGGTTTCTGTGTGCACCCCTGCGTGATTGAATTAATATCATGGTGTTAAATGTTGGATTCTTTTGTTTTGAATTTTATCATACCTATATAAAGTAACCTATTTTCTTATTTTCTACTTGGTACCTAGTTGTTTAGATTTCACTCCTTGTGTCTAAAAAGTTGAGAAATTTTGGGAATAGAAATTACCAAAGGAGAAAGTTTAAGGTAAGTATTACACCTACGTGTTCAATAAGAATCCAAGATTTAGTACGGGAGTAAAGATGAAATATAATGAACTATAAATAGGGATCAAACTTGACCTTAACATTAATATTTTTGCATAATCTTGGGAATAGCCTAGTTATCAAAACATAAGACGATTCGCTAGGTGTACCAAGGAAACCACCTTCTTGTCGAAAGAAAATTTCGGACAAAGTTTGAGGAAGAATAATTTGAGGGTAACTCTAGATTAATAGATAGAGTCTCACTAATAAATTAGTACCACTGCAAAGGTTGTTAAACGAAATGTTCATATGGGTTGACACACCACCAATAGGGTAGCCAGTTTTATTCATGACGAAAATATTTATAAAGTTGTACAAAAAAAAATTCTCACCTCTTTTTTTCAAACTACAACTTTATCATTTCCACTAAACTCCTTCAACGGTCGTAAACGGTCATAAACGACCATATTTTCAAAAATTTTACTCTATAAATACCTCATTTCACTCCCACCTCTAAGCACCATTCTTTGAATTTTCATCAACATAACCAAAATGAGTAAACTCTTCCTTACTATCGTCGCTTTTGTTTACGTCCTCATGCTCATCATTTGTTATAAAGCAGAGGAGGAATTTAGTGCACCTCTCATACTTACCACGATACTCGTTGCGTATTTTTTAGTTTTAGCTTGGGGAGTAGAATTTTTTATGATTTATATGTAATGTCTTGAAGTATGAATAAAAGATCATTCGATCGTGTTGTTTATTTTTCTTCTTTTTCTTTTGCTCTCGTCTTTGAGTAGAGCTCTAAATATTTACGCAGCTATTGCTTCTTTGAATAAACTTTTCCCTTATTTTTGTTAAAAAAATGATTTAATAATTGATGTAAGAGGTTAAGGTTACTATCGACAAGATTAAGATTCGAATAATAAGATATGAGTACAAATATTTTGGGAAAAGATAGCGGAAGTAAGGATCACAATATTCCCCGAGAAGAAAAATTCTATAGGAAGTACCGAATGTTTAAGAAGAACAAGTGGATTTTGGGGACGAAATTATTTTAAGAAGGGAAGGATGTAATACCCCGAACCAGAATTACTAGGGATATTCATGTGATTAAATGCTATGTGAATTTTTTCTGGAAATATTTCTATGTGTTGGCTACAACATGTCCAAAAATTCAAGGTGTTTTGTTGAGAAATAAACGAGTTATGAATTTTTGAAATCTATGTATTATTTCTCGAGAAAGATCATGAATAGTAAAATACAGAGTTAAAATTTTCATTTCTATTCATGATAAAATTCTAATTTTTGTTTATCATATGTTAATATGATAACAAGGGACCAAATATTCAAAATTCAAAGTGTTTTGATGACGGAAACGAGAGAAATGAATTTTTGAAATACGTGTTATAAATTTATGAACAAAAAATTATAGATATCATTCTTATGTCCCTGTTCATAAGAAAATTTTGAAAAACTTATCATATCTTCCTTGGATGTTAGTCTATGACATATACGAAATTTATGAATATTGGACATAAAATGAAGGAGAAACAAAATCCCATAAATCACTTATGCTAAACCGAACCAAACAGTGAAGCCTATAATTAAGGACCTAAGTGTAAGTCGTGACTTAACTTACGAAGAAGTACTTGTGACCATTTTTGGGAAGAAAAGTTCACCTTCTGAACAATCGAGGAGTCCCTTTAGTACTAGTACAATAGAGCTGACACAGAAAAGAAGGAGCCACATGGGAAGGAGAGGAAGATATATTAGCTAAATACCAGCAATGCCTTTAGGATAAGTAAGTAAATTTCGAGGATGAAATTTCTTTCAAGGGGTGTAGGATGTAACGACCCGAAACCAAATTAGGGTTTTCATGATTTATGTTTAATGTGTTTAAATGAAATGCTTGGTTTAAATATATGTGCATGCAAGTTCTAATTTTGCAGGTGACAGACGAGCATTTCGAGCCGAAAAACCCTACTAGCACTTTTTGAGTTTTATCCGTAAAACGGGTCAAATTTTCTTGATAAAAATTTAAAGAATTCAAAATGATAAATAAGAATATTTATATGAACCACAAAAATCATACGAATTTAATTGTATGTTTGAATTAAATTTTGGAACCAAAAGCCGAACCGAAAAATATAAAAAAATACACTGTCGAAGCCAAAATCGCATCTAGAATCGGGACTACCATAAATGGCAGCCCAAAATCTGATAGAAATCTCCTCTCATGAAGTCCCATACTCAAGTGCAATCTCATGATGATATACTATGCCTAGCCCTAAACACCCCTTACACACTCAATCATTATTACCTTGCATTTAATACACCCAATGCCAACCCTTCACTCCTCCCTCTCCCCTTCTATAAATACCAACATCTAACCCTCATTCTTTATCTTGCAAACACACAAGAGAAGTTTAGAGAGAGAGAGAGAGAGAGAGAGAGAGAGAGAGAGAGAGAGAAAGTTAGGAGTAGGAGAAGAAGGAGAAGGAGCCCTCTCCTCTCCTCCCCCTCTTGGCCTACACCACCACCACCTAGGAGGAGTTTTTTCCCCACCATCTTGAAGACAAGGGAGTTTTAGAAGCTAGGGTGTTCATCTTTGGTTCCTAATCTTCCAAGAAAGAGAGGAAAACTACAAGGGTAAGCCCTATAAACTCATTTCTCTTAATACTTTGATCATATTTTGTTTTGGACATGAAACTCTTAGAAATGACATATTAAGAACCTTTTCCAATATTATTTAAACTGTAAGAATGATGTATGGGGTTTTGAGTTTAAGATTCCCCACGATTTTGAGCTTTTATGAGAAAGTTTGACAAAGTTCGTTTCTACCCGGGTTAGCTACTGTTCCTTTTTTGACGAACCCATTTCGAACCTTTATTGATGTTTAAAAATTGTGAAATATTACCTGGATGTATTATTTGATATATATAAGAAACTGTGAAAATTTCGTGGTCATCTGATCTATATTGGGGGAGAATAAATTCATGGAAATATATATGTTTGAAACCGTGCGAAACTGGGAGCAGCGACTCTATTTAACTTTTTTTGCCTATTTCTACAAGTGATAAAATTATAGAAAAATTTGGGGATATTTCCATTGTTGTATTTTAAGACATATCCAAATATCCTAGAATTTTGTGTAAAATATAATGAGATATACCTGTTTAAATATTATGTGGTAAATACTTGACTGAGGTTGATTCTTTGTTTTAAAAAATTCAATTAGCCCTTTTATAAGTATTTAAAAATCTTAGAAAATTTGGAGATGTTCTCCACTGAGTCTGAAATTCTATGTAAAATACATGGTTTATTTTGATTATTTTTACAATAATTTATAGATTTTTAAGTAAAATATATACTGCATGATGAACTATGTTATAAACTCGTTTTCCATAAAACCTCTGGTAATGATCCATAACTCAAATGACTTAGGTTTCTAAATGAAAAATGTTAGGTATTAAGTTTACTATAACATATTCTAATTTAATGATTTTTTAATGTACCTACTGTGAGATATGATTTTTAGACCTCAATGTATACTATTTTGACGAATGGCTTGCTGTTCTTATTTCAAATGAAAAATTACCCTATTTTCGTAGCTCAAATGACTTGGTGCCCTTAATGAAATTTGTTCCATATCATCAGATATAAAACATACAAAAATTTCATAATTTTCCAGTAAATATAAATGCCCTTTTCAGTTAAAACATATATGTATGTCTTTTGTTAAATAAGTAACATTAGAAAGAAGGAATAAGTGATACTTTTATAAACAAGCATGTTTTAGGTGTATGAATGATTTGTGTTTACCTGTCCAAGAATATTTTTGAGTATTTTACTTGCTTCTGAGTGTTGAATGAACCCGGATGACCCAAAACCCCAACCGGTGGACCCATATTGAATTAGAGTAACCTTACTACCCGAATGAACAAGTTTCAACGCCCTCCTTGAACTTGAACAAGAACCCTAGGGCTGTTCTAATGAAGTAAATATTTTCCTATTATAGAAAAGCCCTAAGTATGATGCGAAGTTGAGTAATAAACTAAAAGAATGAACGATGACTAAATGAACGGACTGTGTTAGGTAAAGTGGGGTTAGCTCGGAAGCACGAAGGTCGCCCATGTTCTAAGAAATCAAGAAGTTAAGATTTACCTCTAAAAGTTTCCAGGTGGGTGACACTATCTGTATAGCTAGTTAATGTTATATGGACTGTTGTCAGTTTTCTGGAACAAACGTAATGAATATTGGTAAAATACATGAACAATCTTATGAATGTGAATGCGAGTATGCGATTTATAACAATGTGAGCATGTGGTATGTGATTTGTGAACTATGTGAAAGTTGTAAGGGAAGCTGATGCAGGGATAAGGACGGAAGGGACAAGGACGCGGTGGAGTCGCTACCGGTGCCCCCAAACAGGGATAAGGATGTGGTTGAAAGAGTACCAGTGCCCCCAAACTTTAAGGGACAAGGATGCAGTAGAGTCGCTACCGGTGCCCCCCCAACAGGGATAAGGATGTGGTTGAAAGAGTACCAGTGCCCCCATATTTTTAGGGACAAGGACGCGGTGGAAATGCCACCTGTGCCCCCCATATGAATGAGAATGGAGATTGATGGGCCTTTGAGCCATATGATTGATGGGCCTTTGAGCTATATGAATGAAGGGCCTTCGGGCCATATGAATGTTTTGTTCTAAATCTGTGTTTATAAGTTTTATGTTAAAGAAAACGAATACACATGACCAAAAATTATAATGAACCAACTGAAAGGTGAAAATCTTAAAAGTATTATTATTTTGGATCTCCTGATAATCTGTATAACAGCATACAGGTTACCCGCTAAGATTTTATCTCACGCCCCTCTCTAAACATTTCCAGGTTATGATGCTGAGGTCCGGGAGCTGCCGTAGATGACTGTTTCCCACTCCCCTTTATTAATTAAATAAACTGCTTCTATCAAGATTGAGACAATATGCTATTTTAATACTACTGTTAATGTTTTGTCACTAATGCCTCGAGAGTCATACCAAGGACTCATCCGGATGTTTCTTTATTTGTTGGTCCCAAAAAGTTTATCCAGCGGAAAGCGTTTTATACTTAATTTTAAGAAAACCTCTTTATAAATAAAGTGTTAGAATTGAAATGCAGAAATCTAAATTGCAGAAAAGTAAATAACACCGGAATTTATAGTGGTTCGGATATAACGATCCTACGTCCACTCTCCCTTTCTCCAAAGGGGTCTTTCTCTCTCTCCAACCAATGTACTCACGAACCACTGGAATTGCGAAGTACCAGCTCCTTCGTACAACAACTTACAACAACCTTTCAAGATGAACATGTTAATTATAAGATCCAACTGAAACTCCTAAAGAATGTATAAACGTTAATGAACAAGGTGAGTGTTTGGAAGAGTTCGTGTGTTCTTGTTGTGTGCTCTCGCGCGACTCTTATCTCTTGAACTCATCACTATTCACTCATATTTATAGTTGTAGAATTAACTAGCCGTTGGAAGCTAGAAATTCAAACAACCATAATTGGAGGAATATAATCAATCAAAGATTGATTATATGATTGATTAGTTGACTTTCAATCAAGCAATCAATCAATCAGATCCTCCATTAGTTGACTTCCAGAATGCCTTCTTCTCCATCATGATCTCCATAAACTCCTTGTCTCCAAATTACACGCGGCCTCCATGTGGGTGAACTAATCTGTCTCCCTCATCTTGTCAGGTCTCGTCTGGTCTGGTCTCATCTGGTCTGGTCTGGTCTGGTCAGGTAACACTTCAGCTCAGAACCTCATCTGGGAGAGGTCTTCTGGTCAGACTCATCTGGTCAGACTCATCTGGCAGACTCCTCTAGTCAGACTCCTCTGGCAGACTCATCTGGCAGACTCATCTGGTCAGACTCATCTGGCAGACTCATCTGGTCAGACTCATCTGGCAGACTCCTCTGGCCAGACTCCTCTGGCAGACTCATCTGGCAGACTCCTCTGGATCTCATCTGCTCTGGTGATTCTTCTGCTCTGGTCACCTCATCTGGTCACCTCTCATCTGGTTACCTCATCTGGACTGCACAAATTTCTTCCCCCTTAACCAAAGTCCTATTCTAGACCAAAACTAATCTGTAGCTGACTAACAGGTTCAGCTAGTCCTATTTCAAGTTCTTGTTTTAACATCTTCAAAACATCTAATCTATATCCTAACAATTTCCCCCTTTTTGATGATGTTAAAACTGAAAGAACTTTAAAAAAAAACATGACAAGAAAAATCTGAAATATCTAAATAGAGATTCTAGCAGGCTGGGTCAACTGATCTTCCCCCTCAAAGTATGCTCAGCTGATATTGGGGCAAAACATCAGCTGGTCTTCTTGTGTATCTGCAGGCAATTAACTTTTTGGTACCCTACTGGGTCCAGGGGGGTTAGCACAGTTTTTAGGAAGCCATAAGAATAGATCATCCCTTTTTTAATCAGGTGATCTTATCTTTCTTCCATACATATCCACAAAAATACATTGAACAAAAGAACCTTTGACATGGTTATTTCTTCTAGAGGCTCTTCTTCTCTTATGAGCGTGTCCAGTAGAAGGAATAACTTTCCTTAATGCAACAGTCTTGAAATTTTGTTGATATGGATAGGTCTTGCTAGAGCCATCAAAGGTTCCAACTGGTCTGGCAGATGACTTGAAAGTCTTCTGCAGGTGAGTAGGAGTCATCTGGTTCTGCCTCTTTTGAGAAGATCCAGATTGTCTTCTACTCAGCTGGCCTGGCTGAGGTCTTATACAATTCCTTCTCTGCCTTTTGGGTTTTTGAGTTTTAGAACTCATCTGCCCATTAGGCTGAGTTGCCTGGTCAGCTGACCTCTTGCCCTTATCAATAAAAAATCTAGGTTGTTCTTCTTCCTGAACATGTGAAGATTCAGGTTTGGTATAACCAAGGCCTGTCTTATCATGCTCTCTTTGAGATGAGGCAGCTATGTGTGACACAACATTGTTTGCTGTAGTCAGCTGCTCCAATCTCATTTTGAGCTTGTCCTCACTTTCTCTTACAATTTTGTTTTGATGGAAGAGTTCATCAAACTTAGCTTTTAGCAGGTTATATTCATTGTCTTTCTCAACATTTTCAACAACCAACCTTTCTATCAGCTTAACTTGTTCAATACACCTGGTTGTCAAATCAGAGGACTCTTCAACCAGTGTATGATTTTGTTCAGCTGGTAGATTAGCTGAGTTGCCTAGATATTGTGAAAGCTTCTGATTTTCTGCTTTCAGCTTTAAGTTCTCATCTTCCAACTTTTGACAAAGTTGTATAGAAGATTGGAGATCTAATAGCATCTTCTGCATATCAGACTCCTCTGATTGTTCAGAAAAAGAAGAAGATGAAAAAGAAGAGGAAGTTCGATTACATACCTCGTCTGTTACTAGACATATCTCTTCGTCTGGTCCAAAATTGGAGGATGAACCAGAAGTGGATACCTCTTCTTCCTCATCTGCTAAGCTTCTTTTGGAGTAACTCCTAGTGTATCTTCTACTGCTTCTCTTCGAGCCCATTTCTGCAAAAATTGTTAGCACAACAAGTATTTGGGTTTTAAAAAAAATGGATCTGCCCTGGTGACCACCAAAATAATTTCAAAACAGTGGTCTGTAGGACACACTGCTCTGATACCACTTGTTGGTCCCAAAAAGGTTATCCAGCGGAAAGCGTTTTATACTTAATTTTAAGAAAACCCCTTTATAAATAAAGTGTTAGAATTGAAATGCAGAAATCTAAATTGCAGAAAAGTAAATAACACCGGAATTTATAGTGTTTCGGATATAACGATCCTACGTCCACTCTCCCTTTCTCAGAAGGGGACTTTCTCTCTCTCCAACCAACGTACTCACGAACCACTGGAATTGCGAAGTACCAGCTCCTTCGTACAACAACTTACAACAACCTTTCAAGATGAACATGTTAATTATAAGATCCAACTGAAACTCCTAAAGAATGTATAAACGTTAATGAACAAGGTGAGTGTTTGGAAGAGTTCGTGTGTTCTTGTTGTGTGCTCTCGCGCTACTCTTATCTCTTGAACTCATCACTATTCACTCATATTTATAATTGTAGAATTAACTAGCCGTTGGAAGCTAGAAATTCAAACAACCATAATTGGAGGAATATAATCAATCAAAGATTGATTATATGATTGATTAGTTGACTTTCAATCAAGTAATCAATCTATCAGATCCTCCATCAGTTGACTTCCAGAATGCCTTCTGTTGGTCCCACTAGTTAGATTAATTGCGGAAGCTTAAGTTAAATGTCTTTCAAATTCTTTTACAAGAGAACAATAATCCAAAGAACAATAAGTAAATGAAAGCAATAAAGAACACAAGATATATAGTGGTTCGGATTTGAATATCCTACGTCCACTCTCCCTTATATCCAAGGGGTCTCACTATCAACCAACTCACTTACTTACTCACTGGAATTGTGAAGTACCAGTTCCTTCTTACACCCTCTTTAGATTCGACTACAATCTAAAGATCAAACAGCCAACAACCTTGTCTGATAGATGAACAGGTTGTGGTTTCAATAACTCCTTTAGAGTAGATAAATATTATGAACCGTAAGAGTGCTTGGAATAAATATCAAAAGCTTGGATCAACTTATGCGCGTATATAGTCTCTCTAGCACTTTTTCTTGAACTGCACTCTTGTATTTATAGAGGGGATTAGGGCTAGCCGTTGGAGGGCTAATCCAATCAGATCCTCTATATAAGGAAGCCTCAATCAATCAATTCCCTAATTGATTGATTGGGTTGGTGGGATCCTTGGATTGATTATCTTCAATACTTTCCAATCCTGATCTTGTTGACTTGATTTGAATCACCAACGGTCAATAGCTTCCTCTGCCTAACTCTGATTCTCTCCAGAGAAGGCAAGACCAGACACAAGGCAACCTCGGTGTCTTCTGGTCCTAATCTGGTGAACAACCAGAATACTCAGTAGAAACAGGAGATCAAACTGAGCATCTTTTGTTCCACCAGACTCGTCTGGTCTGGACTCGTCTGGTCTGGGGAAGGTCCTCTGCCTCTGGTCAGATCTCATCTGGTGAAGTCTTCTGGTGGAGTCCTCTGGTGAAGTCCTCTGGTGGGGTCTTCTGGTGACTCTTCTGGTGAAGTCCTCTGGTGAGGTCTTCTGGTGACTCTTCTGGTGAAGTCTTCTGGTCTGGCAGTTCCCCCTAGACTAAGTCCTAATCTAGATCATCATCTGGCTAACAGGTCCAGATGGTCCTATTACATCCTCTGGTTTGTTTTAACTCATCAAAACTAACAATTTTTATCCTAACAATTTCCCCCTTTTTGATGGAGTTAAAACACTACCAGAACTGATCACAAAGAAGAATTTAAGCAAAAAAAAACAGTAAAGAATAAGACCTTAGAATAGATCTTATCAGGCAAACAATTAAGACAACAAGAGGTTGTCTTTTGAACAGAGAAGATATGAATTTCATTGATAATAAGGACAACTGTGATTACAGATTGTTGGTCCCACTTGATAGATTAATTGCGGAAGCTTATGTTATAATGTCTTTCCAAAATCTTTTATAAAATAGCAATAAACAATAATTAAAATAAAGCGATAAATGACACAAGATATATAGTGGTTCGGATAAATATCCTACGTCCACTCTCCCTTAACACCAAGGGGTCTCACTATCAACCAACTCACAAACTTACTCACTGGAATTTCCGAAGTACCAGCACCTTCTTACAAACTCTTTAGATCTAACTTCGATCTAAAGATAGACTCACTCCAACCTTATCTTAACAAGATGAACAGGTTGAGTGTATAAACTCCTTACGAGTAGATAAGTAATTAAGAACAAAGTGTGAGTGCAATATGCGTAGTGATCAAAAGCTTAGTGTGGCTATATGCGCGTGAATAATTCTAGAGCTTTTTCTTGATCTGCACTCAAGTATATATAGAGGGGATTAGGGACATAGCCGTTGGGAGGCTAATCCAATCAGATCCTCTATATATGGAAGCTTCAATCAATCAATTCCCTAATTGATTGATTGGGTTGGTGTGATCTTGATTGATTGTCTTCATATCTTCTCAATCCAATCTTGTTTTGACTTGATTAGAATCACCAACGGTCAATGCTTCCAATTACCTAACTCTGATTCTCTACAGAGAAGGCAGGACCAGACACCAGGCAACCTCGGTGTCTTCTGGTCCTTATCTGGTGAACAACCAGAATACTCAGTAGAAAGAGGGGATCAAACTGAGCATCTTTTGTTCCACCAGACTCGTCTGGTCCGGACTCGTCTGGTCAGGGAAAGGTCCTCTGCCTCTGGTCTTGATCTCTTCTGCTGAAGTCCTCTGGTGGAGTCCTCTGGTGAAGTCCTCTGGTGGGGTCTTCTGGTGACTCTTCTGGTGAGGTCTTCTGGTCTGGCAGTTCCCCCTAGACTAAGTCCTAATCTAGATCATCATCTGGCTAACAGGTCCAGATGGTCCTATTACATCTTCTGGTTTGTTTTAACTCATCAAAACTAACAATTTTTATCCTAACAATTTCCCCCTTTTTGATGGAGTTAAAACACTACCAGAACTGATCAAAAGTAAACTAAAGCAAGAAAACAATAAAGGGATGAGACCTTAGAATAGATCTCATCAGGCAAATAATAAGACAACAAGGAGTTGTCTTTAGAACAAGGAAGATATGTATTTTTCATTAATAATCAGAGGACAAAATAATTACAGATTACATTGAAGTTCATTGTCCTATTCTAGGCATATCTTCTGTTCTCATTAGGGACAAGAAACCAGTCAAGAAACCTATCCTGGACGGCCTTCAACTCTGCAGAAGATGTTGGGGTGAAATTCACCAACACCTTGGTCTTGTAAAGCTTCTTCAGTTCTGCCCAATCCACCTGGTTCCCAATCATGGGAGTGTTAAGGTAAGTAAATTCAGGAGCAGTCACCTCCAGGTTGAACTCAATGGTTGAATCCATCAGCTGCTTGTACAAGTCTGCATCATAGGCTTGCATCCAAGAATGGAAGGTTCTATTGATCAGCTCATCATCTTCTGGTGCTGGCCTCTGGATATAATGCTGATTGAACCAGAGGGTCTTGGCTTCTCTCCATCTCTCAATCAGAGGATAAGGTACAGTAGAGTCAAAAGACCCTTCTGTCCTTAGTGGCAAGATGTTCATAACCTCCACAGGAGCTTTCCTCTTCTGACCTGAGCCACCTGCACCAGAAGGAATACCAGCTTCTCTGGCCTTCTTGTTCTGTCTCCTAACATATCTGAGCCTCTGCTCTTCATCTATGTTTTTCCTGATTCTGGCTTGCCTCTCCTCTGGAGTCTCTTCCTTGTATCTCTTCTCTGCTTCTTCGACAACAGATTCAAGGAAACTCTTCTTTACTTTTCTAATCTTCCTCTTAGCAGGACCAGGAATGGTAGAAGGATCCTGCTCAGCTTCAGATGACTCTTCTTCTGCAGCAAGTTGTTTAGCCATAGATAGAGATTTCAACTCTTCTTTCTTCTTCTTCTGCAACTCAGCCTGGGCCAGAGTGTTCTCCAACAGGTCCAGACGAGCTCCATGGCTAAACAGAGTCTCATTGGTGGTCTTCGCCAGATCAGTTCTGGCCTTCTCTTCCCCCTTTTTAACTTCATCAAGGAGGGGCTCCACTACCTGCCTTATGAGATCAGGCAAGGCAGTGTTGGAGGAAGAGTGAAGATCACGAAGCTGCTTGGCCTCCTCCAGGTAAGCCTTAGACTCTGCAACAAGTCTCTCTTGCTTCTCCAACATCTCCTGGAGGGAGTCTTTCAACTTAGCAGTCTGAATCATCTGGCTGGCCATCTCCACCTTGAGAACAGAGACTGGCCTCATCTGCTCCAGCACGTGCTCCTGGAGCTGCTTCTGGCTATGCATGACATCTAGTTTGACAAATAAACCATTAGCCTTGAATGAAGCTTTGACCTCTGCCAGAGAGGACTTGAGCTGCTTCATGAAGATTCTCCTCTCATGCTTAATCTGATGCTCAATCATAGCAGGGGCCATATGTTGAATTGCCTTGGAAAAGCGCCCTATTTGCATGATCTGCTCGTTGAAGAAAGCTTTCATCTTCTGGAGCACAGCAGGAGACATCTCAAAGTCCTCCTCGTCTGAATAAAGCTCTGGAGGGAAGACAAAGTGAGGACCAAACTTGTAAGTGGGGCCCTCTGGAGTGAGCATGACTCCTCTCTGGATGAGCAGGGTGCGAATCAAGACTTTGGCTGCACCAGGAGTCTCCAGCTCTGCTGGGTTCTGAATGTTCATCTTCTGCTTCAGCTCAATCTCCCAAGCAGTGAAGTTGGAGGCACCCATTTCCTCAAGCAATAGCACCAGGTCCTCCACATCTTCAAGTCTGGCCTTGCTCCAGACCTTGGCATCAGTAAGCTCTGCCAGAAGTGGTAAGTGCTCCAGAAGAACTGGAAAATGCTCTCTTAGCCAGAGCTGACCACTTACACTCATACTCTGCCTAATGGGACCCATTTCTGCAGATGAGAAAGTGAAGGGTTTGGGCCCAGAGGCAGAGGAGGAAGGGGCTAAGTCAACAGGCTCAAGTGAAGCTTCCTCATCTTCACTATCATCGCTGGTTAAACAGGGTGGGGAGGGGGGAGGGCCAACGAATCCCAGGGCCATAGAAATGGTTGGGTCCTGGTCTGTATGGGTTTGGGGAGGGTTTGGATTTTGTGAAGTAGAGGTGGTAGGGATAGGTTGCTCTGCACCAGAAGAGGAAGGGATATCTGGTACAGAATGTGTAGGAGGGATTTGGAAGGTGGAAGTGTTTGAAGGGGGGACTTCTGCACCAGAGGAGGTTGAGGGTACCTCTGATACAGAAGGTGGGGGAGAGGGGTTAGTGGGGATATGTGTTTGGAAAGTTGGGGGAGAAGGTGTTTGTGTAGGAATGGTAGAGGGAGTATAGACGGGGGTATCTGGAATAGTCTGCTCTGGTGGTAGAATGGGGTTACCAGAGGCAGATGGGGTTTGGAGAAAGTTATCTGGGGGAGAAATGGAAGGGGAAACAAGATTTATGGGGGAGGAAGAGGGATAGGAAGGGTTTACCTCTGCTGGGTCAACACCAGCAGGCATAACAGGCTCTGGAGCATCCTCCATCATCTGGGTGGCATCCTCAATGGCCTTCTCCAAGGCCTCTCCAAGATCAGATCCAGAGTCTGAATCTTGAAGAAGGGCTCTCTTGGCCTTGGATTTCCTCACAAGAGGCACTTCATCTTCTTCCTCTTCTTCTTCTGATGGCTCATCCACCAGAAGGGTTTTCTTTGGAGCTCCTCTGCCAGTCCTTGGCATCTTGGCAGATTTCTTCTTGGCCTCCTCTGGCCTCTTCCTTTTTGAAGCTCCTGCCTTCTTGGCAACCTCACTCTTCTTCTTCAGTACATCAAGAAGAGGGATCTGGTCCTCCTCAGAGGAACCAGAGAAAGCAACAGTTGAAGAACCAGTTGCTCCAGCAGCTTTCTTCTGGGTCTTCTGCTGCTGCTGCTGCTTCTGCCCCTTAGCAGGTGAGGGAATGGCTTGAAGGGGAGGAGCAGGGATGACTTGCTCACCATCAGAATCAGGATGGCCATGGAGAGGACCATCCTTGGAGAACATAATCTTGGACTTATGAAAGCCCTTACACCAGGATTGTCTCCATTTCTTCTCTGGAAGAATCGAATCCAGAATTAGGGTGAGTTTTGTGCCCAATGAAACATTAGCATTGAACACAAATTGTTGCTCTCCTGGCAACTGGGGGCATTCTTCCTTCTGAATTTTCACCTTGTTCTTCCTCAGCACCCCCCAGAAGAACTCAGCCCAGTTACATTGAACACCATCCAGAATGGCTCTCATAACACAGAGCCTGCCAACGAAGATGACATCTGTGCTATGGCTCTCACACATGAGAATCTTCACCACAATATCAAATAGCACCTTATACTTCTGCCTAAGATGCTTGTCCAAGAAACCCTTGGTAATATTCTGGCATGAATTTCTGGCAAACATCTTGAAGGATTCCAACGCCTCTCCTTCTCTGTACTTCAGTGGGTCCACACCTTCCGCAGAAAGGTTACCAAAAAGACCACAGAAGCTGCCTTAGAGAAAACAAGATCCTCTGAATCAATCTTGGAAGAAATATAGTCTTCATGGATCTTCATTCGGATAAGAAACTGTGCAGCATATCCATCCAAGGTACACAGATCCTTGGGAACCTTTGAGATCAACTCCTCCAGCCCAGAACGTCGGAGAAGTTCCAAAATCTCCAAAGCGGCCGGATTCTTAGTGGAATAGAAGTCCACCACCATTTCTGACTTGAGTTTCTTGCAGACATAGTCTGGATCGAAATTGCACTTGGGTGCCATAACTGTGAAAGAGAGAGAGAGAGAGAGAGAAAATGCTTTGCAGAGAGAGGTTAGGGTTCGAATAGTATGGAAACGTGAAAGGACAGATTGAAAACAAAATTGGTTAAAATAGAGTAATACGCGTGGCTTGAAAATGAAATGAAGTGTGAACGCGTGTTGTTTCAAATTCAATTTAGGAAACAAAATCAATTTTAGAATTGATTGACATTTTGCACAGTGATTAAATCCGATGGCCATGATGAAAGGCGAAATACAGATTTAATCTGGTGCGTTGGCATAGTCATTGGGACTGGGCATAAAGGGGTTTTGTGGCAGTCAAGAGAAAAAGCGAAATGATTGCCTAGGCCCTATACCCTAGTCTTAAATACACTCCGAAGTTGAAAGGTTTTGAGTGTACTTACTAATTTGAAAAGTGTATCCCAATGATCAGAGGCCAGAGTAGAAAAGACATACCTGTCACCTGATATTGTAACCAGATGATACCACAACTAGTCTGGTGATACTTCTCCTCTGATGGAACTCATCTGGTCCTGGTCAGTAAAAGACTTTGGACATATCTCTGACTCAGCACCTCATCTGGGATAAGTGTCACCTGGTGTATACCTCATCTGGAAGTATACCCTCTCTGATATATCTAATCTGCAGGTATGTTAGCATAAGGAAAATTTATGAAGAAAATCAATAAAGTAAGGATACTTCTCTGATATTCCCCCTAAATCAAATCTGTCTCTGGATCCAACAAACCTAACTCAAAGGCTAATTCTCTGAATCTGGTCTCAGCCAAAGGCTTGGTTAAAATATCTGCTCTCTGCCTCTCTGTTGCAATCTTTTCCATCCTTATATCTCCCTTCTCAACATGATCTCTGATAAAATGATGCCTTATATCAACATGTTTGCATCTGGTATGAAGAACTGGATTCTGGGTGATTGCAATGGCACTATTACTATCACAGAAAATAGGAATATCCTTAGCTCTAATCTGGTAATCCCTAAGCTATTGACTAATCCAAAGAAGTTGAGAACAACAACTCCCTGCAGCCATGTACTCTGCTTCTGTTGTTGATGTAGCAACTGAAGTCTGCTTCTTGGAAAACCAGGATACCAATTTATTCCCTAAAAATTGGCATGTTCCACTTGTAGATTTCCTATCTATTCTGCACCCACCATAGTCTGAATCTGAATAACCACTTAATTCTAAATTGTCATCTGCAGGATACCATAATCCTAAATTCACAGTTCCCTTGAGATATTTCAATATCTTCCTAGCTGCTTCCAAGTGACTTTTCTTGGGATTAGCTTGAAATCTGGCACAAACTCCTACAGCAAAGGTAATATCTGGTCTGCTTGCAGTCAAATACAAAAGAGAACCAATAAGTGCTCTGTACTGAGTCTGGTCCACACTCTCTCCAGACTCATCTGGATCCATGTTGAAATTTGTCATCATAGGGATCTTGGCTGCCTTGCTAGATCCTATTCCAAATTTCTCTAACATGTTTCTGGTGTACTTAGCTTGATTAATAAAAATTCCCTTCTCTGATTGCTTAACCTGCAAACCCAAAAAGTAATTCAATTCTCCCATCATGGACATCTCAAACTGTCCCTGCATGAGCTCACCAAACTTCTCACACAGCTTCTTGTTAGGGGATCCAAATATGATGTCATCAACATATATTTGGACCAGAAGGATGTCCTTTCCTTCTTCTTTCCTAAACAAGGTCCTATCAATCTTACCTTTTGTAAAACCATTGTCCAGAAGAAATTGAGATAGAGTGTCATACCATGCTCTGGGTGCCTGCTTCAGCCCATAAAGAGCTTTCTTAAGCTTAAACACCTTGTCACCTTGTTCAAAACCAGGAGGTTGTTCAACATACACTTCCTCAATGAGAATCCCATTAAGAAAGGCAGATTTCACATCCATCTGGTATACTTTGAACTTCATGTGAGCAGCATATGCTAAGAACAATCTGATAGCTTCTAGTCTGGCAACAGGAGCAAAAGTCTCATCATAGTCTATTCCTTCAGACTGAGAATAGCCCTGGGCCACTAGCCTTGCCTTGTTCCTAGTAATGACATCATTCTCATCTTTCTTATTTTTGAAAACCCACTTAGTGCCTATCACCTTTTGATGTCTTGGTCTGTCTACCAGCTCCCAAACATCCTGTCTGGTGAATTGATTCAATTCCTCCTGCATAGCAACAATCCAATTTGAATCTTTCAGTGCCTCCTTGATGTTCTTGGGCTCAATCAAGGACACATAGCAACTGAATAAGGCAGCTAAGTTAATAGTTCTCCTAGTCTGGACACCCTTAGTTGGATCTCCTAAGATCAGGTCATTGGGGTGATCAACCAGGGTCCTCCTTCCCGTGGTCTTGCCTGGGTGATCATCTTCTGTAGTACCTTGGTGATTATCACCACCTGCAGAAGAGCTTCCCCCTACAGGAGTTCCAACCTCTTCTGGTTCTGCTCCTCGTGAAGGCTGCTGCTTCAGAGAACCAGGAGATGGGTCAACATCTGAATCTGAATCTGAATCAAGAATGGGTGGATTGACCTTGATAACTCTGGGTGTAGTCTGATTCTGGGTCTCATCTGAAGACTTAGAATCCACCTTGCACTCAAAAGTAGATTCATCAAAAACAACATGAGGTGTTTCCTCCACACAAAGTGAATTCTTATTAAAAACTCTAAAAGCTTTACTGGTGCTGGAATATCCCAAAAATATTCCATCAGCCACTTTGGCATCAAAGGTTCTTAATTTAGATTTCCCATTGTCATGGATGAAACACTTACATCCAAAAACATGAAAATATGAAACAGATGGGGTTTTACCTTTCCATACCTCATATGGGGTCTTATTGTGTCTCTGGGCAATCAGGCACCTGTTCTGAGTGTAACAAGCTGTATTGATGGCCTCTGCCCAAAATCTCTGTGGAGTGTTGTACTCTGACAGAAGTGTTCTTGCAGCTTCTTTGAGAGTCCTATTCCTCCTTTCTGCAACTCCATTTTGTTGAGGTGTTCTGGCAGCAGATGTCTCATGAAAAATCCCATGATCCTTGCAATAATCTGCAATATGTGAATTCAAAAACTCTGTTCCTTTGTCACTCCTGATCCTGACAATGCTCTGGTTCTGCTCATTCTGAATCTGCTTGAAGAACTCTGGCAGCTTAGTTATAGTTTCATTTTTCTTAAACAAGAACACTACCCAAGTGTATCTTGAAAAGTCATCTACTATTACTAAGGTGTACTTCCTTCCACTGAAACTAAGAGGAGAAACAGGTCCAAACAGGTCCATGTGAAGTAGTTGAAGTACTCTGGTTGTGGTTGTGCTCTGGACATCCTTAAAGGAAGTCTTGGGTTGTTTACCCTTCTGGCATGAACCACAAACCTGATCCTTCTTAAACACTTCATTTGGAAGACCTCGAATGAGACCCTTTCTGGCAATCTTGTTCAATGTTTTGAAGTTAAGATGACACAATCTCTTGTGCCAAATCCAGCTGTTCTCTGCAGATCCTTTAGCAACCAGGCAAGCATTTCTTGGGCAACTGCTAAAATCTGCAAGATAAATGTTACCCTTCCTCAAGCCTATTAGCAAGATATCATTATAATCAGAAGAGAAAACAGTGCATGAATCACTAGAAAACTTCACTGAGTATCCCTTGTCACAGAATTGGGATACTGAAAGCAGATTATGCTTGAGTCCTTCTACGTAGTAGACTTCATCTACAGATACTCCATTGAAGGTCAACTTTCCAACTCCTCTGGTGACTCCATAGTTGTTGTCACCAAACATCACTCTTGGTCCATTTAATGGCTTGAAATCTTGGAGATTGTCCTTCTGGAAGGTCATGTGCTTGGAACATCCACTATCAATGTACCAGACATGGTTGCTTGAAAATCCTTTCTCCAATGGACTCTTATCTACCTGTAGAGAGATCAATTAGGTCCCCTACTAGTGCTGGGTCCTGATTGGTTAGTTGCAGGTTCTGTAGGAATCCATAGATAAAGATCATCCCTTGATGGATGAGGAGATCTTATCTTCCTTCCAAATCTATCTACCAGTACATGTCCTCTTACTATGACATATTGAGCTACTGGTCTGATAAGGACACCTTTCCTATAAACAGGTCTGGTGTACCTTTTCTCAAATCTGGCCTTTGGAATGGCCTGCCTCAAAGACATGGTCTTAAAGGTCTGGTTATAAGGGTACATCCTAGAAGAACCATCTCTGGTGTCATAACTTCCCAGATCAGTTGGTTTTCTATAGATGGGTCTGGAAGACCTCCTCTGGTTCTGATAATTAGACCTGTTCTGGTGATTATAGTTCCTTTGAGTATACCTATTCTGGAATTGATTCTTCTGAGAAAATTATCTCTGGGGTACCTGGTTCTGTTGAACATTGTTCCTTCTCTGGTAGTTATTACTCTGATTGGTATTCCCCTTTCTTTAGTGTTTCCTTTGAGGTCCCCTAATCTGTTTAGGTTCCCTTTGAGGATTTCTCTGGGGTCCTCCAATTTGAGTAATTCCTACTCCTTGGGACTCATTGTTCACAGAACCATCAATCTTTAATGGTTCCCCTTTTTGACACTTATTCTCTAACATCTTCTCTTCCAGAACAGTCAACTCTTCTGGACCATTTGTTATTTGATTAACAGAGTGATTCCTTTTCCAATCAGGATTGTGAACCACCTTGTAACCATTACCAGTTAAGTCTTTATCATTCCAGATTTCTACCAATTTACCAGCTCTTACAGACTTGTCTTTGTTATAAAAGTACTTGTGAGTTTTAGTGGTAATTCCAGAATATCCTAAACCACTCTTATCACAAATGCGCTGAGAAGACTCTGATATGATAGATACAACAGATGGTATCTTAGGAGCTTCTCTGGGCATAGGTATCTCCTCTTTGTTGTGGACAACTTGTTTTCCCTTGATAAAAGTTTGGTATTTGGCTCTGAGTTCAGTGATCTCATCCTCTTGAGAATTCCTTTCTTTCATGAGTTGATCTACCAGAGTATCTCTTTCTGTGATCTTTTCCTGAAGTTCAGAGACTTCTTTGGAATGATCTTTCATGAGTTCTCTGGTGGATTTATGCTCATGAGAGAGAGATTGAACTTCTGCTCTGAGCCTACCATTCTCTTTCTCAAGTTTTTGGCAGAGTTGGACACAATTTTGGAGATCTGATAGCATTTGTTGCATATCAGACTCTCTGGAGTTACCAGATGAATTAGAGGATTCAGTACATTTGGAATTAGATAAAACAAGAGTAGTTTCATTTACCTCAGTAATGTCTGCCATGAGACACACATCATCATCTGAACCAAAGTCAGAAGAAGAAGAACTGGAACTAGTATCCTCCTCCTCTGCTTCTGCCAGCAATGCTCTCTTATCTGCATATCTCCTATCTCTCTTGATTCTTTTCTCTTCTCTTTCCCTAGGAGTAAGCTGAGGACAATCATAACTGTAGTGACCAGTCTTGTTGCATGTGTAGCAGGCATTGTCTCCTCTGGGACTAGGACTTGGCTCTCTCCTCCTCTGGTTGTAGTCTGATCTGGCAGGGCTACTTTCTCTCCTCTGGTAGTCAGGTCTGCCAGAGCTACCATCCCTCCTCTGATGATCTGATCTCCCAGAGCTGCCAGGGTTGTCATCTCTCCTCCTCTCTGGAGTTCTGAATCTGGTCTCCCTTGAGTCTCCAGATGTCTTCTCCTTCTCTGCAGGCTTGAAAGAACTCTTCCTGTTTCTGGTAGACTCCTTCCAATGCCTTTTGTACCTGCCATATTTTGAACTCATTTTGTCTAATTTATGAGTTAGAAGTGCTACCTGCTCCTTGAGGCTCAAGTCATCTGCAGTAGACTCCTTTGGCATGGCATCAGATTTGAGAGTTGAAGAGAATGCAACTCCTTTCTGGCCAGAAGAGGAAACCTCTTCTGTTTGATCCTCCTCTTGAAGATCATATTCGTAAGCTTTGAGATCAGACAACAGAAGATGGTGATCCAGAGTGTTGAGATCCTTGTTGTCCTTGATCACAGTGACTTTAATTCTCCACCTGCTTGTTAGTGAACGTAATATTTTACTATTAATCTCTTTTTCAGAATAGGTCTTACCTAAGGCACTAGCCTTGTTCAAGAGATTCGTGAGACGCATGTCCAGCTGGTCAATGGTCTCGTCTGGTTTCATCTTAAATGTGTCAAAAGAGTGTTGAACAGCTTGGAGCTTGTTATCTTTAATCTTCTCTGTTCCTTCACAGAGCAGAGCTAACTTGTCCCACATCTCTTTTGCAGTGGTGCACGTCCTGACCTTTTCAATAACTTCTTTAGTAAGAGTGTTGATAATCTCAGTCCTCGCCACCTGGTCCAGGTTATGTAGCTTTCTCTCATCGTTGTCAAGTTCGTCTTTCTTTTTGAGGATTCGTTGTCTGGGAACTCTATCCTCTGCAGCGTCGCTAGTTTCTTCTCTGGACTCAGACCTGCCACTATCAATAGGAGTCCAGTAAAATTTAATGGGGCCACTTTCAACCACATCTAACATGCGGTGGTGAATAGCTCCAAGATGATTACTCATCATGAAGCTCCAGTGGCTATAATCCTCGAACGAGAATTCTGGCAGTTTGCGACTCTTATAAGAAGATTTCGAAGACATATTGATAAGAAATTTAGGGAAATAACAAGAACTTGAATAAAAGCACTAAAGAGCAATGGATCTGCCCGGTGACCACCAAAAGCTTTTCAAAGCAGTGGTCGTGGACACACTGCTCTGATACCACTTGTTGGTCCCACTTGATAGATTAATTGCGGAAGCTTATGTTATAATGTCTTTCCAAAATCTTTTATAAGAGAGCAATAAACAATAATTAAAATAAAGCGATAAATGACACAAGATATATAGTGGTTCGGATAAATATCCTACGTCCACTCTCCCTTAACACCAAGGGGTCTCACTATCAACCAACTCACAAACTTACTCACTGGAATTTCCGAAGTACCAGCACCTTCTTACAAACTCTTTAGATCTAACTTCGATCTAAAGATAGACTCACTCCAACCTTATCTTAACAAGATGAACAGGTTGAGTGTATAAACTCCTTACGAGTAGATAAGTAATTAAGAACAAAGTGTGAGTGCAATATGCGTAGTGATCAAAAGCTTAGTGTGGCTATATACGCGTGAATAATTCTAGAGCTTTTTCTTGATCTGCACTCAAGTATATATAGAGGGGATTAGGGACATAGCCGTTGGGAGGCTAATCCAATCAGATCCTCTATATATGGAAGCTTCAATCAATCAATTCCCTAATTGATTGATTGGGTTGGTGTGATCTTGATTGATTGTCTTCATATCTTCTCAATCCAATCTTGTTTTGACTTGATTTGAATCACCAACGGTCAATGCTTCCAATTACCTAACTCTGATTCTCTACAGAGAAGGCAGGACCAGACACCAGGCAACCTCGGTGTCTTCTGGTCCTTATCTGGTGAACAACCAGAATACTCAGTAGAAAGAGGGGATCAAACTGAGCATCTTTTGTTCCACCAGACTCGTCTGGTCCGGACTCGTCTGGTCAGGGGAAGGTCCTCTGCCTCTGGTCTTGATCTCTTCTGCTGAAGTCCTCTGGTGGAGTCCTCTGGTGAAGTCCTCTGGTGGGGTCTTCTGGTGACTCTTCTGGTGAGGTCTTCTGGTCTGGCAGTTCCCCCTAGACTAAGTCCTAATCTAGATCATCATCTGGCTAACAGGTCCAGATGGTCCTATTACATCTTCTGGTTTGTTTTAACTCATCAAAACTAACAATTTTTATCCTAACACAGATTACAATGCAATTCTGGTCCTATCTAAGCATATCTTCTGTTTTCCTTGGGCACCAGAAACCAGTCTAGAAACCTATCCTGGACGGCCTTCAACTCTGCAGAAGATGTTGGAGTGAAGTTCACCAACACCTTTGTCTTGTACAGTCTATTCAGCTCATCCCAATCAACCTGGTCTCCTGCCATAAGAGTGTTAAGATAAGTGAACTCAGGGGCAGTCACCTCCAGGTTGAACTCAATGGTTGAGTCCATCAATTGCTTGTACAGCTCTGCATCATAAGCTTGCATCCATGTGTGAAAGGTTTTGTTGATCAGCTCATCATCCTCTGGTGCTGGCCTCTGGATATAGTGTTGGATGAACCAGAGAGTCTTTGCCTCCTTCCATTTTTCAATCAAGGGCACAAGCACAGTAGAGTCAAAAGACCCTTCTGTCCTGAGAGGCAGAATGTTCATCACTTCAATGGGAGCTTTCCTCCTCTGGCTCGAGCCACTTGCACCAGAAGAAGCATCTGCTTCTCTGCTCTTCTTGTTTTGCCTCCTAACATATCTGAGCCTCTGCTCTTCATCTATGTTTTTCCTGATCCTTGCTTGCTTCTCCTCTGGAGTCTCTTCCTTGTATCTCTTTTGAGCTTCTTCAACAACAGTCTCAAGGAAGCTTTTCTTGACTCTCCTGATCTTCCTCTTTGCAGGTCCAGAGATGGAGATTAGATCCTGCTCAGCTTCTGACTCCTCTTCTGCAGCAAGCTGCTTAGCCATGGAAAGAGATTTGAACTCTTCCTTCTTCTTCTTCTGCAACACAGCCTGGGCCAAAGTGTTCTCCAGCAGGTCCAGACGAGCTCCATGGCTGAAGAGAGTTTCATTTGTGGTCCTCGCCAGATCAGTTCTGGCCTTCTCTTCCCCCTTTTTAACTTCATCAAGGAGGGGCTCCACAACCTGCCTTATAAGATCAGGCAAGGCAGTGTTGGAGGAAGAGTGAAGATCACGCAGCTGCTTGGCTTCCTCCAGGTAGGCTCTTGATTCAGCAACAAGCCTTTCCTGCTTCTCCAACATCTCCTGGAGGGAGTCTTTCAACTTGGCAGTCTGGATCATCTGGCTGGCCATCTCAACTTTAAGCACAGAGACTGGCCTCATCTGCTCCAGCACGTGCTCCTGGAGCTGCTTCTGGCTGTGCATCACATCCAGCTTGACAAAGAGGTCATTGGCCTTGAAAGAAGCTTTAACTTCTGCCAGAGAGGACTTGATCTGCTTCAGGAAGATCCTCCTCTCTTGCTTGATCTGATGCTCTATCATAGCAGGGGCCATATGTTGAATAGCTTTTGAAAAGCGCCCTATCTGCATGATTTGCTCGTTGAAGAATGCTTTCATCTTCTGGAGCACAGCAGGAGACATCTCAAAGTCCTCCTCGTCTGAATATAGCTCTGGAGGGAATGAAAAATGAGGACCAAAGTTGTAAGAGAAGCCCTCTGGAGTGAGCATAACTCCTCTCTGGATTAGGAGAGTTCTGATTAGGACCTTGGCTGCCTCTGGTGTCTCCAACTCTGCTGGGTTTTGTATGTTTAGCTTCTTCTTCAGCTCAATCTCCCACGCAGTGAAGACAGAGGGAGACATCTCCTCCAGCAGAAGCATGAGATCTTCAACATCTTGGAGTCTGGCCATACTCCAAACCTTGGCATCCGTCAGATCTGCCAGGAGGGGTGAGTGCTCCAACAAAATTGGAAACTGCTCTCTTAGCCAGAGCTGAGCACTCACACTCATACTCTGCCTGATGGGACCCATCTCATCAGAAGAGAAAATAAAAGGTTTGGGCCCAGAGGCAGAGGAGGAAGGTGCTAAGTTAGCAGGCTCAAGTGAAGCTTCCTCATCTTCACTATCATCGCTTGTTAAACAGGTGGGAGAAGGGGGAGGGGCAGGGAATCCCAGAGCCATAGAAATGGTTGGGTCCTGGTCAGTATTGGTTTGGAGAGGGTTAGGGTTTTGTGAGGTGGAGGGGATGGGTTGCTCTGCACCAGAAGAAGACGGGATCTCTGGTACAGAAGGTGTAGGAGGTATTTGGGATGTGGAAGTGTTTGGAGGGGGGATTTCTGCACCAGAAGAGGTTGAGGGCACCTCTGGTACAGAAGTTGGGGGAGAGGGGTTTGTGGGAATATGTGTTTGGAAATTTGGGGGAGAAGGTGTTTGGGTAGGAACTGTTGAGGGAGTAAATACGGGGGTATCTGGGAGAGTCTGCTCTGGTGGAAACATAGGGATACCAGAAGCAGATGAGGTTTGGGGAATATTATCTGGGAGAGAGGTAGAGGGTGAAACAAGATTAATAGGAGTAGAAGAGGGAATGGAAGGGCTTACCTCTGCTGAGTCAACATCAGCAGGTACAACATGCTCTGGAGCATCCTCCAACATCTGGGAAGCCTCATCAATGGCCTTCTCCAAGGCCTCTCCAAGATCAGATCCAGAGTCTGTATCTTGAAATATGGCCCTCTTGGCCTTGGATTTCTTCTTAAGAGGTTCAATCTCTTCTTCCTCTTCCTCCTCTGATGGCTCATCCACCAGAAGGGTTTTCTTGGCCTTCCTGCTAGTCTTTGACTTCTTAGCAAAGCCCTTCCTGGCCTCCTCAGGCCTCTTCCTCTTGGCTGCTCCAGCCTTATTAATAGCTTTATCATCATCACCCTTCTTCTTAAGCACTTCAAGAAGGGGAATCTGGTCCTCCTCCGAGGAACCAGAGAAAGCAATGGTTGAGGAACCAGTTGCTTCAGCAGCTTTCTTATGGGTCTTCTGCTTCTGCTGCTGCCTCTGCCCCTTTGCAGGTGAAGGTACTGCCTGTAGAGGAGGGGCAGGGATGGCTACTTCCCCATCAGAATCAGGATGGCCATGAAGGGGACCATCCTTAGAAAATAATATCTTGGACTTGTGAAATCCTCTGCACCAGGATTCTTTCCATCTCTTCTCTGGCAGCAAAGAGTCCAAGATCAGAGTAAGTTTCGTTCCCAACTAAACATTTGCAGTGAAATAGAACTGCATCTCCCCTGGCTTGGAAGGACAAGCCTCCTTGTTCACTTTCACCTTATTCTTCCTCAAGACGCCCCAAAAGAACTCTGCCCAGTTACATTGGACGACGTCATACAGAGCTCTCATCACACACATTCATCCATTAAAAATCGCATCCGTGCTGTGATTCTCACACATCAGCACCTTCACCATAATATCAAAAAGTACCTTGTACTGTTGCCTCAAATGTTTGTCCAAGAAGCCCTTTGTGATGTTCTGGCAAGAAGAACGAGCAAATAATTTGAAGGAACCCACAATATCATCCTCCTTGTAGGTTAAAGGATCCACCCCTTCTGCAGAAACATTTCCAAACAGCGCACAGAAGTCATGCTTGGAAAACACCAAATCCTCCTTGTCAATCTTTGACGAAATATGGTCTTCATTGATCTTCATTCGTACCAGAAACTGGGCCGCATAACCATCTAGGGTGCGAAAATCTCTAGGGACTGTGGAGATCAACTTTTCAACTCCGGATCTCCTCAATAATTCCAGAATAGCAAGTGCAGACGGGTTCTTTGTGGTGTAGAAGTCGACCACCATTTCCGTTTTCAATTTCTTCATCATCAGGGCATGGTCAAAGTTGCACGGAGGGGCCATTTCTGTGAAAGAGAGTGAGAGAGAAAGAAATACTTTGCAGAGAGAGGTTAGGGTTTGAAAGGATATGAAACGTGAAAGGATAGATTGAAAGGAAATTTGATTTAAATAGGGTAATACGCGTGGCTTGAATAATAAATGAAGTGTGTACGCGTGTAATAGCAAATTTAATTTAGGAAACAAAATCAATTTTCGAATTGATTGACATATTGCACAGTGATTAAATCTGACGGCCACGATGAAAGGCGAGATACGGATTTAATCTGGTGCGTTGGCATAGTCATTGGGACTGGGCATAAAGGGGTTTTGTGGCAGTTAAGAAAAAAAGCGAAATGATTGCCTAGACCCTATACCCTAGTTATAAATACACACCGAAGTTGAAAGGTTTTAAGTGTACTTACTAATTTGAAAAGTATATCCCAATGAACAGAGGCCAGAGAAGTAAAGACATACCTGTCACCTGATATTGTAACCAGATAATACCACAGCAAGTCTGGTGCTACATCTCCTCTGATGGAGCTTATCTGGTCTTGGTCAGAGAAGACTTTGGATATTTTGGAATCTGACTCAGCACCTCATCTGGGACAAGTGTCACCTGGTGTATACCTCATCTGGAGATATACCTTCTCTGATATGTCTAATCTGCAGGTATGTTAGTTTAAGAAAAGAAATATATGAAGAAAAGTAACGAAACAAAGGATACTTCTCTGATGTTCCCCCTAAAACAAATCTGTCTCTGGATCCAACAATCCTAACTCAAAAGCTAACTCTCTGAATCTGGTCTCAGCCAAAGGCTTGGTTAAAATATATGCTCTCTGCTTCTCTGTTGCAATCTTTTCCATCCTTAAATCTCCCTTCTCAACATGATCTCTGATAAAATGATGCCTTATATCAACATGTTTACACCTGGTATGAAGAACTGGATTCTGGGTGATTGCAATTGCACTATTACTATCACAGAAAATAGGAATATCCTTAGCTCTAATCTGGTAATCCCTAAGCTGTTGACTAATCCAGAGTAGTTGTGAACAACAACTCCCTGCAGCCATGTACTCTGCTTCTGTTGTTGATGTAGCAACCGAAGTCTGCTTCTTAGAAAACCAGGATACCAATTTATTCCCTAAAAATTGGCATGTTCCACTTGTAGACTTCCTATCTATTCTGCATCCACCATAGTCTGAATCTGAATACCCACTCAACTCTAAGTTATCATCTGCAGGATACCATAATCCTAAATTCACTGTTCCTTTAAGATATTTCAATATCTTCCTAGCTGCTTCCAAGTGACTTTTCTTGGGATTAGCTTGAAATCGGGCACAAACTCCTACAACAAAAGTAATATCTGGTCTGCTTGCAGTCAGGTACAGAAGAGAACCAATAAGTACTCTGTACTGAGTCTGGTCCACACTCTCTCCAGACTCATCTGGATCCATGTTGAAATTTGTCATCATAGGGATCTTGGCTGCTTTGCTAGATCCTACTCCAAATTTCTCTAACATGTTTCTGGTGTACTTTGCCTGATTAATAAAAATTCTCTTCTCTGATTGCTTAACCTGCAAACCTAAGAAATAATTCATTTCACCCATCATGGACATCTCAAACTAACTCTGCATGAGCTCACCAAACTTCTCACACAGCTTCTTGTTAGGGGATCCAAATATAATGTCATCAACATATATTTGGACCAGAAGGATGTCCTTTCCTTCTTCTTTCCTAAACAAGGTTCTATCAATCTTACCCTTAGTAAAACCATTGTCCAGAAGAAATTGAGATAGAGTGTCATACCATGCTCTGGGTGCCTGCTTCAGCCCATAAAGAGCTTTCTTAAGCTTAAACACCTTGTCACCTTGTTCAAAACCAGGAGGTTGTTCCACATACACTTCCTCAATGAGAATCTCATTAAGAAAGGCAGATTTCACATCCATCTGGTATACTTTGAACTTAATGTGAGCAGCATATGCTAAGAACAATCTGATGGCTTCTAGTCTGGCAACAGGAGCAAATGTCTCATCATAGTCTATTCCTTCAGACTGAGAATAGCCCTGGGCCACTAGCCTTGCCTTGTTCCTAGTAATGACATCATTCTCATCTTTCTTATTCTTGAAAACCCACTTAGTGCCTATCACCTTTTGATGTCTTGGTCTGTCTACCAGCTCCCAAACATCCTGTCTGGTGAATTGATTCAACTCCTCCTGCATAGCAACAATCCAATTTGAATCTTTCAGTGCCTCCTTGATGTTCTTGGGCTCAATCAAGGACACATAGCAACTGAATAAAGCAGCTAAGTTAAGAGTTCTCCTAGTCTGGACACCCTTAGTTGGATCTCCTAAGATCAGGTCATTGGGGTGATCAACCAGGGTCCTCCTTCCCGTGGTTTTGCCTGGGTGATCATCTTCTACAGTACCTTGGTGAGTATCATCGTCTGCAGAAGAGCTTCCCCCTACAGGAGTACCAACCTCTTCTGGTTCTGCTCCTTGTGAAGGCTTCTGCTTCAGAGAACCAAGAGATGGGTCATCATCTAAATCTAAATCTGAATCAAGAATAGGTGGATTGACTTTGATAACTCTGAGTGTAGTCTGATTCTGGATCTCATCAGAAGACTTAGAGTCCACCTTGCACTCAAAAGCAGATTCATCAAAAACAACATGAGGTGTTTCCTCCACACAAAGTGAATTCTTATTAAAAACTCTAAAAGCTTTACTGGTGCGGGAATATCCCAAAAATATTCCATCAGCCACTTTAGCATCAAAGGTTCTTAATTTAGATTTCCCATTGTCATGGATGAAACACTTACATCCAAAAACATAAAAATATGAAACAGATGGGGTTTTACCTTTCCATACCTCATATGGAGTCTTATTATGTCTCTGGGCAATTAGGCATCTGTTCTGAGTGTAGCAAGCTGTATTAATGGCCTCTGCCCAAAATCTTTGTGGAGTGTTGTATTCTGCCAGAAGTGTTCTTGCAGCTTCTTTGAGAGTCCTATTCCTCCTTTCTGCTATTCCATTTTGTTGAGGTGTTCTGGCAGCAGATGTCTCATGAAAAATTCCATGGTCTTTGCAGTAATCTGCAATGTGTGAATTTAAAAACTCTGTTCCTTTGTCACTTCTGATCCTGACTATGCTCTGGTTCTGCTCATTCTGAATCTGCTTGAAGAATTCTGGCAGCTTAGTGATAGTTTCATTTTTCTTAAATAAGAACACTACCCAAGTGTATCTTGAAAAGTCATCTACTATCACCAAGGTGTACTTCCTTCCATTGAAACTAAGAGGAGAAACAGGTCCAAACAGGTCCATGTGAAGTAGTTGAAGTACTCTGGTTGTGGTTGTGCTCTGGACATCCTTAAAGGAAGTCTTGGGTTGTTTACCCTTCTGGCATGAACCACAAACCTGATTCTTCTTAAACACTTCATTAGGAAGACCTCGAATGAGACCTTTTCTGGCAATCTTGTTCAATGTTTTGAAGTTAAGATGACACAATCTCTTGTGCCAAATCCAGCTGTTCTCTGCAGATCCTTTTGCAACCAGGCAAGCATTTCTTGGGCAACTGCTAAAATCTGCAAGATAAATGTTACCCTTCCTCAAGCCTATTAGCAAGATATCATTATAATCAGAAGAGAAAACAGTGCATGAATCACTAGAAAACTTCACTGAGTATCCCTTGTCACAGAATTGGGATACTGAAAGCAGATTATGCTTGAGTCCTTCTACATAATAGACTTCATCTACAGATACTCCATTGAAGGTCAATTTTCCAACTCCTCTGGTGACTCCATAGTTGTTGTCACCAAACATCACTCTTGGTCCATTCAATGGCTTGAAATCTTGGAGATTATCCTTCTGGAAGGTCATGTGCTTGGAACATCCACTATCAATGTACCAGACGTGGTTGCTTGAAAGTCCTTTCTCCAATGGACTCTTATCTACCTGCAGAGAAATCAATTAGGTCCCCTACTAGTGCTGGGTCCTGATTGATTAGTTGCAGGTTTTGTAGGAATCCATAGATAAAGATCATCACTTGATGAATGAGGAGATCTTATCTTCCTTCCAAATCTATCTACCAGCACATGTCCTCTGACAATGACATATTGAGATACTGGTCTGATAAGGACACCTTTCCTATAAACAGGTCTGGTGTACCTTTTCTCAAATTTGGCCTTTGGAATGGCCTCCCTCAAAGACATGGTCTTAAAGGTCTGGTTGTAAGGGTACATCCTAGAAGAACCATCTCTGGTGTCATAACTTCCCAGATCAGTTGGTTTTCTATAGATGGGTCTGGAAGACCTCCTCTGGTTCTGAGAATTAGACCTGTTCTGGTGATTATAGTTCCTTTGAGTATACCTATTCTGGAATTGATTCCTCTGAGAAAATTGTCTCTGGGGTACCTGGTGCTGTTGAACATTGTTCCTTCTCTGGTAGTTATTACTCTGATTGGTATCCCCATTTCTTGAGTGTTTCCTTTGAGGTCCCCTAATCTGGTTAGGTTCCCTTTGAGGATTTCTCTGGGGTCCTCCAATTTGAGTAATTTCTACTCCTTGGGACTCATTGTTCACAGAACCATCAATCTTCAATGGTCCCCCTTGTTGACACTTATTCACTAGCATCTTCTCTTCCAGAACAGTCAACTCTTCTGGACCATATGTTATGTGATTAACAGAGTGATTCCTTTTCCAGTCAGGATTGTGAACCACCTTGTAACCATTACCAGTTAAGTCTTTATCATCCCAGATTTCTACCAATTTACCAGCTCTTACAGACTTGTCTTTATTATAAAAGTATTTATGAGTTTTAGAGGTAATTCCAGAATATCCTAAACCACTCTTATCACAAATGCGCTGAGAAGACTCTGATATGATAGATACAACAGATGGTATCTTAGGACCTTCTCTGGGCATGGGTATCTCCTCTATGTTGTGAGCAACTTGTTTTCCCTTGATAAGAGTCTGGTATTTGGCTCTGAGTTCATTGATCTCATCTTCTTGAGAGTTCTTTTCTTTCATGAGTTGATCTACCAGAGTATCTCTTTCTGTGATCTTATCCTGAAGTTCAGAGACTTCTTTGGAATGATCTTTCATGAGTTCTCTGGTGGATTTATGCTCATGAGAGAGAGATTGAACTTCAGCTCTCAGCCTACCATTCTCTTTCTCAAGTTTTTGACAGAGTTGGACACAATTTTGGAGATCTGATAGCATTTGTTGCATATCAGACTCTCTGGAGTTACCAGATGAATTAGAGGATTCAGTACATTTGGAATTTGATAGGACTATAGTAGTTTCATTTACCTCAGTGATGTCTGCCATAAGACACACATCATCATCTGATCCAAAGTCAGAAGAAGAAGAACTGGAACTAGTATCCTCCTCCTCTGCTTCTGCCAGCAATGCTCTCTTGTCTGCATATCTCCTATCTCTCTTGACTCTTTTCTCTTCTCTTTCCCTAGGAGTGAGTTGAGGACAATCATAACTATAGTGACCAGTCTTGTTGCATGTGTAGCAGGCATTGTCTCCTCTGGGACTAGGACTTGGCTCTCTCCTCCTCTGGTTGTAGTCTGATCTGGCTGGACTACTCTCTCTCCTCTGGTAGTCAGGTCTGCCAAAGCTACCATCCCTCCTCTGATAATCTGATCTCCCAGAGTTGCCAGGGTTGTCATCTCTCCTCCTTTCTGGAGTTCTGAATCTGGTCTCCCTTGAGTCTCCAGATGTCTTCTCCTTCTCTGCAGGCTTGAAGGAATTCTTTCTGTCTCTGGTAGATTCCTTCCAATGCCTTTTGTACCTGCCATATTTTGAACTCATTTTATCTAATTTACGAGTTAGAAGTGCTACCTGCTCCTTGAGGCTCAAGTCATCTGCAGTAGACTCCTTTGGCTTGACATCAGGCTTGATGGTTGAAGAGAATGCAACACCTTTCTGACCAGAAGAGGAAACCTCTTCTGTTTGATCCTCCTCTTGAAGATCATACTCATAGGCTTTGAGATCAGACAACAGAAGATAATGATCCAGAGTATTGAGATCCTTGTTGTCCTTGATCACAGTGACTTTAATTCTCCACCTGCTGGTTAGTGAACGCAAGATTTTACTATTAATTTCCTTTTCAGAGTAGGTCTTACCTAAGGCACTAGCCTTGTTCAGGAGATTTGTGAGACGCATGTCCAGCTGGTCAATGGTCTCGTCTGGTTTCATCTTGAAGGTGTCAAACGAGTGTTGAACAGCTTGGAGTTTGTTGTCTTTGATCTTCTCTGTTCCCTCACAGAGTAGTGCCAGTTTGTCCCACATCTCCTTGGCAGTGGCACACGTTCTGACCTTTTCAATCACCTCTTTGGTAAGTGTGTTGATGATCTCTGTTCTTGCCACCTGGTCCAAGTTGTAGAGCTTTCTTTCATCATTATCAAGCTCATCTTTCTTTTTGAGGATTCTCTGCCTGGGGACTCTATCCTCTGCAGTTTTCTGGGCAGCTTCACTAGTTTCTTCTCTGGACTCTGACCTGCCACTATCAATAGGAGTCCAGTAAAATTGAATGGGTGTTGGAGTTATACGTGAAAGTATGCTTTTACTTTGTATAACTCGTGTATCAAACACTCGATTTATGAGAATAATTCTTTTATCACATTTGCTTTAGATATAATTGAATGTTGAATTTCTATTGCAAACCGTTCAATATATAGTACATGTTACATTGTAGTTAATGTGGTGATACCCGATCACGGAAGACAACATTAACAGTTTACTTGTAACTAAACGTACAATTCACGACCCAGGTGGAATTGAACAATCCGCCGTGAAAGGTCGATGTGTAAGGCTCAGATTGGTCTGTCTTGACCAAGAGATTGCACTAGCACATTTAGTATGTGTTGAAGAGGTCCTACAGCGAGGAGAAATTCTTCTGTTCTGAAAGGTGAAGAATTAGACCTCAGTGGTTGTTGATTTCTTAATCTCCGTCACTTAAATAGGACCGTGTGTGCTTAGTAGTTACTGCTTTGATTCATGTTGGGTGAGAATCATTGTGACTTTGAACTTTGTGTCTTGGGCAGTAATATTAATCATACGACGGTTGCTAAGATTTAATACGGAGAAACGCGTGCGAGTACGGCTCGTGTGATTAGTCCCCTTGGTGGGCTCAGAAGTTTTATTGTACCAAATCTTGCAAGTGAAGAATTAGTTTCTTCGGTACGAATAATAATGTTGAGCTGTCTTTACTCCAAGGTGAAATATATTAATTAATTTAGAGCTATTCAGAAGCTCAATTAATTAATGGACTTGATGATCTTAAACGCGGGAAATAATAACCGGGAGCCCATATTATCGTAATATGGATTAAGATGGATAGTGCAATATTAATTTATTAGTGGTAATAATTAATATTAATGGGCTGAATTATATTGGGGCTCAATATTGAAATTCAGAAGTCCATTAGGAGGTCCAATCTTAATTCTCCTTAAGGCCCCTCAAGTAGCCCAATTAAGTAGCCCAATAATGATAAGGTGATTAAAATAAAAAGAAAATAATATGCTGATTTTTTCCTTTAATTTTCGAAAAATACATGATAAGGAGGAAAAAGATTTTGTTGATTTTCTTGGAAAGATATTATGCAAGATATGTATTCTAAGAATACAAGAATATCTCATATATTCAAGAAGATCCAAATCTTGGATTTTCTCCATGTAAATTTCGAAAGTTTCATATTTATTTAAGGGAGTGAGATTTTTGTGGAATATTTTATTATGGAGAAAAGAATATATGAGATATATTCAAGATTTCTTAGAGATTAAGAAAAGATTTTCTCCCTGCCCATAAAATCTCTACGAATTTCGGTCACCCCCCTTTATAAATAGGAGATGATTATTTCATCTCAACGTACATAATTCCATGTGTTGGAAAAATCAAGAAGCATAGATATTTTTCTTTTTCCTTAGTTTATTAAATTGCTTGAAAGCGTCTCCCACCGGCGATCAAGTAAGGCGAAAGGGAAATACTTGAGAAGGTTTTTGGGTTGATAAAGCATGTACGAGAGTCCCGTTTTATTCAAAGGCCAAGTTCTACAAGAGGTACGTTAATCACATATTTACTTGTTTATTCCGCCATAGTTAATATGTGAAATTAATTTAGCATGCATGATGATAATTAGTTGTTGGAATTATTATTTGAATTAATTAGGATTAATTCATGATAGTAATAATTGTATTTAAATTCGTATTTAAAATTCATCCCGAATAGATTCCGGGCACCCCTATATTTTCCCAACAACTGGTATCAGAGCCACGGTTTCGGGCTCTGAATTTTAAATTGGAATTTAAATTGTTGAACATTAAATTTGAAATTAGATAGTAGAATTGTTAGATCTTTTTTGCAGGTATCCAATTGTCATGGTTTTTAATGTTGTTAATTTCATGCGTGTGAATTAATTTGGTTTTTTAATTCGATTCGTTCGAATTTGTTTTTCTCGTGAGAAAATCCACGAGTAGATTAGTTGTTTTTATTTTGATTCGATCATTGTAATAGACTAGTCTAGATCTAGTATTTATTTTTTTGTAAAAATAAATTGTAACCGGATCGTGACGAAGAATGAAGAATTAAAAACGGCGTACCCGGACGACGCATGCAAGCGTGGAGCGTGTATGGAGGTAAAATCATGCAAGGGGTGAAGAAAACGAGGACGAACGGCGAAAAAAACGGCGCACGGGGGTGCACGGCGCACGCCGTGCGCAACGGGCGCACGGCGCCGCGCGCACGGCGCGCGCGCGCCTCGGCAGCTCCCTGCAGCGCCTCGGGGCGCCTCGGGTGCGCCTCGGCGCGCCTCCGTGCAGCGCCTCGGGCGCGCCTCGGGTGCGCCTCGGGGCTGCGCTTCGGCGCGCCTCGGGCGCTTTTCCAGCGCTTCTCGGGCCGGGAAGCGCGCGGGCCCACTTCGTGGGCCGACGCGCGCTGTATCTCAGGCCGTGGAATTTTTTCGGTTCGGGTTTTTTTTCCGTGTGATTTTAAACGTCGTCCCGAACCCCAAACGATGCTGTTTTTGAAGAAGTGTTGTTGTTCGAGTGGGAGCACGTCGAGACGAACGTCGGAAAGCAACAAGGACGATTTTTTCGCATCAAGACGTGAAGAAATTAAACCGTGACAATTGGATTCGAGTGCTCCAATGTGTTTAATTTTGTTTTGATGGATGTTTTATTTCGTGCACTTATTATTATTTGTTAATATGTGTTTGCATGAATTTAATTGTCCAAGAAAAACCTTACTTTCGAAAATTACTAAGTATGTTTTTATAATCGCAATTTTATTTCGGATATTAAAATTGGATTATTTTGGCCTCCATAATTTATTTATTTGTGAAGTTCTTTTGGAATACATTTCCCCCTCGGATCGGCCAAAAGAACGGATTTCACATGAATAAATTCCGAAAGGATGATTGTGGATTATTACTAGTGGCGGTATTGACCCTCACCACGAGTGGCTTGCTCAAAGCGAAATAATAATCCTGTATTTAATTATGGTTATTACTTAGGCATAGGAAATTGATATTAACTTACTCCCCTCGGAGTCCCTGTCAATTTCTATGTGGTCAAAGTGGGAGCCAACTATTAATTTTAAATTAAGGATTTGTAACTTTTAAGTTTGTGATCCGCTTGAATGTATTTAAATGTATAGACCACCCCTCGTGGCGCATTTAAATTGTTTCGAGATGTTGGCTGATGCATGATTATATTGTTTTAAGGTTTCAATATAATTGATGTGATCGAATTATGTGATAATTTCATATTTTTCTAGATATTGATATGAATGTATGTTTTATTCTCATTTCATCATGTCGCAACCTTTTAATCCATTGTTTAATATACTTAAAGTTAATAAACTTTTTGGAGAGAATTATATCGATTGGAAATGTTTTTTTTTTTTAAATTTGTCCTTACTGCACGAAAACACAATTGGGTTATTTATGTTAATATACCCGGCAAGCCTAATGATAAGTCAAGCAATGGGAAGAGGCAGTTTGTGGTCGGAAGCGTGACAATGAATGAAGTGCATCATCTTGACATTTCTGTCTGAGGATTTGAGGCGCGTTCATGAAGACATTGTATCCGCTGTTGAAATCATGGAACACCTTGAAGAGATGTTTTCACATCAGAATCCCATGACTAATCAGTTCACCAAACATGACTCGGTCAAGTTGGAAATGGTGGAAGGAACGCCCGCAAGGGAGCACGTTCTCGAGATAATGGCATACCTTAACAAGTTGGAAGTACTTGGTGCGGATTTTGATTGATTCCATATACCATTCCCTACCGAGAAGTTTTGAGTAGTTTCATCTGAACTGTCAGATGAATGAACGGACAAGTCGTTTGCCCGAGCTCTTGCAAGCTTTAGTTTCGGTGGAGGTGATAATGGAGCACCAGTCTAGTGCTATGGTGGCTAATGGTTCGTCTACCTCTTTTGGTCCCAAGGGAGGGAAAAAGAGAAAGAGAACCAAAGGCCGGATCCAAGCAAATCCAATTGTTGCGAAAGGCAAATGCAAAGGCAAGCATCGAAGGGGAAGTGTTTTAGTTGCGGTGAGAGAGGACAATGGAGGTCTGCCTGTTCCAAGCCTAAGAGGCTAGGAAAGTTAGGTAATTCACACACCTTAGTCGTCGAAACTTGTGAAGTGGCGTATGCTGTCTATTCGTGGATAATGGATACGAGAGCTACTGATCACATTTGTTTCATGGGTTTAAGCTAACCCGACGACTTAACAGAAGTGAGATCCCCATCACATCGGGCAATGCTACGAGAGTGGCAGCTGAAGCAGTGGGAGAAGTGCGCCTATCTTGTGAAGATAGAGTTATGGTCTTGAGAGACGTTCCTCATGTTCCAAGTTTAGAAAGAACTCAACCTTCAGTTTCTAAACTGTTTGAATAGATACTCAGTTTCTTTTAATAAGGATGTTATTATTGCTTGAAACGATGAGTTTATCTATTCCGGAACTTTAATGGATGATCTTTATACCATTATTTGGGCACACCACTCACAAAATTGAATCTAATAACACATCGATTATTTCGAGTAATAAAAGAAAGCGTTCTTCGGAGATGAACAAAACACTTCTATGGCATCTTAAACTAGGTCATATTAATCTAAAGTGGATAGAGAGATTGGTGAAAGACGGATCCTTGGAATCATTCCAAGTCGAACCGTTTCCAACTTGTGAATCCTGTTTAGAGGGTAAAATGACCAAGAGGGCATTTGGAGCCAAGTGGAATAGAACTACGGAAGTGTTAGAACTCGTTCATACCGATATGTGTGGTTCAATGATGATCATAGCAAGAAGAGGTATGAGTAATTTGATGATTACTCAAGATACGGATACATCTACCTTATGATGCATAGGGAAAGAAGTATCAAGTCTCTACGATTTGTTTGTGGAGGCGAATACCTTAGCAATGAATTCTTGAACTACCTATCGGAAGAAGGGATTGTATCCCTGTTGACCACATCGGGAACCCCTCAATAGAACGGTGTGGCGGAACGAAGGAGCCAGACTCTTTTAGAAATAGTCAGACTCATGATGAGTTATTCGGATTTACCCAAGTCGTTTTTGGGTAATGCCTTGGAAACAACGACTTACATTCTAAACTTGGTGCCATCCAAATCGGTTCCTAAAACCCTAATGGAATTGTGGACCGGGCGCAAGCCCAGTCTAAGACACTTGCAGATTTGGGGTTGTCCGGCATACGTGCTAGACAAGGAAGCCGGTAAATTGGATCCATGTTCGGAATTAAGGTTGTTTATAGGATATCCCATGGGAACGAAAGGGTGTATGTTCTATAGTCTCAAGGATTAAAAGACCGTGATTAGTTCGCACTTTAAATTCTTGGAGGAAGTCTATATGAACAAAAGAAAGCCCAGAAGTGAGATTACCTTAGACGAGTTAAGAGGGCAAACTCCTATACCAAGTATACAAGATGATATACCACATGTCATACCTTCACAACCGGAACCCCGTCGTAGTGGGAGGATTGCAAGGCAACCCGAGAGATTCATGGGAATTGGAGAATCTTCGGATTTGATTCCCAGCGATGAATCAGACCCATGAACGTACGACGAGGCAATCCAAGATAAAGACGCAGAAGTGTGGCAAACCGCAATGGAAACCGAGGTGGGTTCGATGGATTATAATCAAGTGTGGGAGATGGTTGATCCACCTAATGGGGTAGAGCCCATTGGATGCAAGTGGGTGTACAAGAGGAAAAGAGGACCAGACGGAAGGGTAGAGACCTTCAAAGCAAGGCTTGTGGCCTGTGGTCTGTAGCTATGCTTAAGTCCATCCGTATTCTCTTGTCGATCGCTGCACACTTAGATTACGAGATCTGGCAAATGGATGTCAAGACAGCTCCCCTTAACGGAAGTCTTGATGGGATCTATATGCAACAGCCCAAAGGTTTCGTTGAAAAAGGCCAAGAGCACCTCGTATGCAAGCTTAAGAGATCCATTTATGGACTTAAGCAAGCATCGCGTACTTGGAACCAGTGTTTTGATCAATTGATTAAGTCTTATGGGTTTGTGATCAAAACAAGTTCGAAAGTTGTGTGAAAGATGTGACGGAACTGCGGTGGTATTCTTAGTGTTATACGTAGACAATATTCTGCTCATTGGAAACAATGTAAAGGTATTGTCAGACGTAAGGGTATGGCTGTCAAAATAGTTTGATATGAAGGACTTAGGGAAAGCCGGTCACATCCTTGGGATCAAGTTCACTCGAGATCGCAAGAGGAAGATGTTGGGCTTATCGCAAGTTTCATACAAAGCCACTGTTTTGAAGCATATCAGCGTGCAAGATTCCAAGAAAGGTTTTGTACTTTTTTTAGGCACGGAATCCATCTATCCAAAGAAATATGCCCTAAGACGCAAGTGGAGATAGATGACATGAAAGACGTTCCGTACGTTTCGGACGTAGGAAGTCTTATGTATGCAACGTTGTGTACGAGACCGAATATCTGCCTTGTCGTGGACATGATGGCAAGATAATAAAGTAATCTCGGGAAAGCACATTAGATTGCAATTAAATGCGTCCTTTAGTTTCTGAAAAGAACTTAGTATGGAATGCTGATTTAACAGTCAGACAATCTAATTCCCATGGGATACACGGACTCAAATTTCCAATCAGATATAGACTCCAAAATACCTACCTCGGGTGGTGTGTTTTGCATGGGAGAAGGAGCCATGACATGGAGAAGCGATTTGCAGAAATGCATCGCAGATTCGACCATGGAAACCGAATAAGTAGTTGCTTGTGAAGTAGCGAAAGAAGCGGTTTGGCTCAAGTACTTCTTAGTGGACTTGGACGTTGTTCCGAATTTGCCCGACAAGATAACTGTCTTTTGTGACAATGCCGGAGCAGTTGCAAATTCAAGGGAACCGAGAGCCCACAAGGCCAGCAAACACATTGAAAGAAAACACCATCTTATACGAGAAATCGTTGAGAGAGGAGATAAAGAGGTGGCAAAGATATGCGTCGGGGACAACCTAGTAAATCCATTCACAAAGGGTCTGCCTCTGAATACATTCGAGAGACATGTGGATGGAATGGGAGTCAAGACTATTGCCAATCTGCTTTAAGTATAAGTGGGAGGAATTATTAGGTTAGTGTAGGTTGACATGAGATGTCACGTAGAGCTACTACACTAAGACATGCGTGATGTATACTAAAAGCAGACTTTAAGTATAAGTGGGAGATTGTTGGAGTTATACGTGAAAGTATGCTTTTACTTTGTATAACTCGTGTATCAAACACTCGATTTATGAGAATAATTCTTTTATCACATTTGCTTTAGATATAATTGAATGTTGAATTTCTATTGCAAACCGTTCAATATATAGTACATGTTACATTGTAGTTAATGTGGTGATACCCGATCACGGAAGACAACATTAACAGTTTACTTGTAACTAAACGTACAATTCACGACCCAGGTGGAATTGAACAATCCGCCGTGAAAGGTCGATGTGTAAGGCTCAGATTGGTTTGTCTTGACCAAGAGATTGCACTAGCACATTTAGTATGTGTTGAAGAGGTCCTACAGTGAGGAGAAATTCTTCTGTTCTGAAAGGTGAAGAATTAGACCTCAGTGGTTGTTGATTTCTTAATATCCGTCACTTAAATAGGACCGTGTGTGCTTAGTAGTTACTGCTTTGATTCATGTTGGGTGAGAATCATTGTGACTTCGAACTTTGTGTCTTGGGCAGTAATATTAATCATACGACGGTTGCTAAGATTTAATACGGAGAAACGCGTGCGAGTACGGCTCGTGTGATTAGTCCCCTTGGTGGGCTCAGAAGTTTTATTGTACCAAATCTTGCAAGTGAAGAATTAGTTTCTTCGGTACGAATAATAATGTTGAGCTGTCTTTACTCCAAGGTGAAATATATTAATTAATTTAGAGCTATTCAGAAGCTCAATTAATTAATGGACTTGATGATCTTAAACGCGGGAAATAATAACCGGGAGCCCATATTATCGTAATATAGATTAAGATGGATAGTGCAATATTAATTTATTAGTGGTAATAATTAATATTAATGGGCTGAATTATATTGGGGCTCAATATTGAAATTCAGAAGTCCATTAGGAGGTCCAATCTTAATTCTCCTTAAGGCCCCTCAAGTAGCCCAATTAAGTAGCCCAATAATGATAAGGTGATTAAAATAAAAAGAAAATAATATGCTGATTTTTTCCTTTAATTTTCGAAAAATACATGATAAGGAGGAAAAAGATTTTGTTGATTTTCTTGGAAAGATATTATGCAAGATATGTATTCTAAGAATACAAGAATATCTCATATATTCAAGAAGATCCAAATCTTGGATTTTCTCCATGTAAATTTCGAAAGTTTCATATTTATTTAAGGGAGTGAGATTTTTGTGGAATATTTTATTATGGAGAAAAGAATATATGAGATATATTCAAGATTTCTTAGAGATTAAGAAAAGATTTTCTCCCTGCCCATAAAATCTCTACGAATTTCGGTCACCCCCCTTTATAAATAGGAGATGATTATTTCATCTCAACGTACATAATCCCATGTGTTGGAAAAATCAAGAAGCATAGATATTTTTCTTTTTCCTTAGTTTATTAAATTGCTTGAAAGCGTCTCCCACCGGCGATCAAGTAAGGCGAAAGGGAAATACTTGAGAAGGTTTTTGGGTTGATAAAGCGTGTACGAGAGTCCCGTTTTATTCAAAGGCCAAGTTCTACAAGAGGTACGTTAATCACATATTTACTTGTTTATTCCGCCATAGTTAATATGTGAAATTAATTTAGCATGCATGATGATAATTAGTTGTTGGAATTATTATTTGAATTAATTAGGATTAATTCATGATAGTAATAATTGTATTTAAATTCGTATTTAAAATTCATCCCGAATAGATTCCGGGCACCCCTATATTTTCCCAACAATTGGGCCACTTTCAACCACATCTAGCATGCGGTGGTGAATAGCTCCAAGATGATTGCTCATCATGAAGCTCCAGTGGCTGTAATCCTCAAAAGAGAATTCTGGGAGCTTACGGCTCTTGTAAGAAGATTTTGCAGACATTTTGATAAAATTAAGGGAAATAACAAGAACTTGAACAAAAGCACTAAAGAGCAATGGATCTGCCCGGTGACCACCAAAAGCTTTTCAAAGCAGTGGTCGTTGGACACACTGCTTTGATACCACTTGTTGGTCCCACTAGTTAGATTAATTGCGGAAGCTTAAGTTAAATGTCTTTCAAATTCTTTTACAAGAGAACAATAATCCAAAGAACAATAAGTAAATGAAAGCAATAAAGAACACAAGATATATAGTGGTTCGGATTTGAATATCCTACGTCCACTCTCCCTTATATCCAAGGGGTCTCACTATCAACCAACTCACTTACTTACTCACTGGAATTGTGAAGTACCGGTTCCTTCTTACACCCTCTTTAGATTTGACTACAATCTAAAGATCAAACAGCCAACAACCTTGTCTGATAGATGAACAGGTTGTGGTTTCAATAACTCCTTTAGAGTAGATAAATATTATGAACCGTAAGAGTGCTTGGAATAAATATCAAAAGCTTGGATCAACTTATGCGCGTATAGTCTCTCTAGCACTTTTTCTTGAACTGCACTCTTGTATTTATAGAGGGGATTAGGGCTAGCCGTTGGAGGGCTAATCCAATCAGATCCTCTATATAAGGAAGCCTCAATCAATCAATTCCCTAATTGATTGATTGGGTTGGTGGGATCCTTGGATTGATTATCTTCAATACTTTCCAATCTTGATCTTGTTGACTTGATTTGAATCACCAACGGTCAATAGCTTCCTCTGCCTAACTCTGATTCTCTCCAGAGAAGGCAAGACCAGACACCAGGCAACCTCGGTGTCTTCTGGTCCTAATCTGGTGAACAACCAGAATACTCAGTAGAAACAGGAGATCAAATTGAGCATCTTTTGTTCCACCAGACTCGTCTGGTCTGGACTCGTCTGGTCTGGGGAAGGTCCTCTGCCTCTGGTCAGATCTCATCTGGTGAAGTCTTCTGGTGGAGTCCTCTGGTGAAGTCCTCTGGTGGGGTCTTCTGGTGACTCTTCTGGTGAAGTCCTCTGGTGGGGTCTTCTGGTGACTCTTCTGGTGAAGTCTTCTGGTCTGGCAGTTCCCCCTAGACTACGTCCTAATCTAGATCATCATCTGGCTAACAGGTCCAGATGGTCCTATTACATCCTCTGGTTTGTTTTAACTCATCAAAACTAACAATTTTTATCCTAACACCTTCTTCTCCATCATGATCTCCATAAACTCCTTGTCTCCAGATTACACGCGGCCTCCATGTGGGTGAACTAATCTGTCTCCCTCATCTGGTCAGGTCTCGTCTGGTCTGGTCTCATCTGGTCTGGTCTGGTCTGGTCAGGTAACACTTCAGCTCAGAACCTCATCTGGGAGAGGTCTTCTGGTCAGACTCATCTGGCAGACTCCTCTGGTCAGACTCCTCTGGCAGACTCATCTGGTCAGACTCATCTGGCAGACTCATCTGGTCAGACTCATCTGGCAGACTCCTCTGGCAGACTCATCTGGCAGACTCATCTGGCAGACTCCTCTGGATCTCATCTGCTCTGGTGATTCTTCTGCTCTGGTCACCTCATCTGGTCACCTCTCATCTGGTTACCTCATCTGGACTGCACAGATTTCTTCCCCCTTAACCAAAGTCTTATTCTAGACCAAAACTAATCTGTAGCTGACTAACAGGTTCAGCTAGTCCTATTTCAAGTTCTTGTTTTAACATCTTCAAAACATCTAATCTATATCCTAACATTATTAAATAATGGGATGATGGTTTTTTTAAGTAACAAACTGATGTTTTCTCAAATAAGTATTATGTTAAGTTCTTCCGCTGCATCTGTATAATTATATTTATTATTTTATTTTTTATAAAGAAATTTTCTGGCTCAGTTTTTATGGTTCACTAAGTGATGACTCGGGTTTAGGACGTTGTGACCTCAAATGTCAACTTTCTGAATTCCGGGGCGTTATACTGAGGTTGCTCGCCACCAACAAGAGAAAACCGGCATGGTCGTCTTCGACGTATATGCTCAAGATGTGGCCGATAATACCAATTTGGGATATGTGTGTGCCTACGCCGAGAGTATAAGGTCAGGAAGTTCGCCTTAGACCATGGCATGGATGTTTTGGCCACCACCAAGAAGGACTTCATTGACTATGTCAAGGATAATCCCATTGGTGTCGGGTTCTCCCTTTCAGTGGCCGACCTTGGGGAGATGGGAATCCCCTTGGACATCTTTGGAGAAGGTGTTCAAGTCATTGCTCCTCAGTTCCCTGGCGAGGAGCCGAGCAGGGAAGCAGACATTTTTTACGGCCTTCACTCCCTTCCCCTAACTCCAATTGATGGGGCGGGCACCTCAGCTGCAGCGACCACGGCCGCCACTGTCTCTCCTAATGCGGAACCAACTGCTCCGGCGACCATGGATGCTCCCCCGGCCCCCCAAGCTTGAAAACTTCATATTTTTCGTTTTTCTTAGCTTTGTGTTAGGATCAGCTTGTATTTCCATTCCTTTTGCTTGTAACCCTTTTCTTTTTAATGAAGGATAAATTTGGGAATATTTGCTATCTTTTTCTTCATTATGCCTCTTTGCTTCTCGTTTGCTCGCTGTTGACACTGTTGTTCATTTCAAGCTTTATATAATCTTTATAGACAACTGTTTTCCTTTTTAAGAATGGTATCTTTGTACCCGGTGATCGCCTGATCGGCTTAGGTGGGCTTTTGTCTTTAAATAGACTTAGCCTTAAATAATTCGGCCTTATGAGTCCTTAATGGACTTGGCCTTGGATGTTTCTTTCATGGTCGCCCATAATTCTGGGTCTTATTATCCTTATGTGGATTTGGCCTGGGACTTGTTCGCCCTTAGCTTTGTTGTTCGCCCCCTTGTCTGGGTGTTTGAGCGAGCAATCTTGCTTTGTGAAGCAAACAACTTTTTTAAAATAAAAAAAACTAATCTTCACAATACGAACTTTATACACATCCATAAAAAAATTTAAAAATTTCTTAACATACTTACAACTTGCACAAATAATATGAAATAATACGAAATTTTGAATTAAATTTTACATATGCATGCTGTACAATTTTCTACCTATTGATAATATTTTTTTAACAATGCTGCGTTCCAGGAGTATTGGGCCGAGTTGCCTTTCATGTCTTCTAAGTCATAAGTGCCGTTGTTCCATTTTTGAGTTATTCTGTATGGGCCCTCCCAAGTCGGTCCAAATACTCCTGGTGGTGGTCCTAACACTTTTTAAGTACGAGATCTCCGATCTTGAATTCCCTAACTTTTACTTGTGAATTGTAATGCTTTGCGATCCTTTTCTTGTATATTGCGTTCTTCATTTCTGGCAAAATTCTCTTTTCGTCAACCAAATCCATCTCTGCAGCTAAAGCCTTGTTGTTCGCCTGTTCGTCGAACGTTGTTGTTTGCTCTGTTGGTACCTTTAACTCTATGGGTATAACTGCTTCAACGCCGAATGCCATGGTGAATGGAGTTTCTCCCGTACTTGTCCTGTATGATACCCGGTATGCCCATAGCACTTCTGGTAGCTCTTCTGACCATTTTCCTTTTTTGTCCACTAACCGGATCTTCAATATATGCTTGATTATTTTGTTGACTGCTTCAATTTGGCCATTAGATTGTGGATGATATGGGGTTGAAAAATGTTTCTTGATTCCCCATTTCTCACAGAAGTTTCTTATTTTCTTCCCTTCAAACTGTCGCCCGTTATCTGTCAGAATTGCTTGTGGGACTCCGAACCGACATACAATATTTTTCCATATAAAGCTGATCATCTTTTCTTGCGTAATTTTCACAAGTGCCTCCGCCTCAGCCCACTTTGTGTAATAATCTACGGCCACCACTGCAAACTTCACGTTTCCTTTTCCAGTCGGGAAAGGTCCTATGATGTCGATTCCCCATTTCACCAATGGCCATGGACTATTGACTGCTATCATTTTGGTTGGTGGTTTATGGATATTGGGTGCGAATATCTGACATTTGTGGCAAGTTTTTGCGACTTTTATAGCATCTTGCAGTAGTGTGGGCCAGTAATAACCTTGTCTCACTGTCTTGTAGGCCAATGCACGCCCCCCAACGTGATTTCCACAAACGCCTTGATGAATGTCTCGTAAAACCTCTTGGCCTTGCCCTCTTGTCAGGCACTCTAATAACGGAAGTGAGAAACCTATTTTGTAGAGTTGGTCATCCATGATTGTAAACCTTGCTGCTCGTCTGGTCGTCTTGGCCGCTTCCTGAGGATCCCCCGGGACTTCACCATCATGAAGATATTTGATAATGGGTGCCCTCCAATCATCTTCCTCATATTCTTAATTTACCTGATTGACTCTGTAGTCATGCGTTGATGGTTGACATACTTTTGTGATGGTGACTTCTGACAATTCTATCGGACCCGTGCTGGTAGCCAAGCGAGCAAGTGCATCTGTTTGAGCATTGTTCTCCCGAGGTACTTGTTTGATGTAAATTTGTTCAAACATCGAGGCCAAATGGGCTACGATCTTTTGATACAACATCATGTTTTTGTTTTGGTCTCGTACTCTCCTCGGACTTGGTTGACTATCAGTTGTGAGTCACCGTATATTTGTAATCTTCTAACTCCGACTGCCAGTGCTAGACGGAGTCCGGCTATTAATGCCTCATACTCAGCTTCATTGTTTGTTGCCATGAAATTGAATCGTACCGCCGAGGTGAAGATTTGTCTATCTGGGCTGATTAGTACTATTCCGGCTCCCGATGATGTGTTGGTGGATGATCCATCTACGTACATATGTCACGGGTGATTATGACCTCTCGTCGGATCTTGAGGAAAGGTTAGCTCGACTATGAAGTCGGCCAACGCTTGTCCTTTGATCGTTGTTCGAGGTGCATAGGATATCCCAAACTGGCTTATTTCAAGAGACCATTTGAGGAGGCGACCAGCAGTGTCTGGCCTTTGTAAGATCTGTCTTAGTGGGAAGGTTGTCAAAACTTCTACCTGGTGATCGAAGAAGTATGGTCGAAGTTTCCTGACGCTCATCACGAGTGCATATGCCAACCTTTCCATCGGGGAAAACTTGATTTCTGCCTCATGTAATGCCTGGCTTACGTAATATATGGGTAAGTGAAACTTCCCTTCTGCACGAACCAAAACTGAACTGATGGCCACCTCTGAAGCTGCCAGATAGAGGTATAACTTTTCTCCTGGAACAGGTTTTGACAAGATTTTGCTATTGCTGAGATATTTCTTCAGCTGCTCGAATGCTTGTTGACAATTATCCGTCCACTGGAATCCGCCTTTCTTTATAGCATCGAAGAAGGGTCGGCATTTGTCACCGGATCTTGAAATGAATCTATTGAGTGCCGCCAAACACCCGGTGAGTCGTTGTACTTCCCTGACGGTCCTTGGTGGCTGCATATCCAGATTGTCTTCACCTTTGATGGATTTGCTTCAATGCCCCGCTGGCTAACAAGATGTCCTAGGAACTTGCCTGAATGGACTCTGAAGCTGCTTTTCTTCAGATTTAGCTTCATGTTGTATGCTGGGAGTATCTCGAATGCATGTGTCAGGTGTTCCAAATGATCTTCCTTTTTCGGGCTTTTTACAACTATGTCGTCCACGTATACCTCCATTGTCTTGCCAATGTGTTCATCGAACATCTTGTTGACGAGTCGTTGATATGTAGCTCCTGCGTTGATCAGCCCAAATGGCATCCTTTTCCAACATAGCAAATTTTTGTTGGTGTAAAAAATCGTGCTTTCTTGGTAATCTGGATGCATTGGTATCTAATGGTAGCCAGCGAATGCATCCATGAATATGAGGAGTTCATGTCCAGCTGTGTTGTCCACCTTCTGTTCAATGTGTGGCAATGTGAAGTTGTCCTTGGGGCATGCATCATTTAGGTCTGTGAAGTCGATACATAGCCTCCACGTGTCATTTGGTTCTTTCACCAACACCGGATTTGCCACCCATCTAGGGAACAATGCCTCTTTGATAAGATCATTGTCCAATAACTTCTTTACCTCTACATCCAACGCTTCGTACTTGTCGGGCTCAAACTTCCTTCTTTTTTGCTTCACCGGTTTTTTGGTTGGGTCAATATTTAGCTTATGGCAGGCATGCTCAGGGCTGATGCCTACCATATTGGCGTGTGACCATGCGAATACATCGAGATTAGACTTTAAGAATTCCTTCATCCTGGATCTGTAAGGCTCTGGGAGCTCAGATCCAATGAAGAGTTCTAAATCTTCTCGGTTCGGGTCAACTCTGATTGCTTCCAACTCTTCAACCGGCGATGCTTTCCTTTTTTTATTTTTCCATCGAGGATCAATGGTGGGCCCTTCCATGTTGAGTTCATCTTCAATTACCATTGGCTCTGCTCCTACCCGTGGTTCGAGGCCTTCCGCTGTATTTGGGCAATGTTCCTGTCTTTGTTGGTCATTTTGGATTTCTTGCTCGCCCTCTTGTTGGTCGTCTACCTCCATCATCTCCGTATCAATGGACTCCATGATTTCATCAAGTATGGATGGCTCATCTTCAGCGCTACTGCTCGACTGTTCATCTATTACTGACACCTGATTATCTTTGGGCAACAACTGTAGGAGGCATTCACGAGCTCTCTTTTGATCGCCTTTTACCGTACCTGACCCTTTTGGTGTTGGGAACTTAACACAATAATAGTGCGTTGAAACAACTTCTTTGAATTCATTAATAAAAGGTCGACCGAGAAATCCATTATAGGAGGATTGTTGGTCTACCACTAGGAATTCTGCCATTCTAGTCAACCTCCTGTCAGGATTTTCGGTCGATACAAGTTCAACTGACAACATTACTACTCCTAAGGGAACGGTTACAGCATCTCCGAATCCCACTATCTTATGATTACAATCTTTTACATACTCCGCACAGTCTCCTATCTGATCTAATGTACTTTTGAACATAATGTTTGTATATGAACCGGTATCCACGAGCAATCGGTGGACTCGGGTCCCATGATGTTAGCACATATGATCAATGAGTCGTTGTGCGGGGTGAGCACTCCATCCAAGTCTCCCGTCTTCTTGGTGGATTGATTGACTCCCACTTCTCTTACTTGAGCTACCGCTCTCAGCTCTGCTTTTCTTTTTCTCTTTGAGATTGGAGGTCTTCCATCCGAGCATCCCCCAACAGGTCCACTTGCTTCAAGCATAAGAATTTCTAGCATCGGCTCTGCTGGGGCTGTTGGAACCTTTCTTCCCTTCTTGGTCGTCTTGCTCGGCTGGTCGTCACTGTCTTCATCATCCGAGCTGGGTGGACCAACCGCTTTAGGTCTCTTCCCGGGTTCCTTCTTCATAAATTCGGACAGTTTACCCTCTTCATAGAACCTCCATAGTTGTTTTAATAAGTCCCGGCATTCACTAGTGAAATGTCCGATGTTCTGGTGGTAGGCACAATATTTATTCGGATTCAGCTTTCCGCGCTCTTGTCGGATTTTCCTTGGTTCTGAGAGCATGTCTCTGTTCTTGACATTGTTATACACGGCTTCTATTAACGTAGCGAACACTTGATTCAACCTTTCTTTCAGTTCTGCCCCTTCATTGAAGGTTTTTATGTTTTTCGGAGCTTTGTAGTCACTTCCCGTTGACTTCTTTCCGGCTTTCTTGGGATCGCTTTTATCACCCAACTCTTTCTGCAGTGCTTCCTGCATGGATACATGTATGCCCGCCCGATGTCTGAATTCTGCATATGTCTTTGGGTAGGCAAGATGTATTTCCTTCCACAGATCGGTTCCTTTTTTCAAGCCTGCCATTACTGCTACCATCTTGGTATCTTCGCTGACCATTTCTCCTTCTAGCAGTATTTTATCAAACCTTTCTAGGAACTTCCTATCTGACTCATCGTCCTCTTTCTTGATGTCTTCCAAACGGTATCTCTGAGTTAAAAATGACCCGGCAGTGGAGAAATGTGACAGGAATTCTTTGCTCAGCTATGCGAAGGAGTTGATGGATCCTGGAGCAAGTGCCGAAAACCAACGATGGGGGCCATCACCAAGTGTGAGTGGGAAGTTACGGCATTGTGTAGTATCCGACGCCCGCATGGATATCATGAAGTCGGAGTATTTTGCTAGATGAACTTTGGGATCCGAACTTCCTTCGTATAGACTGACGGCTGAGAACTGTATTTTCTTCTGAACCGGCGCATTCAGGATTGTTGGTGACAACGGTGATGATGGTAAAACCGTCGAGCTAATGCCCTTCTGAGAGTCTAACTGTCTTTGCATTTCTTCGATTGCCTTCTTGAGGGCCTGCAACTCGTTCGGAGACGCTCCACCGTTGGGAGGTTGTTCGTCATGATTAAGCCCAATGACTTCATCTTGACGCAGTCCCTCATCAACGGGATGTTTCTCCTGTGTTGGTCGCCTAGCGATGTTGCTGGCCCCATTGGGGCCTAGCTGCCCAAAGGCTGATCGCCGAAGTCGATCATGGACAGATGGGCGAGCATCAGTGCGCAGCCGCTGCTCGCTCCTTGGTGGTGTGATCTCCCTACGCTCTTCCCTGCGCTCTATTTTTCCATCGTAATTGTGTCCCGTACTCCTTATCACGCCTTTGCTCAGCTCCGTCCTTCCTCCCGGTGTGGATTCTCCTTTGCTCCCTAACCTCTCGCTCATCGGGATCTTGCCTTTGTTTCTTTGAGCCTGAGCACTATCCACCTCATCATTTCGTTTATCCTCGTGCTTTTTACTCCTCTGCTCGGCTGATGGCCTGGTCGTCTCCAGCGCTCTTGACGGCTCTGCTCTTTCTTGTTGTCTTTGAATCAATTGCAGAACGACAATCGTTTTTGCGAGTTCTTCTGGGTTTCTGACCAAGGCTTCCACCTCCGGGGGAAGGGTATCGATAGTGACTTGCACATTTCAGTTAGATGTGGCCCGTACAGTGCGTGCATGGTCACCCGTAGATGATACCCGAGTCCGCGACCTACGTGACGGATGTGCACTCGAAGACTGTCGTTCTTGTGATCCCGTTATTTTCGATTGAATATTCCGATGATGAAAATCTTGTGTTTATTTTTGTCAATTTAAGAATAACTAGCCTTGTATGTGTGAAATTGGTTATTTAACAAACCCTAATTCACACATGCATGCATTCTAATTCTTAAATATGAACAAATTCTTCACAAGTGTTGAACTACCTCTTTGATTTCCAGTTTTTCGGTGACTTTTTCCAGTTTCCGGTGACTTTTGGCCGGAACCCGGTGTTGATTTTGCAGATTCCGGTGGCTCTCTTATCGAATTCTTCAAATCTTCGATCAAACAGAGGTTCGGACCCTTCTTCTAGCGTCAATTGTTGATGACCTTGATTCGAATTAGATAATTAGTGGTTGTTTAATACTCAAGAAGGTCATCAAATAAGATTATAAGTAATGATTTTGTGTGAATAGAGGTTAAGAAATAGAATGGCAAGAGTTTGGTTCTTTTCTTGAATATTTCAACCTATTTTGACCCTTTCATGAAGGGGTATTTATAAGCTTACAAGCAAGTAGGAGGTGTCACTCTTTTGGCCTTTTGATTTTGGCTTTGACAAGTGTTTAGCCACTTGTCTTATTCCTAACCTATTACACTTTATACAATGACAAGTGTTTAGTACACTTGTTTGCTTCTAATGTAATGTTTAAGTTAGTGGAATTTTGAGCTGATCTTCGTGGGCCATTCTTGCTCGCTTGGTCGCCTAGATGGTGTATCTTGTCATTGCTTTATTTTAATTATTTGTTCATCTTGCTTCTTTGTTGTGCTGGTCGCCTGACATCCGTGTGATGTCACTCTTGGTCGCCTGGTGCTTGGGGTTTTCTTAATCTCTATTGGTCGCCATTATCTAATTTGCATGATTAATCTTTTAAACCTCTAAACACTGTTGCTCGCCTGGTCGTCTGTCAACAAATGTAATGATATAATTTCATACTATAAACAATTTTTTTTTACAGGATGAACTACTTTTATAGGAGAGTTGGTGTAGTAAAAAGTAGGCATGCTCACGGTTCCGGAACCGCCGGTTCGGAAACCGAATCGAAACCGGGTTTACCACGGTTCGGTTCCGATTCCAGATATTGCACTTTTGGAACGGTTCGGAACCGCCGGTTCCAGCGGTTTTTTTATTAATTTTTTTTTAGTTTTTAAGGGTTTTTACTTGTAGTTTTTGGTTTTTTAATCTGAATGTAAATGATAAATTAAATGGAAAAAAATTTCATTAGTGATTGAATTATTACAAATTAGTAATTGAACTATTACAAATTAGTAATTCTAATTTAAAATAAGTATTTAATAACTGTTATTACAAATTAATTGAAATATTACAAATTTACAAGTTTACAACTTAAAATCTTAATTTTTACAAAATAAATTTGGGGGAAAGGGGGGGGGGGGGGGAGTTAAAGAAATTGGGCTTGAGCTTAATTTTAAAAAATGAACTTAGAAATTCTAAGTTTGAAACTCAAAATTCTAAGTCATTTTTTTTCTTTTACTTTTTTATGGTTTCTACTTGTATTTTTTGGTTTTTTAATCTATATGTAGGTGACATATTAAATGAAAAATTAATTCATTAGTAATTGAACTATTACAAATTAGTAATTGAGCAATTACAAATTAGTAATTTTAATTTAAAATAAGTATCTAATATATATTATTACAAACTAATTGAAATATTACAAATTTACAAATTGAATATTGAATTATTTCAAATTACTAATTACAAGTTTACAACTTAAAATCTTAAATTTTACAAAATAAATTTGGGGGAGGGGGGAGGGGTTAAAGAAATTGGACTTGAGTTTAATTTTAAAAAATAAATTTAAAAATTCTAAGTTTAAAACTCAAAATTAAGAAATAAACTCAAAATTCTAAGTGTAGAACCATCTCGAAACCGCCTCGGAACCGCCGGTTCCGGTTCCAACTTTTAGTGGAACCGGAACCGAACCGTGTAATTTAAGGTTTCGGTTCGGTTCCAGAACTGGAACCGTGGAACCAGCAGTTTCAAAACCGACGGTTCCAATTCGAACTGACGTTCCAGTTAATTTTGAGCATGCCCAGTAAAAAGTACCCCACATGTCATTTCAATGATTATAATAAATGTACAACTCTCCAGGATAGTAAATGTAAGCAGTCAACAACTATTTCATAAAGTTTAAAGATATGTAAAAAATTATTGAGTGTCTAGAGAATTTATCCTAGTAGTTGATTTTTGAAAATAAATATGAAAAACCTTGTTTTGTAAAAAAAATCTAAAAGTTGTAAAACTTCACAAATTGCAAATAAAAATTCACTCTAATTTTTTTTTTTTAAACTTTTTGTTGGATGTATGCAAATTGTATCATCACATTGTTTGATAACACCAGCTCACAAACACTTCTTCTACTCATGTTAATGTACAATATTGTAATTCTCCTAAAAAATATCACATCAATTTGCAATTTGTAATTAAAAATCATTTTAGTATTCGAATTTAATATATGAAAGTTACATTAAGACTCAAAAAAATTAAGGCTGTAAATCGAAAATTTAACTATGTTAACGTTGTACTGTGCCCACGGACAATGTCAAGTGGGGATATTCAGTTCAATCTGTAACAAACCTCCCGTTACAACAACACAATAGGGTTACTAGGGGTGGAAATTCAGCCAAACTAAGTCTCCAAGGCTAAAATTTTGTTGTCACAATTTCTTCATTTGTCCAGCCTGAAAAAATTGCACCATATAAGCTTGATTTTCTTTGGACCGACATATAGAGGGTTGAACCTATACTCACGCCAAGCCCGAATTGACACCTCCGGTTGCATGTACATGCCGTCAATCACCCGGTTCTTTGCTAATATCTATTGTAGTAACAGCGGGGCCCATTGCATCTGTGTCGTGTTTGTTTTGTTGCATTGAAGCAGGCTGAGCTAAAACTTCAGTTGTAGCCTGCAATTGCATTGGTAAATAATATTTAATTGGACATAAAACATAAGAGAGATATATTCTTTGACACTAATTGAAGATGGTATTCAGAGGAGAAACATTAGAGACCACCTGAACCAAAAAAAAATTCAAATGTTCCGAGTAAATGAATTTAATGCATAACGAATTTCTGTGTAGGACATAGACTAGTTATTATGAGAATTATATAAAACAAAGAAAGTATGTTTGTTGTTTTGCACTCTAGCTGACTGAGTTAAAACATCAATTATAGCCTGCAGCTTCATTAGGAAGTAATATGCAATTGGACATAAGATATGTGAGATAAATATTCTACGATACAGAGTGAAGATGATGATTTAGGGGAGAAACATGATCAATTAAATCACTACAATTCACAAGTTTCGAGTAGATGAAATTTGTGCATGATGAATTTCCATTGAGGACAGATACTAGTTTATTGTGAGAACTAGTACTAATTTATTAAGAGAACTGTTTATAACAAAGAAGCCCTGTTTGTAGTTTTGCAATCTAGCATACTGCTTTAAAACTTTGGTCGTAACATGCTATTGCGTTGGGAAATATTATTCAATTGGACATAAGATATGAGAAAGTAATATACTCTCCGACACTTGGAAGATGATAATTTAGCGGAGAAACATCATAGATCTGTTGAATCACAACAAATTACAAGTTCCAAGATGAATTTCATGCATGATATATTTCAATGAAGGGTGAGACTAGTTTACTATGAGAATTATTTAAAATTAATAAGCTTTGTTAATTATTTTGCACTCTTAACAGGCTGAGTTAAAACTTTAGTTGTAGCCTGCAACTGTATTGGGAAATAATATTCAATTGGAAATAAGAAATGAGATATATATATATATATATATTCTGCTATACTAATTAAAAATTATATTTCAAAGGAAAAAACATTAGAGATAAGCTAAGTCACAACAATTCACAAGTTTCAGGTAGATGAATTTCATACACAACAGATTTTTGTGAAGGGTAGAAACTAGTTTATTAAAAAACTATTTAAAACATAATTTCTTGTTTTTTTTTTTTCACTCGAGCAGAGTGAGCTAAAAACTTAAGTTGTAGTCTGCAACTACGTTGGTAAATAATATTCAATTGCATATAAGACATGAAAAAGATACATATTTTTTGACATTAATCGAATTTTAGAGGAATAACATTAGAGATCAGTTAAATCACAACAATTTACAAGTTCTAGGTTTTTTGAATTTCATGCATGATGAATTTCCGTGAATCAAACTAGCTTATTATGAGAATTATTTAAAACAAAGAAAAAAACAACAAAAAGATTGACTAATTGTCAGAGTGTGCTCCTTTCCCTTAATTAATACTCCCTCCATTCCGAAACACATTGTTGTACTTTTTTACACACACGGATTAAGAAAAGACAACTTATTATGTATAACTATTACTCTGAACAACAATTTACTAATACATTATGTTGAAACAACTAACACCTTTATAGAAAATAAGTAATACCACTTTAACTAATACATTTTGTGAAAATAACTAAAATCCTTTGGAGTTGACACCTATAGTGTAATTTACTAATACCCTTCAAATAGTTTCACCATGAATATTGTTCACATAATACCTTCTCTTAAGAAAATAGTATAATAAGTATACTTTATGCATATTATACGAGTGTTGTGAGAGTAAAGTGTAATGAATACTTCAATTTTTAGACATGCAATTTTTTTGTGGGACAAAGCAAAATAGAAAATACGCAATGTCTTTTGGGACGGAGGGAGTACTATTTGGCAAACAAATGAAATTGCGAATTTTCCAACCCCCGCTTCACAATACTCTCCCTACTTCAAAATAAGTGTGGTTCTAAAGATTTCATATCAAATTAAGTATTATTAGGACACGGGCAGAACTTGAAGGCCAGCAAAGCAACCAGCAACCCAACTGAAGGCCAGTAAAAGCAAAAAAACATCCAACCAAAAACGAGAAGAGAACCAGAGAAAACGTAGAAAAACAATGTCCTGCATCATTCTCAGAGTCCAGTAATATCAAATTTCATTCCAGAAAACATGGGTGAATGACGAACCTGATTAGATTTGCCGTTCATCGAGCAGCTCGCTTCTGCACTGCACGTGTTAGCCACCTCACTGTTACTTCCATTCCTCATAGCATTCATTCCCATGGCTGCCCCTGTTAAAGGAACAGAAGGTGGTCTAGGGACTGAATTCTGAAACCCTTGCCCAATCACCGGAGGACGAAAATTAGGCATCCCTGAAACGGGAGGACGAAAGTGTGGAACGTGCATTGGGGGTACAGGATACATAGGATATCCAGCAGATACTCCATTCATATCCATCATACCCATCCCGAAGCCTGTACCCATACCCATTCCGACGCCCATTGGTGGGAAATGAGCAGGATGCATTCCGGGAGGAAACATCATCGGAGGCATGCATAACCCGGCCCCCATCGACATAATCTGTATTTGAGTAGAATGATTATATTGAAAAACACAAGCATTGGAATATTCCATCTGTGTCGTTTTCAATCAGAATCAACGCTTAGATATGATTATGATTCAGATGGTTTATAATTTTAATTAAAAAAAATCAAGCATGCTTGAAAAACTTCACCTTACCTGCACTTGTAGTTGGAGGGTCTTTAGGTATTCAATGGCTTCATCAAGCATTGAAGCTTTATCCGCCTGATAGTATTCAAGAAAATAGAAGCAACCGAAATTTAAAACAACAAACAAATAAACGAGCAACTTCTAGCCACTTGTAGTATCAGTTATTAAAAAGAAGAACCATCAAAGAATGAATCAAACTGAAAATTTAAAGCTTTATCTATTATGATAAGATTTATCAAGAGGCAAGAATCTCAGAATCCATTACCTTATTGCAATTCGGTATGAGCTCTTGTAAAGCACGCATTTTCTCATTGATCCTATCCCTTCGTCTCTGTTACAACAAAAGATCAATATTTATACATCAAGAGTATGAAGGGGAGAAAAACAGCCATTGTTAATATTTAAATTAATCCTCACCCTTTCAGAGAGATTATGTACTTCTGCTGCTCGGCCTCTCTTAGATCCTCGAACATGATTCGTTTTTTTGGCATCAAGTGATTCAGTATCAACATCCTATGCATAAACAAAAAACAGAAGAGATCAATATTCAAGAAAAAAGGAATGCTTTCTTTCATCAAATATTAGTCACTTACATCACTACGATAATCCGACTCATCAATATCATGGAACTTCCTTTTCGAATTATGAGTTTGTTCACAAGAAACTCTGTCAGCACTGTTTCCAGATCCTACAGAAGAAGAAGCAACCATAGGCTCAACAATTCTCTCCCCATCTGGATCTCCTTTTGTTGAATTGTCATTCTTGGCAGAAGTTTCTAGGCACAAATTCTCCGTTCTTTCAGGGGGACTTGCCCCCTTAGGTGTGTTAGAATTGAGCTTCGGAAGCCCAGCAGATGAACCATGGAATTCGATGTCTTTTGGTAAGCTATTAAATCTCTCAAGTGTCGATTTTACTGGATTAATGACACTTTTCTCCCTAATATCCACCCTCCCCACACATGATGATCCTGAAGCAGGATTTCCATCAGCATTTGCTTTCACAAGATTTGCTGCTCTCGAGAAATGGGAGAAATTCAGAAAATTCGAACCACTATTAGTAGGTGGCTGCCTCTCAGCCTTCATATTTAAAGATTCACTAACTACATCTCTTCCTTGAGCTCGACTCCCAAACGTGCCATCCCGATTATTACACGCCTTATTGCTAGCAATGTCCGAAACCCCAGATAAGAAACTACTCCGGGCAGACACTCCATTGCCCGTAACACCAGATATTTCAGGCAAAAGGTCAGAAACGTAATCCTGCCCAAGAGAATCATCGATGGGATAACTTAACCAAGGGACCATTTCGTCATCTTGACTTAAATCCAACCCCCCCGAGGGCACTTCTGGGGCCATATCATTCATTATAGACTCAAATTTTCCAAATCTCGAAGGTGTAGCTTTCGTTGTGTTCGTATGTAAACTGTTACGAGTGGCCCTACTCGACTGACCTTGCATCACAATCTGACCATTCTCCCAAACTAACTCAACTAAATCATTCTCAGGCCTGCATCAAAGCACACAACAATTCACAAAAAGCAATGAAATCCATCAATTTATAATAAGCTAATCTAAGATACAATGTGAAAAAAAGGCCTACCTAGAAGAGGCATCAGTTTTCTGTTGGCCAGATTCAATCTTCCCTCTAGCCATTCTCAAAAACTCAGACAGGGGCATGATGGGAAATTTACACAAGATTGCTGAATTCAAGCAGTATTATGCCCTCTCAAGATCCATTGATGAGAGAAATCTCCCCAATTTCAACTCTGTGAAGAATTACATCAATAAAAAAAGGCATCCAAATGCACACATATAAAATATATGACATCATAGGAAGAGAGATTTAGCTAGACTACAAGAAAAGTATTATATTTTCTTAAGCATGTAAACTTCATCTACTTATGTCTTAATCACCACAAATATGTATAAAAAAACCCACAGCAGGACTAAGAATGATTAGATTTCTAGTCAAAACTCATTAATTTAATACTCAAGAGCAGAAATACCTTAAAAAAAAACCAAATTGAGCTTGTTTTATCCAAAATCAATCATTAGAAGAGTAACCCACATGCTTTTTCTCTAATTCACAGATCTTCATCATTAATCTCAAGATTACATACTAAAACCTTCAATAAAACAAAACCCACCTCTTAAATCAGCTCATCCGTCAACGCCTTGATATCTCCCAAAATATACATACAAATTTTTCTTGGGAAATTTTCCCAAACCCAATCTTCAAAGAAATCCAATGATGATTTTCTTGATTTCACCAAATACTTTGCTAATCCAAATGCATCACACAATTTTTCTTGGTGTTTCACTAGCCAGCTATTTGGTTTGAGCTCCAAGGTTTGAAATTTACTTACATATAGATATATTTAGAGAGAGAAAAACAGAGAGAGAGAGAGAGAACGCAAGAATTTAAGGAACTCGTAGAAGGCGGCGATAGGCTTGCCAAATTAAAGGTGGCCGAACAAAAAGCAAGAAAAATGTTGGGAGTGAGCTTATATATACGCAGAGCTATTTTTTTCTTTTTCTTTTTTATCTTTTCATTTTTTTTACCGCAGATATGCAGAGCTTTTAAACAAGATTATTCCCCAAAAGCTTTATGCTCTGCCATCACTCACCAGTCTCTGGCACGCTCAATCTTATTTTAATTAGTGTGGAATAAAAGAAGTAAAGAGCGAAAAAAAAACGTAAATATAGTTCCACGGATTGTACGGCAGTTCCACTCAAAAAAATTATCCTCTTTCTGGATTGTTGTCTTAAAACATTTTAGAATGGGTTAAAATCTTAGGTTGATTTTACTTCCAAGGATGGGGAATGTATTTCCAAATTACAGCTACAATTATGTCCAGTAATATTTAAGCATAATGCATTAAAGATACTTAAAGCAAAAATAAAATACTAGTGCTTTGAAATAAACGTTGACGATTTAAAAAAATTATATGCATTATGTAATGAATTTATTAAAAATATTTGAATTGACATGAATTTAAAATTAATTACTTTCCTTTTAAATTTATTTAAAATTAAAAGTGTTTAAAATATATGAATATATCTAAATTTCATACATTTTGAAAAGAATTTCATTTCATCTACAAGTTTGAATGATTGAATTTGTAGAGTTGTGTTTAATCATTTTATTTATTAAAATTTTATGCCTCTCTCCCCACTCATTGGTCCCATGAATATTTTTCATCTAATCTAAACAATTGGACGTGTAAAAAGTGTGAAATCATTTCATTTATTTAATTTTTTTAACACATTTTATGAGCCGGGATCCCCTCGTGCACACGACCTGATCCTCATCTGTGTGGGTGTGTGATCCAAAGATCAAGATCTGCACATGATCATCAAATACAGGACCAGATCCCAATCCCACATTTTATATACCAACATTTAAAAAAAGACAAAGTATTATGTGAATTATATTCACGGATACTATCACCGTGAAGAACAATACTAATATCTTATTTTGGAACAACTAATACCTTTAGGGTACGTTTTGGAATTTAGATGTGCGGGAGAAGTCATGACTTTGAAATCTTAGGATGTGAAAATCTTAATGAATAATATAAGTATGTGTTTGTTTTGGGATTTTAGAAGGGTGAGATTTTGTTTTATGTCAAATCAATGTTTATTGATGATAGATGTTGTATTATTTTATTATATTGTATAAGAGAAAAGTAGGGGAGAGATCGATGATAGAAAAAAGTGATGATGTGATTGTATTTAATTATGTGGAAAGTAGTAATAGATTTTTAGGTATGGATTGAGTTTGAGATTTGAAAACCTTGTTTTAAATCTCAAACTCGTATGGAGCGTGGATCGCAAAGTCCAAAGTCTATCGAGGTAAATTCTAAAACAAGCATACCCTTAATGATAATAATTAACACAACTTCAATTAATATTTGTAGTGAAAACAATTAATATCATTTGGAGTTGATATCTTTAGTGCAATTTACTGATACTCTTAATGTAATTTATTACTTCCTTCGTCTCAAAGTTGTTTGATACTTTACTGTTTACCACCCTAAACTAAATTGATTTTAATTAATAGATGTAAATTATGAAATTTAAGTATACTAGTGTAGAAAAAATATTATTGCAAAAAATAATATTATTGTATTGTCATTTATAGAAATATCGATTGAGTAAAGGTATGAGTAGTTTCGGTAAGTAACAAACAAATTTGGGACAGAATGAGTATATATTACTCTTCAAACAAATTCAACCGTAAATATCGTTTCGTTCGTAAAGTACCATCACTTAAAAAAACAAATTTTGCACTTTTTTTAGTTATCGTTTGTACGAACTTATTGGTTATCATTTCCGTTAGTATAATATAAAATATTGTGTTCATTCACATGCGTCAGATATTGAATTTTGTGCTTTGAATATTAGCAATAATATGGTGTGGGCCCTACCCAGGAAATTGCAAACCCTTTTTATTTCCATGGTCATACGTCAATCGTGAAGCAGCTTGAATTAATGTTTACGTTTGTCTTCCGTTTTGTAGAACCAATAATAGTGTCTGGCTTGTTTCTTTTTCAACAATTTCATGTGTAAATTTTGTATGAGACTGTGTTATAGTACGAGAAAATGGAATGTAGTATAATTATGGCATTGACATATTAACATTTTGAGAAGAGTGAGTGTTAATTTGTATTGTCTCATATCGAGATGGTCTCATACAAATTTTTGTCCAATTTTACTGTTATGCATCCCTTCACAATCACTTTACATGATGTAATAAAAATGGTTGGGTAAGTAAATCTCTTAATCTCCAATGTTTTAGAGTCAAAATTGAGGTGGTCTAAGCAAAGTCATGTATCATCAGAAAATGTTTTTGCCCTAACACGTGATAAGGATCCGGAAGTGATCTACCCGAAACTTTTTTTTGAAGTATCACATATCCCTAATTTTTTTAAATTCTAAATGTATTTTCTAAGATTAGTAAACACCAACTAATATTAAGATATAATATTTAATTCTTAGCCCAACAGAAATATTCCGGACCTATCCCTAATATTACCCAACCAATTAATTCCCTTGGTCAAGCCCATAGTTTACCAGTTCATATGTGATATCGGATGAAGCTTACTCAGATGGGTCTAACAGTATTCACAAGAAAGGACGCACAACAAAGTAAAAGAAGAAGATGACTCACGTCAATCCATCGACATGAAAATAAGAGAATTGTTACTGAGGAAGTCTCTTGTGCACTTAGGTGCATTATGCAAAAATTTTTTTTTAAATTATTCCTATTATTGTTGAAAAGTCATTTTTATTTTAACTGAAAAATCAACTCTTATTAAATCGCAGTAGGATTGATTTTTCAATAAGAACAAATGTGATTTTTTTTTAAAATCATAATAGGGGTGATATTTTAAAAAATGTACTTAAGTTGTACAGTGTACTTAGTGTATACAAGACTAATTTAATCGTAATTTCTGCATGATTTTCATGAGATACTAGCGCCAAAGACATGTTTAATTTTAACTTATAAACTCTTTTATAATAACTAATTTTTCGTTTAAAAAAATTAAACTCTAATGTTTGTGGTTATTATATGAGATTTGGGTTGACTTTTAATTTAGTTATGGTGATGGACCATATCCAATGTAAATATATTTTCATATATTGCTTTACATATCACTATTCATTCAAAACTAATGAATTCATAAGATTTTTCGCATGATAATATATAAAGGGAAAATAGTTCGTACATGAATCATTAATAGGTATTAGTCGTTTTCACTAAAGATTATTAGTTGTTTTCAATGAAAAATATTAATTATTTTAACTGAAGAGTATTAATTGTTTACTGAAAATAAACTAAGACTCTTCAATGAAGACAATTAATATTTTTCAATGAAAACAACTGATACTTTTTAGTGAAAACGATTAATTCTCTTCAATAATTCGTATATGAACCAATTTCACTCTATACATACTATTTTCGCATTCGTATGATATGCATCCTCATTCACCAACTTTGAGAAAATAAAATTTTCGTATTCTCAAAACTATTAAAATAAGTGAAACTTTGACAAATAAGTGATCTATATAGAAGAAAAGACATGACTAATTTTTTTTTTTTTTTTTTTTTTTGAAAAAGTAAAATATAGTATTAGATTTTAATGTGAAATTATTTTAATATTGAAATTAAATGCTTATTTTGATTTAGGAAGACTAGAATTTTGCTACTAGATTATGGAGGTAAAATATAAAATGAAAATGGTTCGTAGATGAATTATTGAAGTGTATTAGTTATTATCATTAAAGAGTATTAGTTGTTTTCATTAAAGGGTATTAGTTGTTTTCACTGAAAGGTAATAGTTGTTTTACTGAAGAGTATTAGTTATTTATTGAAAATAAACTAAGACTCTTCAGTTAAAACAACTAATATTTTTTAGTGAAAACAACTAATACCCTTCAACGATTCATGTATAAACCAATTTCACTTTATACATACTCTATGACGAAATAAGTTTCTTAATTTATTTGTATTTTTTTTTTTAAATCAATTTTCTACATCAATTAGTTATTTATACAAATTTCGTATAATACAAATACTTACTCTGGCTTAATATTAAGCTTCCAACCATTGAAATGTGTATAGCAATGAATAGTCGATCAAGGTTGGAATTGGTGGGCTACTGACGAAGGGTCGCCTTCTACATCTGATAAGACCATAGGTATAGTTGTTAGCCTCAAGTCTGATCTGAGATTGGATCAGTGGACCAGGACGAGGAGTTGGTCACTAATAACACTGTTCTTGGATAATTATTTTGCTCTGTAATTTCTCGTAATTTTGTATTTATAGTCGTGATTTAAATTCTTTTCGTTGAGGATTAATACCTCTTCGTATCTATTAGCAATGGACAAATACCTCATGCCGTCGTATTCTTGTTGTTTTAAGGATTTTTTTTTATCTTATATGATAGCTCGCATGGAAGAATTTCATCTCATCTAAATGTCCGAATTTATAGAAAATATAAAATTAATTCATTATTAAGGGTTGAACTCAACTTTTTTTTAGGAGACATAATGAGTGGACAATTTAATATAAGTGAAGTTATTCTCGACAGGAATCGAATAAAATAATCCATGATGACTTATAATAAAATAATTCAATTTAATATAAGTGGAGTTGTTCTTAGCGAGAATCGAATAAAACAATCTATGATGACTTATAATAAAATAACTCATACCCTTTAAACTTGTTTATATATGAATAAATTTTACTCTATGATGGCTTCTTGTTTGTTTATATTGATTGCCTTGTCTTAAAATCTAGAAACTAAAGACAGATGGAGGAAAAACGTTAAAGTCCAATTAAGTGGAAATCGTTGGATACGCGCCAAGTATGGGTAGAGACGCTGGATTCTTATATGCTTCCTCCTAACTATTATTAGATGTGGGATACATTGTATTTTGCCCCTATTCTTTGCATTCTCATCTCTATATTTTAATTCTTTTCTACTAAATTATCTTCCTCATTCTTAAATAAAACTAATATTTAATACCTCTTATCTTCCAAACTTTAATATGTTATCCCAAAGGTTTTGATGGATTCCATTCAATGTATTATTTCAAATACTTTAGAGAAAGGAACTTACGCCAATTTGTATTTGATATGTGGTGTCCACATCATTAATTAATTCACAAGTATATCTGGGACTTCTCTGCTTCAATTCAAATATATCTTGGGCTTCTATGATTCAATCATTTAGCATGTGTTAGTGTCTGCTTTGGGTTTTATGAAATTGGATTTGGGTATTCAATTTTTTGGAAATAATCATGTATTCATATATGGATACAAACGTATATATCTATCATCAATGTGATGATAATGATAAATAAATAGAGAGTCTATTATTACTTCAATTGATTGCTTAATATATGTTAATGTGTCACCATTGAACATATAAATTTGAAGTAGATTTTATATGAAAACTGCTCATGGTAAACAAAATATGAAACTGTTTTAAAATATTAAATATTTGATCAAGAGTATCAAAAGTTGTGGTAAAAAAAATGAACAACAATTTCAATATAATACCACTGACCCTAATTTTTTATACTCTTGATCAAATATTTTACTTTTAGACAATTTTATGATAAGTTTATATATCATACATCATTTTTATATAATACTTTGCCATAAATTTGTGGATACAGTAGGCATGTGATTATTTACGAAAAAACTATATAGTATTAATATAAGGATAATCTATAAATTCTTATAATCTATAAATTTGTGGTCACAATAGACATGTGATTATTTACGTAAAAACTATATATAGTATTAATGGAAGGGTAATCTTAAATTTTGCACGTGGACGTATGACATGATGTTTAACGGTTTACGAGAGGAATTTAAATCCAATGCATCATATTGACTAATTTGATACTTTAATTTACATTTTTTAATCTAATTTTTTTTTTATCAATTCTTACTTGGTGTATTTCACTTACCAAGGTTCGAACTATAATATGAACGTCGATGGTATACCACCGTTGTGATTAATGTTGAGGCAACATTGTGGATACCATAACATAAATGTCATTTCTGCTAACACCTCCTATTATTATATATTGTATACGCATGTTGAAAACCCTAAAGATTCCAGGTCATGTTGTTGCAATTGTGCACGTGAAAAGTTAAACACATCATGGGGCGGTTACTTGCTGATGGAGATATCGGAGGAATGATTTCTAGGTCCCTCTCCAAACTGACCTAGTGGTTGAACCTAAAGTCAATAAATACAAATTTGTTGGATACGATTCAACAAGCCGGAGATAAATAAACGAGAGTACACTATCGAGTGTTTAATGCATCAAGCATAGAAGAAAATCAATTATCTTTGTTTTCATTTGATCGAGTTGTTGCAACACTCAAATCAACAATTAGGGCTACATATAAGTTGTAGTCGGGTCTTTTATTTCAGCAATGTATTTTTACACTTTACTACTTTAAAAGTTTATAAACTGTAAACTTTTATTTATATCATTACAAGTTGCCATGGAGATTTTGCGTTCAAACCATGGTATACTAATTTAGGAGGTGTTTGGTTAGTAACTCTTCAATGACAATGAGAATGAAAATTATTTTTCATCTATATCCCCATAATAAAATTGATATGTTGAGGGAAGAATTGTTACAATTGTGACTCAATTGCTAATGTCATGCCCCAATTTTAAAATAAAGGTGGACAATCAGGTTGTTAGTAGAGGAATAGGGGGGGGGGGGGGTGATTGAGGAGGATGGTTGTAGGAAGAGAATAGGATAATCAAAATGGAATAGTGATTACCTTATCCAAGAGAGGAGGGAGTGATTTTGTTCTCATTAACCATTATAATTAAACTAATTTTTAATTTTATTCTCATTACCATGAAAAATTGCTATCAGAGTGTCATAGTCTCTGAGAGAACTTTTAAATTATATTTGCGAAGTTGTTATATGGTTGAAACCGGGTATGTAACAAGACACGGGAATCAAACATGTGGATCCCAGAAATCCGAAAATGATCCCTTACTTTTCTTTCCACGTGGACACTCCCATCAATAAGATAGTGATTTTGATACGTCCTTAGTTAATTTGGTGCAATGTGTAACAAGTGAAAAGTGGGTTTGGGTGATGTGGTTTCATGTAGTCCACCTCCCTCACGGACCCGACGTTTTACAGACACGTCACGTGAACATCACGTGCTACAATGGACATCACGTGGCTCCTTGTTTTGTTACTTTTCTATACGTGCATGTATGGATGTGACATTCCTCCCTAAAATTCTTCTCATCCTAGGCTAAGATTCCACCTCAAGTTTGGAGGATTCAAATTTTCAATCCATACCTCCATCTCAATTTCGACAACTAAAGATGTGACGATTTAATTTGCTGGTGTTTTTCTTTTTAAGATATATATATATAAATATGAATGTATCCCAACGTTTCATTTTTTGCAAAATATATAAAACATGAAATTGAAAACAATGTCAAATGTATTTGACGGAGATATATTTGTTGATGAAATAGGTAGACGATAGTACAAAATTTATATTGTAATGTAAAATGTTATGAGTAAGAAAATAATGTAATATTAGTTTCATACTATATTTTCACATGTGTGTTTGTGCAGTGTGTGTGAAATTAGGGGCGTGCATCTAGGGTTGGACAACTCAGTGCAATTTTTCTACAAGTTCTTAGTAGTAGTAGTATGTATTACTTCAATTATTTCGATGCTTAAGCTTTTATGTTTGAATTTAATTTTTTTTTTAATTGAAACAAAAAAATTAATCACAACACTTGCTTAACACATATCACAACCCTATTGTGTTTTTTTTAATCACCGCAAGAAAATAAAGAATTGTTTACGAAATTAGAATTGCGCGTCTATGAAATTTTTAAATAAAAGATTTTCATAGAGGAGATTGCCTACGATCTATCTATAATTTTTTTAATCATATAGACATCTTCATTTCTCAACCTAAAAATAATTTGTCTACGAAATCAATTTGCCTATAAAATAAAATTCCTAAGTAATTAATTGTCAACAAAAATTTACCCACAAATAATTTGCTTATAAAATCTATGTAGGCAAATTATTTTGTAGGTGATAAATGAAGATGTTTATAAATAAAAAAAAAATTACAGACAATTTATAGACAATTCCTGCCACGAAATTTTTTTTTAGAAAAATTCGTAGCCATATTTTCAGATTTTATAGAATTTTTTTTATTTTTTTGTAACGTATGTTCATTCCACATATTAACACAAAATACAACATTTAATCTGTAACATATAAATTAATGTGTATGTCGTATGGTATTCTTTTAATTTAACAAACAAAAAATTACTACTTAAATCAAATGTGCAATTTAATAAGTTAACAAACAATACTTGACGTATATATGTTAGAAATTAAATATTAGTTTCACATGTGAATTATTCGTTTAACTTTCTTTTGATATTCCCTTAATTTTATTGTTGTATGTTATGACTTTGATAATTAACTTTTTTTACTATAAAAAATGTAAAGAATTGTATACATAGTTATATGATCGAATATATAATTTGCAACAAAAAAAAATTTGTTCTTAAATTGTGAAGATTCCTACGACTCATCTAAAAAAATTAATAAAAACATTTTCATTCCTTATAAATTACCAAAAAGAAATGCTTATGGAAATGAATTTCACATGTCGATCAACTTAATTTGATGAAATGCTCTGGAACATGGGTGCAGTGATCAGTCTCTTCCAAATTGCACCTTATTTTCAGCCCCTCAGACTCAATCAGCAATGAACAGTCTCTTTTTCTTCAACTCCCACTTGCTATCCTTCTGTTATTTGCGGCTTAATACTCCTATTTATTTCAAGTATGCTATATTCTATTTATATAACTTAGGGAAAGTATTATAGGAAAATAATTCATTAATTATCATAAGACAAAGTATAGAGTGAAATTGATTTATATATGAATCATGAAAGGGTATTAGTTGTTTTCACTAAAGAGTATTCGTTGTTATCACTGAAGAGTATTAATAATTTGCACTGAAGAGTTTTAGTTGTTCAGTGAAAATAAATTAAGTCTCTTCAGTGAAAACAACTAATACCCTTCCGTGAAACAATTAATACTTTTTATTGAAAACAACTAATACTCTTCAATGATTTATGTATGAATCAATTTCACTCTATACATACTTTTATCATAAAATTATATTAAAATATTAAATATTTGACCAGAAATATCGATAATTTCACTAGAAATATTATTAATCTGGGTCGGTGGTATTATATTGTAATTGTTGTAAATTTTCTTGAACCCAAATTAATGATACTCCTGGTGAAATTAATGATAATCCTAATCAAATATTCAATACCTTAAAACAGTTTTATGATAAACTTATCATGAACCATTTTCATATAAAACTTACGACAAAGTATAGAGTGAAACTAGTTTATACATAAATCCGTGAAGGGTATTAGTTATTTTTACTAAAGGGTATTAGTTATTTTTACTGAAGAGTATTACTGATTTACACTAAAGAGTCTTAGTTGTTCGGTGAAAATGAACTAAGACTCTTCAATGTAAACCAATAATATTCTTCAGTAAAAACAACTAATACTCTTCAGTAAAAACAACTAATACCTTTCAGTGATTCATATATAAATCAATTTCACTCTATACATACTCAAAACTTACTCATATAACTTTTATCTATATTAAAATAATTAACCATTTATGCTAAATAAAGAGTCTGTTCGTCTAAACTTATTTGAAACATCCTATAAGTTCTAACATCGTATAAGTTGTTTCAAGAACTTATAAGATGTAACTTTTAAATAACTTATAAGTTGTTAAAGTGTTTGACTAATACAAAATTATAAGATCTTTTCAAAATTTTATTTTAATATATAATAAAAAAATTATTTTTTATGTTAAGGTAGAGGTGGGTGGGGTGAGGGAGGGGTGGTGGTTCCAGGGTGGGGTGGATGATTGCGGATGAAGGCGATTAGAAAAATAAGTTGGGAAACCTCAACTTATTTTTTTGCAGTTTATAAGTTGTTTGGAGCTTATTTTATGATCTTATAAATTGTCAACAATCTTATTTTGTCAAACACATTGTTAGTCCTTATAAGCTCTTAAACAACTTATAACTTGTTTTAAATAGTATAAGCTTAGTCAAGCACGCTCTAAATAGTAAACCGTCTCATAATTTTTTTGACAAAATAGATTTAATCCCAGCTTTTTTTTATCATATTTAGACTCAATTTCTCTAATAAAGTCTGTAGGCAAATTAATTTTCCACCCAATTAAAAGGCGACACGTGTATGAATAATTATAAATATCAAATTAAATTTATTATTTTATTTTGAAAATTTAATTAAATTAATGCTCAAATTAAATAATTAAATAATTAAATTAATTGATATTTAATATACACATTATAAACTTGTCAAAATAAATGAGTTTGCAGTGCTCATATTCAATAATAAATACTGTTGAATTATTGCACAAGCAAGATCAAATAATTTTTTGAGTGAAAAATGAAAAGAATTAAAGAAAAATCAAATTAAACCAGTCAAATCTGATAGTTGACCAATCAAGCCCATCAATCAGCATCGGCCAACCAGAATGCGTCACGTGGCACCGTGAAGGAGGAAAATTTTCATCTCTTCACCCTATAAATAGAGACTTCATTCATTCATTTTACACACACAAAATATACAAGAAATTTAAAAGTACAAGAGCTCTTGAAGATTCAAAGCGTTCTTCATCAAATTCGAAGTGTTATTCATAGAAAGCGATAAAAAACAGCATTCGATCCGAGATCAAGGTCTAGAATCCCTCTGATCCGGCATTTCTCCTTGAAGATTTGGAGAATTTTCAAAGGTACTCTTCGCGGGCTTTGAAGAGTCAAAAGCATTTTCGCACAAATTCACCAGAAACTGCGTTCAATCCGAGATCAAGGTCCAAAATTCCTCCGATCAAATATTTCTTCTCGAAGATTCAAAGGCATTTTTCGTGGCTTCAGAGCATTTTTCGTCCAAAACAATCGGAAACAACATTCGATCCGAGATCAAGGTCCAAAATTCCTCCGATCAAGCGTTTCTCCTTGAAGGAGTACTTGAAGATTTGAAGGAGCTTCAGAAATATTTTTCGCAGACTCTTGAAGATTCAAAGGACATTCTTCACAAAGGCGTTCATCCCGCCTTCGAAGACGTTCATCCACCAAATCTCCAAAATAACGTTTACTCCAAAGTAAGACATTGTGCCCTTGGATTAACGTTATAAATCTAAATTCAACCTTGGACGAAGATCAAGACGAGGATTTCGCCCGAAAATCATCCAAGTCAAGGTCAAACCGAAGAGAATAATCAAAGGAGCAAATATAGAGTTTGTCAATCCGCATAAAATTCTCGGTTTAATCCGAATAAATTTGATTGTAAAATATTTCCGCGTTATTATATTAAATTCACAAAATTTGTCATTACAAGGTCCAAATTTTGTCCCAAATTAACTGGAAAAAAGTGTAAAAACGTTGTATTTGCTCATTGAGTGACACATGACAGACAAAATTTAAAATTTCTTGCGATGAAGTTGAACTGACTGTAATTTAATTGTTAAAATTCTATTTACATGATTTTTAATAAAATTGTAAAAGAAAAGAAAAAATCAAATGAAATTAGCACACTTGGATGCTACAGGTCCCTTATCGAAAATTGTATTGACTTTTCCGGCTGATTTGAGACTAAAAGTGGACCTTGCCAGAAAAATTGGGACTAAATCTTGTAAACTTTTTGAAAAATTTCATCTTATCTAAAAGTCTGAACTACAAGTTTAGAAGTGTGGAACTAATTCATTTAATTATTTTTCTTACACTCCCCCCCCCCCCCCCCCCCCTCCCCCAAACCACTCATGGGTCTGACTCAACTTTTCCTCTTTGGGGAGACCAAATAAATGGACAATTTAATGTGGATGAAGTTACCACTACAAAAAAAACATAAAATTGCCTACGGAAATTGCCAATATGGCTACGAAATTTCCAATAAAAAAATTCGTAGTGGGTATTACCTACGAATTGCCTACAAAATTATCTAATTGTATAGACATCTTCCTTCCCCACCTACAAAAAAATTTGCCTACGAAAATTCCGTAGGCAAATTGTGTTGTAGGTAAATAACTTGTAGGTAATTATACCTAGAGATTATTTCGTAAGCAACTTAATTCTGGTGCCAAGTTGTTTCTAGATTGAGAAATGTAGAAGCTTTCATAATTAGAAAATTTCATAGACACATCGTAGGCAATTCTTACTATGAATTTTTTTGTTGGCAATTCTTTATTTTCTTTTAGTGTACTCTCCGTGGCAATCGAATCCAGGATTTTTTTCTAGGCATGAGCCTTTTGGCTCTGACATGAAAGAATTTCATATCATCTAAAAATTTGAATTTATAGAAAAGTGATAAATTAATTTATTTAATTATTTTTCTTACAAAATTAATTTGGGACTAAATTTATTTTGTTAAAAATTTATAGGACAATTAGTAATTTAAACTCATAAATAATGAGTGGAATAAACCCATAAAAAATTGTTTTAGAGGTCGTCCGTGAATTTTGGATTCACATTGTAACTGCAAATTTCGTATTATTAATATAATAAACATGAAAAATGTTTACAATTGAATTTATTTCGGATCGAACCTAGAATTTTTGTGGGTTACAAGCTCTAAATTTGATCTTCTGATTCTTCTCTTCAAGTTGACTTTGACTCGAATCTTCAAGAATCCTTTGGAAAAAAATATTTGGTCGGAGGGTTTTAGGACCTTAGTCTCATAATCGAAGACTGTTTTTGATGGATTTCCACGAAAAACACCTTTGAATCTTCAAAGGTCTTGAAATACGCTCTCGAAGCTTCTTCAAAGCTTCAAGCGCTCCTTCGAAGGTAAACACTGGATCAAAGGGGTTTTGGGCCTTGAAATCGGATTTAAAGTTGTTTCAGATTGATTCTCGTGAAGAACATTTCGAGTTTGATTAAAAATACTTCCAGTCTTCAAGAAACGGTTGCAGGGGATTCGCTTGCTTGTATGCTTGATCGTCTGAATGCTCGTTGATTTCGATGTAGAAATGAACAAAGGAAGACACCCTATTTATAGGGTGGAGGGTGAAGAACCTTTCTTTCTTGTCATGCCACACAACGCCGTCTGATTGGCCGGTGCCATTTGACTTGCTTGATTTGAGAATCGATCAAATTTGATTTGATTAAATTATGTTTGCTTCCTTTTTTACGAGACTTCATTCAATTTTCGATTTTATGAAAAATCAGTTGTATTTATTACCCAATACGAGTATTGAAAACTCATGTAATTTGACCGACTTGTACCATGTACATATAATATCAAGTTTAACTATTTAATTCAAGAATTAATTTAATATAATTCTCAAAATAAAATAGTAAATTTAATTTGATATTAATATGATTTGTACATGTGTCACCATTTAATTTGGTGCAAAATTAATTTTCTTACAAATGTCCCCTCATGCTTTGTTCACGGACGTGTCTGACTTGGAGTGAATGAAGCACGGAAGTATTTTTCTCCCTATTTACTATAGGACTGTTGAATTGTGACTGAACTTAGAAAATAACTAAGCTACCTACGTACCCCTTTAAAGAGGATCAAGGCATAACGTAGTTCAAGAGAAAATACAATTTGGTTTGGGGGAGCTATAAACAATTTATATTCATGTAGCTAGGAGTTACATACAGTTTAAACTCGTGTGTCAAAGAAATTTAATTTGAGTTTCTTTGATAGTTTATAATCGTATCAAGGAGTATTATTTTGTTCTTCGGCATGAGAGCTTTAGACAGTGTAGTCTCTTGTCAAGGAGAAATTCAGACAGTTTATGCTCGTATCAAAAGAGCTTTCAACTTCAAATTTATTTGTTAGTCTCTTCTCAAGGAGATTTGATTTAAGGGATTTTGAGATAGTTTTCGCTCGTATCAAGGAGCTTCACAGACAGTTTAAGTTCTTGTCAAGGAGCGTTTTATTTTACTTTGGAGAACTTCAGAAAGTCTTTTCGAGCATTATATCTCCTTACTCGACCAATTGCTTAATTTTTTCCTTGAAGATAAAATAATCTTCAATTGAGTGGCCCACTAAGCAGTGGTACTTGCAGTGTTTTAGGTTGTCAGTGCGACCAGCTTCTTCCGGCCGCTTCATCCTGGGCAATTCAATGAGTTTTGCATCCATCAAGTCATCGAATATCTCAGAGACGTCAGAGTCTAAAAAAGGATATTATTTTTGTTGTAGCTCTTTCAGAGTTAGCCCGCCTTGTACCCTATCGCTAGGAGGGTCCGTTATGTATTCCTTACTTGAAGGCTTAACATATGTCTTGTCGTAAGACTTTTGTGTTGGTGGTCCTTCGACTCCTCTCACGGCCATACTTAGCTCCATATTATGAGCTCTTGTAGCAAGTTCCTCGAAGGTCTTCAGTTGAATTCCTTGAAGAATGTAACGGAGGTTCCACTGCATGCCTTGGGTGCACATTTCAATTGCGGACGCCTCAGACAGTCGATCCTTTCAATTCAGACTCAAGTTTCTCCATCAATTTATATAATCGATGGGCTTATCTTTCTTCTAGCGAGTGTTGGTTAGCTCGATCATGTTAACTGTTCTCCTTGTGCTGTAGAAGCAGTTTAGGAACTCATACTCCATTTGATCTCAATTGTCAATTGTTTTAGCCTCCAAGTCGATATACGAGTTAAAGGCATTTTCCTTTAAAGAGCGGACAAACTGTTTGGACAGGTGGTCTCCATAAGTCCCCACATTGTTGCAAGTTTCAACGAAGTGAGCTACGTGTTGCTTTGGATTCCCTTTGCCATCGAATAGTTGAAACTGCGGGGGTTGCTAGCTAGCTGGCATCCTCAAGTCATCATTTTTCTTAGTATAAGGTTTGGTGTAAGTGAAGGATGACTTTGAGCTATTATCGAACTTGCCCTTTACCGTCTCTAGTATGAGCTCTTTGAGTTGATTAACTTGGATTCCTCCATCAGATGAGATCTGCAGTTCCCTAGCAGTTGCCTCAGTTTCAGAAGCTTGGTGTTTGGTTGAAGTCTCCTCATCATCATGCTCCTCAACTTGATTTAATTTAACATGGCTTGCATCGCCACCATCCACCCTATTCATTAGGTTGGAGATTTAGATATCTTGATTTTTGACGTGTTGGGTAAGCCCTTCAACGGCTTTGAGCAGATTGACGAGTCGTTCCTCGATAGTTTATGCATCCGTCGTCATGATAGTTAAGCTTGCTTAAGAAGAGATGAGAGGTAGATTATGTCCCACTGGGCGTGCCAAATTTTTAACTGCAAATTTCATATTATTAATATAATAAACACGAAAAATGTTTACAACTGAATTCATTTCAAATCAAACCGAGAAATTTTGTGGGTTACAAGCTCTAAATTTGATCCTCTAATTCTTCTCTTCAAGTTGACTTTGACTCGAACGAAATCTTTTTATTTGATCTTGTTCGAAGTTTAATTTGGATATTTGTAACGTTTTACCCAAGGGTGTGATGCCTTGTTTGGATTAAATGTTGACTTGTGAAGACGTAATGGATGAACGCCTTTGAATATACGATGCAATTATTCGAGTTTGAAGGAAGATCGTCCTCGAATCTTCAAGAATTATTTGGAAAAAATGCTTGATTAGAGGGTTTTAAGACCTTAGTCTCAGATCGAAGACTATTTTTGATGGATTTGCACGAAGAACACCTTTAAATCTTCAAAAGTTTTGAAGAACGCTCTCGAAGCTTCTTCGAATCTTCAAGCGCTTCTTCAAAGAGAAACACCGGATCAGAGGGTTTTTGGGCCTTGAAATCGGATTGAAAGTTATTTCTGATTGCTTTTCGTGAAGAACGCTTCGAGTTTGATGAAGAACACTTCCAGTCTATAAGAAACGATTGCAGATGATTCACTTGCTTGTATGCTTGATCGTCTGAATGCTCGTTGATTTCGATGTAGAAATGAACAAAGGAAGACCCCTATTTATAGGGTGGAGGGTGAAGAACCTTCCTTTCCTATCACGCCACGTGGTGCCGTCTGATTGACCAGTGCTATCTGATTGACTTGATTTGCGAATTAATCAAATTTAATTTTATTAAATTTAGTTCGTTTCCATTTTTTACGAGACATCATTCAATTTTTGATCTTATGTCAAATTAATTGGATGTATTACCCAATACGAGTATCGAAAACTCATGTAATTTGACCGACTTGTACCATGTACATTTAATATCAAGTTTAATTCAAGAATTAATTTAATTCAATTCTCAAAATGAAATAATAAATTTCATTTGATATTAATATTTGATTTGTACATGTGTCACCATTTAATTGGGTGTAAAATTAATTTGCTTACCCTCGTGATTTTTTTTAGTGTTATTATTATGCATATTAATTGTTAATGTTTAAAAAATGCTTGATATTTGAAAATTTCGATTCACCTAAGTTTTTCCTTTTGTTAATAGTAAAGCCCATGCATGCTACTGATCATCTATTGGTCAGCTCCACTAAAAGACATCAAGGGTCTCGACTCCCGAAGGTAAATATATATATATATATATATATATATATATATATATATATATATATATATATATAAATATTATAATTTATTTTACATTGAAAATCCAAACTCAAACTACAAGTCAAGTTGACTCTAGTCTAGCCAGATCTTCAATCCAAAAAGGTAACTCAACTCCAATCCAAGCGTGAGAACTGGAGGAGGAAAGAGCAAAATTAGCCAGCAAATCTGCAACAATATTTTTTGCTCTAGGGATATAAGTCACACCTCGCACTAAGGTGCTATCTCAAACCATCTTGATATCATCCAAAGTAGACTCCTCAGGCCCAAGATAATTAACCCCACTTGTCAAAGTCTTGACCACATCTGCGGAATCTGAAAATAGTTGAAACTGCTCATGAATCACACTTAGATTATAAAAATCCCCATAACTTCAAAAAAAAAAAAACACACTAAATTTATCAAAAACCCAACTACCTTCATACACTAATAAATATAGTACGTAATTCCCTAGTTAATTTATCAACCACAAGGAAATAAAAAATTACCTACTAAATTAAGATTGTCAAAGATTTAAAAAAAATATATATAGATACGAAATTTTCAATAAAAAATTATGTTGCGAGAATTTCCTACAACTTGCCTACAAAATTTTCGAATTATGTAGACATCTTTATTTCTTAACCTAAAAATAATTTTCCTACGAAATGAAATTTGCAAGTAATATCACCTGCAAACAATTTGTCTACAAAAAGTTATCTGCAAATAATTTGCCTAAAAAAGTTTTTGTAGCCAAGGAAGAGAGATGCTTATATAATTAAAAAAAATTGTAGGCAAGTCATAAGTTCTCACTTTAATTTTTTTATTAGAAATTTTGTAAGCATATTAAAAAAATTACTAGTTAATTCTTTATTTTCTTGTAGTGAACAAACAACATCAAATTAATTCGACGAAATGGTACACGTCAAGTGGTTAGAGGCTTAGAGTCCACTACGTATAACCGATAGATTATGCATCCAGATCACAACTTTATCGATAAAAAATTCAAATAAATTTACAACAAAATTAATTAAGTAATGGAATAAACAGTAGATATTAATTAATATGTGGAAACTTTGTTAACCAATGTTTAAGAAGAATAATATTTATTTGACGAAGTTCGAATTTCTTGTAGATTGCCAAGTAAAACTAGTAATAACGGAAATTTTATTGATGGTTATTTAGTCAATGACATAGTTGTTAATGTTGTTGGTAGTGGAATATTCACTATTTACTTTGAAACAACATGAATTTGCCCTTTCTTCTCATTAACTAACACTTTATGATCAAATGTTGATTTAAATGTTTTGACATGCAAGTTGAATATTTAGAAGGGTCTACAAGAATCTGGAATACTCAATGTTATAGTGAAGGTTGAAACATTGGTTGCAACATAAAGCGGTTACGGGTTCCAGAAGGTTCTACAAAGACCTACAAGGACCTACACGTTTCAGGCTATTACAGATTGATTTGGAAAGATCTAGATCAGACGATTGCAGTCAAGATCATCAGAATAAAGATAAGATTATGGACGGTTGAATAAAAGATCATGGAGAAAGTTACATGATAAGTTATTTTAGGATGAAGATTTCCATCTATAAATAGTGGTCGAAATCTTCAATGCAAGAGTGTGGAATAATCGTGTACACCTACTCTAGTGTCAATCTTGAGTTCAAAGGTGATAGGGCAATTATTACAACTTTTATGTTATGCCTAGAAGTTTAGTACATCTCACATAATTTGCAATCAATCATATATCTTTAGATAGAGAGATCATCGATATAGTGAGAGATCAACTTTGACGGTGTATAGTTTATACACTTAGCTAATTTAGATTTATGGGTGATACCGAGTCTTATTTCCGTTGTGAACGATTTTACTCTTCTTTCAGACTTACTGACTTTCTTTTTCAATTTGGTTTTATTAGAGGTGAGGCTGACAGAACCTTGTTCATTAAACATACTGGAGAAGACTTGCTAATAGCTCAAATATATGTTGATGACATTATTTTTTGTTCAACTTGTAACATCATGTTAAACAAGTTTGTTGAAGCAATGACATCAACATTCGAGATGAGCATGGTAGGTGATTTGAATTACTTTCTAGCGCTTCAAATCAAACAATTTGATAAATGTATTTTCTTCTCTAAGTATGCAAAAAACTTAGTGAAAAAGTTTGGTTTAGAAAAATTATGTAAGGACACTGCTGGACAAGATGTTGATCCAACTTTGTATAGATTCATGATAGGTAGTCTTCTGTACATAACCTCAAGTAGACCTGATATAATGTACAGTGTTTATGTTTGTGCTAGGTACCAAGCTTGTCCTAAGGAGTCACATTTAAATGTTGTCAAGAGGATCATTAGATATGTGGCTGGTACAACTGATCTTGGTATATGGTATACCAAAGACACAAGCAGTGCTTGTTGGATATAGTGATGCTGACTAGGATGGAGACATTGATGATAGGAAAAGCACGAGTGGTGGTTGCTTCTACATAGGAAATCGTCTGATTTCCTAGCATAGTAGAAAGCAGAATTGTGTATCACAATCTACTGCAGAGTCTGAGTACATTGCTGCAGGTAGTTGTTGTACACAACTTCTTTGGTTAAGTAAAATATTTAGTGATTATGGTTTAGAGAGTGACATTTTAACTGTATATTGTGATAACACTAGTGCTATCAACATTTCAAAAAATTCAGTTCAACACTCACTAACTAAACACATAAGTATTAGAAATCATTTCATAAGGGATCTTGTAGAGAAGAATATTGTGAAGTTGGAATGCATACCAACTGAAAATCAGTTTGCTGATGTGTTTATTAAAGCTCTTGACACATGAGAGATTCTCATTCTTGAAGAAATCTCTAGGTATGTGAACTATCTGAGTAACTGTGAAGCGGATGTTGTTATACATGCTCAAACATTTGTAACAACATCTAGGTATATGCATGTTTTACTTAAAGCTAATCATTTTTTTCTGTTTTATAATTCCTTTGTAAAATAAATCTGGACCAAGTATGATTGTTGTGTAAAAATAAAGAGGATTCACATTTCTCAAACGCATAATAAGCTTTGTTATTTGAAAAAGCACATCAAGATGTAACTAATTCACTGAGAACTATGGAGCACGGAGTTCGCTACTACGATGCCTTCTTTTCAAAAGGTGATTAGTAAAACATCAATATGTCACAAATCCATTAAGTAATTATGGGGCACAGAGTTCGCTGCTAAGATGCACTCTCTTGAAAAAATGGATCAATGTAAATAAAAGTGTTAAAGTTGTTTGATGAAAAATGCGACATTGGATATTTCATGTATGTTTTAACCAATGTTGAAATGTGTGATCTAATTTTGAATGCAACATCATATGCCGATCATATTTATTTTCCAAGTCAAATTATGTAACTGATTTTCTGGGGATTTATTTTTAAATATCACATGTTTAAGCCCACATTTCTTTTTATTTATTTCGTGCATAATTTTAATTGTTTAATTAATTAAAATTTGAATTTTTAAAGTATGGGAAACCCATGATCTTGTCATGGGGGAGTGGTTATTCCTCACTTCTCAAATCCAGAATTTTCTTTTGTGGGTTATGAAAAATAACTTCCATATTTCAGTCTCTTAAATACCATTTATGTTTCGTGTTTAATGCTCTGTGTGTTCGTATATGAGTAAAGTTGAGAGTTTTTCAAATAAGTGTTGAGAATATTGGTGTTCACTTTTTAGGTTAAATTGTTTTTTTTTCTTTTATCCCATATTTCATCTAATTTATTTTCTAGAGACTTAAATTACTGGAAACCAGAAGAAACCCTCTCATTTTTCAAAACTCCCTCGAACTCTCCACCTTCTCAAACCTCAAACCCTCTCAACCTTCTCGCTGAAATTGCCTCGAACCAGGATGCTGCATCAGTTGCTCCATCATCGAGAGCAACACCACCTCCATCTCAAACCCCAATTCGAGCCTTTCTTGTGAACATCCATATCCCTTCTGATGCGACGGTCGATCAGCTTGAAATAATCACTTACGGGATTGTCCAAAGCCTTCAGGGAACTTCTGTTGTTCCCAAGCTAACCATTGGCTCGATTGAAGTCAATGTTTTTTTCTTATTTGGCTTAAACCCAAAGCACTTCACCTATTCCTTGAATCGAAAGTACCCCTTCGATTGCCCAAACTGAAAATCCACAATCCTCACTCCAAACCGAAACCCCTGCTACTGATGATGTTTAAAAAACTGTTGAAACGGGTGACCAGGTTATGGAGGATGCACCCATTGCTGAAGATGCACCTATTATTGAGGAAACTGTTGCCGAATAGCCAATTGAGCAAAGCCATAATGCTGAACCACCTAATGTCTAAGAGCCTGATGTGGAAATGCCAGAGGAGGGCAAAGAAGAATCGCCCATAACTAATTCTTCAATATCCGAGGATTCTGATCCTGTTCCAATTGCCAAGGCTGTGAAGAAGAAAAAGGGTGGAAAGAGGAGGAGAAGTCCTGCTCAATCAAGGAGGTGTTCTGGAAGAGCAAGGAAGAAGATGAACTATGCTGAAACTTCGAGGAAGAAGAAGAATAATGAAGGAGATATTGTTGCACACCCTATTTAGGTGTTTTCTGAATCTGAAAAGGAGTCAAGCTCAAAGGACTCAACTGATGATGATGCGGGAGGTCCTCAAGCCAAAGAAGTTTTTATGAAAGTGATGTACCTATCTTCGAACTGAGGAAAAGAGCTAGATTTGAACTGGGAACAAATAGGAGATTTGATAATGTTGCTGATATTGCTGGAACAAGTAAAGCAGTACCTGAACCAGAGGATGGAGATAGCAGTCCTGAGAGCAGTTCTGAGAAGACAAAAATAGATTTTGATAGAGGTAATCAATCTGAACACTCTGTTGAACAAGCTAGTACTGATGATGTGGATGAATCCATTGAACAAATGATATCAAAATTAAGCAAAAAAAATCTGTTAATTAAGAGAAAGATTAACATTGATGAGTTTGAATCTAAGGGTCTTGTTATATACTTAGAGGAGAGAAAATTGATGCTTGTTGTAACCTTTGTTGATGCCTTTGTTACTGATTGGGTTTATGAGTTTTATGCTTGTTTAAGAGAAGGTCATGCTAGGAGGAATTCTAGATGGTATGGAACAATAAGGTTTAGAGATAGAGATGTCCCATTCACCCCTGAGCTTATTAATGAGTTTCTGCATGTTGAGAATGTTGAAGAACAGGAAGCCCCTCACTTCCCTGTATTCAGTTTTACACAAACTTGTTGTGTATAATTGGATACCATCCACCAACTCAACCAAATTAACCAGAGATCAAGTTGTCATGTTGTATAGAATAGGTATGATGAAATTTTTTGATCTGGGATTAGTTATTTTTCACCACATGATGAAGTTTACTGGGGAGATCTCTGAGAAAGACAATCTGCCTTATCCTGTGTTGATCTATGACTACGTAAGAAGTCATAACTTTATCCATTGGAAGAATGAGTTGTTGAGGGGGAGAGTGAGTCTGATGGGCATATCTCACTATCTTTTGTCTGGAAATAAAGTAGTGGACTTGCCTTTACAGGTGAGTGATGATGAAGAAGCTCCAGAACAAGATCAACATGTTCCTGACCTTGTTTCTGAACAAGATGCTGCTCAGAATGTTGGGAACATACCTAGGAACATCCCTGCTCCTGCCGCACATTCCTTGAAAATAACACCTGGGTTCATTCAAGCACAGCTTAGACACTTGTAGGACTCCATAGATGAACTCCAATTCTTGAAGAACTACTTGAAAAATCTACTTTCTGCCATAACAGAGGGAATATCAGTTGTTGCCCGAGGAGTTGTGATTTAAGAAATGGAAGGAGATGTTGAGCCTGATGTTGCTGTTGATGAAGAAGGAGGGACAATTGTAAATGAAACTGCTCCACAAGCTGTTGGTGGTGCAAGGACTGGATCTGTTGCAACTGGACCTGATGGTGCTGGAAGAAGTACTGATGCTGCTGAAAATGTTGTTGCAAACCTTGCAACAATCAATATCCAGGAAGTTGATGAAGATGAGCTGTATGGAGATCTACCAGACATTTCTGCCAAAGTCTGAGTTGATTTAGAGACTTGAGGAAGCACAACTTATGGGAGAGCTTCGTGCAAGTCTTTTGTGGATGCAATTGTATACTTTATACAGTGATATCAAGTTCCTTGTTGTGTAACTCTAAGTACTCTTGTTTTTTTATAATTAGCTCTGTTAGTTAGTTTATATTTCCGATAAACAATATTATATTAGAGTGATAGGATGTTTATTTAAGTTATTTCTATTTTAAATTGTAATTTGAGTGAGTAAACACTATGTTACTCATTTTGTTTGAATGAGCATATGTGATGATGTTCATTTTGTTTGAGTGAGCAAATATTTGTTCATTCTGTGGTGAATTAACTTATTGTTATTCATATTGATTTTAGTGATTCAACTTATAGTTATTCATCTTATTTTTTGACTGTTTTGCTACACAAGTGTGAAAAGCTAAGTGTACAATATGTTGTTAACCTCTATTGTACATACATCACTGACTTATATATTGAAAAATATATACATCAGGTGTGTTGTAGTAGAAAGGTCAAATTGGGGGAGATTGTTAATGTTGCTGGTAATGAAGTATTCACTATTTACTTTGAAACAACATGAATTTTCCCTTTCTTCTCATTAACTAACACTTTATGATCAAATGTTGTTTTAGATGTTTTGACATGCAGGTTGAAGATCTAGAAGGATCTACAAGAATCTGGAATACTCGATGTTACAATGAAGGTGTTGAAGATCTAGAAGGATCTACAAGAATCTGGAATACTCGATGTTACAATGAAGGTTGCAACATTGGTTGCAACATAAAGCGGTTACAGGTTCAGAAGGTTCTACAAAGACCTACAAGAGACTACATGTTTCAGGCTATTCCAGATCGGTTTGGAAAGATCTAGATCAGGCGGTTGCAGTCAAGATCATCAGAATAAAGATAAGATTATGGACGGTTGAATAAAAGATCATGGAGGAAGTTACATGAGAAGTTATTTTAGGATGAAGATTTTCATCTATAAATAGTGGCCGAAATCTTCAATGCCAGATTGTGGAATAATCGAGTACACCTACTCTAGTGTCAATCCTGAGTTCAAAGGTGATAGGACAATTATTTCAACTTTTATGTTATGCCTAGAATTTTAGTACATCTCACATAATTTGCGATCAATCATATATCTTTAGATAGTGAGATCATCGATATAGTGAGAGATCAACTTTGACGGTGTATAGTTTATACACTTAGCCAATTTAGATTTATAGGTGAACCGAGTCTTATTTCCGTTGTGAACGATTTTACTCGTCACACAATTTTTGTATCACTAAACTTATTATAGTAAACGTTTCGCCGTAAGGCTAACACAAGTTATTTTGTATAGTTTGTGTTAAAAAGTTATTCCATTTGCAATCGTGTGTTTTAGTCTTCCGCTGTTTTGTTCTAAATTTATACTCTATTTTCCAGATTGTTGTAGTTAGTGTTTTAACATTCATTACAACATCTACACTTAAAACACACGACACACCTTCAATAGTTATGATTTCAGTAAGAAAAATAAGTTTTTTATCAACGTGATATACTGTTTAATTTGGAAGTGCAAGTGTATCTCATATTCTCATGTCACACATTTCATAGGCCTTTGCTAGAGATAAGTTCCTCTATGTGCGGATCCCCTATCTCCAGTAATTTATACTTCTATCTTCCGTCCTACGAGATAAATATTCAATACTTAATTTTTTTTCAGTGGACCTGATAATTTGAATCCAATCCGATTAACTAACTCCTATATGAAGATAAATATAAAATGAGATATAAAAATGCAGGACAAAAAAGTCCGAGTAGGTTTTATATGAAAACGTTTCATAATAAGTTTAATATGAAATAGTTTTAGAGTATTATTAATTTTATTAGGAGTATCATTAAACCTGTCAGGGGTATCATTAATCTGAGTTCAAGAGAATTTAACACAATTTTTATGAACTCAGATTAATGATACTTCTGATGATATTAATGATACTCCCGATGAGATTAATGATACTTTAAAATTGTTTCATGATAAGCTTATCATGAACTATTTTCATATAATACTTTGCCAAAAAGTCCGGGTCTATTGGCTAGTGCCAGTGGATAGTCTTATGGTTCGACGTATATTATTTTATCATTTTTATTAAGATTTAGACTATGACTTTTTTAAAATTGTGTTTTTGTTGAAATTTTTTGTTAATTTGAGATCTGTGTTTCTATATATAAATTGTTAATATGAAGTATTTGAAAATTTTCCTTAAATTATGTGTGACGATACAACGAAAAAATTTATGCATGGGAAAATTTTCACTTGCAATTAATATCTAATATTATAGAGAACCTAGAATGACTTTAATAAACATATATATTTGGTTGATCTAATTCTTGTTTCAACACTACGTGAGTTATTGTATTCAAGTTTAATATTTGTCTCATATAATTAAATTTAGTCCATAATTATTTTTTATAAATAGATTGAGAGCTCAAGAGGTTCTGTAAAGGTCCCTATAGTACTTTCACGTCGATCAATTCTTTCAACTAAGCTTACACCGTACCTATTACCATACGAGTTAATTACGACAACACCACTCATCAATCTTGCATAAATATAGTATACAAGCGTCATGAAATTGAAAAAAAAATGGAATAAAAAGGAAAAACACTAAAGATAAAACCGTCATTTAAAGAAGCGTACGTTAAAATATACAGGCAAATAATGTTGGTGGTTATTTAATCATTGAACATCAGACTATATATTATATATAGAGAGAGAACAACCTGAAGACATGGTGACATGTAGTGATGTACAAGTTGTAACAATAATAATTAAAAAAAAAAAATTTAATTAAACCACCTCCAAAGACACCCCATGGTATTCATGATAATCATAATTCTTAAAAGTAATAGATATGTTTGGTTTGATAAATTGATTATTATTATATATGATCTTGACAAGTCGGATTAAGTAAGCTCATTATTCAATCCGAATTATTTATTCTTGCCATTGCAGGGTTTCTTCCAAAAATAATTTTGGGCTAATCTCGAGTTTCATACCATACAATCTACTAATTAAACGTTGGATTAAGTAGTATAAAATAATCCATACATACTTATCAAAATGTAAAAGGTGGTAGAAAAGTTGACCCAGAAAGACGATACCATTTCCAGAGATATAAATACGGGTACTGGTGCAAACATATGGGAAGGATCAGAGGATAATGTTAGATTATTTCAAGTGAGCCCCCAGCACCCCCATGGCTTTATTTTATATATGTAATAATTAGTTGTTTTAATAATATTAATGTCGATGATAGAGTACATATTTTATACTTCTTCACTAAAATTTCATTTCGTGAGACGAATACAATTATTGTTAGGTTAGATGTTTTTAAATGAAAATAGATCAAATAATTTATTTACTACTTAATTGGAATTTCGTTTTACAAAATGAGATTTGTGAAACAAAGCTCCTACTCTTTCTGCGAGACCTCTTATACAAGACATTTTCTTTAATTATTCAACGGAAGAATACAAAATATGTCCATCAAATTAAGGGTAGCGAAATTTGCCGTTATTTTTCAAATTCATTGACAAATTTAAGATGTGCCGACACAGTGCTTTATTGACCAATTTCTGGCGAACTGAAGTCCCACCTACATATTAACATGACCGGCTAACAGAGATAAACAATTTGATATATATCTTAGACACCAGAAACTAGTTGAACATATTTTTGTCGGAAAAAAAACTGCGAATGACATGAAACGCTAAAACTTAAATTCATAGTTAAGTTGTGATAATACAAAATGAGAAATTGAAGGTACAGAGTTAACGGATTTGGAGAGGCGAATTGATGGAGACGAGATCGTGATAACGATCTGGAATTATTATACGAAGATTTGGAAAAAAAAATATTATATTTTATTTGTTATTTTATTTATAATTAGATTAGATTTATTTATATATTTGATTATTATATTTCTTGTCCTTTAAATCGTCTAATATTATAAATAGGAGCTATGTAATTCATTATTATTCGGTATTTTATGAATTAAAAATATTGGGTTTTATCCCTTTTCCCGTGTTTAATTTGTATTATTCCAGTATTCATATCGAATCAATGGATTATCACGTTTAATCATGTTTGCGCTGCGTCACGAGTTAATTATTTGAAAATTAGGTTTTCAATTTTTTCTTCAAAATTAAGCTTAAATTGCAAAAAATTGATAAATTAGAACATAAATTACTACCCCTAACACGAAGGCATATTTTACAATCTTCCAATATATTATTTAAGAATAATTATTTTGTGCATTTGGTTGAAACTGTTTATACTAAAAAGTATGATTCACTCAGCTCAATTGTTAGGTGGATGCATTATACTCTTGGTGATACGAGGGTAAGCGATTATTTAATCCCCAACCACCCACCCAGTGGAGCCTTGTTAATTGAACCCAAACATGAATAAATGCTTTCTTGATGCAAACACTTCCATTATCCTTTGCCCCCACCCTGCTGCTATCTGCACATGATCACTAGAAAGCATATAATTACCTCTTCTGACAAATACTATTTATTGCAAAAATCCTGAATCTGCACCTCTATTTCACAATTTTAATTAATTATTAGAGAAAACCGAGTAGCTAGTGCTGTAATGACTCCAACGCGAAACATCAACATGAATGTGTTGCGTTCGTTATTTAATGGTCGAACATGTTTACAAACGGTACACGAATGATGGGTAAGTTTTCAGTGCACCTGGTGCACCATGCAATTCAAGTGTGTACGTTTTTAAAAAGTTATCTTTATTATTACCGAAAGGTTATCCTTATTATTACTGAAAATTTCCCTTTTATTAAATGCACTTTTCGATAATAGAGATAATTTTTCAGTAATAATAGGGAAACTTTTCAAAAATACATTTGAATCGCACGATAAATCTAATGCATACAAAACTATGTCTATGAATATATATTTATGTGACGAATAAATATTTTGACGGGTAACAACCTCTCACCTGTTAAAAATGTTCATAATATAAAATTGAAATCGTAATATTAATTGAGTAATACAATTACTTTTACAAATTAATACTCATAACATATTACATTGATATTGATTTATAAGTGTAATGATATCACTAAATAAATGTAATAATATATATTGAATTAATGCAATTGCGTCAATTTCATACTAGTATAAATAAGTTTCACGTGAAATTGTTTGATATTTCAAGCGTATATATTCATAGAAGGGATAAAAGTATTTGATTATGAACATCGAACTCAAATAAATAAATTTTTATTTTAATAAATTCAAATGTAAATTAAACATGATTTAGATGTAACTAAAGTATGTCGTTTGTGAACTACTCGTTCGTTTGGGCTCATTTAATAAAGCTCGTGAATATAAACAAATAAGCTCAGTCTCTGTTATGAAATAATAAAATGGTGGATGTCCTTTTGATTACTCAAATAATTACATGAATTATGGGGTGTCTTTTTGCTTTCACAATATTAATGCATTTATTCATTTGGACTACAAAGGATCCTAGAAGGATCCATGCATGTGTATAAATAGGTGGTGTCACCCTCATTTTGTAAGCATGAAAGAGTTGATCAATTACAATTTTATTCTCCCTATATTTCTTCACCTTAACATTTACTTCTTACATTGTCATCTTGTTTTCTCTTCATATTTTTATTTGTTTCACAACACGTTATCAGCACGATTTTCTACCTTGAGCAATATTGAAGATATTCAAGCAAGAGTATATTATATACTTAATCAATTTTGAGGTAATACTTTTTCCTTTCTTTATTTGTTTTTAGTATGGCTAATCTCACAAAATTGGAATTTGCACCTCTTGATTTAATTAAGATTATTTTAGTTCTAATGAATTAAGAGTCATAATATTTGGATTTCTTATTAATTTAATGGAATGAAACAAAACGCATTTAAATACTTGGATATTCACATATAATGAGTATTGTATGAAAAAAAATAGTAATGACAGGAGTCCTGCATGGGATGATCGAAAGTTTAGTGTACTTAGGATTAGTGTTTTGTGTAATTTTAACTTGTTTGATATATACAAACTCGATATACTTGATACCATTGTGGTATCATGTTTAATATTAATAACTTTCAAGAATTTTTAAGATTAAGAAAAAAAAAATATGGTTGAGTCAACTTTAATGGTTAAAAGAAAGAGTTTTCAGTAAAGGTAATTAAATTTTATATTTTTGATAATTAAACTCTAAATGTTTTCTTTTGTAATAATATAAATGACGGTTTGATATGTATATCTTATATAACTTTCAATTGAAATTATATTAATTGAGATTATTGAATGTCTAATAGTACCAAAGAAGTTATTTCCGTTCATCATAATAGAAAAAGATCCACTTATATTTTCTGGGTGATCTAAAAGAAAAGGACGACCACCTGAAGATGGTCATCCACTATGCCAAAAATGACTTACAATCACGGGGAAAAGACAACGGGTATCGATTCTGACCGTTGTCTTAAGTGTTACGCCCGTGGTCTTAGGTATTCCCGTTGTCTTAAATTCAGGGTTCGCAACATAAGACCACGGGGATAAGCCCCTGTTGTCTTTTCCCGTGGTCTTAACTCAGTCTCGCAACATAAGACAACGGAGATTAATCCCCGTTGTCTTTTCACGTGGTCTTAGGTATTTTTATTTATTTTGTAATTTTTTTATTTGGTTAATTATTAATAGTATAAAAGGGACACTTCGGAAAAAAAAATTCACAATCTCTCATTTCATCCCCACCCACGCGAACGTTCTCGTTAGACCTCGATCGTGTTCGTCCACCACCACCACCGCCATCGTCCGTCGCTCAGCGTCTCCTGCACCACCGTTGCTCAGCACTGCCTCCACCGTCCCTCAACACCGTCTTGTCTGCCATGAATTCCTTCGTCGTGAACCGCCGGCTTCGTCCACCATCATGAATCGCCGGCTTCGTCCACCGTCGTGAACCGACTGCTCGTCCTCCACTATGAATAGCCTAGGTCGAATTTTTCCCAGGTAATTAAGCCCTAATTTTGCCCTAGCCCTGGATCTCTCTCTCTCTCTGTGTGTACAGTGAATTTGTGATCTCTGTGTGTTTTATTTTTTTGACGCGTCTATTACACCAAATCGAGATTAATCCTTTTATAATACGAATGAGTAGAGGTTGCATTGATGATTTCACACTGTTACAAAGTTGCATACTATGCTTTTCCCAATGTTACAAAACTTGGAAATTCGAATTGTTAATGAAACTTAATGGCCAGTAAAATAAAAAAATGTTGATTCCTTAGCCTGTTTCATTTTAGGATTTTTCAAAAGCCCTTTGTTAGATTTTTTTCTTTTTCGTTTTTCATATACCGTGATTTGCGGTGTTGGTTGTTTTATGTGTATGGGTTTTAATTTTGGTCTTGATTTATGAATGTTTGGATTTTCAGATTGTTGGATTGTTGTTGGAGAATGGGGCTGATGTGAATTCAAGAAATTACTGTGGACAGGTAGAGGAATTTGACATGACCCCTTCAGAAATTGTAGATACTCTGTTTAAACAAGTAAAAAATGAGCCTTGGTTCACTGAAATCTGTAATACAGCTTCCTTCATTTTGTCTTATATAAGTTATAATAATAAGATATGCTCTTTATCGGTTGATATTTTCACTGTCCCTTATGATGCATTTTCACTTAAAATACGTTTGATATCAGTAATAAATGGATCTTAGTGATTGTTATATTGGCGCTACTGCTTATTAAGTGAGTTGGAATCGCGAGGTTTATGATAAATTTTCTTTTGCTATTTCTATCTTAGACTTATTTTAGCTCCCAACATTATTAAAATGATTGTTTTCTGCTCTAGATATACTTGATTTATATATGTGATATTTCATTCATCCTTCTTGTTTTGGACATTACATGCTTAAAAATTAACATCATACAAAAATAAAAATTTTGGGGAAGATTGTTGTTTCCTTTTAGAGATGGTGGTCTTAGTTTAGTTGTATGTTTATATGATGGTTAGTCTAAAACCAAATCAGATGTGATTTTGGCATTTTTAACTGAATTTGGGATTATTTAGTGGGGAAATCTTCTTTGAAGAACTGATGATTTCTTTGCTAAATCATGGTGTTTAAATGTCAGTTTTGTTTCTGCGGATAGCCCGATTCATTTTAGGATTTTAGCCCGATTCTCTCTGAATGGTCTATTCTTTGGAAGAACTCTTTTGTCTGCTTTTCCCGTGAAATGTTGGATTAATAGCAACAGTATGACATTGCATTAATAATTGGAACTTGTAGATACCTTAGACTGAAAGTGTTACCCTGTTTTTGGGATTGCAACTTATTATTGGAGTAGTTTCACACATCCTAATTAATTGTTTCACATTCTTTGACACCTGCTTATGCTTTCATTCATGGAAAGTTATACTATACATAATCCAACTCTAGCCGCAGTAGAACAAAATATTATATAAGAATAATAATGTTAATTAGAGCTTGAAAGATGGTTGCCTTTTTTCTAAAGGTCCACGATTGAGATTTACCGCTTCTTCAAATAAATATTTTACCTAATGTATTTATGAGGGAAACTAACTGCATGGTTAATAAAAATGGATCATTATTATTAGTTCTCCTTATTGGGCCTTGTTGTGTATGTGCGGAAACGATAAAAATTAAATACTAATTTAAGTTTAGACAAGAATGGTCATATGTGAGTGTGTCGGTAGTCTGCTCATATTAATTTATAACTAAGTTAGCTAGAAACTGACCATTAAGCTAAGTTAGCTAGAAACTGACCTTCCAATTTATAACTCGGCCGGTCTGCTCATAATTTTGATAGTTAGCTACATATACTTCCTAATTAATCCTCTATTTCAATTTGGTGTTTCATCTTATGTTTTATTATCTTTAATGCGTCAAGTGCTAATTAGTGATGATTCATAATGTCATTAATATGTATGGTGTGCATTAAAGGTGTTAGGACAAAAGATACACACAAACTTGTTTGCGACGTGGTATTCCAAATTTAAAAAATATACTAAAGCATGCAAAAGCTTTGTACTCTCACATCCGGACATTCCAATGTTTGGAATACATACGGAAGAGAACACTATGAGCAAAAGCTTCGCAGATCGAATTGGTGAGAAACGGGTTGGGGAAGCATGCATTCGTCCCTGGTCCCCCATTAAAGTACACTTTCCAGGGGAACACTCATCCTCATTTTAGACTAAAGTGTTTTATCTTTCTGAAGAAATAACAGTGATTGGACATGGCCAAACTGCCCAGCTTTCATTAATGAATTCTGCATATGTACATCGACTAATCATCTGAAAGCACTTTTTGGAAGCTGAATGAGTGCTATTATGGTGAAATCTTGATGAAAAGGGAGATTGGAGTAGTTAAAATAAAAAAAAAATTGCAAGGTATAGAGAAGGTAGGGAATGAACCCCGACATGCATAATAGGGCTTCAAATCCATTTTTATAATTATATAGGCTTTTTTTGTTGTTATTATAAACAAAGAATACTGTGTGTCCATATAATAACAAAGATTATTGTGCGTCAATTGGGCATGCAACTGGTTCGATTTTGATTCAGTTTTTGGAAGCTGAATGAGTGCTATTATGTTTTACTGTAATATTATATTGAATTTTGACAGTTATATTTCATTAGATTGTTGAATTGAATGAAACAAGTTTACTGAATTTAATATCAAATAACTTAATATCAGCCTAGAGTCCAAGTCGACTATCGGTGTCGAGTTTTGCAACAAGAAGCTTAATTGTTGATGGGAAAGTGATTAAGGCTCAGATTTGGGACGCAACTGAGCAAGAGAGGTAACAATTTTTTTGTTTTTAATAGCCGTTTATCTAATTCTCTTATCTATTGAGTGTGTGCATGTGTGTTTATTTGTGCTTTACTGTTGGCTGGTGTTAAGTGTTAACTATAAATTGCTTTGAATAATCTTCTAAAAATTAGCTCATCGTCTTTGTAAAGCATGCACTATAAAGCCTGGAGTAAAAATCTATGTGGTAGTCAGCAACTGCGGATATTCTCTTAGATAAATAATGGTGTAGAAGTGTACAGATTGGTAAATATAAATGACTGATTTATTTACAATCATGTGCATTGTTTCCTTATTTTAAGGTCTTTAAGAGAAGTTACTGTTTAAAACATATATTTTCTATTAAAAATATAATTTATAATTTAAAGTTAAATCATAGTTTTAAGTATTTGTTCTAAGCATAATGTATGGCTGTCCAAAGTCTAAACTGGGCCAATAAAAACCATGTTGCTGGAAGAAGAAATTAGTGGAACAACTGATTTCTTCTACTAAAAAGTTCAGCAATTACTGTGAAATTAATTTGAGCGGAAGTACTGTGAAATTCATGTGAATGTGTTTAATATATATATATATCTACTACCGAACTTGGCTACTCCCAACCTTCCAAATTAAAAGCCACTACTAAATATACATAGTTTTTTAGTATTTTATTTCTGTAATTTTATAAATGAGGTAGGATTGAAAATCAAATTATTCAATACTCAATTCGAGATTATTTGGTAAAACTCGTTCGAGCTCAATTCGAAATAAATATCAAATAAAGTTAAAGCTCGATTCGAACTCGATAACTAAAATAATAATAAAACAAGTGTAAAAATATTAAACTATTTAAGGTCGACTCGTGTTAAATTCGATTAAAGCTCATCATTTGAGCTCAACTTGTTTAGTAAATATATCTATTTTTTTCATTTAATTTGTAACATGTTGTTGTATTTTGTTGCTAATTTTTACTTATCACTACAATATTCTTTGTTCTTATATTGCTAATTTATTCTTTGTTCTTATATTTGCTAATTTTGATGTGGTGAATGATTTTTTTATTTTTTGTAGGAATGATGTGGCTTGGTATAGAAGGCGAAACATGGAAGGAGATACATTTAGAACTAGTGTTTAGGTTCTTGTATTTTTTATAATATATCCACAAGCTACATTATCGAATTATAAATTGTTATATTATCAAAAAAATTATTCTTGATATATTATAAAGTTTAATAATATATTGAATATTAATTTAATTAGAAGTTCATAATATATTTGTTTATTATCTTGTTATTAGTTAAAATTATGTAAAATTTTGATATTGAAAAAAAAAAAAACCTATAACAACAGGTTAGATAGAAATGACCACGGATTTCCACCGTTGTAGTAGGAATTTACGACAACGGGAATTCCCCGTTGTCTTAAGTGTTTTTCCACCGTTGTTGATGGGCTCGTTGTCGTAGCTCTAGACTTTTGACAACGGTGGACGCCCGTTGTCGTAAAACTTTAAGACAACGGGTTTATGAATTTATAACAACGGTGGAAATTCGTTGTTGTAAATGTTTAAGACAACGGTTTTTTAAGAGTTATGACAACGGGGAATCCCCGTTGTCTTAAGTGTTTAAGACAACGGTGTAAAACTCGTTGTCAAAAGTCTGGAGCTACGACAACGAGCTCATCAACAACGGTGGAAAAATACCTACGACAACGGGGATTCCCCGTTGTCGTATCCCTTTTCTGGCATAGTGATCCTTCCAAAAGCCTAGAATGATTGTCTCCACCTACATCTTCAAGATTTAATCTGTTAATAAATATAATTCGGTTACCTTCTAAAATACTTTTGAATTAAAGTTATGTGGTGAAACCACAATGATACTGATATACTAGAGAAAATATTCTCTACTTTTCATGTTAAATATGCTTCTACAGCAGCAATATTGAGAAAATGAATTTAAGATTTCATTTACGAGAAATGGTGAAAGTCTCTAGTTGAATCATCAAAATCATATTTGAATTTGAAGTGCAAAACACGAAATTTTCAGCAATGTTTATATTATTTCATATTTGATGGGGTATATGATCTACTTTGTTCCAACCATGATTCTTACTTGTTTAATATATTTGATATTTCATGTTTAGATCACTTAAGATCATACTAGAATCATAAGGAAAATTTGATGTATGCACTATAGCTCCAACTTCGAAAATGACATGCTTGAACAAGAACTAAGTTTTATAGTTTTAGTTGCATGCAACTGAAAATAATTTTAAATATTGTTATATTTATGGTTTAATTCTTCCAAATTTCATGTTAGCATGTTTGAGAATAATCTTGTCTGATTAGACTTAATTTTCGTAAATCATGCATAATAAAAATAAATAGAAGTTGATCTAGAGCCAAACAATTCGATTGATTTCTATGAAGCATGTACTGACATAAATTTATTTTCTTTATGGTTAGGAACACAATATAAATGCACTATTTAGTTAGAATTCTTGACTAGTACTTATATTTCTAGTTTATGTTCTTACTGAAGAAAAATGAATGCTATATACTGGGACTAAATAATGATGGTAATATTTGTTTAGTTGATTATTCTTCTACACACACCATACTTAAAGTAGAAAATATTTTCTCACCTAGAAAAGGGGAAAACGAATGTTAATACTGTAAATGGTAGTGCAAACTTGAATTATGGCTCTAGAAGAGCCACTATTTTTCTCCCTGAAAGAACTACGCATGTTATATGTAATACACTATTGTCTCTCATGTCTCAAATTCTTTGAGTTTTAGAGATCAACCGATAAAGGAAATCATTTGGAAAATAACATTGAATTTCCATATCCTTGAACAAAAGAATGCAAACTGAAGTTCAAAGGATTATACATTTGTATCCAGTTGCAAATCAATTACTGGATGCATTCAGTGACTCCAAAAGAGTTACTAAATCACATATTTCTGTAGAATATGTTCCGAAGAAGATTGATGTCCCTGAAGGACAAATACCAAGTGATAATGAACCCGAAGCACGCTTGAAGAGTGAAAGACCTCTCGGTTGAAAGATAAAAATCCTAAAAAAAAGGATTAAATAAATGTGAGGAATCAAAGAAAAATGAAGGACTCACACATAGTGAGAAAATTTAGCCTCATGAAGAGGTTGACTCTAAAGATGATGCTCCTGAAGAGCTAAAATCTGAAGAAAATAATTACTCCCCTATATAACTAGTGTGTTTAAAATAACAATCATTTCCCATCTGCGAATATTTAGTTATGTTAGTATATGTATCACCACCACACAACAAACCTAGCAAATCAGTTGGCTAATTGCACATGTGATGAAGATCATTTCCCGGCATTAGGGGGAGAGAAGAATCCAATAATAAATGCCGAGAAATTTCCCTGAAGGAAAAATATCTTCAATATTTAAACCCACACACTAGTCGAATTGAACCGGAAGTTCAAAAGATAATGAATTTGCAATATTAAGTAAATAATCTACCATATGTGTATATCAATCATAAATGAGTGACTACGTTGCATATACCTGCAGTATATGCTCTATAAAGTATAGAGGTTCTAAGGAAATCAAGTATATTTATTTATACGTCAGCAGCGTAAATGACCTCTAAACATGAAATATATAAATCTGTGGTAAATCAAAGCTAGCTAAATATTAAGTCACTCCTGAAATCTCATGAAGAGATATGTCCCGAAGACAAAAATCCTAGTAATGAAGCACGTGCACAAAATAATCTAAATACTAGGATTGCGGAACGACCAGATCAAAATATTATGGGAAATAATGAAGATTTGGTTGATATAAATAAATACAAGAGAAACTTACAATACAATATTATCATTGTTGACAATATATTTGTGTCCACTATTGCTTTTACTATCATTAATAAAAATCTGGATCCAGTACTTACGTTGGGTGCCAGAAGCACTTTAACTAGGTGAAGAAGTATGAAGCAAATTGTGGCAAAGCTAGACTCGCTAAACAATATAAAGTGTTAATTTTATTATACATACACCCTGAAGTATGTATTTGTACAAAAATAAGAATGACATGGTAGTGAGATACAAAGTGAGATAAGTAGCTCAAGGGTTTTCGCAGAGACCCGATATTAATCAGACATATTCTCCTTTTATGTATAAAATATGTTCCGCTATTTAATATCTCTAGCAGAAAATATGAAAATTTGGGAATGCGTCAAATGATGCAATCATTGCATATTTATACATTAGTCTTGAAAATGATATGTATATGAAAATCCCTGAAGGATTCAGCATGCCTGAAGCGTGTAAATCAAATTCAAGAGAAGTTCATTCTACCAAATTGCAAAGGTCTTTGTATGGGCTCAAACAGTCTGGACTTATGTGGTATAATTGACTTACTGAATGTGTAGTTAAAGAAGGTTATACCAATGACTCAATATGCACATGTGTTTTCATAAAGAAAAATGTGTCAAATTTTATAATAATCGCAGTATATGTTGATGATCTCAATTTAATTGGGACTCCTGAAGAGCTCCAAAGTGCAGTTTCATATTTGAAGAAATAATTTGAGATCAAAGATTTTGGACAAACTAAATTTTATCTTGGTTTGCAAATTGAGCATTTAGAAAGTGGAATATTGGTCCACCAAACTGCTTATACCAAGAAGGTATTAAAACGGTTCTACATGGAAAATACACATCCATTAAGTACCTCAAAGGTCTTTCGGTCTCTTGATCCTAATAAGGATCCTTTTAGACCGCGAGAGGAGGATGAAGAAATTCTTGGTCCTGAAGTACCATATCCCAGTGATATTGGTGCACTTATGTGTCTTGCTAATTGTACAAGACCAGATATAGCATTTACATTAAATTTATTAGCAATATTTAGTTCATCTCCTACATGACGACATTGGAATGGTATAAAATATATTTTTCGCTAGCTACAAGGAACAATTGAACTTGGCCTATTTTATTCGAATAAATCTCGACCTGAATTACTTGGTTATGTGGATGCTGGGTATTTATCAGACCCACTTAAAGCAAGATCTAAACTGGATATGTATTTATATGTGGTGGTACCGCAATTTCATGTCTGTCTACGAAACAGTCGCTTGCCGCCACCTCTTCGAATCATGCTGAATCATAGCAATACATAAGGTCAGTCGAGAATGTGTTTGGCTAAGATCAATGACCAATTATATCCGAAAAAATTGTGGGTTGTCACATGACAATGAAAATCCTCCAATTGTGTTATTTGAAGATAATGCACCTTTTATAGCCCAGCTAAAAGGGGGATATATTAAAGGAGATAGAAAAAAACATATTTCACCAAAATTCTTCTTTAATCACAAGTTACAAAAGAATGTTGAAATTGATGTGCAACAAATCCAATCAAGTGATAATTTAGCAGATTTATTTACCAAGGCATTTACCGACGGCAACATTTAAAAAATTGGTGAAGCGTCTTGGAATGCACAGTTAAAGGATTTAAATAATATTTGAATCAGGGGGAGAATTATTGTAATAAGTAATATGTACTCTTTTTCCCTTCACTAAGGTTTTTTTCCCAATTGATTTGTTTTCCCTAGTAAGGTTTTTAACGAGACATTTTATTTGTGTGACAACGGACATCCAAGGGGGAGTGTTATGAAATAATAAAATGGTGGATGTCCTTTTGATTAATCAAATAATTACATGAATTATGGGGGTGTCCTTTTGCTTTCACAATATTAATGCATTTATTCATTTGGAATCCAAAGGATCCTAGAAGGATCCATGCATGTGTATAAATAGGTGGTGTCACCCTCATTTTGTAAGCATGAAAAAATTGATCAATACAATTTTATTCTCCCTATATTTCTTCACCTTAACATTTACTTCTTACATTGTCATCTTGTTTTCTCTTCATATTTTTATTTGTTTCACAACAGTCTCAATATTATTTACCTCCGTAATTCGCTAACAAGCTACCTCGTTAGTAATACCGTGAGCTAACTAGCAACTAGTACAAACTATAATTAATAATTTGACTTTAATATTCCATTAACACACTTAATATTTAAAAAAAAATGTAATTAAACTTATTTGATATAAAAATTATAGAATTTACTCTATATATATTATATATACATATACATATATATATTACCTTTAGAAATATATTTCCTCTGTCCCAAATCAGTTTTCACACTAATCTGGGCACATAAATTAAGTGAAGTCATATTTTTATAATGATAAAGTAGGAATTTTATGTCAAATCAACTTTATTTGTGAGGTTATGAATTATTTGTGTAAGAAAAGTAATGACACAATGAGTAAATAAGTGAGAATTTTGAGTGTAAGGGTTGTAAAAACTAATGTGGGACGAATAAAAAAAAGAAAGTGTGAAAAATGATTTGAAAAGGAGGAAGTATAATTTTACTTTTGTAATAAATTGATGAATGAGTGAATTTGTTGTCGATATTAATGAGCTCATTTAAGTTTGATTAAGCTCGAAAAGGATCATAAACCAATAATATATTCGATAAATAAATTCTAGTGACTAAAAATTCTAACATGTAGATATGTAGAATCAATTTACTTTGGCATAATGTATAAATAATCCCCAAATTATTAAATTTTATTTTCATGGACCCCTAAACTTATAATTTTTATTTTAAAAAATCTTTAAATTATATATCTTTGTTTCATTAGGCCCCTATTGAAAATTCGTTAGAAATACATCTTTTGTTGTAATTCGATATTAATGGCATTTAATTTGGTGGATTTGTAATATTTTAATGAAAAATTAAAAAAATTACATAGCAAAATTATTGAATTTTTTTTATCAAGAGCTTCGTGAAACAAGAATGAATAATTTAGTTACTTTAAAATAATAGTTTAAGGCCTCTCATAAAAAAAGGGATAGTTCATTATGCCATCTATTCATTTTAAATTCCTAACATATATAAAATGAACACTCGCTACAACAATTAATTAACAAACTTTCTTGTTTATTCTTTAAAAAAGAAATACTTTCTTGTTCATTATTTTTGCTAAAATTTAATTAAAAAGTATGAATGCACTAAAACTACCCTTCATTTCTCATCATACAGTACTGGACAAAATCTTTGATTTATGGTATAGTACTATACAAATGAATGATACATCAAGTTGGCTATACATCTGAATTCATAAAACATAATAATTTTGAATGATTATTTTTGCCACATGCTTGCTGCGTAACATGAAACATGGATGTATTGATTAGACCGTGGGCAAATCGCGGTGCAATAAATTAACAAGTTTTGTTCAGGTGATAATAAAAAATAAAAAAAAATCATGGTTAAAGGCGATAAAAGCCCCCCACATGATTCATCTGAAGAGGCGCTTACTTAACAACTCTTCGATAGTAATATGAATGAGTTTGAAAATTAGTGTAATTAACATGGTTCATTAGAACAAAATCACTACCTCTCCTCCTAGGGCATAGATGGAAATAAATTTTCATTCTCAATACCATTGAAGAATTGTTAACCAAGCGCCTCCTAATTCCATTTATGATCAACATTTGAAACTCTTCTCGTGGTAAAAACTTTTAGGCAAAAATTCTTTCATATTATAAAAGATCACGGACGGATCCATAATTTTTTATGGCGGAGCACAAAAGAAAAAATATAAACGTATAATATATAATGAAATTTTTTATACATAACAACTCATGTCTATTACTCCTGGAACATGTATAGTGTGAACTTCTTCATATATAAATTATTTTCCATTACTTTTCAGTAGAACAACTCATATTTTTTAATTATAAACAATCAATATTCTTTAGTGAAACAATTCATGTCCTTCATGCCCCTCAAGATATACAATTTAGTGAAAATTTGTACCCTCCAAAACTAATACCCTTTAATTAAAACAAATAATATATTTTAAAGAAACAACTCATATCTTTCAAAATAGTTCAAACCAGTCTCACTCTATATTTTGAGTTACTCTTTCCGCCCCAATATTGTTTGTACCCCAACCCCATAGTTAACACTATTTTTAAGAAAGAGATGTAATGAACAGAGTGTTGAAGATTAATTTCAAAAATTTTAATTAACAAAGTAAATAAATTGATTTATTGGTGTATTTTTGGATTCCAAAAATAAAGATAATTTTTGTAAATATGCAAATATTTTGAGAATTGAATTTATGAAGTAGTTTTTTTTTATGGTGTGCAAACAACAATCATGAGACGCTCAAATCGGACAAATATATATATATATATATATATATATGCATAATTGAATAAATATCAACACTTTATATATATATATTTAAAAAAACCTATGAAAAAGTCTAAGAGTAAAATAAAATAAAATTGTGGGGGCACATGCTCCCAAGGTGGGACACATAGATCTATCACTGATTATGATTAGAGCTGTCAAAACGGGCCAAGAAGCTCAGTTTTAAGGATGGGCCGGACCTCAAAATAATAAGCCCGAAAAGAACCGGACTTTTTTGGCCCGGCCCGGTAGGCCCAGCGGGCCGCTAGAGCTCGGGCTGGGCTTGGCTTGTCCCGATGGCCCAATTTGGCCAGATTGATTTTTTTATTTTTAGGATTTAGGGTAACACTTCAACTCATCTCTAGATTCTCTACTGTCATTTGAGATTTTTTTCATGTTGATTTAAGTTTTTACTTTGTTGACATTTGATTAAAGGTCATAGAATTGTTGAGCACGTATTCATGAGGTTTATTTGTTTATGTGAATTTTCATGACCTTTTTCGCATTTTCCCTGGTTTTTTTTAACCTCAGTTATTTGATAAATATCTTAAAATATTTTATTCTTCTTTAGCTTACATCAAATATTACTTAAGATTAAGATATCACTTATATTGTTTATGGATATTGTAACTGCAAAATTCGTTTTATTAATATAATAAACACGAATATCGTTTACAACTTGAATTTAATCAGATCGAACCGAAATATTTGTGCGGGTTCTTGACTCTAAACTTATCCTCTGATTCTTCTCTTCAGTTGACTTTGACTTTGATCGAACTTTGACTTCGATCTTCGGCTTGAATATTTATAACGTTAATCCAAGGGTGAAAACAACTTGTTTTGGATTAAGCATTGTTTCTGGATGAACGCCTTCAAATTTGGTGAAGAACGCTCCTTGAATCTTCGAATGCAAACGCCGGATCCGAGGGACTTCGAGCCTTGATCTTCGATCTGGAGCTGCTTTAGGAGGATTTGGGCGAAGAACGGCGAAGAACGTTGAAGAACGCTCTTGGAGTTTTCTTCAAATCTTCAAAGGTAAATGCCGGATTGAAGGATTTTAGAACCTTGATCTTCAATCTGGAGCTGCTTCTGGCGGATTTAGGCAAAGAACAGCGAAGAACGGCGAAGAATGTTCTTGAGGAATCTTCGAATCTTCAAGTAGAAAACACCGGATCGAAGGGGCTTCGGGCCTTGATCTTCGAACTTGAGCTGTTTCTGATCACTCTCCACGAAGAACAGGGAAGAACGCTTTGAGTCTTCAAGAACGGTTGCAGAGGATTCGCTGGTTGATCGTCTGGATGCTCGTTCGCTTCGGTTGTCTTGTCGTCTTGGTTGTCGTGGTCAAATTAATGAGAAAGGACCCTATTTATAGGGTGAAGGTTGAGAAACCTTCCTTTCTTATCTTGCCACGTGGCGCCGCCTGATTAGCCCGTGCCATTTGATTGACGTGATTTGCGAATTAATTTAATTCGCTTCTATTTTAACGAAATATCATTTAATTCTCGTTCTTATGGTAAATATGGCGTATTTATTACACAATATGAGTATCGAACACTCATTTAATTTGTTCGACTTGTACCGTGTACATTTAATATCAAATTAACTATTTAATTCAAGAATTAATTTAATTAAATTCTAAAAATAAAATAGTTATTTTATTTGATATTAATATTTGACTTGTAGACGTGTCACCATTTAATTGAGTGCAAATTTAATTTGCTTACAAATGCCCCCTCGTGTTTTATTCACGGTCATTTCTGGACTTGATGTGAATGAAGCACAAAGTTAATTTCTCCATATTTCTCATTTCAAGGAAGGCTCAACAATTTGATTTGGCCCAAAGGAATATTTTAGACTTTGTATGAGAGTCCAAAAGTCAATGAAAATGGGCTGCTTTTTTTATTTGGCCCAAAAATAATCATCCATGATTTCTTATAAGGCCAATGTTAAATACAGTCCTTTGTTTGATGAATACAACCCCACCCAAAAAATTGTTCGAAATTTTTTTCCGAAAAATGTAACAATTTTCGGAAATTTTTTCCGAAAAATCATAAGTTTAGTGTTTTTTTTTTAAATTTTCGGAAAAAATTTCCGAAAATTGTCAAAATTTTTGGATTTTTTTTCCGAACATTTTTTGGTGGGGTGGTATTAACAAAATATAGGACTGTATGTAACCTTGGCCTTCTTATAACCCAATTATTAATTTTATTTTGTTGGCCCATAGGAAGCCTAACAAATTTTAAATTTGGTCATGAATTGGCAGGTTTAGCACAGGCCCAAAGTGCTCTTATTTTTAGCAAAAAAATTTTTTTTTTTAGGTGGCTGAAAGTTTGAGTCACAGCCCTTTTTTTTTTAATTCTCCTCTTACACTTAATGGGCTCAGCTTTTCTTTCTTTTCTGAGGCTAAACGAAGAAGGGTATTGCTGAGGCCCAAAAACACTCCCTTTCTTTTTTTTAGTTAACTCAACAAAAGAAAGTATTCTTCTCTTGGGTAGAGAAATAGAAGAATTCGATGTAGGTCCAATTTTAGCCCAATAACAATTTTTATTGTATTGGCCCAATCAAATAGCAGATTTTCAGCAAATTAAGAGACCAGTCAGCTCCAAATATCATGCCATTTTTCCATTCCGGGCACTCATTACACCTATAAAAAAGAGTTCCATTCTTCATTCTCAATCCACATGACAACAGAACAGTAACAAAACGAACACATATATCGAACAAGAAAGGCATTGAGGTAAATATTATAATGCGCAAAAAAAACTCTATGCCCAGTGTGTATTTGTACTTTCTGCAAACTAACATGACTTGAATTCCTTCTCAACAGATCAATACAACCTTCAATTTGAAAAAAAAAAAAAAAAAAACGATTCATCAAGACTTCTCGAAGGTAACTTCTCGTGCTTTTAATTTTATCTTTATCACCTGTATCTTTTTCTCTTCTCTTTTGTTTCACATACCTGGGCAGTGTATTGCAAAATTCCAAGAGGCCAAACCTTTATGCCGGTATTCGTCACGACATTCATGCCGGCGAATATTGATTTCACCCAAATCGCCTGCCCATCCAATAGTATCACCCAACTACCGGTTTCGGCTTTTTTGGATCAATACCGCTACAACTACCGGCTTCAATCTTCCAAGCATTTTATCAAACAAGTTGCGGGCGTGGCGTGAGAAGGCTGATTGAGCTTTGATTTGTGTGCTAGAGACCGAAAACAAGCACAGGAGTTACGGACTTCGACGATGGCTTCGGCCAATTTCCTGTATCAGCGGGTGAGAGCGACGGTTTTCGGCTGAGGCAGAGGAGCAACTCAGACGGCGGCTGGCGGGATTCTGGACGGAGGCAATGTGCACGGCGCTGGCGTGACCTACGGCGGTGCGATTTCAGACGAGCCTCCATGGCGGTCTTCCCGACGGTGGCTCGTGATTCGATAGTCTCCCGGAGGTATCAGATCGGCGGCGGTGCAAAGCGTCGGCGATTCGTGAAGCGGCGGCGGCGTGGAAGCCTCGGGCGCGATTCTGGCCAGAGGCGTAATGGTGCGTAAGCGAGGCGGGAGATTTGGGCGACTACGAAGCGACACTGGCTCCAAGCACGGGGCGATTTCTAGTGTGACGAATGCGACGGGCAACGATAGAGGCGTGATGCGTGAAGGCTTCCAGTGCTATAACTTCAGGCGAGCGGCAGGGGTGATGTGCGGTGGCTTCAGCGCTGGGGACTCGCAACCCAGACGACAGCAAATCTCCGAGCAGAGGCGTCGCACGTGGAGAGTCCAGGCACGACGGCTTCAGGCGCCACGACTTCGATCTCCCTGTGCGTCGGACGATGGTGACCGCTCACAGAGGAAGAGATGTGGCGACTTTTCCGATCTATGGCGGTCGAGAGTAAGCGGGGCGCGAGACGGCTTCAATCTTCCCTCACGGCGGTGCTCGATTCAAGCGCGGCGCTCGATTTTCGCGGTGAACTTACGGCTCGGTAGCGGCGCTCAGGCGACAACTGCTTTGTACAGCGCTGGAGGCGTGATGGTGGCTTGGCCGGTGCAATCCGGAAACGGCAATGGGATTCTCGATTCTTCTGTGACGGTGGCCAACCGGCGGTGGTGGCTTCACGAAGGAGGCACGGGAGCAGTTGCAAACCAATTTCTTTGGGCTCAAGAATAAAATTTGGGCCTCCCTTTAAATTACATACTAAGAGTTTAATGAATTTTGACTTTTTAACTCTTATATTTATATTTCTTAGTTAACTCAAATTGGGCTTCACAAATTCTTCTAAAAATAATGATTATTGGGTTTATTATTTTTCCTTTCCAGATTTTTTTTAAATGGACTGGAATAAATAATAACTGCCCATATAATCTATTTAAGTAATTTTTAAACTTCAGAAATTAAAATTTCATGTCCAATTAAATTACCTAATATTCTTGCCCCCATAACTTTTATTTCCGCCTTTTAACCCTTATATTTTTGCAGCTTCTTATCACCAACTCCATCATGGTTCACTTCAAAAATACCACGACGTCTACTAGCAAGCACTACTTAGTGATTCTTGATGATGAGCACCAATCTCTCGAGAAGGGCATCCATTTGTGCGTTGAGAAGCCGGTCCTTGGGAATTACGCGGAGCCAATGACTCATATCAGCAATGAGTTTCGCCTGGAGGAGTGGTCTAAGGAGATTTCATCAAGCAAAACGTCTAAGGCCTGGGTGTTGAAAGCAGCGAATCACGAGAAGCCTGCTCCGAACAAAGTCGACTCTCTACCCACTTTAGGACGTCGCATCATGGATCATCAGACAAGATGGAGCGGCCCTTTAAAGTTCGCGGGAGAGTTCCACTACACCAAGGGATACTGGGAATGGACAGAAGACATTCTGAGCAGATGTGAAAAAGCTCTCCGGAACATTCAGAGTTATGACGCCGTTTTTGCATCACTACCTATGATTGCAACTCAGAAATCATCAAAGCTTTTTGCGAGGCGTGGTGCCCATCCACCAACACTTTGCTCACCACTTTCGGAGAAATGTCAATTTCGTTATGGGACATACATAACTCGACAGGACTTCCTTTGAAGGGCTGCATCTTTGACGAAGTGGTACCAGATGCGGTGGAATTATTCGACAGAACTGGTGAGTTCTCTGTCCCGCGAAGCTGCAAGCATCTTCTTCACGTCTATCATCTACTATGCAGAGGTGAGAGCAGTGCAAAAGTGTCTATTGCTCGGTGGATAAATTTTTGGTCAGTTAAACCGATAAAGCATCAACCACCCCTAACCCGCGTCGAGAAGAGGAAAACTACTCGTCCCAAGACTACTCACAATCCTTCTGGCGCGGTGCCCCTGCATAAAACATGGACCCTTGAGGAGTTATCGTCATTCAAGAGATTGAGTATTGACCGACATGCGCAGGAAGAGACGTATTTGGCCGCCTTTCTAGCATGTTGGCTCTGCACATTTGTCCTTCCTGATGAAGAAGATTTGATAAGACCAAGTACCTTCAAGATGGCGTGCTTAATGACAAGAGGGAAGGAGACCAGTCTCGCTATTCCCGTCTTGGCGAGCATTTACAGAGGATTAAACAACATCTCGAACAGATCAGACCCGTCTGAAGATCGAGGGGCTTTTCCGGTTCACTTCGTCTATGTCTGGATAGCCCAGTATTTCAAGACGCATTACATGGCCAGTCACAGGTTGAATAGACCTCCCATGATACTTTACTCTGGAGAAAACGACACTCGTTACTACGAACCTGGAGACGCTCGTAAGAGAATTCATAAAGGGGACCAAGTCGTATTGATATGCAATATTGAGAAAGACCAGGGCCTGTATGTGGACAATGGAGACGGGCGATGGAACACTTGGGGCTACTTCATAACCATGCGCTCCAACTTCTTTCCTAGGCGTCAAGGCGATCATTTCATCATTGAGCCTTACAGTCCGCACCGTTTTAGACGCCAGTTTGATTTCTATTAGGAAGTGCCGAGAATGTCGAAGATAGATGTTACCCGTGAGTGTTCATTGACAAGAAGCTTATTTTACTGGAAATGGTGTATTTCGCGTGGTACTCGCTCCAGAGTGTATCTTCCACCTCCTCCTCACACTGCAAGGAACTTTTCTTCACCAGAGTATAAGAGATGGTGGCATCAAGTCCATGGTGAATACTTAGACTCCCACATGAAGATTTTGACTGATCCAGAGCCCATTCCTGTGCAACGGAACGAAGTGGTTGATGCTGATGAAGTCAATTCACGTGATAAACGCAAGACTTCTCCGGATCAAACGATTCCAGCCTCAGCGTATGCTGCAACATTCCTTGCTGGGCCAAGTAAAAGGAAGAGCACCTCTCGACACTCAGGTGAAAGTCGAAGCGGTCAAGACGTCAACTGGAAGCACGTACAACAGACTTCCAAATCCCCGAGACTTGCGACAGATCCTGACACATCCCCCCAAAAGAACGTTTATTATCATTTCTTCTTTTCCATTTCTCTTTTACCTCATAATCTTTTACCGTCTTCCATCTCTGATTCTTTTCAGGCTAGACAAGAAGTGTTCGGCACTGAGGATGAAGGGAACAATTCGGATGAAGGAGAATCATCTTCTTCAGTAGCAGCCTTAGTAGCTCCTGTTGGACTTTCCGCATTCAAGCCCGTCAAGCCCTTCAATCCAACCAAGCCCATCGAACCCATGGCAGGTGTTGTCTCTGTCTTTAAAGGAGAAACTTCCGTTGAGAAGCGTAAACGAACTTACGTTTCAACCCTATGGAAGGACTCCTTGGAAAAAATTATACAAACTCCTATCGAATCGTTGTCTTCTATGTAGGAGGAGGTATCTTTTGTGATAGAAGAAATCAAGATATTCATCCGAGTTGATTCTTCCATCCTGGAGGAGCGTTTGACAGCTTTATTTGGCAAAGCTGATGTCTACGATGCAGCAAGGTCCAAGTCTACCGAGGGAGTAGCAAAAGAGACTCTTGCTTCACAGAAGATGGAAACAGTAAGTGCTCTTAATGTTTGTGAAGTGACAGAAAAGGATGAATCCAACAAGTTGGAGGCTGCTCGAGTAACATTGAAGCAAGTGGATAAGGAGCTTATCGAGTTATCCAAAAAGAGGAAGAGACTTGCTGAAGAATTGCAACAACATCAAGAATCTCTTAAGAGTGCCAAAGTTAAAACTCAAGCTGCTAAGGATGCCCTCCTTGTCATCGACAACACACCGATTTTGGAAGAAACCGTAACTGAAGAAGTAGTGAAGTCAAGATCGAAGTTGGAAGCTGCCTTGGAGGAAGGAGTTAAAGGACTTGGATCCTTTTGCTTAGATTTTGTTTAGGATTCCCCTTATGTTATCCCCCTTTTTATACCAACTTATTGGGTTTTGAATAAGAATTTGATCAACTTTATCTTTACTTTCCATGCTGCTTTTTCTTTTCAATATCTCATTTAAATATTAAATTCAAATAAGATAATTGAAACATGACTGAACTTAGAGAATTTCCTAAGTTGCCTACGTACCCCTTTGGTTTAAGAGGATCAAGTCATAACGTAGTTCAAAAAAGGTATGATTCGATTTGTGGGGGGGGGGGGGGGGGTAGAACACAGTTTAACCTTATGCTGGCCAGGAGGGACTATTCTTTAACCACTATAGACAAAGTGGGGTATTTGATTATTTAACCACTAGAAACACCCTTAGTAGGGTTAATTAACAATTTAACCGCATGTTTACCTTTGGTGGTTGTCGTTTATAGTTTATCCTCATGCGGACCAGGAGCGACTGACAGTTTAGGCTCGTGCGTCATGGAGCGTTGATTTGGATTTGTTTTACGCGTAGTAGCATTTTAGGAATTTCCCATTTATGGGGCCAATGCTTACACCATCTTCAGAGATCAGCTTGTAAGCACCATTTGTATAGACTTCAGTCACAATATATGGACCATCCCACCTGGGTAAAAATTTGTTTCCGACACGATGAGTGACGACAATAGGCCTCCTCACTGCCAATACCAAGTCGCCAACTTGGAAAGATCGTGTCTTCACCTTTTTGTTAAAAGTTCTGGCAAGACGAGACTGATAACACTCAAGTCTCTGCTGTGCTTCCAGCCTTTTCTCATCCAAGGCTTCTAACTCTTCGAGACGCAGACGCACATTTTTTTCTTCTGTCAGACCTTCTTGTATAGCCATCCTCAGAGAGGGAATTTGTTTCTCCACAGGTACCACTGCTTCAACACCATACACCAATGAATATGGAGTAGCTTGCGTAGGCGTTCTGTAAGTGGTTCGGTACACCCAAAGAGCTTCATTTATCCGCTCATGTCAATCCCGTTTGGACTTCGAAATAACTTTCTTCAGCAGACTACAAAGAGTTTTGTTGAAGGCTTCAACCAGACCGTTGGCAGCTGCATTATACATTGAAGACTTTCTTTGTTTGAAGTTGAACTTCTCACAGAGTTTGTCAATGTGACTGTTGGAGAACGATCTTCCATTATCAGTCATAATGTAGCGCGGGACTCCGTATCTGAAAATGATGTTGACATGGATGAAGTCGGCGACATTCTCTTTCTTTACTTCTCTCAAAGGTACTGCTTCAGCCCACTTGGAGAAATAGTCAGTTGCAGCTAAGATGTAGAGATGACCACCAGAGGACTTTGTTAATGGCCCTACAACATCTATACCCCAAGCATCAAAAGGCCACGAGGCAACAGTTGGATGTAAAGGCTCAGGAGGTTGATGAATCAGATTTGCATGAAACTGGCATGCTTGACATCTCCGTGCATAGTCTATGCAATCTTTCACCATTGTCAGTCAATAGTAGCCCATTCTCTTTATCCGGAAGTGTAATTTGGGTCCTGACAGGTGAGCACCACAGACTCTAGAGTGAGCCTCCTCCATAGCTTGAACAGCTTCCTCATCTCCTAAACACCTTAAGAAGACACCATCAAATGATCTCTTATAAAGGGTTCCTTGGTAGTAGATGAATCGAGGTGCACGCCGCCAAATATCAACTCTTCGTCGTGGATCATGGGGTAACTTATCATGTTGTAAGTAATCCACAAAAGGTTGACGCTAATCCTCGTTTTCGATTTCGAAGACTTCTATGGCATGATTTTCAACTTCTTCATTGTCTTCCTTATCAAAGATAGGAGGTATAACCCAACTTCTGCATACGGGTATTCGTACGTGGGTTCCTGGCATAGCTATTGTTGATGCTAACTTAGCTAAGGCGTCGGCTTGCTTATTCTCACTTCTTGGCACATGCTCGACTTCCACATCTCCAAGCCATCCTATCATTCTTCGGGCATAATTGTAGTATGGAAGCAGTTCGGGCTTCTTGACTTTATATAATCCACGAAGTTGATTTACAACTAGCAAGAAATCTCCATACACCCTGAGATGCAACTGCTTTATGTCTACTGCTATCTCTAGCCCGAGTATGAGTGCTTGATACTCAGCCACAGCAGCTCCTCCCCTATGGGAGGCCCCATCGAAATACATCTTCCAAGGAGGAGAAACTTCCATAGCTAAGACATCTTCATCTGGGAGATCATCAGATAACTCCCATTCAGCAGGAATCGGGTGGTCTGCTAAGAAATCCGCCAACACTTGCCCTTTTACAGCTTTCTGCGGGATGTATATGATCTCGAAGTGTTGCAGTTGGAGATACCACCTTGCAAGTCTGTCTGAAAGTACCGGCTTTGACATGACAAACTTTAATGGGTTTGCCTTTAAGATAAGACGGACGGTGTGAGCCTGGAAATAGTGCTTCAATTTCTGAATTACGAAGATAAGTGCCAAACATATCTTCTCGATTGGGGAGTAATTTAGCTCATTCGGAACCATCATCCTTCTCAAATAGTAAAGAGCATTTTCTTTACCCTCGTCATTTTCTTGTGCCAACAAGGCTCCAACAGACCATTCCTGGGCAGTAATGTAAAGTATCAACAGTCTTCCTGATACTGGAGTGACTAGCACAGACGGCTTCATCAGATATTCCTTGATGCCTTTAAAAGCGTTCTTGCAAGCTTCGTCCCACTTGAATGGGTTTCCTTTCTTCATCAAATGATTGAAGGGTTGACATCTGCCAGCCAGGTTTGAGATGAACCTCCTCAGATACGCCAACTTCCCTTGCAAGCTTTTAAGCTCATGGATGTTACGTGGTTCAGGCATCTTCAGAATTGCTCGATCTTTGCTTGTTCAATCTCGATGCCTCGTTGACGGACAATGAATCCAAGGAATTTTCCCGAAGAGACTCCGAAGGCACACTTCAAAGGATTCATCCTAAGTTGATATCGTCTGAGACGTTCAAAGACTTGCCTCAAATCTTGCAAATGATCTTCCTTTCTTTTTTATTTCACCACCAGGTCGTCCACATAACACTCAGTATTTTTGTGGAGCATATCATCGAAGATCTTCTGCATCGCACGCTGATATGTGGCACCAGCATTCTTCAAGCCAAAGGGCATCACTTTATAACAATATATCTCTTTTGGTGTGCGAAAGGCGGTAAGCTCTTCATCGCTAGATGACATATGCGGATTTGATTGTATCCTGATGAGCCATCCATGAAAGACAAAGCTTCATGACCCGTAGTAGCATCAATCATTAGCTCAGTGATCGACAAAGGGAAGTCATCCTTGGGGCATGCGAGGTTGAGATCGCGAAAGTCCACACACACCCGAATCTGACCATTCTTCTTTTTTACCGAGACGATGCTGGAGATCCATGTAGGATACTTCACTTCTCGAATGAAACCCACCTCAATGAGCTTGTTCACTTCATTCTCAATTTGCGGGATTAACTCTGGTTGAAATCAGCGTTGGCCTTGCTTGACTGGTTTAGTCCCTTCTTTTATTGAAAGTTAATGAACAGCAACCTCAGGTCTAACCTTGGCATTTCCTTGTACGACCAAACAAACACATCCCTGAACTCCTTCAAAAGTTTAATATACGCCTCTTCTTCTTCGGACGTCAACAAGGCGCTTATATAGGTTGGCCGTGGATCGTTGGCATCTCCCAAGTTGATTTCTTTAAATTTATCAACAATGGCTTTAATACCTTCTTCCAATTTTGGAGGAGCATCCTCAGCATCTTCTTCCACTGTAAAAGCCTCATCATATGCGGTGATGTGATTTACAGTTGCTACATCTTCACCAGCTTCCTCTTGCCTTCTGATATCAACAGTTGCTCTCATTCGACCATCCCTTCCTCTGACTAGGACTGTCCGTGCAATGCTATTGGTGTTAGTGATGAGTCCATTTCTGATCATCATAGCAACTCTCCTTTGTAAGACTTCTTCACTTTCTTGAGGAATCTGTCTTTGGGCAATGGAAGCGTTGACAAAATTTGACGATGCAACACTTTCTTTATCATCGTCTTCCTCCTTGGTGTAGATGATCGCTCTTAATCTCGTGGTTAATGCTTCCCCACATGATTTGACTAAAGTGGTTCATCGCTTCATACGGGACGGGATTAAGCTTCGAATTTTGTGGGAGTGTGCAGGTTTAGAAATCCTCCTTTCCCGACACTTATTTCTTTTATGCAGCCCTAATCTTCCGAAGACGGATCTGGACTTTCTTCCAAGTGATCCCAATCTGTTGAAAACTGACCCATGCTTTAGGCGGTTGCCTCCTTCGAATGTTCCCAACCTCTCAAAGATAGAAATCTTCTTCACTTTTTCGCCGTTCTCATCTAACACGTCCTCCGTGGATGAAAATGCCCCTTCAGAGATATGATTTGTGCTCGTGCTCGCTCTTTTGATTGCGATACGAACCGGACTCGGTGCCACATATCCCAAACCCACTCTGGAATTCTTGATCGGAGCATAAGTACTTTTACTTGCTGGCTTTTGAATGGAGTTAACCCCGTACTTTGGCGGCTTGATAACCTCTTGAGGTGATCCCTTCAATGCAGACTTTTCTTGTGGATCGTATCCAGCCCGAACAAGGAGCTTAAAGGCTTTAGGGCCATAAGATTTCGATATCACAGCTTCAGTTAGTTCACCATGTTCTGTCGTGGCTCCATGAGTAGGACGAGTGAATCCTTCAAGCGACTGGGGGAAGGTTTTGTCGCGTCAAGCTTTGTTAAGGGCAATGTCAATCCCTCTAATGCTTCAACAATTTGGAGAGGCCGTTTACCTTTATCAACACGGGATGGAGGTGCAGTCTTCTCTTTCTCTGCTGTTTGCATATCCTTGGCTATCTCATGTGGCAAGTTTGCCTCAGCTTTAGTTGTACTCTGAAAGTAGTACCTATCATCAGCAAAATATGACTCAGCATCCGTGAAAGGGTTGGCATCAGCAAATACTCTCTTTACTTCACCATCTTTATAGTATTTGAAGCATTGGTGCATCGTAGAAGGTATCATATTGTTCTCGTGCAGCCACAGACGTCCTAGCAGCATGTTGTACGAAGTCTTGGCATCTATCACATGAAATAACACAGTTGAAGCCATCTCATCGATTAGCAGATCCAACGTCATCGTTCCAAGGGCCCTCTGACCTTCTTGATTGAAGCCTTGGATCATCAATCGGTTGTGGCCGAGTTCATCAACTGTAATGCCCAACTTTCTCATTACTCTCAAAGGCAGGATATTCGCCCCAGATCCTCCATCAATTAGCATGCGGTTGATCTTTTGTCCTTTGGCATAACCTATCACGAACAAAGGTCGGTTATGAGGCTGCGAGCCGAGCAATAAGTCATCTTCTGTAAAGCTCATAACGGGCGCACAATCAACAATTTTGTCACAGGGCTCCCTTTCAGATGAAGAGGTTTCACCTACGTCCGCCATATAACATGAAGTGTTATAACTATCATCATGCTCAGCAGTGACGAAGTTTGCAATGGCTTCCTCTTCTAGTAGGATTATCCCTTGCTCCACCAACTGCATGACTCTATCCTTGAAGACGAAGCAGTCTTGGATTGGGTGACCCACAAGTCTGTGGTACTTGCAGTATTTTGGGTCATTAATACGTTCAGCTTCTTCTGGGCACTTCATTTTTGGCAACTCGATGAGTTTGCTTTTAATTGAATCATCGAATATCCCTGAGACTTCAGAGTCTAGGAATGGATATTGCCTCTGTTGCATCTCTTTCAATGTCTTTCTTCTTTGCCCCCTTTCTGGAGCAACAACAACATCTTTCCCTTTGTCACTTCTGTCTTCTCGCTCCTTTTGGTACTTGACAGTCTTTGTATTTGTTTGCATGACTTCTTTGTAAGGAGTCCGGACAAAGGTCTTGCTTCCCTTCTTAACTTCTTGCTTGTCCTTGAACTTTCGAGGTTCTTGGACTGGTGGTCCATTGGATCCACTTGCAGCCATGCTCAACTCCATGTCGTGAGCTCTTGTAGCCAACTCTTCAAAGGTTCGCGGTTGGATACCTTAGAGAATGTATTGGAGACCCCACTTCATCCCTTGGATGCACATTTCGATCGCGGAAGTCTCGGATAGTCTGTCTTTGCAGTTCAGACTTAAGTTTCTCCATCGATTAATGTAATCGATGACAGGCTCTTCCTTCCACTGGCGTGAATTTGTCAGCTCGATCATGCTAACAGTTCTTCTAGTGCTGTAGAAACGGTTGAGGAACTCCTGCTCCATTTGATCTCAGCTGTTGATGGAGTTAGCCTCCAGATCAATGTACCAATCGAAGGTATTTCCTTTGAGGGAACAGACGAACTGTTTGACAAGATAGTCTCCATAAGTCCCGGCGTTGTTGCACGTCTCAACAAAATGGGCCACGTGCTGCTTTGGATTTCCCTTTCCGTCAAACTGTTGGAACTTCGGAGGTTGGTAGCCTGCTGGCTTTCGCAAGTTGTCAATCCTCTTTGTGTAGGGTTTGGTGTAGGTGAAGGTGGACTTGGAGCCATCTTCAAATTTCCCTTTCACTGTCTCCAGAATGAGTTCTTTAAGTTGATCAATCTGGATCGCCCCATCAGATGAAACATGCAGTTCTTTAGCAGTCTCCTCAGTTTCAGCTGTTTGTCGCCTAGTTGAGGTCTCCTCCACTCCTTGGTCCTCAACTTGCTTCCCGTGAGCGTGACTTGCATCACTGTTCTCCACCTTGTTCATTAAGTTGGCAATCTGAATGTCTTGCCTCTTGACATGATCTGCAAGACCTTCAATAGCTTTGAGGATACTGTTGAATCGTTCCTCAATAGTTGAGGAGTTTGTCATCATGACTGGAGCAATGCTTGAGTCTGACAGTGAGTTTGAGGATGAATGCGGAGTGGAGTGCGGAGAGTTGACCTCTTCGTCTTCGGCAGTGTGGACTGGCTTCTTAGTCGTTGCCTCCACTGATGGATTGGCCTTTGTGAAGGTCTCAGTCAGCGATCGCTTCGACATACTTCTTGTCACGACCTGGCCTTCAGAAGTTTTGGAGGAGTTGGCTTTTTGCACAATAACTTTGCGAGGAGCCATCCTAGTGTTCTTGAGCTTGTTTAAGGAGAGAAGAGATGAGAGGTAGAGTCGGTCCTACTGGGCGTGCCAAATTTGTAACTGCAAAATTCGTTTTATTAATATAATAAACACGAATATCATTTACAATTTGAATTTAATCGGATCGAACCGAAATATTTGTGCGGATTCTTGACTCTAAACTTAGTCCTCTGATTCTTCTCTTCAGCTGACTTTGACTTCGATCTTCAGCTTGAATATTTATAACGTTAATCCAAGGGTGAAAACACCTTATTTTGGATTAAGCGTTGTTTCTGGATGAACGCCTTCGAATTTGGTGAAGAATGCTCCTTGAATCTTCGAATGCAAATGCCAGATCGGAGGGACTTCGAGCCTTGATCTTCGATCTGCAGCTGCTTTAGGAGGATTTGGGCGAAGAACGACGAAGAATGTTGAAGAACGCTCTTGGAGTTTTCTTCAAATCTTCAAAGGTAAACGCCGGATTGAAGGGTTTTTGAACCTTGATCTTCAATCTGGAGCTGCTTCTGGTGGATTTAGGTGAAGAACAGCGAAGAACGGTGAAGAACAGCGAAGAACGGCGAAGAATGTTCTTGAGGAATCTTCGAATCTTCAAGTAGAAAACACCGGATCGAAGGGGCTTCGGGCCTTAATCTTTGAACTTGAGCTATTTATGATTGCTTTCCACGAAGAACAGCGAAGAACGCTTTGAGTCTTCAAGAACGGTTATAAAGGATTCGCTGGTTGATCGTCTGGATGCTCGCTCGCTTCGGTTGTCTTGTCGTCTTGGTTGTCGTTCATCTTGGTTGTCGTGGTCAAATGAATGAGAAAGGACCCTATTTATAGGGTGAAGGTTGAGAAACCTTCCTTTCTTATCTTGCCACGTGGCGCCGCCTAATTGGCCCGTGCCATTTGATTGACGTGATTTGCGAATTAATTTAATTCGCTTCCATTTTAACGAGATATCATTTAATTCTCGTTCTTATGGTAAATATGACGTATTTATTACCCAATATGAGTATCGAACACTCATTTAATTTGTCCGACTTGTATCGTGTACATTTAATATCAAGTTAACTATTTAATTCAAGAATTAATTTAATTAAATTCTAAAAATAAAATTGTAATTTTATTTGATATTGATATTTGACTTGTACACGTGTCACCATTTAATTGAGTGCAAATTTAATTTGCTTACAGATATAATAATATTTATTGGGAATCATATAAGTATCATTGAATGAATAATGTAATTATTAAAGAATGAAAATTAGTTAAGGTTCTTATAAGAATACATTATACATATTTTTTTAAAAGTTGTTATATTATAATACTTATCCACCATAATCATTCATCAATATAAATGATATGCTCTCTATATTTTCTCATTTTATTTTTGTGAATTTTAGTTTATTGAGAACAATTGGATTATGTAATTTTGAATTTATTTTGGTGGATTTAAATTTATTAAGATCTGTTGAATTATTGTTGTTTGAATATTATTTAGGAATTTGAGTTTTAGTTTAATAATTGAATTGTTTTTGACAAATTAAATATGGGTAGAATTTGTATACTAAATTATAAACTAATGAGGTAAAATATAAATTAGGTACAATAATAAAATATATTTGAAAAATTGAGCCGGTTTGTCCCGGTGGCCCGTCTCGGGCCAGGACGGGCCTGCAAATAGGTGGCCCGAAACCACACGGCCCGGCTTGGAAAAAACCTCGCAGCCCGTCGGGCCTGACCCAGCCAATTTGACACCTCTAATTATGATTAAGGATAAACTAGTATTTCTCCCGTGCGATGCACGGATAGAATATTATAAATTTTAAACGCAAGATTGTATAATGAACTATTATAAAAAAAAGTTTAAATTAAATTTATTTTATCCATTTATCAATTAATATGTAAAGATTATGGTGTATATATGTGAGTATCATGACATTTTAATTGTATATTAAATTCACAACAAATACAAATATTCATAAAATTGTTTAATATTTAAAAAACTTATATAGTCTAAATAAAAATTCTTTAAATTCAATCAATCATATAGTTAAAATCAATAGAAAACACTTAATAATAAAATAAATATTTTAAATATGATTTTTATTTTTATTTCTGCAATATATATGTTAAATTAAAAATGTTCAAAATACAATTTAATTTGATATATAGTGTGTTGAAAATAGATTTAAAATTAAAAAGTTGAAGAATTTTGAAATTATTGGTGCAAAGTAAAAAAAAAAATTGGTAAAATGAATTCACTCTCTTTAGTGGAGAGTGAAATTCACTATTGCACCATAAAGCAAGTGCACTTCACTTGCTCTAATAGATACAACTTTTTCTCTCTCCTCACTTCTACTTTTATATATAGATTTATAATTTTACGGTGTTTTTAATTTGTAGGATGTAGACCTATAAATGCATATGTAACGATTCATTGTGCGGTGTCGATGGACTTGAATCCTTTTAGCAAAGCACGGTGGCGGCCCAATATAAATGTGGTTAGAAGTTATACATAAAGACTAAGTGTAGACTGTAGACCTTTAGGGTATGTTTGTTTTGGGATTTAGGTGTGCGGGGGAAATCATTAGATTGAGTGGATGATAAAAAAATGATGATGTGATTGTATTTAATTATGTGAAAAGTAGTAATAGGTTTATAGATATGGATTGAGTTTGAGATTTGAAATTCAGTTTTAAATCCCAAACTAGAACAAAGCGTGGATCGCAAAATTCAAAGTTCATCCGTGTAAATCCCAAAACAAACATACCCTTAAAGAGAGAAGCACGTGCTCGTTTGCTTGGGATTTGGTGGGATTATTAATAAATGGATGTGTAAACCTTAGTTAGTGTATCAATCTTTTGTTTGCTTACACTATTTCTAATTGAGAGAACATATCAAATTTTCATCTGTTATGTTAGATAATAGAACAAATAACATATTATTTACAAAATTTTCCAAATATATCCATATAAATTTGCAGGCATTAATGCTGCATAATGATTTACATAGAAAGTAAGAATGAAAAACTCAAGATCCGAGAAATGAATCTTCAATCTTCAAAATGAAACAGGAAGCAATTTACCCTCCTCTTCGAAGTGGGTCTTCTTCCTCAAATAATTGAAATCTACATAGGTGGACTTCTTCAATATAAAATCCAAATCAGATATATGAAAGACAACAAATTCAAATTTGTCTTTAATATTTTTTTGTTACGCTGTTGGGATAAACTGCAATCTCCAATTAATGAAGAAGAAATTGGGAAAAATCTAACAATAAATCTCATCGGCTCCCGTATAAATTTTTCGGAATTATTTTGAACCAATTATAAATAATTATTCTAGATAGTATTTGATTTAGTCAAGTAAATATTCTGTTCCAATATTTTAGGAATTGTATCTTGTGAATTTCACCTTGTAATATCCCTATATATTATGTGGTAAATCATAGGAGCAATACATCAAAGAATCACTTCTTCGGTTCTTCCAGTATGGTATCGGAGCCGTCGATCCATCATTTTTCCACGTCTTCTTCTAATTTTTCAAAGCTCTGGCCCAGGACCCAATTTCATTGTTCTTCAATACTTTACCAAAAATAACGAAATTCCAGAATCAAGAATGAACAATCTCCAGCATATAGCAAGAAAATTGAACCTTCCACTATAATTTCATAGAAATTCATTTTGAAGAGAAGGACAATATGCTTTTGATGAAGTCTCATCCAATTAAGAAAATTAGAAATGAACTGCAAATCAAAATTTAAATCATAGAAAGAAGATGTGGATTGGATTGGGGGTGATTGCTCCGTAACAAAGTCCGAGAAGTTAGATATTGTGGGGGTTAAATGTGGAAAATTATTTTTTTAATTCCCAATAGTTTTAGGAATACTAGGTACGGACAATTGATATGTAATCATATGAAATTAGTATAGTAGAACCAGAGTCCAAATGTATTACCGAGTCAATATGATATACAACCAAATATTAAATTAGATATGTTAATGCATCTATCACTCCCTAATACTTCCAACTAAACATGGCCTTAGGATTGAAGACTCGATTGGTTTGTTCATATTATAATTAATTAGTGATTGTAAATCTTGTACTTCGCACGATCGAAATTCGTTACATTGTTTAAATTATAATAATTACTATATTACAATTATAAAATTAAAAATCTACAATTTTTTTAAATATAATATAACTAAAAAAATTCTTAAACTCAAATTATCGATACTTCTAATTAAATTTTTTATATTTTATTTATAGTATTCAATAACAATACTTTAAAACAGTTTCATTATAAGTTTATTATTAATCATTTTCATATAAAATTTTCCATAGGATATAAATTGGACCTATCACACTAACATTTCAACATAGGCGTATTTAAATTTGTATTTGATAATGTATATTTGTATACTAAAATAGAATAGAATGAGATTTACTTTCTATATCTGCACATTGGGCTTTGTTCAAAGTAAATGTGATCAATCCCTCTTTATACTAAGAGGGGTGTATTCAATTTGGATTTTATCGGATTTTTTTGGACTTTAAAAAGTCTGTGGATTTAGAAAATCTATAGACTCCATGCAGAGTTTGACTGACTTTTTTTATTGATTGATTTGGATTTTCATAGACTTTACAGGATTGTGGAATACATTTTTTTATTGATTTACATGGATTTACATAGACTCCGGCGTTGGAATCATTGATGCAAATATATATGGGACACACTTGTATATAAAAAAAATTATCCAAATTATTTTTAAAAAAATACATTATTATTTCATCTTCATTTCCATCACCGTTATACCTCGCCCTCATTAGAAGTCTTGACTTGTTAGAAGAGATTTTTTAGAGTAAAGTTTATTTATATTTTTTGAAGAGTAGACTTGACAACGGAGCGGGTAATCCCCAAAGCAAATAGGGACGGGGAATTTTTTTGCCTCGTAGGCGGGGACCGGGATAGTATTCTCAACCCGGGGGATCCCCGTCTCGTTCCCCGCGGGGAGCCGCATTATTTTTTATATAATTAATATATTTATATATAATTTTAATGTTAAAGTAAATTACAAATAAATATTTCATAGTTTCCTACTCAATTAACTATTTATTAAAAATTACATTTTTTATTTAATGTTATGCTATTAGTTCCAAATTATATTATTTTCACTTTAGTATATATGTTAATTAAAAATATTAGAATTAGAGGTTCTTCAAATTGTTTAAATTAATTTTTGTTAACACCAACTTAAAGTAATTGTTGTGTATATTTAAAGTTTTTAATTTAAATATTTTTTTTATATTTTAAAAATGAGATAAAAAAATAAGTAGGCGGAGAACGGAGAATCGCTGCGAGACGGGGATTCCCGGTAAGACGGGGATGGGGGAAAAAAATTTTCCAATTATTTTGCAGGGACGGAGATGGGGAATGACCCCCCGTCCCCGCCCCGTTAACATCCCAATGGAAAAGAATCAAAGAAAATCCATAGACTGTTGAATACTTAAATATTTTTTTAAGCCTTTTCAAAATCCGTAGAAATCTCTGGTTATTAGAAGAGATTTTGAAGAGTGAAATTTATTCATATTTTAGAAGGGAAATCTAAGAAAATCCGTGGAGTATTAAAATCCATAGACTGTTGAATACCTAAAGATTTTTTAAGACTTTTTAAAATCCGTATTGAATACCTCAAGATTTTTAAAGACTTTTGAAAATCTAGATTGAATACCCTCAGACTTTAAAAGTCTAAAAAAATCCTACAGACTCTATAACCAATACACCCCTCTAAGTAATGGCAACACAATGGCCTATTTACTACTGTATGTTGAGGATATTGTCTTGACATGCTCTTCTGACAAACTTCGCCCGCACATTATTTCTCACCTTTCTGTTGAGTTTGCTCTAAAGGATCTAGGCCCCCTTGCATTCATTCCTGGGCATTTCAGTTGCTCACCACGACGACTCTCTCTTTCTCAGTCAGCAGGCATATGCTTCCGAGATTATTGATAGAGCTGGTCTTTCTTCCTCCAATAAAGCCGAAATCCCAGTGGATACTAACGCTAAATCGCCGGCCTCCGATGGTGACCTGTATCCGGATCCCACTTTATATAGGAGTTTGGCTGGTGCACTGCAGTATATGATATTTACTCGCCCGGACATCACATACGTTGTTCAACAAGTTTGCCTCCATATGCGTGCTCCTCGGACTTCCCACGTGGCGGCACTTAAACGTCTAATTCGTTAGATCCCGTGGTACTATGAATTTGGGCCTTTATTTGACTAAGTCAGAGTATTAATCTATTGTGAGTTATACAGATGCCGACTGGGATGGTTGCTCGGATACACGTTGTTCCACCTCTGGATATTGTGTGTTCCTAGGCGATAACTTGATTTCATGGTCCGCTAAATGGCAACCCACTCTCTCCCGATCCAATGCTGAAGCTGAATATCGAGGAGTTGCCAATGTGGTTTCTGACACATGTTGGCTACGAAATTTATTATTAGAGCTTCGAGTGTCCATTCAAAAGGCCACTTAGTGTATTGTGATAACATTAGTGCGGTTTGTCTTGCTGGAAATCCTATCAACCATCAGCGCACCAAGCATATAGTGATGAATATCACTTTGTACGTGAAAAAGTTGCCTCCGGACAGGTTTGTGTACTTTATGTGCCGTCTCGCCAACAACCCGTGGATATCTTCACAAAAAGTTTACCTCGGGATTTGTTCCTCGACTTTAGAGACGGTCTCAACGTCCAATCTCCTCTCGTTGCGACTGGGGGGGTCTAATAGTGTATATTTGTATACTAGAATATAATATTCTAGATGATTGATAAATGATATACTTACCATGTAGATTTGATACACTCTTGTGTAAATATTGTAACTGTTAGGATATAGATTAGTTGATGGTCCCATTTTCGAAGGGCAAAATGGGAATTCAGGGGCAATTTTTTTTTTTTTAAAACCTGAGTTGCGCTCTGAAAGAGATCAGTGAGGAAACACTCAAGTCACTGCGTTGCTAAGAGTCAGAGCACTCAAGTCAGTGCAACTGACTTGTGAGCTCAGGCTCTTAACAAGGCAGTGACTCGAGAGACTGAACTCTCGAGAGCTTGCTTAAGTATGTCAGTGAGATTGGTTCTCCCTGACTTAAATACTTAGCTAATCTTCTTTTCAAACTTTCCAAGTACACTCAGAGAGCATACACTACAAATAATTAGCAAGTGCTTAGACAATAAACAACACTCAGTTTAACGTGGTTCAGAGACTCAAGCTCCTACGTCCACAGCCTGATTTAACAGGAAATCCACTCAAGGGATTCTTGTTTTTAACGTGCCAAGGTGCACTTACAACTGGACTCACGCCACTCCCTGGGCTGCCTCTCCTCACCTCACTACAAACCTAACAATCTTCTGAAAGGGTTTAGTTTGGTTTGGTTTTCTCCAACTAGGTGAGGTTTTCCTTTGCAATGTGTTAGCCTTAAAACTAAGATTAGGAAAACCTCTCTAAGCTATGAGTTACAAGCTTGACACTCAATGAATATACGTGATAACCCTAAAGGTCAGTGTCGTGGGTGTGTAACACTTCCTTATGACTCCCTAACAACTAACACACCCTCACAGCTTGTAGGTGTTTATTTTTCTTTCACACAATACAACACACTTTACAATGAAGCTATGAGCTTGTATTTATAATGGGGATTCAAATGTATCCGTTGGAGGGAAGATACATTTGAATCCAACATTAAATGGTTTCAACCACTTTTCTTGGAATGCGGCCTTTGTCAGTGTCAGAGTTGCTACCTCGTGCTAATTGGTTCACGTGGCCTGGATTCACGGATCTTTGACTCAGTGGGTTTGACTAAGACCCACTGACTTTAGGTAGCTTCCTCCTTCACTGACTGATGATCTTCAGTGGACTGAACGTCTTCAGTGTAGTTGTCCTTCAGAGACTGTTTGAAGATCATTTCAAGAAGTTTGTCATAAGGCTGAATGACAAACTTCCCTGACCACAGTAGCCTGACACCTTCAGGGCCTACTTGGTGCAGCACTGATCCTCCTGATCATGCTCTTCACTGAGTGGTCCACCTGACTTAGCTTAGATCAGCCTGGTTTACACTCAGTGGGACATCCTTCAGGCTTCTCTTCTGGTTCAGGTTGCAAGCATGACTTCAGTCAGTTCTTTCTAGGTGTCATCTTGATATCTTCAGGCTGTGTTGCTGAGTTCCCCCTCGCTGAGTTCCCCCTCAACTGAACAGCCTATTCTACTGAAAAACTAACCTAGCCTGACCTGAAACAAAGAATACTATCCTGACTGCTTTCAAACATATTACATGTTGTTTTGGAAAATCATCAAAACTAAATCATACCCCAACATTAGATGTTTTGAAGATGTTAAAACAAGAACTTGTAATAGGACTAGCTGAACCTGTTAGTCAGCTACAGATTAGTCTAGGTCTAGAATAGGTCTTTGGTTAAGGGGGAAGAAATCTGTGCAGACCAGAGGAGGTGACCAGATGAGAGATGACCAGATGAGATGTCCAGACCAGAGCAGATGAGTCACCAGAGCAGAGGAGTCTGACCAAAGGAGCCTGACCAGAGGAGTCTGACCAGAGGAGCCTGACCAGAGGAGTCTGAGCAGAGGAGTCTGACCAGAGGAGCCTGATCAGAGGAGTCTGACCAGAGGAGTCTGCCAGAGGAGCCTAACCAGAGGAGTATGACCAGAAGACCTCTCCCAGATGAGGTTCAGAGCAGAAGTGTTACCTGACTAGACCAGAAGACCCCAGACCAGACGAGTCCTGATCAGATGAGTGTGACGGATTAGTTCACCCACATGGAGGCTGCGTGTTATCTGGAGACAAGGAGATTTTGGAGATCAATGATGGAGAAGAAGGCAATCTGGAGAGTCAACTGATGGAGGATTGATTGATTGATTGGTATCAATCTTGCAAGATCCAATCAATGGAGGAGATCAATCAATCAATATAGTCAATCTGTGATTGATTATATTCCTCTAATTATGGTTGTTTGAATTTCTAGCTTCCAACGGCTAGTTAATTCCTACAACTATAAATAGGAGTGCTTGGATGAGTTCTACATAAGAGTCGGGCGAGAGCACACAAGACACACGAACTCTTCCACTTACTCACCTTGTTCATTCAAGTTTATATACTCATTAGGAGTTTTTAGTTGGAATCTTTACTCAACCTGTTCACCTTGAAAGGTTGTTGTAAGTTGTACGAAGGAGCTGGTACTTCCCAATTCCAGTGGTTCGTTAGTAAGTTGGTTGGAGAGAGAGTCCCCTTTTGAGAAAGGGAGAGTGGACGTAGGACAAGTTGGTCCGAACCACTATAAATTCTGGTGTTCTCTACTTTATGCTTTTAAGTTTTCTGCACTTTTCTTTTAGCACTTAATTTAAAAGGATTTTCTTAAAAATAAACTCAAAACGCTTTCCGCTGGATAACCTTATTGGGACCAACAAGTGGTATCAGAGCAGTGTGTCCTACAGACCACTGTTTTGAAATTATTTTGGTGGTCACCAGGGCAGATCCATTTTTTTGAAAACCCAAATATTTGTTGTGCTAATAATTTCTTGTAGAAATGGGTTCGAAGAAAAGCAGTAGTAGATACACTATGAGTTATTCCAAAAGAAGCTTAGCAGATGAGGAAGAAGAGGTATCCACTTCTGGTTCATCATCCAATTTTGGACCAGGCGAAGAGATATGTCTAGTAACAGACGAGGTATGTAATCGAACTTCCTCTTCTTTTTCATCTTCTTTTTTTTCTGGACAATCAGAGGAGTCTGATATGCAGAAGATGCTATTAGATCTTCAAACTTCTATACAACTTTGTCAAAAGTTGGAAGATGAGAACTCAAAGCTGAAAGCAAAAAATCAGAAGCCTTCACAATGTCTAGGCAACTCAGCTGATCTACCAGCTGAACAAAATCATACACTGGTCGAAGAGTCTTCTGACTTGACAACCAGGTGTACTGAACAAATTAAGCTGATAGAAAGGTTGGTTGTTGAAAACATTGAGAAAGACAATGAATATAATCTGCTCAAAGCTAAGTTTGATGAACTCTTCCACCAAAACAAAATTGTAAGAGAAAGTGAGGACAAGCTCAAGATGAGATTGGAGCAGCTGACTACAGCAAATAATGTTGTGTCAAACATAGCTGCCTCATCTCAAAGAGAGCATGATAAAACAGGCCTTGGTTATTCCAAACCTGAATCTTCACATGTTCAGAAAGAAGAACAACCTAGAAATTTTATTGATGAGGGCAAGAGGTCAGCTGACCAGGCAACTCAGCCTAATGGGCAGATGAGTACTGAAACTCAAAAACCCAAAAGGCAGAAGAGGAATTTTAAGAAGGGTTATACCCAGAATAAAATACCTCAGCCAGGCCAGCAGAGTAGAAGACAGTCTGGATCTTCTCAAAAGAGGCAGAACCAGATGACTCCCACTCACTTGCAGAAGACTTTCAAGTCATCTGCCAGACCAACTAGAACCTTTGATGGTTCTACTAAAACATATCCTTATCAAAAGAATTTCAAGATTGTTGCTTTAAGACAAGTTACTTCTTCTGCTGGACAAGCTCATAAGAGAAAAAGAGCCTCTAGAAGAAATAACCATGTCAAAGGTTCTTTTGTTGAATATGTTTTTGTGGATATGTATGGAAGAAAGATAAGATCACCTGATTCAAGAAGGGATGATATATTCTTATGGCTTCCTAAATGTTGTACTAACCCCCCTGGACCCAGAAGGGTACCAAAAACTTGATTGCCTGCAGATACACAAGAAGACCAGCTGATGTTTTGCCCCAATATCAGCTGAGCATACTTTGAGGGGGAAGATCAGTTGACCCAGCCTGCTAGAATCTCTATTGAGATATTTCAAATTTTCTTGTCTTGTTTTATTTCAGTTCTTTTAGTTTTAACATCATCAAAAAGGGGGAAATTGTTAGGATATAGATTAGATGTTTTGAAGATGTTAAAACAAGAACTTGTAATAGGACTAGCTGAACCTGTTAGTCAGCTACAGATTAGTCTAGGTCTAGAATAGGTCTTTGGTTAAGGGGGAAGAAATCTGTGCAGACCAGATAAGGTGACCAGATGAGAGATAACCAGATGAGATGTCCAGACCAGAGCAGATGAGTCACCAGAGAAGAGGAGTCTGACCAAAGGAGCCTGACCAGAGGAGTCTGACCAGAGGAGTCTGAGCAGAGGAGTCTGACCAGAGGAGCCTGACCAGAGGAGTCTGCCAGAGGAGCCTGACCAGAGGAGTATGACCAGAAGACCCCTCCCAGATGAGGTTTAGAGCAGAAGTGTTACCTGACCAGACCAGACCAGACCAGAAGACCCCAGACCAGACGAGTCTTGATCAGATGAGTGTGACGGATTAGTTCACCCACATGGAGGCTGCGTGTTATCTGGAGACAAGGAGATTTTGGAGATCAATGATGGAGAAGAAGACAATCTGGACAGTCAACTGATGGAGGATTGATTGATTGATTGGTATCAATCTTGCAAGATCCAATCAATGGAGGAGATCAATCAATCAATATAATCAATCTGTGATTGATTATATTCCTCTAATTATGGTTGTTTGAATTTCTAGCTTCCAACGGCTAGTTAATTCCTACAACTATAAATAGGAGTGCTTGGATGAGTTCTACATAAGAGTCGTGCGAGAGCACACTAGACACACGAACTCTTCCACTTACTCACCTTGTTCATTCAAGTTTATATACTCATTAGGAGTTTTTAGTTGGAATCTTTACTCAACCTGTTCACCTTGAAAGGTTGTTGTAAGTTGTACGAAGGAGCTGGTACTTCCCAATTCCAGTAGTTCGTTAGTAAGTTGGTTGGAGAGAGAGTCCCCTTTTGAGAAAGGGAGAGTGGACGTAGGACAAGTTGGTCCGAACCACTTTAAATTCTGGTGTTCTCTACTTTATGCTTTTAAGTTTTCTGCACTTTTCTTTTAGCACATAATTTAAAAGGGTTTTCTTAAAAATAAACTCAAAACGCTTTCCGCTGGATAACCTTATTGGGACCAACAGTAACACACATAATGGAATGGATACAAGATTATATACAAATAGTATTATCTAGTTCCACGAGACAATCTCACACAATTTTAAGCTGTAGTTCCACGAGACACTCTACAAATAATTAAAAAAAAGGGTAACCAAATCAAACCAATTATAACAACTCTTTTGTAAGAATTATTGTCCTTACAATGTATGAAAAAAATTATATCTTAATAAGAACATAACATAAAATATTTGTAACATAAGCTTTATGATCTATTTATATCAAACTTTAGTGAGACGAAGCTTGTGACAATATGTGTCACCGTTGAACATGGATTCATAATAAGTTGGGAACTATACTTCTTCAATATACTAAAACACAATTTTTCTACAAAGTAATTTACACTCAACACTGGTATATGCTAAATAAAGATTAAAAACATATTATATTTACAATTTCAGTAAGAAATTAAAAAAAAATGCATCCAAAATAAATATAAACCTCATCAAACAACAGTTAAGTTCACTATTATTGCACTTCACAGAAAGTTCAATGATTTCACCAATATCCAGTGGTTATAATTTTCCTTAACATCATCTTTAAAATGATAAATTAGACTTTTAGCCGAAATACTTGACAGGAAAACTTAAATTGCATATACATGGTCCTTTACCTTTTTCCAACATTGTTCAAACATAAAATAATAAGATTTATAATATAATACAAAATAAATAAAAAACTATCACATTGCAATTTAAATCACGATATTTTCTAAAATCGCATTTTAAGCTAAACTTTTGAATTTTGTTATAAAAAAACTTCAATTTAATTTTTTGGGCAATTTAGACTTACAGACAGATTTGTCTTTGCCCGAAGCTGGCATGGCGTGGCAAGGACTAAAACGACGTCATTTTACAAATAAAAAATCAAACTCTTAATTCCTGAAACAACATCGTATTTATTAATTAAATAACCAAACAACGTCGTTTTCTCTTTAAGTATGAGTAAATAAACGGGATTTTTTCGCACCCTAAATCAAATTCTTTTCACTTACCTTAGTTAATTTATTTTTTTCACAGCCGTTTTAAGTGAGAGAAAGATACGATCTGATTATTCTACCTCAAACACGATACGAGATTTTCTATTCATATTTCGAGTGATATTTTTCTATGGGTATTCTTTGGATGATTTTGAGTGATATTATGTGAATGTTTTGAATCCTTAAGCGCTAATATTTTAATTCCCTCAAGCGCGCAAGTTGATTTTCAAGATACTAATAGTGGGCGTTGTTATTGTAGGGAAAATTTCGAGCAAAGTAGTCCATTCTCTTGTTCAAAAATGGCGGACACGTACTTGCTATAATCCTATTTTTTATGAAAAAAATTGTCGGTTTTATATATAGTTTAACACTAATTAAGGCATTCATTCATCTAATAAAAAATTACCATATGATTTTTGAAGAATATTAGGGCATTTAATATGTTAATAAATATGAATAATTGAGTTTTCTTAAATTGAATATTTTTCTGTGGACGCTTGAAATGGAAATTGATTAATATGTTAAAAAAATCATAAACTGGGGATATTTTCTTACGTGATGATAGTGCCTAAGAAAATTTGGCAAAATCTTATATTAGTTGTTTTGGCAAAGTTCATCCGATGAGATTCATTATATTTTGCAAAGTAGATAAGTTCATGGGCTATAAAGTAAGAATTATTTTCACCTCCAGGCACCTCAAGGCGTGGCTTGGATTTTCATCTCCGCACAATTAGGCTATGAATTAGATGAATAATATGAACTATTTGACATTACACTTTCACTCAGTTTCAGTCGTGACCCAATTTCACCTCCAGCCTGAAATTTCAATTTCACCTCCAAATATCTCTAGGCGCTACTCAAATTTTTATTTCCGTGCAATTTAAGGTTACATATAAATGCCCAGGTTTGGATATTTTATTCGATGTTAATCTTCGCAGGTTGGGTTGTTCATGGTGTATGGAGAAATTGCAACACAGTGATTGAAAAACCACTCTTCCTCCAACATAAATACTATTATAATTTTTTTTAAATAATTTTATCATTTTAATTTACACAATTCAACATTCTTAACAAATTTATACCAAGTTTAGTGAGACGAAGCATGCGACGACCCGTATTACCAATAAAATTGGATTTATAATAAATAAAAAATAAATATTCAATTCTGACATACTTAAATATAAGAAAACTCGATTATTCCCCAAAAATATTTTCACCCTACGATGTTATGTAACAAAAAAAAAATAATGACATTTACAATTTTAGTAAGAAATTTTAAAAAAATAGATATGCATAAAAAAATTACCAAAAAACGTTTAAATTCAGCATCATTGTATTTCACGAAAGCACGATAATTGTTCCTGCCCATGCTTTGCACGGAAGTCGTTTTCACAACTTTATTTTAATGTAATCATTTTTTTATATTTTATATTACTTCTGTCCATGAAAAGTATGCACCCTTTTCTGCACGTGGAGACAGGGGGAGTACATTATTACAATGATTTATCATAATATTTTTAATACAACCTTTTTAAACATATGTAGATGTAATATGAAAAGTATCCATTTTATTATACAATATATATTCATAAGGAATAACAAATTATTTTATAAATCTTACCATCAAGTCATCTTAATCGTAAGTATAATCTGTATAATTTAAAATTATTTACAATATAATATTGGATAACTACCAGCGGCATTAGAAAATTTAACATCAATGGTACAATCAGAAGATAATTACAAATAAAGTTACTGTATCACTTTCAAATGTGTACTTATTCAAAATGTTCACATTTTTGTATAACAAAATAATATACAGACACTTAAACAATTTTCATCACAAATATAATAATCAATTTTTGAATAATTAATGATAAATTTTCTGTAATTGATTTAACACATTTCATATATAGTATTTTATGTCATTATGTATTAATATAATTAATTAACACATATTTTAAAAAAAATTAAAATTTAAAATCAACTATATATACATAAAGTTAATATAAATATAATATAATAGTTATACCAACCATGTTATTGTTCGGTTACAATTATAAATAAATTACTAACCTACACACATCACTATTTATAGTATACACAAATTAAAACAATAGATGAAATCCATATGATTAATCAAAACATTTATTTATCCAAAAAAACATGAAATACCTAATAAAAGAAAAAAGAATGTTATTTCAAAACTCTAAATATTTATATAATTTCCTTGAAATACTACATTTTTGTAGTATTAAATTCAAGATTATTTTATTCATTCCTTGATCATAATTTATATTCAACAACTTCATATTATTTGTCAACCTCAAAACAGTGCACACATTCCATAACTCAAATGAACTAATGGTGGCGGAGAAGAGAAGTTATACCACTTGATGCTACATCAATAATATCTTACCTTTAGATTGTAAACATGCATATAATGTCTTCTAAAAAAGAAAAAAATTTGGTACCACATGTTGGCCCCGGTACAAGACTGAGTGGTACGTGCATAGGGGGGAATACACGTATACAAATTTTTCTAACTTTCAAACTGACTGAGTCCCTTTTACTCAGAGTGATGTTGAACACTGAGTAGATAATACACCTACTAACAACACTGAGTGCAAGTCAGTTGGCTAACTATCTACTTATGTTCAGTGCAGAATGTGTGAGCCCTGAAAGTTTATAGTCTTGTTTAGTTTTCTTTCTAAAAAACTTGTTTTCTTTCTTAAGAAGCCGTGGTTAGAAGGACAATGCTCAGTTTAATGATCAGGCTGATTGGTTCAGGCCTGATAATACAATGCAATGAATGACTTAATCAAATGAACAATTAAGGACAATAATCAAAGCAATAAGAACACAAGGAGTTTAACGTGGTTCAGAGACTCAAGCTCGTACGTCCACTGTCCTGATTGAACAGGAGAATCCACTAAGGATTGACTTATTTTTAACATGCCAAGGTGCACCAAGACCAGCTTCACTTACTGACCCTTACAAACTCCTTCTAACCTACTCACTTAACTTTCACCAACAAACTTGACTTGAGGGTTTTGGTTTTAGTTTGGATTCCAACTAAGGTATGATTATCCTTACAAGACAAGGTTATGCTAAGGATGGACAAACTTCCACATTCATTTTTGCCACCATTTTTTTAATCTCTCTCATTCTCCTCCTCCTCCAAGATCTTCTCGAGCAGTTCAGGATGGTTGTCCGCCATGTAGTCAGTGAAGTGGGCATCGATGTCTTCAGATTCACCCCACTTCTTCACAATGTACCAGAGCCTGACAAATTTGTCCCTAGCATCCAAACAGAACTCTTTCAGCGTCTCTGAGATGAACTCATCGACGACAATTGTCCTCTCCACAGATTCAGGCTTCTTCACTTGTAGCAGCGTGGTATTCCTTGCAGTTGGCCTCTTTCTGTACTTTCTTGGTTCAGGCTTCGCCTTCTTCCTCCTCAGCAGACTGATCATCACATCATCATGTTCTCTTTGTTGTAGATCAGTGATATCAGTCAGCTTTTCAACCTTCTTCTCCAGAATGTGCATCACTTCTTTCTGAGCAATATCAGCCCTACGCTCAGCCTCAGTCTTCTCAGGGGCAGCACACATAACTCAGCCACCATTTCCGCAGAATAGGTGATTGGGTTCTTCCTTGTGTTCACTGGCGGCGATTTCTGACTGACTGAAGATTCTGGAATTGAAGGGAGTTGAGGAACTTGCTTTTCTGAAGGTTCACTAGCCTGAGCCACTGCAGCCATTCTGGCTGACTTCCTTGGCGTCCTCAACGCTTCACCTTTCTCAACCTCTGATGCCTCAGGGAGAGATCTTTTCTTCCCTCTTTCCCCCTTTTTGGCATCATCCTTAGCTGGCGGAGGTGGGAGTGCTCCTCTTATTGCTTCTTCTCTGGAGTTGATAACAAAGGAAGTTAAGGATTGGACTTCCTTAACTCCTTCCTTCAGCATTTCCACTCCAGTTGCAATCCTCATCCCCATCCCCACGAAGGACACACTAGCAATACTAGTCTTCAGCTTCTTCTCGAATATTTCCATATTTGTGTGAAGGCTTTGCTCAATGCGTGTTAGTCTGGCTTTCATCTTCCCCGACTCTTCTAGGAGCTGAGCAGTCTTAGCTGTAATCTTCTCTGACTCCTGAGCAATCTTGGCAGATTCCTGAGTCACCTTAACTGACTCCTGAGTGATCCGTTTTGACTCCAAAGCCATCTTGGACGCTGAGGTATTGAGTGCCTCAGTGAGGAGTGATACAGTCTGACTTGCCAAGTGTTCTACAGCCTTCTCCATCCTTGCGTAATGCTCATTTCAAAGTTGAGTCAGTGAATTAGCCATCAGCTTCTTCATTGTCTTCCTTTCAGCCTTAACAGATGAGATGGTGGTCAACATCATCTTCTTCAAGCTCTTTACCTCAGAGTTGGCCACCGTCTTGAGTGTGGACTTCACCCATTTCAACTGCTTCTGAATCCCTTTGTCCTTGGCATCGGCCTGAGCCTTGATCATTGCCACTTCATGCTGCAACTCAGTGAGATTCTCAGTTGTTTTCTCTTGTTTGACTTGGACTATACTGGTGAACTTGTCTCGCCTAGTTCCAGTGATGATAACATCATTTCCATCATCCTGGGCTTCATCAGGCTATGGTTGTTCTCCCTGGTCAGCCCCTGCGGTTTCAGTCCCCTCTTCAGGGTACACTGAAGGCAGATTTGGAGAAGTCGTAGCCGCCTGCTCAGGCTTAGCTACGCTTACTCGAACTTCAAGAACTTGTTCTTCAGAACTAGGAGTCACCTTGGACGCCTCTACAACAACCTCATGTGTCTCAGGGCAGGAAGTCCCTTCATTGACTGTTGTATCATTGGCGGCTGAGATGTTCTCAACATCCTCAACGACTGGTCCACCCTTGGCACCAGTCTCCTTTCTCACCTTCCCTCTGAGCCTCAGGCTCAGAGTTCATCTCCTCAACCTCCTTGGCCATTTCTTCCATCTTCTCATTAGCTCCACCCTGACCATCATCACCACCCTCATCATCATCATCATCATCACCCTCAGGATCATCCTCATAGTCCTCCTTGCGGGCAATCTTCATTTCCTCCACCAACTGTTTGAGATTTTCGAAGTTTAAGAGCTGCAGCCAGCTGGTGATGTTGAAGAATGAGCACAGACGAGCCTCCTCCATCTTCCAATGCTCCCAACCTCTGGCATCCACCAACATGTGCTGCTCCTGCATGTTGGACTGCTTGAAGTCAAGCCAGACCTTCAGCTCGATGACATTTGAGCATAGCACCTTGTACTTGTGCAGATTAGGCCAGTATTTGGAAACCCATTCACAGGCGTTCCCCCTAAGCATATTCTCGTAAATTCCTCCCATCAGCCCAGCATCCAGCTCCTCCTCCTCCGCTGCATCAAGAAGTTCTTCAACCTCTGAGGCGGATGGATCCTTCGGATCCTTGGATGAAACAGGAAAATCTTCAGGAGTGGGTAGATGAGTGGAAGTGTTTGGGTCATTTGGCTCAGACTCAGTTAGGGGTGAGGGTAGGTCAGTGTTTGGGTCTGGGTTGGAGGGTTTATTGGGGTGAGTAGGAACTTCAGGGTTGGGAGAGGGGTCAGAAGGTTGGGGTTGAGGTTCAGTGGGGTTGGGTAGGTCAGGTTGCAGTAGCTCTGCGAATTCAATAGTGTCCCTGACCTGCACCAAGTCAGAGGCTCTTGGAGAGCTTGACTCTTTCCTGACTGGGCTCACCTCTGTCAGAGCCTTCGCAGGGGATTTCTTTGGTCCCTTCCTTAGTCTCTTCAAAAGCCTCATCTCCTTCTCCGCCTCTTCCCAATCTGACGTCATTGCCAGTCTCCTCAGCCTCAGATAATGCACTCTTGGAGACCTTCTCAGTCCCCTTCTTAGTACCCTTAGATGTGGCCTTAGTCTTAAGGACCACCTTCAACTTGGCCACATTCACCTCATTGGCCTTCTCATCGGCCTGAGCTTGCTCAGCCTGCTCAGCTGTAACCTCCACCTCCGTCTCCTTGCTCTTCTCAAGGAGCTCATCCACTCTCTCCAGCAAGTTGGTCACCACCTTCTTGCACTTACCCCTTGCTTCTTCTTCTGACCCTTCATCGGAGCCCTGGAGTCAGCTAAGTCAAGAATGGCATAAGTGTCACCTTCAGAGGTGAACATGACCTTCTTGGAAGAAAGGTCATCCTCCATGTCGAACGTACAACCCTGACATACTTCAGAGATAAGCAGCGACAGCCGGGTCCCAAAGAGGAGGATAGTCCCCACTGATATATGCTTCTCGGCCGCATCCTTCTTCAGTTTGTCCAATGCAGCCTGACTCAACTGGTCAAGGAAAAATTGCTCCCAGTTGGCCTCCACTCCATCCACCAAAGCTCCCATAATCCTCAGCTTTGGCAGGCTCAACTGCTCATGGGACCCAACAGTCCCCATGATCATTTTGGACACCACATCGATCATGGCACGATACTCGGGCTTAAGAGTGTCCTTGTGCTGCCTTGCCCTGAACTCAGGAGAGCCTGACTTCGTCCACTCCTTCAGGAGCTCTCCTTTCTTGTTCTCTTTGTACGTTCTTGGAATAATCCCGGAGCATGGAAGTCCAAAAACTTCCTTTACCATCTTGCGAAGGGCAATATCGTGCGTCTCTTCATTGTATAGCTCTTTCCCATCATCATTCTCCTTCCTAGTGGGCACCAACACAGTAAACCTTGTGAACAATTCACCCTTGCGAATGAAGAGGTTCAAGTATGCTTCCACAACTGCCTTCGGAAGAATAGAAGTGGGTTTCTTCGTGAAGTACTTCTCCATTCGGGCCTTGGAAATTCACTGGAAGATGGGTTGGATATCCTTTACATTTAAACACGCTCCTTCCATGGTGATGATATGCTCCATGTTCACCAATTTGTTCTTGACAACATCGGAGATGTCATCGGTAGACCAGGTGGTGTCAAGAAAAGCTATTGAAATTTGTGTTTGAGAAATTTGCAAAGAAATTTGAATTGAGAGAAAACTCAGTGTGCAGTGTGAGATTGTGTTTGCGTAAATTTCTCAAAAGGCTTTTCAGATTGATATTACTAAGTCAGTTACTCAGACGTGGGGTTGAGATTAATCCTGAATTTGAAAAGATTTTGAAATGAAGGGCCAAGATTAATCTCAAGTACAATCATTTACCCAAGTCAGTCATATTCCGTATAAAACGGACACGTATATGAAAAAGTAACTGCGCGCATTAAATGCTCCGACACGCATGGGTTTAAATATCAAAAGACACGTTGTAATACATTTAATGAAGATTTTCAGGATGGAAGTCTCAGTGAGACGCTTCAAATTCACAAAGGTCAGGATTGAACTCATACCTGTCAGGGAGATATTGTAGCACCCTGATACCTCGCTGAGTCGAGTCTGGCCTAAGTTCCCCCTAAATCCTATACTAACTGCTCTCCTAGATCTAAGAGTCCTAACTCCACTGATAGTTCCATAAATCTTGCTTCAGCTAAAGGCTTAGTCAAGATGTCAGCTCTCTACCTGTTAGTGTGAATCTTCTCCATCTTAATATCTTTCTTCTCTATATGATCTCTTATGAAGTGATGCCTTATATCAACATGCTTACACTTTGTGTGAAGCACTAGGTTCTGAGTGATTGCTATAGCACTATTGTTGTCACAATAGGTTGGAACTTCATTTGCAAACACTTGGTAGTCTCTCAATTGTTGCCTCAACCATAAAATCTGAGCACAACAACTACCTGTAGCCATATACTAAGCCTCAGTTGTGGATGTAGCCACTGAATTCTGTTTCTTACTAAACCAAGAGATCAACTTGCTCCCCAAAAACTGACATGTCCCTAAGGTGGATTTCCTATCAATCCTACAACCTCCATAATCTGCATCTGAATAACCAGTCAGCTCTAAGTTGTCATCTGAAGGATATCATAGTCCCATATTGACTGTTCGTTTCAAATACTTAAGTATCCTCTTAGCAGCCTCCAAATAACTTCTCTTGGGGTTAGACTGATACCTAGCACACAAACCAACTGCAAATGTAATGTCAGGCCTACTTGCAGTCAAGTACAACAAAGATCCAATTAGCCCTCGGTACTTAGTCTGGTTCACTGAAGCTCATTCAGTGTGAGGATCCATCTTCCAATTTGTGTTCATTGGGATCTTAACAGGATTGCAATTCTGAACTCCAAACTTCTTAATCAAGTCTCTTGTGTACTTGGCCTGATTAATATAAATCTCTTGATCAGTCTGTTTGACCTGCAATCCTAAAAAGAAGTTCATATCTCCCATCATATACATCTCAAATTTACCAGTCATCAACTTAGAAAATTTCTCACAGAGCTGATGATTTGGTGATCTAAATATTATGTCATCCAAATAAATCTGGACCAAAAGAATGTCATCACCTTCAGTGATCCTGAACAAGGTCCTATCCACGGTTCCCTTCCTGAACCCATGGTCAGTCAGGAATTGGGAGAAGGTATCATACCAAGCTCTAGGGGCTTGCTTAAGTCCATAGAGTGCTTTCTTCAAATGGTATACTCTATCTCCAACCTCAAACCTGGGAGGTTGTTCAACATATACCTCTTCATTGAGTACACCATTCAGGAAGACACTCTTGACGTCCATTTGATACACCTTAAACTTCTTGTATGTTGCATATGCAAGGAACAACCTGATAGCTTCCAACCTAGCCACTGGAGCAAAGGTCTCATCATAGTCTATTCCTTCAGACTGACAATACTCCTTTGCAACCAGCCTTGTCTTGTTCCTCACTACAACATCATTCTCATCCTTCTTGTTCTTGAAGACCCATTTGGTACCAATCGCACCTTGATGCCCAGGTCTATCTGCCAGTTCCCAAACCTGATTCCTTGTGAACCGATTCAACTCTTCTTGCATGGCTATGATCCAGTTCGAGTCAGTGAGAGCTTCTTCAATGTTCTGAGGCTCTTGCTCAGAGAGAAAGCATCATAACAGTGCACTCTCACCATGGAACCGTCTGGTTCTGACTTCCTCGGTTGGATCACCAATGACCTGGTCAATGGGATGATCCTATAGCCATGTTCTCTTGCCTGGAGTTGTTCCTGAAGTACCTGTAATATTAGTGTCTACAGAATCTATAAATTCAGGAAAATAAACAGAAGGGGATGAACCTGAGTCTACACCAAAGGGATTTACCAACTCAATGTCAGGGACATCGACTCCCCCTTGATATATTGACTCAATGACTGTCTCAGCTACGACCGCATCTTCATTGATGGTACTTACCTCAGGTTGAGCCTGTTCCTCTGTCTGAGGCTCAACTGTCCCTGATGCGCTGGGCTTAGGAGTGACTCTTTCAGTATCATCCTGGTCTTCGTCATCATCCCAGCATGGAATAGACATTGTCTTGACCTTGAGATCAGGTTGATTCTTCAAACTCAGCATTGTCACCCTCCTTGTGATCTCCTTAGTGTCAGGATCAAACACTCTTACCCTAGACTCAGTGACATATTTATCAAACACAACATGTGGTGATTCTTCCACAACAAGGGTCCTACAATTCTAAACCCTGAAGGCTTTACTGACTTTAAAATATTCTAAGAATATTCCTTCATCAGATTTTCTATCAAAGACTTTCAATTGGGTCTTCCCATTGTTGAGGATGAAGCACATGCAACCAAATATATGGAAATAAGAGATACGTGGCTTCCTCTTGTTCCATGTCTCATATGGGGTCTGTGCATGTTGTTTGTTCAGCATGGATCTGTTCTGAGTGTAGCATGCAGTGTTGATTGCCTCAGCCCAGAACTTCTTAGGCAATCCTGACTCAGCCAGCATGGTCCTGGCAGCTTCCTTCAGTATCCTGTTCCTCTTCTCAGCGACACCGTTTTGTTGTGGAGTTTGTTGGTCCCACTAGTCAGTGTAAATGAAATGCGGAAGCTATCTAATAAAAATCTTTTATAAAACCTTTTAATAAAAGAGCGCAAACAACACAAGAGATAATAAAGAAAGCAGTAAATAAGATAAGATATATAGTGGTTCGAATATAATGATCCTACATCCACTCTCCCTTTAACAAGGGGCCTTACTAACCAACCAACTTACTCACAATCACTGGAATTGTCAAGTACCAGCACCTTGTTACACACTTTAGATCTAACTTCGATCTAAAGTACAATCTACTCCAACCTTATCTATCAAGATGAACAGGTTGAGTATATATTCCAACTACAAACTCCTTAAGAGTAAGTATGAATTAAGAGCTATAAGAGTGCTAATTTTGCTTGAGAATAATTAAGCTTGAGTATGATCTTCGTGCGCGTGTCTAGAGCTTTTCTTCATACTGGCACTCTTGTATTTATAGAGATGATTAGGGTTTACCCGTTGGAGAGCTCATCTAATCATATCTCTATTTAAGGAAGCTTCAATCAATCAATTCCCTAATTGATTGATTGGGTTTGTGAGATTCTTAGATTGATTTCTTCAATGACTTTCCAATCCGATCAAGTTGACTTCTTCAAAACACCAACGGTCAAATGCTTCATTTGCTCAACTCTGTTCTTCCAGAGTAAGCTGAACCAGACACCAGATGACCCAGAGGTCCTCTGGTCCAGAGTCGGTTACGAACCAGATTATCCAATAGAATCTGGAGGTGATTCTGAGTATCTTTTATTTTACCAGACTCGTCTGGTCTGGACTTGTCTAGTCAGTGGAAAGGTCTTCTGCCTCTGATCTGATCTTCTCTGATGAAGTCTTCTGGTGACGTCTTCTGGTCTGGCAGTTCCCCCTAGACTAAGTCCTAAACTATTTCCTCATCTGGCTAATAGGTTCAGATGGTCCTATTACATCTTCTGGTTTGTTTAACTCATCAAAACTAACAACATTTTTCCTAACAATTTTCCCCTTTTTGATGAAGTTAAACAACACCAAAACTGATAAAAAAACAGAATAAGCAAGAAAAACAAATAAGATAAGACCTTAGAATAGATCTTATCAAACAAACAATGAGACAATAAGAAGTTGTCTTGAGACAAAAGAGATATGATATTTCATTGATAAACAGAACAGATGAGATTACAAAATTACAAGGTAAGTCCTATCTATGCATATCTTCTTCCTTCCTTTGGCACAAGGAACCAATTCAGGAAGCGGTCTTGAACGACTCTGAGCTCTAATGAATTGGCAGGAGTGAAGTTCACCAATACCTTAGTCTTGTACAACTTTTTGAGTTCTGCCCAGTTGATCTTATCTCCCTCCATAGGTGTGTTGAGATAATGGAACTCTGGAGCAGTCACTTCCAGATTAAACTGGATGGTAGAATCCATCAGCTTCTTGTAGAGATCAGAGTCATATGCCTTCATCCAGGAGTGAAAGGTGTTGTTGATCAAATCTTCATCCTCTGGAGGTGGCTTGTGGATGTAGTGATGGATGAACCAAAGAATCTTAGCCTCTTTCCATTTCTCTATCAGGGGCACAGACACAGTAGAATTAAAGGATCCTTCTGTCCTAAGTGGTAAGATGTCCATCACTTCCACATGCTTCTTCTTCCTTGAGCTTGCACTCCCACTAGCACTTCCACTGGCACTGGGAACAGGAAGTCCAGCTTCTCTTGCCTTCTTGTTCTGCCTTCGAACATATCTGAGTCTCTCCTCTTCATCAATGTTCTTCCTTATCCTAGCAGTTTTCTCTTCTTCAGACTCTTCCTTAAACCTTTTCCCAGCTTCTTCAACAACTTCCTCCAAAAAACTTTTCTTCACTCTTCTGATCTTCCTCTTAGCAGGACCAGAGATAGTCACTGGGTCCTGTTCTGAGTCCAGTTTCTCCTCTTCAGTTGTCAATTTCTTGGCCACAGCAAGAGACTTGAGTTTGTCCTTCTTCTTCTTCTGTAGCTCAGCTTGAGCAAGAGTATTCTCCAACAGGTCCAGACGACCAGAGTGGTTGAAGAGAGTTTCATTAGTGCTCTTTGCCAGATCAGTTCTGCCCTTCTCTTCCCCCTTTTTGACTTCATCAAGGAGGGGCTCTACCACTTGCTTGATTAAGGTAGGCAACTCAGTGTTAGAAGAGAAATGAAGATCCCTTAGCTTCTTAGCTTCATCCAGGTAAGCCTGTGCCTCAGCCACCACGCGTTCCTACTTCTACATCATCTCCTGCAGGGAATCCTTCATCCTAGCAGTATTAAGCATCTGAGAGGCCATCTCTACCTTGAGAACAGATACTGGGCATAGCTGATCCAGAACATGCTCTTGCAGCTGCCTCTGGCTGTCAATAATATCCAGCTTAAGAAAGAGGCCATTAGCCTTGAATGAGGCCTTAGCAGAGGCGAAAGTGGCCTTGATCTACTTCAAAAATGTCTTCCTCTCCTGCCTGATCTGGTGCTCTATCATAGCTGGCCCTAAATGTTGCATAGCCTTGGAGAATCGCCCAATCTCCTGGATTTGTTCATTAAAGAACAACTTCATCTTTTGCAGGACAGCAGGAGTGACATCGAAGTCTTCTTCATCCGAGTACAGCTCTGGAGGAAAAGAGAAATTAGGACTGAAGGTGTAGGAGGGGCCCTCAGGAGAAATTATCACTCCCATCTGGATGAGAAGAGTTCTAACAACCACCTTGGCAGAGGCTGGAGATTCGAGCTCTGTTGGATTTTGTACATTCAGCTTCTTCTTCACCTGGATCTCCCAGTTAGCAAAACCAGGAGTGGTCATCTCATCTAGCAGCAACACCAGGTCCTCAACATCCTCTAGACTGGCCTTGCTCCAGACCTTTCCATCAGCCAGGTCTGCTAGAAGTGGTAAGTGCTCCAGAAGGATTAGAAATTTCTCTCTTAGCCAGAGCTGAGCACTTACACTCATACTCTGCCTAATGGGACCCATGTCTGTGTCATTGAAGATAAAAGGTGTGGGCCCAGGGGCAGAAGAGGATGAGGCTAAGTTGGGAGGCTCCAGTGAAACATCCTCAGCGTCACTATCATCGCTAAGTGAACTTGTAGGGGAGGGAAGAGGACTAGGGAACCCCAAAGCCATGGAAGAAGAGGGGTTCTGGTCAGTTTTAGTAGGGGGGGATATGTGTTTGGGTTTGAGAGGTAGAAGGGTGAGTTTGAGTAGAGGGGGAGGATAGTTCTGTACCAGAAGAGGTAATGGGCACCTCTGGTATAGAGGCTGTTTGTGGGGGTGAAGGGTTAGTAGGTAGAGGAGTTTGTGTTTGAGTGTTAAGGGGAGAGACCGTTTGAGGAGGAGGGGAAGTGTTTGTGATAGTCTGTTCTGGTAATGAAGATTGAGTACCAGAAGCAGAAGGTATAGGTTGGGCTTCGGTTTCTGGGGGAGAAAGGGACGGGGAAACAAGATTTATATAAGAGGAGGGGGGGATTTACCTCAGCTGAGTCAACATCAGCTGGAATAACAACAGGGGCAGATACAGTGGCCTTTGTATCTGGGATGGCAGCAGCAGGTGAGGTCACATCCACCTCCATCTCTAGATGAGCTGCTTCTTCAAGGGCCTGATCCAGAGAGGTATCCAGAGAAGAACTGGAGACTGGATCTTGCAAAATGGCTCTCATGACCCTTGGTTTCTTCTTGAGAGGAACCTCCTCCTCAGATTCTTCGTCATCTGTATGCTCATCAACAAGAAGAGTCTTCTGCTTCTTCATCTTCTTTGCAGAAGGCTTGCTAACACCTTCATCTTCCTCCCTGATGCTTTTCTTCGCGGGACCAGCCTTCTTAGCCTTAGGTGAAGACACCTCCACATCTTCACCACCTTTCTGCTTCTTGAAAGCAAATAAAATGAGAATCTGGTCATCACCTGATGAATCAGAAATCACAACGTTGGAAGAAGCAGGGGCATCTGCCTTCTTCTTCCCTGTTCTCTTGCCCTTTGGAGGAGAAGGAATGGCCCGAATTGACTGAGTAGGGATACCTCCTTCTCCATCCGAATCTGGATGCCCATGCAGAGGTCCATCCTTGTTGAAAAGGATCTTGGACTTGTTAAATTTCTTGCATCCACTGGCCTTCCACACCTTATCTGGCAGCAAATGATCCAGAATAAGAGTGAGCTTCGTCCCCAAAGACACCTTGGCATTAAAGTAATACTGCAGTTCTCCTGGCTTATTTGGGCACGCCTCCTTCTGTATCTTCGCCTTGTTCTTCCTCATCACGTTCCAGAAGAACTCTGTCCAATCACACTCCAGTCCGTCATAGATAGCCCTCATCACACACAATCTCCCAATGAAAATCACATCTGTACTGTGATTTTCACACATGAGGATCTTCACAATAATATCGAACTACACCTTGTACTTCTGCCTCAGATGCTTGTCAAGAAAGCCCTTAGTCAAGTTCTTGCAAGAGGACCTTGCAAAGATCTTGAAGGATTCAACCGCCTCACTCTCCTTGTACTTAAGAGAGTCTACTCCAGCCATATGAACATTACCAAACAGCTTGCTGAACTCCCTCTTAGAAAGAACCATCATCTCCTCGTCGATCTTCGAGGCAATCTCGTCGTCATATATCTTCATCCTCACCAGGAACTGGCCTGCATAGTGATTCTGGGTGAGAGAGCCCTTCAGTATCGCAGAGATTAGATCCTCAACTCTAGATTTGCAAAGGAGATGCAAAATCTCCAAGGCAGCAGAGTTGCGAGTGGAATAGAAGTCCACTGCCATCTCTGTCTTCAGCTTTTGACAGGCATAGGTTGGGTTGAAGTTACACTTGGACGCCATTGTTGTAGAGAAGAAATGGAGAAGAAAGCTTTTTCAGAGAGAGGTTAGGGTTTGAGAAATTTGAAAATGTGAAGAGACATAATGAAAAATTTCAGTTTATAAAAGAGATGTACGCGTGGATTTGAAATAAATTGAAATGTGTACGCGTGGAATTAGCATTAAATTAATGGGACAAGATCAATTTGTCAATTGATTGACATATTGCACTTTAATTAAATCCAACGACCAAGATCAATTTAGGCAAGATACAAATTTAATTGTGTGCGTGGCGTAGTCATTGGGACTGGGTTTGAGGGGGTTTAGTGGCTGTCAAGAGAAAAGTGAAATGATTGCCTAGGCCCACGACCCTATTTCTAAATACACTCTGAATATGAAACGTTTTGGGTGAATATGAAAAATGTATCCCAATGACCAGGCACAGAAGAGTAAAAACTTACTTGTCATCTGGTATTGTAAATTGTTGGGACAATGTCAGTTTTGATTAGATCCCAAAGCCCCTGAAAAGATGGTATGCCTTAGTAGTCAGTCTAGTCTTGGTTAGGTTAGCACTTAGTTATTTTACAATTTACATGAGCTCAATGAGAGGAGAACTCATTGATGACAATCAAGACTGAAGCCTAAAGACGCAGAACACCATCCTGAACTTACAGCAGTCCTTCTAAGCTGGCTGAGTAAGTGTCAGTGATGATTCCCCACAGGACTGAGTTTAGCGAAGATCTCAGAATCTTGCTCTTCATCCTGACACTTACTTAGCCAGCTTAGAAGGACTGTCATAAGCTCAGGATGGTGCTCTTGTGTCTTCAGGCTTCAGTCTTGATTGTCATTAATGAGTACTCCTCTCATTTAGTACCTGTAGATTATAAAATAAACTAACTTACAAACCTACCAAGAGTAGCCTGACTAATGCAAGCACTTAGGCAAATCGTCTTTTCAGGGGCTTTGGAATCAACTCAAAACTGACATTGTCCCAACAGATTACTAGTAAATGAAAGGTGGCTTCATAAGTGGAAGAATATTACGCTTAAAGAAATGAGAAGGAGCATCTAGGATCACTTCCCTATTTACGTGGAAGAGATTAAGAAGAAATGGGGTCCCAAGCCATTCCGAGTTTTCAATTCGTGGATGCAGCACCCAGATTTCAAGGAATTCGTTTTTAGAAAATGGTCTAGCTACCAGGTTCGAGGTTGGGGCGGATTTGTTTTAAAAGAAAAACTGAATTTGCTTAAGAATGACTTGAAAGTATGGAGATCACAAGTTTTTGGAGCTCTGGATGATAGGATCGAAGAGAAAACATAAGAAATTGATATCCTAGATGAAACATTTGGATTAGAACGTGATGAGGCGGAGAGATGGGCAACGGCTTTTGTAGAACTTCTTCAGGACATTCAATGGAGAGAGGGACAACTTTATCAAAAAATCAAAATGAAGTGGTTGGTGGAGGGAGATTCGAACACCAAATTTTTTCATCAGTGTATCAGTAAATTGCATAAGGTAAAGGAGATCAATGGTATTTTTATAAACGGGAGATGGGTGGAGTCGGTGTCGGGGATGAAAAAAGTAATATTTGAATTTTTTAGAGATCATTTCAGTCACTCCCCTCAAAGCAGGCCGACTATGAAACAATATCTTTTTTGAAGACGGCAGGGTGACAGTGAGAATACGTTCCTTTGTGCCCCATTTACCGTAGAGGAAATTCAAGCGACGATATTTTCATGTGATGCAAATTCCAGCCCAGGTCCCGATGGTTTCTCGTTTGGTTTTTTCAAGGAAAATTGGCAGGTGCTAAAGATGGAGATCTTTAAGATGATGGAGGAGTTCCACACACATGGGAAGATTGTGAGTGGTCTAAATCCAACATTTATTGTGCTCATTCCAAAGAAAGACAATGCACATGAGTTGGATGATTTTCGTCCAATTTCTATGATTGGTGCCATATACAAAATTCTGTCCAAAGTGTTGGCTAAGAGGTTAAGCAAAGTTATTGATGGACTTATCTCGGAAAACCAATCAGCGTTTATCGGTGATAAGCAGATTATTGATGGAGTTTTGATTTTGAATGAGCTCATAGATGAAGCAAAACGAAGGAAACGCCCGACACTTTTTTCAAGGTGGACTTTGCCAAATCATACGACTCGGTGATTTGGGATTTCTTGGATGAGATGCAAGAGGGGATGAATTTCGATGGCAAATGGAGGGATTGGATCAGAGAGTGCGTTTCTTCGGCTACTGCATTAGTTTTGGTGAAAGGAAGCCCATCTGGGGAATTTAAATTACAAAAAGGATTAAGACAAGACGATCCTTTATTGCCTTTTCTCTATCTTCTTGTGGTGGAAAGGCTGAGTTTATTCACAAATAAGACAGTGGAATCGGGTATTTTGGAGGTGCTAGAGATTGGAAAGGAGAAAATTAGGGTGTCCCACCTGCAATATGCAGACGACACCGTGTTTACGTGTACGGGAAAGTTCCAAAATGTGCACACATTGAAAATAATTTTATGGAATTTTGAGCTAATTTGTGGACTGAAGGTTAATTTTCATAAATGCTCTATTTCTGGTTTGAATATGAATAGTGGTAATCTTTGAATCATGGTAGATTCACTGGAGTGTAAGGTGTCGGCATTGCCTTTTACTTACTTGGGGTTGAAAGTGGGTATAAATCACAAAAGATGTGTGATATGGGAAGAGTTGATTCAAAGGTTGAAAAAGAGGCTGTTGAGATGGAAAGGAAGCCACTGTTCACTGGGAATAAGAGTAACACTTGTCCAATCCGTCTTATCCGCAATGCCAATTTATTGTTTATCCTTTTATAAGCTTCTGAAAAAACCCTTCGTAAAATTACTTCTATGCAATCTTCTTTTTTTGTGGGGAGGGGATGAGGGGAATGGGAAGATACCTTGGGTAAAGTGGGAGGATGAGTGTAAAAAGAAAATCCAAGGGGGTTTGGGCATTAGAGAAATAAGAAAGTTTAATTTAGCTCTGGTGGGGAAATAGGTGTGGAGGTTCCTTAGCGAAACAGAGAGGTTGTGGGTTAAGATTTTGAAGTCTAAATATGGGGATATCCAGGGGAGAAGGGAAGGGACGGTAGGAAGTAGAAGGAGTGGTGAGTCGGGGTGGTGGGCAGATTTTATAGAGTTATTCGAAGTGGGGGTGAGAGGGGAATGGAGGAGGACCTGTTGAGGGTTGTGGGTAATGGTGATGGGACAAGATTTTGGCTAGATAAGTGGGTAGAGGAGGGGAGTTTGAAAGTCTTATTCACAAGACTCTTTAGGCTTAGTCTACAAAAAGAAGCTAAAATTAGTGAGATGGGTAGATGGGTGGAGGGAGATTGGGTGAGGGGTTTGAAGTGGAGAAGTGAACTTTTATCTAGAGAATCTGATTCCTTACAAAATCTCTTAGTCTTGTTGAACAGGTTTCCACTGGTGCAAGGGAGGGAAGCCATTTAGCGTTGGAAACATGTTCCGAATGGAATCTACTCAACTGCTATTGCTTATAGACTTTTGTCGGAAAATAACTCCGGGCCGGGTATAGAAGAACAGGAGGAAAGAGCGTACAAGCTGGTATGGAGACCTTTTGCACCAAAAAAAAAAAAGCTCAAGAGATGGAGGCTGATCCGAGGGCGCTTGGCAACAAAAGATAATTTGCAACGGAGAGGTATAAATATTTTTGGAGAAGAGGAGAAATGTCCATTGTTCTGGGAAAATATCCTCTGTTGGACTCAAACCCAGGCAGCAATGCCTTGGGAGCCGGCGAGTCATCTGGTTTCATGCAGCGCTTTCTTGGATGGAAGAAATGGTAAAAGAGTTATGGCGACGATTTGGGTGTGTGTTGTGTGGTCTTTATAGAATATGAGAAACAACATTGTCTTCAATAGAGCAATTCCTAATATGATTAGATTATTTGAGGAGTTAATTATGAGGACATGGGTGAGGTTATCTGCAAATTCAATATTGATGAAAGAGATTATGGTTGGGGACTGGCGCATGGATCCTAGAAGCAAGCTGAGAGGTTAATAGTTTGTAGCAGTGGAATTTTTGATTTAGAAGAAAGGTCTTGTTAGTTTGAGCTTTGAAGGTTCTATTAAAAGATATGTCCAGTAAGTTTGAGCAGTGAAGTGTTTGTCAAACTGTAATTTTGCTTCTTCTATTGTAAGGGTTGGAGTACCTCTTATACTCCCTTTGCAATATAAGTTGATTGACTTTTCAAAAAAAAAAAAAAAAAAAGGAAAACTTAATTTGTCTATTCATGGTCTAATAACATTTTTCATCATTGTTTAAACATTAAATATTACTTTGCTTTGTTAGTTTTTTTTAACACCCAATTCTCGTCCATTTGCCAACATACATTCATGGATATATTTGGTGGTTGTATGGAATTTAATGAGATTGACAATTGAATATTTTTAGGGATGAGGATGTATGTATTTAAAATTCAACCTTGGAATAGAAAAATGATAACTGCTCTTGCTCCGACATCAATATAATTTTACTTTTTATTTATTGGACAAATAGTGACTCGAGCCATGACCTCACGATCTAGGTAGTTGGGTGCCAAATACCTGTGCATATACCGAAATTACTAAAAAAAATACCACCCAAAATGTGAATAACAAAAATAAAAAAAATACTAAAGCAACTCTTGTTCCCAAAGTCCAACACAACAAACTTAAAAATGCAATCATGTCGAAAAAAATATTAAAATATTACAATACATGATCAAATACATAATATAGTTCATTTTCAAATCCAAGTCTCCAACATTCCAGGAACCTGCAAAAGAAATCAATTAAAAATATTATAAATGAAGAGTTTGACAAATATAATAAAAATATGTAAAAGAAAAAGTTCATTACCAATAAATGCCACTCTCTCAATTACAGACTCCCAAAGCAAGTGGAATATAATAGCTCAATTCCTATAAAGTCACCAAATTAGAAGAGCAAAGTGAAACACGAAATGTTAAAATATTTAATTTTCTTATCATTTAGCAAGAAACAAGAATACTACAATTGACACTTAAAAATAATAACTTCATTCAAGTTGGGAAATACTTACTTCTCAAGATGAGGATGGGACAAGTGTTCGAGAATAATCTTGAATGACATTTGTAGTTGTTAAAGTGAATAAAAAATTATCAACATAAAAGAACTCTTACCCTTTTCAATTTCTTCAATCTCCTTGTATAGTTAAGCTCATCATCGGTTGGATCCTTGTAGAAGTTCATTACTTCTGCTTTTAGCCAATCACTAGTGCACACCAATGCTTTTACCATTTTAGGACTAAGACTACTTCTAAAAGGTAGATCCACAACTCTTTTTCCCAAACTAAAAGCAGACTCACTAGCAACAGTTGAACTTGGAATTGCAAAAATATTTTTGGCAATATGTGAAAGGATTGGGTACTTAGTTCCACTTCCCTTTCACCACTCCAAAAGATTGAAAGATGGAAGTTGTTTTTCATAATCACCGGCTAGGTACTTATCCACTTCATTACATATCACTCTAAGTTTCTCTTGTTCACGTTGGGCATCTGCCGACTCAAACAACTCATCACAAAGACCGCCACCACCGGTATTTGTACCATCTACTCACCCTCCATTTCCACATTTTTTTTCTCACCATGCAAGACATCATTCATCCCTTTTATACTCCAATCACAAAAGTTACCAAGTTCTTTTTAACCATATCAATGACTTCTTGTACCTTTTCAGGAGTACCTCCCAACTTTTTAATACTAACTTTTATAATTTGAAGCTTGTACCTTAGGTCCAAAACATTGTCAATAAAAATCAAAGGATTCATGTTATCCCAATTCCCCCAATACTTATCAAATTTAAGCTTCATTACACGTGCAACCTTTTAAAGAGCTGGGTCTAAACCATCACTACTTCTTTTCTCAATCTCAATTTGTAATGCAACCATTGCTTGATAAATCAATTGAGGATTAGGAGTTTCCGATGCACTTAACTCTAAAGTGGCATCATAAAACTTCTTCAAAAAGTGCACAAAAGCTTTTGCATTATCTCAATCTTCCCCACTTGGAGGCCCTACCCTTTCTTTACCTTATTAATTTTTTTCACGGAAATAATTCATAAAAGGCACCCATTCTTCACTCATCCTATCAAACACTCTTCTATACTTCAATGCAACTTCAAACATTTTATAAGTGACATTCTACCTATTTTTGACATCCATTGGCACAGTTGATGTGCTAGCAAACTTGGCTAGCACATCAAACTCTCTAAATTTATTCAATCTTGAAGGGGAAAAATGAATAAAATTAACTACATTCCTTATGGATTTAATCGATGCATTAAGCTCTTTTAAATTATCCTTAACAATTAAGTTTAGGATATGACATACACACCTCAAATGCAAGTATTTACCCTCAAACAACAATGAATTCTCACTTTTTTTTTTCAAGTAATCAAACCATTTTACCAATTTCTTCCCCAACGTGACTAGTTATTTTTGTGAAGTTAATGATCATTTTATGCAATTTCCAATCACTATCTAAGAAGTGAGCTGTGATCACCATTTAATTTATGTTTTGAATGGATGTCCAAGTATCAGTGGTAATACTCACTCTTTAGGCACTGATTGCAGTTCGTATCTTAGTTTTCTCCATTAAGAATAAATCATAAATTATACCTGCAACTTTTTTTCGACTGGGGATTTTTGTTAGGATAAAAGTTGTTAGTTTTGATGAGTTAAAACAAACCAGAAAATGTAATAGGACCATCTGGACCTGTTAGCCAGATGAGGAACTAGATTAGGACTTATTTTAGGGGGAACTGCCAGACCAGAAGACTTCATCAGAAGAGTCACCAAGAGACCTACCATAAGACCTTCCAGAGGACTTCACCAGAGGACTCCACTAGAAGATTTCACCAGATGAGACTGACCAGAGGCAGAGAACCTTCCCCAAACCAGACGAGTCCGGACCAGATGAGTCTGATGAAACATAAGATACTCAGAATTATCTCCTGATTCTCCTGAGTAATCTGTTTCTTAACCAACTCTGGACCAGAAGACATTGAGGTTGCCTGGTGTCTGGTCCTGCCTTCCCTGGAGAGAATCAGAGTTAGACATTGGAAGCATTTGACCGTTGGTGATTTAAATCAAGTCAACCAGATCGGATTGGAAAGTTTTGAAGTCAATCAATCCAAGGATCCCACCAACCCAATCAATCAATTAAGGAATTGATTGATTGGAAGCTTCCTTAAATAGAGAGCTGATTAGATTAGCTCTCCAACGACTAAACCCTAATCACCTCTATAAATACAAGAGTGCAGACTCAAAGAAAGGCTCTAGATTCTCACGCGCAAGAAGTCATATTCCAAGCCTTTGTTCTATCACTCTTAGCACTCTTATTGTTAATATTCCAAGAAGGACTGCAAAAGGATCATGGCCCTGGACTAAACTAGGGTCCGGGTCATTAATCTCAGTTAATCCCTCATTTTAAGGATTATTGAGTTCTGGCAAATAGGTGAGATTATTTGTTCTACTGAATTACAATTGTCATTTTATCCTCCATTTTTTATTTTAAGTGACCAATCTACCCTTATTCAAAAGAAAAATAAACGTCGCTCGATTTATCCTCATAAAAAATAACCGCCGCTCATTCTATCCCACCTAATCACACAATTCAATCCCACCATCCAAACATAGATTCATACTCAATAATCTAATCCCTTTCAATCCAATCTTATCAAGTCCAATCCAGTCTCGTGAAGCAAACGACCCCTAAGGGAGCATTTGGTTCGCTGGATTGGGTGGGACTAAAGTTTTAGTACCATCCAATCCCATGTAATATTGTGTTTGGTTCGTAGGTTTACGGTCCGGGATAAAATTGGGACCCGAGTCATAAACCTACCCAATCTAACTAATCACTTAGGGATGGTGGGACTCTTGTTGGAGTTATACATTTTTCCCAACAACTCTATAGTCTCATGCTTTAAAAAAACATTCAATCATTCAATCCACTTAATCATTCAATAAAATAAAATAAAAAATCATACAATCCAAACACACATTCCTCCTCAAATAATCCTATCTAATCCAATGTCATCTAATCCAATCTTATCTAATCAATCCCATCCCATGAACCAAATGACCCCTAAGTGTTTTAGTTTGTTTTCAGTAAACAACTAATATTTTTCCGTGAAAACAACTAATATCCTTTAATAAAAATAACTAATACCCTTTAGTTAAAATAACTAATACCCTTCAATCATTCATATATGAACCATGTTCACTCTATACTTTTTATTGATAAAAATGACAAAATTTTATATGAAAATAGTTCATGATAAATTTATCATAAAAGTGTGTTATAGTATTAAGCATTTGATTAGGAATGACAATGGGGCGGGCAGTGCGAGTATCTAAATATCCAGACCTGCCCGTGCATATCTGCAACCACCCCACCTTGTGTCCCCTCGCGGGGCAGCATTTTGATCCACACAATCGTTCTGCATGGGGCAGGTCTGCCCTGCCCCATTCCACAATCCCTTCCCAATATTGTGCTTCATAATATAACTCATATGAAGCACACAAATCAAAATTCTCAATTAAACTTAAATATAAACATAATCATTAAAGTTACAAATAATATACTTCATCTGTCCCAACTTTATTTTCACACTTTCAGTATTTGTCTAAACACAATGTATAAACACAACTTACTTGCAATAAATGATTAATGAAGGTGTGAAAATAAAATTAAGATGGTGGAAGTATTTATAATTCATTAGAGAGTATATATACACACACACAAATTCTAGCATGCACTTGGATTTTAAGCTCAATTTTAACTTCAATTTTGATTTTTTCAAAACACACAGAATTGTGTGTGTTTTATTTTGCACTTGGGTATTATTGATTACTTCTTGGGGTATTGCTAGTTACTTCTTGGGGTATTGCTGGTTACTTGGGGTATCACTGATTACTTCTTGGGGTATTACTGATTTTTGCTTAGGGTATTCTTTTCAAAATCCAAGTGTATACCATGAACTCAAGTGCACACTAGAACTACACATACATATATATATTGCGGGGCGAGGCAATATGCATACCCTGATACCCATATCATCATCGGCCCTACGTGCGGGGCGGTGCTGATCTGCTCCATTTTCAGAACGGGGAGGGGCTGACCTGATCCAATTCCGGGCGCGATGGGACGGACAGTTTTGTCATTCCTGTATTTGATGAGATTTTTTATACTCCTAATCAAATATTCGATAATTTAGAATAATTTCATGATAAACTCATTATGAACCATTTTAATATAAAACATATTCTTATAAAATATTTAAAAAAAATTAAAGAAGAACATGACTATTTTTATGAAATATATATTCAAAAAAATTAATAAAAAATATAAAAAAAAAATTCCAGCAATCTGCGTAGTACACGATTTTACATAATAATAATAATTAATAATAAGTGACTAATTTCATAAGATGTGTTAAAAATGTAAATCAACATATAAATTGGAACGGATGAGGGAGTAACAACCATGTTTAACGAAAATTTTTATCATCACCTTTCATTAATGGCAATCAAAATCAAGAACCTTATATAATTATAAATAAATTACTAATTTTAAATATTGTTACAAATTTGTGTTACGGACAAATCATTTTGTGCCGCGTGGGGGTGACATGGTTTGCCAACGTGACTCCCCTTTGTGTAAATTAGTCTTTCAGGCAGACCCATTTCAACCATGTTGACAAACCACACCACACGCGAGCATTTATAGTAAATCTAATTTGCAACAATATCTAAGTTGTAGATTATATTTCAACTAGAGTGTACCCACGCGAATTTCGCGTACTGAAAAAATATATTATATTTATTTTCTATAAAAATTTAATATAAGAGTATTTTTGTTTAAAAAATTTCGAGGTATATACAATAAATTATAGGGTTTGTTTAGCTGTGGCCCGTGCCCTTCACTAAACCCTATAGGTGTATCCTACAAACTAAATAATAAAAAAAAACATCAAAATTCACATAAATTAATAACAATTATGGAATAACATTACTTAGACTAATAATTTAGTAATAATCAATTTCCATTTCAATATTGAATAATTTATAAATTAATCAACATTATTAGTTATTGGGATTATACGGTAAGAAATTAATTTATATAAGAAACAATACAAAATTTGAAATAAACGTTAACGTTACAAATACCTGTTCATCGATCAAAATGAGTTCCAAGTAGAACTTGTCTCTATTAAAATCATTAAAAAATATTGTCCAACTTTTTCAATCCTAACTTTAACGGTCAATTTTTTGCTCTCACTCTTGATATTAGAAATCAGAGAAAATTGAGGTGTCATACTCTTGAAATCTAAAATGAGATTTAAATTACAACAATTAAACCATCATAATTATTCAGATAAAAATATATGGTATAGTTAAATCTATTATTTTTGCACATGAAGAATATTTAAAATCTAATCAAATTGATATTCATATTGATATTGATATTGATATCAACAATCATTATTACATTCATATTGATATTGATATTTAAATCTAATCAAATTGTGAGCACTTAAAATGATGAATTTAATTATAAAATAAATATACTAATAACAATAGATATATAACTAACCAACAATTGATGGGAGAATTCTCACAAAAGAGTGAAACAAATGAAACTTTGATGTGAAAAAATGAAATACAATATGCTCTTACTTATAATAAAAAAAAAATGCATGCAATATTATATCCTGTCCATAATAAGAATATATCACATAATAATATTCTTTGGAATATATAACTATATACCTTTTATTTTAGGAAAAAATAATCGAACATTATATTATACTATATATACTAACTCAAACATAGAAATGATAAATTTAGATTCATTCAATAAGTAGATCATATTTAATTACATTAAGGTTTGGAAAAAATATGATTTATAATAAATTCTAAAAATAACTAAATAAGAAAATGGAAGAAATATCTATTTGCATTAATTATGCAGGTATAAATCAATGGATCAGATTTAATTATATAGAATGAATGGTTGAGATCAAAACTTAAATCAACTTTTAATGAGAGAGCAGTATTTTGAAATTGAGAGATTTGGGACATGCCACCTCATCCTTAGAATAAGGTGGTGTTGACACATCATCTTGGAGAGGTTTGGTTATATATTATAATAAGATTCGGTGATAGGCCGTGATTATATTACAATTTAACCACAATGCAGAAACAAAATATCATTTACTTCCTCCACCCAATCCTGTCGGACCAGGGGGTGGGGGCCCTGGGGGCGAGGGCTTCGCCTTTTGCTACAAAGAAACAAAATATCAGTGGGCCCCGTACACAAAGCCCAGCAGTCAGCAGCATCCTTCGCACATATAAATGCCCAACCCTAGTCCTAAAACTTATAATCTATCTTGATCTGTTCATATATTTCAGTCTAATTGTTTGTGGAGAGGTAAAAAGAAAAAAATTCTTGTTTATTTGGTTGTAAAATCAAAAGGCAGAAATGGGAACTGCAACTTGTATTGATATTATTGTGGCAATTATCTTGCCTCCTCTTGGTGTTTTCCTCAGGTTTGGTTGCAAGGTAGTATCTCTTTCTCTCTCTTCAATTTTTTTATTTTAAAGGTTTCTCTCTCTTCAATTTGAGTATACTGTAAATTATGTTTTTTACTGCAGTGTGAATTCTGGATTTGTTTACTACTGACCCTCCTCGGTTATCTTCCCGGAATTCTCTATGCTATCTATGCCATCACCAAGTAGTCATTCTGAGTTCTGACCCTATTCCGTGGTATTTAATTTTTTCCCTTCTTTTTTTGGCAATAATCAATTAATCATCTTAATTGCCGTCTATTTTGTGAAATAATTTCAATCCATCGGATAAGGTAATTTTAATGGAGAATGATTGATTCTAAACTTCCTCCAATCTTTGTTTTATTTACAAAATTGCTAATTTGTTGATACTCAATATTAGCTTTGATAATTAAGTTATTTAATAGAACTCTTTAGCAACTAAGTTGGGAAATTTCAACTTTTTTTTACCTCATAACTGTTAAAAGCTTATTTTATAATCTTATAAATTATTAAATATCTTATTTTATCAAACACATCGATAATGTTTATAAGTTCTTAAACAAGTTATAAACCCAGCCAAACACCTCTAAGTTATAATAAACATAAATTGATCGAGATCAACTTCACTATGTTCATAATTTTATTCTACACCATAGCTTATTATAAAACCATGTAAGTTTTGGTTTTTAAACGGACTGCAATACAAGCAAAATGACATTTATTATAGGAAACGAACTTTAGAAGAATCTATCGTTAAAATTTAGAAAAACTATAATGATAAAATATAATATGATTATTGGCTCTACGTCAATTTTCTTGTAGTATTTAAGATAGTATTAAAAAAATTGGATAATAACAAATTAACTTGCATACAATATTTAATGCAGAGTCTACTTGCACAATTTATTGATATTATTTCGAGGTTGACAGCATGAAGTATTTTGGAGATTAAGAAATAATTGTTGGTTAAAAATATGTGGTCCAAATTTTTTAGTGCCGTATATAGAGGAAGTAAGACTTTAACCATATAGACTCAAAAGTAGAAGATTCATTAACATCCTTGATGGCACCCCTTTTATCCTATACAGTAGTATTGGATATCCCCAATAATATTCTTATTTCTAATTAATATTTAATATTAATTTAGACACATTTCTTTTGCCTTTTGCTCCTTATTCTTATAAAAAATTCTCATAGTTGTAAACTTACATTTACTAATTATAATAAATAAAGGTAATTAATGAAGAGTATATTTGTCATTATGCATTCATCCGTAATTTCGATAACAAATTTAAAACATCAAATATTTAATATTAGTTATTAGTTTATTTTCTTTTTATGTGTCTTTCTTTCTGTTATTTATTATTATTTTAATTATTTTTTACAGGTGAATATGCAAAGGGGCAATAAAAGTTCTTTCATTTTATTTTTTTTCAAATTGCTGATTGATTCTGATTGGTGCTCGTGGTGTTATGTTGCTAATCCCTCTATTTATTTTTTGCAATCCCCGCAAGAGTATTATTGTAATGTAATGTCATGTCTGAAATGAATTATCCTGTGCTTGTTGGCTCACACAGTTATTTGTTACCCCCCTCCGCCTTCCATGAATTTTTTCACAGAGATTGAGAGAGATTGAGAAGTATTAATATAAAATAAAATATAATTCAAATAATGTGATTGAATATAGAGATTAAAATAAATGATGTGTTTGGATAGAGATAAAAAAAAAGTGAAATGTAGAAAAAAAAAAGTAAAAGTGGGTAGGTGAGTTTCATAAAATTGTATGAGAAACTTATTGTACGATAACCGATTTAGAAAGATGAGAAACTTACTCTAGAACGGAGGGAGTACTAATTAATATATTGAGTCAATTTCTTGGGATTTGGATCCGATGCTGTACAGGAGCGTCCTGTGCAGCACAAATACATGGTCACATCAATTGGTCTGACCATGTATTCGATTTTGTGGGGTCAGACCAATTGGTGTGACCATATATTTGTACTGCACAGGACGCTCCTGTACAGCACCAGATCCAAATTCAATTTCTTGTGCACCAATAGCACGTGTAACTAGACATGTGGATGAAACAAGACATTACTTTTAATTTAAATGTGACACTGAACTTGATTGAAAACCTGAATAAAACGAAACATGTTTAACTGAAATGTGATATTAAATTTAACTAAAATGTGATAAGTACTTAAATTTAAAATTCGTGCAATAAGTTCATATAAGATTCAGTGATACTTGGCACTAAAGTTATATTACTTGAGACACCTCTTATGAGGTGGGTGAAATTATATTATTTGAGACATCTTTTATTAAGTAGTCTTGCTTGATGAAATTGAGCTATTGTAAAAATTGCACAATATATATGATTTAGCTTTGGCCCAAATAATCACTTAGTACAATTCATACAATTTTGTATGAAATGCTGATAATTTTACTTATTTTTGTAATATTGTAATTTTAAAAATATATAAAATTATCATTGTTCATATAGAATGGTTTCATGCAAAATTTCCTCGTACCTCATTCGTGTGAATTCACATGTTTAGATTGTTGGGAAAATCGGGGTGCCCAATAATTATGCAACAACAAAATAATTCATGCATATGAATATACCTACGTAAAATCTTATGGCGGAAAAACTAGAAATTTATGCGATTACGTACCTCGTGAAGCGGCGTCCGAAAAGAAGAACGGGACTAGTGAATTGTTCATATCAACCGAAAGACTTTCTCAAGTATTTTCCTTTCGCCTTCCTCGTCCGCTGGTGGGAAGCGCTTAACGAACAATTAATAATCTAAAGGAAGAAGAAAAATATTTATTTCTCTTAATTTTTCCAACTCGTGTAATTTGTGTACTGGGGATAAAAAATTCATCCACAGGGAGAGAATTTTTTTTCTTGGCCTTCAAAAAATCTTGAATATATCTCATATATTCTTTTCTCCATAATAAAATATTCCAAAAAAATCTCAACCTCCTCATTATAGGCTAATTTTCGAAAATATGAATGAAAATAACAAGATTTTGATCTTCTTGAATTTATGAGATAATCTTGTATTTCAAGAATACATATCTTCCATTATATCTTTTCAAGAAAATCAACAAAATATTTTCTCTATCCAAATATACTTATTTTCAAAAATTACTAGAAAAATCAGCAATTTTTTTTTTTAAATTTTAATCACCTTATTATTATTGGACCACTTATAGAGCTACTTGAGGGGCCTTTAGAAGCATTAAGATTGGACCTCCAATGGGCTTCTGAATTTTCAATATTGAGCCCCAATATAATTTAGCCCATTAATATTAATTAATACCACTAACAAATTAATATTGCACTATCCATTTTAATCCATATTAATATAATATGGGCTCCCGATTATTATTTTTCGTGTTTAAAATTATCTAGTCTATTAATTAATTGAGCTTCTGAATAGCTCTAAATTAATTAATATCTTGTGTCTTGGAGAAAAGACAGTTCAACATTATTATCCGTACCGGAAAACTAATTTTCACTTGCAAGATTTAATACGATAAAACTTTTGAGTCCACCAAGGGGACAAATCACACAAGCTGTACTCGCACACGTTACTCCATATTAAATCTTAGCAACTATCGTATGATTAATATTACTGCAACAAACACAAGGTATCGAAGTCACCATGATTCTCACCCAGCATGTATCAAAGCTATAAGTATTAACCACACACGGTCCTATTCAAGTGACGGAGATTAAGAAATCAATAACCATTGAGGTCTAATTCTTCTCCGTTCAGAAAGAAGAATTTAGCTTCGCTATAGGTCCTCTTCAACACATACAAAATGTGTTAGTGCAATCTCTTGGTTAAGACATGTCAATCTGAGAACTACACCTCGACCTTTCGCGGTGGATTGTTCAATTCTTTCTAGGTCGTGAATTTGTACTTTTAGTTACAAGAAACTGCTAATGTGATCTTTCGTAATCTGGTATAATCATATTAACTACAATGTAACCCGTACCATATATTGAACGGTTTGCAATAAACATTTAACATTCATTCATATTTAAAACAATAGTAATAAAAAATGTATTCTCATAAATAAGTGTTTAATACATAAGTTATACAAAGTAAAAACATACTTTCACGTATAATTCCAACATAGATATATGTCAAGAACCAATCTATTTCTAAAGATTATTAAAAAAAAATAAAAATCTATTTCTAAACTCCAACACAAGTTAATTAGGAGCAGAGCTTGAACTAAATTTGATAAACATGATAAAATTAGCATCTATGTATAACCGGGTTAATTTGTTAGAAAATCTCCGTTATCACCCTTATGACTTGCAGTTGCATCTTGCAACTTAATGATTTGAAGCTGAAATAATTAAGTACGTGCTTAAGGGTGTGTTTGTAAGAGTTTGTATCCACTTATAATCACTTTTTTTTTTTTTTACTTTTCAAAAGCATTTTAGAGTTTTTACTTCTCTTCTAAGTGATTATATAATTTAACAAAATCTATAATCTATAAGTTGGTAATTAAATGTTTTTACTAGCTTCTACTACTTTTTGCAATTTTTTAAGAAACACTTGCCAATTTTACTATTAAGCAATTATTCTCATAATCACCAAATTAAATCATTTCATCAAAAGCATAATTTTTTGCAAACACACCCTAATTACTACCAGGAAACTTGATACTACATATCTTACCATGATATCCTATATAGACAACATCCCTCTATTTTGAAAATTATCTCCTATAATTCACCCATATCATCAACTTTAAAAATTATTCTCAGTTAGGGGCGGAGCCTTACATAAGCATGTGGGGACTTCAACCCCCAAAGTTGTGAACAAAATCCTTTAAATTATGTATACATTATTGGTTAAATCATTATTTATGAATTAATATGTTCCAGAATCAAGATCTTCAAAACAAAAGTCCGCTAGTCAAATTAAAAGATTAAAATAATATAAAACTATCTTTATTTATTTATTTATTCCACTTGAGTAATAATTGTCCCAACATATTCCTAATATATCATTACCTCAAATTTCCTAATATTTTTTCTACATACTCCCGTCATATTTTTTATGTTTTATCCTAATTGTTTTCTTTTTGGCAATTAATTTCTCTCAAACAATACACTTTGATTTAGCATCTCCATTTTACCTTCAACTCTAATGCCAAGATCTTCACTTTGGTAATAGTTAGTCTCTCTGTCCGCAAAATATAGGTTTGATTGTCTTATTGGGTCGTCCATGAAAGATAGTCTTGTTGCTTAAAATGGAAATAATAAATTTTATCTACTTTTCCAACATACACACATAATATTTTTAAAATAATTTACCTTGTATTTTATTTGACACAATATTCTTACTTTTTACATATTATATCAACTTTTTTAATAACCATGATAAAAGTAACAAGCCCAATTTTTATGGACGGAAGGAGTAATTGTTAAGATTGTCTTTTCTAGCTCATACCTGAGAATGACTTAGATAATTGAAATTATCAGTACAGTTTTCGTAGACTCTCTAATCACTCATCTTGATTCAATAAAAATATACCTCAACAGGATTTTTTGTTTTATTAATGTTTGTATAAATGTCATTTTGGTTTGTACTTATACCTTTTATCTCATTATTTTACATTATTGAACATTTGATAAAAACTAAGATCAATATGCTTAGGTCACGTTTGTTTTCGTCTTGAGGTGGATGGGGGAAATCCGGATGGGGAAAAAAAGTGGATGGACGAAATCCTGTGAATAGTAATCCTTTGTTTATTTTGGGTTGGATGTAGTAGGGGTGGATGAGGCTTTATGTCAAATCAATAATGATGTATTATTATATTATTATTTATTAAAGATGTAATGATTGAATAATTGTGTTGAATTGTAATATAAAATAATTAATATTATTATGTATAATTATATAATTATTTAATTATATTATATTATTTGAATTGAATTAAAACACAAAAAAATTGAATTAATAAAAGATTCATAATGAATTATAAAATCATTTTAACTTGTCTGCCGTCTTAGAAAGATTTATAATATCATTTTTATTCTTTTTTTTAAGATTCATAATATTATTTTTATTCATTTTTAAATTTTGTGTCTAATAATGAATTATAAAATAAAATAAATAACCATTGTTTTAATGGATAGATATTCAATACAATTTTTTATAAGATGCATTTATTTATATGATAGGCATAATTAATGAAAATAACAATTAATTTCATGGATATTTAATATTAATATGTTTTCATTGGATTTTTTTGTAAATAATTTAAAATAAATATTATACTAATTTAATTGATGGTGTATTATAAAGTAGAAGATAGAGATTAATAAAATATATATTTAATGTGAAAAGATAAAGTTGATTTGATAGATATTGAGTTATGTGAAAATAGGGGTGTAGGTGTATAATAGGGATGGATGTGTATTTGGATGGGGGATGGGATGTGCAAATCCCAAAAATGGCCGGGACGAGGGAGGCCCATCCCCCATCCGGACTTCGTAAGCTGAAAACAAACAAGCCCTTAATTTTTACCTTTAGCCCCCCAACAAAATCCGTCTAGCTCCACACCCGTTCTCAATCATTCAAAATTAATCTCTAATTTAATCTTGACCGTTGATTCTACCACAATACCCTCTATATATATCATCGCACTCACACAACTAAAAATCAATTTCAACAATCTCTCAAAAAATATCACCCAATCTCTCTCATACATATTTCGAAATCTTCCAAGAAAAAAATCGTTCGGTTCTTTGCAAATGATTTCGTTCGTTTTTCTTATGAATTCTTTCGACTTTGTTATGAAGTTTTTCATTGATTCACCTTTCGTCTAAATCTTTTATTTTTCGGTGAATCTATACATCTCAAGATATTATATATATATATATATATATTTATTTTATTTTATTTTTTTTATTTTTTTGCAGGATACAAATTTATACATCTCAAGGTATTATAAATTTCATCAACTCATCTTTATTTTGAATCTTGATATTCCTTTTTTTTGCAGGATACAAATCTATAGTTGTCAAGATATTTATGTTTTATTTTATGTTTTTGATCATTTTATTGTATGGATTTAATCTCTATCCTTTGTTTAATCTCTTTTACTAATATATAATTCTTTACTTAAAATCACTTTTTTTTTGGTGATTTGGCAGGATACAAATCTATGTATTTACTATATTTACTAATTATGTTGTTTCTATATTTTTTTATTAATTATTTTTTTATTTTATTTTTTATTAATTATTGTTTAATTTTATTTTTTTCATATGAAAATCATTATCATTTTGTGAATAGTTTAGATTTTTTTTTTTTTTAAGGATTGAAGATCAATAATGAAGATGAAGTGGAAGATCAATTTTAATGTGAAGATGAAGAATCGTTGATTATATGTTAAAAATTGTATTTTCTTAATATAATCAATATATATTATTTTCCAATATTGTAATGTATTACTTAAAATTCAATGTATTAATTATAATTCTATAAGTAAAAATATCTATGTTTAATTACAATTCTATATTAATGTATTATTTAAAATTCGATTTATATTAATTATTATTCTATAAATAATAATTTCTATGTTAGTACTAAATTAATTAGAATGTTGTATATCCAATCAAAATATACCTTTGATATTTTCAACTGATTAATCATTCTTAATGTTTTTTTTAATTCCGAAAAAAATTAAATTCTTCAATATTTTTAGGAAAATTTGACTTTCTTTAAAATATGTGTTTTAATTGTAAAGTCATACAACAATTAATATATAAATTTATCTTAATTATATACTTTACTTATTTATATAAATTTTATATTGTATCATATTATTTTACATCATTAAATATAGATTATTTATATTAGATTAATTTGACTCTTTAATAAAATATGTGTTTTATTAACCTTAATTCATATTTTATTCTAAATACATCCTATATATTTGCATCATTAAATATAGACTAATTATATTAGGAAAAGTTATTCTGTTTTAAAATTTGTTCTAATATAACTTAACTCTTTTTTTTTTTTACTGTATATTAGGAATAGTAGACTAAATCTATTATACTAATTCAATATCATCTATTTATATAAATACCAATCATACAATATTTATTAACATGCTCTTATTTTGAATTACATAATTAAGTATAAATTAATTATATTAGGAGAATTTGACTTTTTTTAAATGTATTCTAATATAACTTAATTCATATATTTCGATTTTCACTATATATTTGAAATGGTAGACTAAATCTATTATACTAATTCAATTACATATTCAAATAATAAAATTTCTACATTGACTTAAGTCTATCAGCTTAGTTTCAAACGATTAATTATTTAAATTAAGGATATCAACCCTACCATATTTACATCTATTAAGATTTATATGCACAACCAAATCTTGCATATAATTTTGTAAGTTACAAATTTATTAATTAATTTAAATTAACTTTAACTATAATTTACAAAAAGAATCTTTATCTTCTCTCCAATACCGAAAATCATTCTACCAATTTTTAAGAAAAAATTCTATCAAACATTTACAATTTAGGAAAAAGACAACATAATAATTGTTGGTCCCGTTTCTCGAAGGACAAAATGGGAATTTAGGAGGAAAATTTTTGTTTTAACACTGAAGTGCACTGAAATGCTTTTGTGAATGAGTGGTCAGTGCAGTGCTTAAGCAAATCAGTAAAACAATAAAGAGCACAACAATGTAAAGTGGTTCAGAGTCTCAATACTCCTACATCCACTGCCTGATTTAACAGGAAATCCACTACTAGGATTCTTGTATTTAACGTGCCAAGGTGCACTTACAACTGGACTCGCGCCACTCCCTGGGCTGCCACTCCTCACCTCACTACAAACCTAACAATCTTCTGAAAGGGTTTAGTTTGGTTTGGTTCTCTCCAACTAGGTGAGGTTTTCCCTTACAATGTGTTAGCCTTAAAGCTAAGGTTGGGAAAACCTCTCTAAGCTTAGGATGTATATGATGGGCTCGAGTATACAAACTGGAACACTCAAATATGACTATGAAGAACTCAGGGTCAGTGTTCTTGGTGGAGATGGTGCCTCCTTATGACTCCCTTGAACTTGCACCACTCTCGCACCTCCAGCTCTTGCATTCGCACACTTACAAATGAAGCTTCACTACAAGAAAAAAGAGGTTTTACAACGGTTCAAAACCATTGTCTCTCGAAAAAAATAGCCGATGTAGAAGATCACGTTGTAGTAGGTGGGTATAAATAGACAACGGTTAACAGACCGTTGTATTTCTTCAATTACTACAACGTTCAAGAACAGTTGTGTATAACTATTCAAATACGTTGTTGTAGCATAATAATTTCATAAATATAGGGATAGACAACAATGGTAAACCGTTGTTGTTCTTTAACACATACAACGTCTTATAACCGTTGTCTTTCTTTAAAAAAGAAATTGTCGTACTATACATTTTCTTAAATTTCAAGGAAAGACAATGTTTATTAACCGTTGTCTGTTCATGTTAACTACATCGTATTTAGACCGTTGTCTTTCCATTAAAGATATTTCATAAATTTCTTGGATAAACAACAGTTATAAACAATTGTCTATTTTTATTTAATACATCAGTTTTGAACCTTTGTTTGTATTTTTTATATTTCAATTACGTAAATATATAATAAAACCTATAATACATTTTCAATACAAAATTTAATCAAAAATAACAATAATACCATCAACATTCATTCCAAAATACTACACAATCATTATATAATAGAAGTTCATAAAAGTGTTCCATACCATCAACAAAATACCATAATGTTGACAAAAGTTTAAAGTACTAATTAAGTGAATGCCTTAACATTCAATTACAAAAATTTCAACCAACTTGTGCATTTTTCTTCTGTTCCCAGCAATATCCATGCACCCTTTTTGTAGATCTCGTCACTACATTGAAAAATGAATAATATTTTAGCAAACACACAAAACAAATTAAACTTCATATTGAAACAAATTAAACCATTGCAGCTACAAGTATTAATGCCAAGGAAAAAATTAAAAAGTAGCTAAACAAACCTCGATCTATTCAAACACATTTCTTTGAATGAATTCAGCCCATTCAGCCCGCATTTCATCTATTTCTTTTAAAGAGTAAGCTGTAGTTTTTGGAAACTATAAAAAAAATGAATTATATCAAATATATATTAATTAAACACTTATAACTCATGCAATACTGGAAAATAAAATAGGCATTACCAATGACTGCAGTGAAGTCATTGTCACTTGACCATTAAATTCAAAAATTTGTTTCAGAAAGCAAAGAACGTAGAAGCCACATTGGTAACAATCAGGCTGTCTAGGGACCTAGATATGGAAAACACAAAATATGCAATTAATGTATAGTATAAACAATCAACAGACTGGCTACTAGTTTTCTTTATGTACCTTCAGTGTCTTCCAAATGGTGGATTTCTTACAATTCTTCTGCAACCCCACATCATTCAATCTTAAAGCCCTTCACGTTTTGAAAAATATATTATCAACAAATTAACTACTTATAATTTTCATATATAAAATGGTCGGATAACATAAAAAGATCAACTTACAAATCAACTACTTTCTTCCACACTTGATCTACTTTGCGACTACAGAGAGGATCCAGATAACAAACCTCCAACTTGTGTGGGTCAATTACAGTCAAAATCCAATGCTCACTGATGACGCATATGACTATCAGAAACTCTCTCATCATTGTGCCAAGTCAAATCCTTAGATACTTCCTTGTTGCGAAACATTCTTTGAAATCTCGGAATTAGTGGAAAGTACCATAGAACCTTTGCTGGAACTCCATCCCTTACCTCTAAGTTCTTACCCCTTTTCCACCTTGATGCCCCACAAGTAGGGCAATTTGTATGGTCCTCATAGGTCTTACGATATAGTATACAATCATTAGGGCAAGCATCAATTTTATCATAATTCATCCCTAATCCTACTAAGCTTCTCTTAGCTTCATAAAGAGTTAGGGGCAATTCATTATTCTCGGGGAGCATATCCTTGAACAAGCTAAGTAGGTCAGTTAGAGATTTTTCACTCCATCCATACTTAGTCTTCAAGTTATATAACTTTAATATAGCTGATAACTTTGTGAATTTCGTACACCCGGGATAAAGAGGTTTCTCAGCATCAGCAAATACTTCAATCAATTCATCTACATCCTTAGTGCTTTCGTATGCAGCATGTATCATATCATCTAAGGATTCATTAGGATGATCTGTATCCTCAAATTGCCCTACTTGGCCACTTTCACTCGTTGAACATCTATTGGATTTTTCGCCATGCCACACCCATATATGATATGTTCTATCTACACCATTACACATCAAGTGTGCTTTTACTAGAGTAGACGTGCTCCTCCTCAGATTTCCACACTTTGCACAAGGACATGACATGAATGACTCTACTCCTACTCGATACTCTACTGACAACCTATCCTTGGACATCCACTCTTTGTCCATCAGTTGCATCAACTCTAGTGAATAGAATTATAAAATGGTTATTTTAAAAGTTGAGGACAATAGTAGAATAAGGAAACATATTGATGAAAAGAAGGGTAAAAAACAAACAGAGCATATTGATCTACAAATTGAAGGAAATCCAGTTACGTGCTTCTACAAATTTTCAATGGTTTAAAATAGATGATAGCAATCCTCTGATTGAAAAGAGTATAAAGCTGCTTCTTCTAGAAGGGATGGAACTCCCAGAACATCTTTCATAGTTCATGGAAATCAGCATGAGTGGCGACTTGGATCACAAGGTTAGTAATTCAATTCTATCTTTTACTTCTTTAGATAAAATGCTAACTACATTTCCATCAAATAAACGTGTCTCTTAAAAAGATCTTTATAAATATTTATTGCAGTCTGGAGATAGAAAAAGGGTAGTCAATAAGTTTGTTTTTACCCCCTGTACCAAGCCTAAAGTGAAATAGTCTAATGTACCAAGCCTAAAGTGAAATTTGTGGAAGTGCCCACCTTCCCAACCATGCACTTCAATACACAATTCCATTTTTAAATTATTTCTATGCTACCATAAATTTCACATGTTGCTACATACTCCCTCCGTTTAATATTAACGATAAGGTGACACAAAGTGCAAGCATTAATTTCAGAGCACAAGTTAAATGAAGAAATGATAATAACCATGTGAAAATTAATAGCTATTGAGTGACAAAAGTTATATGCATAAAGTTGTGATTTAAACCAACTAGTATTTGCAATATCGTGTCATGTTTAACCCAGCAACATCCTATTACCAGAACAATATCAGCACAAAAAATTGAGGCGAAGCACAACTCATTTCAGCAATTCAACGAAAAATTAAAGTAGAAAAGCTAATTTTACAATTAAACAGGCATGGACACTTGCTACTGCTATTATCATTATTGTTTTGTTGCGTCAAATTAGTCAAGTAAGGATAGGCGAGAACAAGAAAAACTAAATAACAGTTACCTTAAATTATTTCTGGGCAGAATCATCAAAAAGGGCTGGCCTGGGCTTAATGTTGTCTGCGTCCAACCCTTTCTATACAGTCTTTTTGAGCCGCTGATTCTGAATAAAAAGCCAAATACAAAAATAGAGAGAGAGAGAGTATAATGAGCAGGATATTAAAAAAATTCTACTATCCATGTAAAACATACAAGCACAGGATACCAAACTGCATGTTGGACAAGATAAGCAGATAATTCAGGGCAATCTGTGACTTCTGCGTAATTATGTTATTCAACAAATATCAAGGTTCTAGCAACACCACTTAAAAATAATATCAGAATTCCAATAGTGAACTTGTCCTGACATTTTCTTTTATATGTAATGTTTCGATGTAAATAAAGTTCAGCCCTAACATATTATACAGTGATTGTTAAACGAGTCAGCCCTACATATTCGACGCATAACTTCTATGAATAAGCGATGATCATCATCTAATAGTAGGTTTGTTATCATTTAAAAAAGAATAATAAAACCACCAGTTCAGTTTTTAAAAAAAGAACAATAAAAGGTAGAACCCATTAACGTGTATAGACATTGCCAATAGCAATCATCATTGCTAGAAGCAAATGACTTAGTGGGTCCTGCATTGATGATAGAAATCAAGAATGACTTTCACATTTTCAAAAAACAAATTTAGGTTGGCAGGCATTCCACCATGGTTTATACTACTCGTACTAATGCAATCTACTCAATAATTTATATATTGGTATAGTGTAAGTGACATCGTACCATCCCTCATCATCTTAGTTGTGACCCATAAGAGGCATTTGGACCACTAACAACTACTGCTAGGTCCTCGTACAAGAAAATATGCAGATTTGTTTTTCTTCTAATGATGGATAAATTACACTAAACCATCCTTCGCTCTACCTATACAACTAAAATTCACCAATGATAATTAAAAGCTAAAACCTACTTATTGACAGTGAAAACGAAAATCATAAGAGGCAAATGGTTATATATAAGGACAAATTCAGCTTTATACACATTACTTTATCCATTTATGTAGCACTTTCATAAACAATCTTTGTCAGTCATTTTATCAAACACCTTATATGCGTGTACAAATTCTTCATACAACTTAATAGCAAACACACCAATAGCAAGTGTACATAAAAGAGAAAGAGAGGTAGAGAGATAGAGTAAAGAAATTGCTTACCTATATTTTCACGACCGCATCAACCCATACTCAGGGAGGATTGAGGACGGTGGCGGATGGTTGCAAACGAAGGGGACGTGGACGGTGGAGGATTGAGACAGTGGTGGACGGCGGAGGATGGTGGTGCACGGTTCAGGAGCGCGAGCGGGAGACTGCTGGGATGAACTAGGGCAAGGTGGAGATAGCTGAAATTTTTTCTAAGTTTTTTCCATAAGTGTGCGCTAGAAGATGTAATTGTTAATAAAGTGTCAATCCAAAAAAATAGAAGTGTTATTTCAAAGATATAATTGTAAAAGTGTCATTGCATAATTTTAAAAGTGTTACTTCAATTTACTAAAAGTGTAAAAGTGTTAATTGAATAATTTTAAAAGTGTCATTTCCAATGATAAATTGCTATTCTTATTTTTTTTATATGTATTTGTAAAAGTGTTACTTCAATTTACTAAAAGTGTCATTCCAAATAAATAAAGTGTTATTCCTACCAATTAAAAGTGTTTATTTTTAGAAGATAATAGTTTTTTTTTTTTTTAAATCGTGGAAAGACAATACTTAAAAAACGTTGTTATAAGAATTCATTGTGCACATTTTTTTTCATTTTACGAATTGGAAATACAACGGTGTATAACCGTTGTATATGCCAAGTTTTTCGGGTATTTAACAATGCGGAACTAACGATTAACTACAATGGTGTATAACCGTTGTATATTCTTGGTTTTTCGGGCATTAACTAACGACTAACTACAACGGTGTATAACCGTTGTACATGCCCTATTTTTCGGGCATTAACAATGCGGAACTACAACGGCTGACCATACCCGTCGTATATCATCAAATGTCTGATATGAAAGACAACGGTTATACTTTATGCAACACGTTTTTGACTTTATACAACGTTTTTTTCCGGAACCGTTGTCTATCCACTGTCGTAAAAGCTCATTTTTCTTGTAGTGCTTGAGTTTGTATTTATAGTGTGGATTTGAATGTTACCGTTGGAGAGAGTAACATCCAAATCTAGACTATCTCTGGAGTGAAATTCTCCTTTTCAGTGAAGTACGGCCTTGTCAGCTTTTGTCAGATTCGTTGCCTTGACTTGATTGGTCCACGTGGACTGAGTCCAACGGCTCTTTTGTTCAGGATACTTGATTAGGGTAGTCCTGACTTCAGGCGACTTGTCTTCAGCTGACTTGTAATCCTCTCAGGATACCTTCCTTCAGTAGACTTGAAGTCCACTCAGGGGAGTTGACATAAGGCTATTTGTCAAGCTTCCCAGCCTCAGTAGCCTGACTCCTTCAGGTCCTACTAGGCTCAGCACTGATCCTCCTGATCATGCTCTTCACTGAGTAGTCCACTGACCAGCTTAGAAAGATCAGGTTTATACTCAGTGGGACTTCCTTCAGGCTTCTCTTCAGGTTCAGGTCTTCTGACATGGCTTCAGTCGTTTTCCTTGTGATGTCATCTTGACTTCCTCAGGCTCTATCAGTGAGTTCCCCCTCAGTAGAGTTCCCCCTCAGCTGAGTTCCTCCTCAGCTGAGTTCTTCCTCCACTGATAACCTGTTCTACTGAGAAACAACCTAGCCTGACCTGAAACTAAAAGATACTATCCTGACTGCTTTCAAACCTATTACATATTGTTTTGGAAAATCATCAAAACTAAACATATCCCAACAATAATAATAATAATTTATTTTCTTATATTGACTTTTGTTGGTCCCGGTACAAGACTGAGGGATACGTGTATGTGGGGAGGGGGGGGGGGGGATACACGTTTACAAATTTTTCTCACTTTCAAACTGACTGAGTCCCCTTAGCTCAGAGTTTTAAAGAACTCAGGGTTGATAACACACCTACTGACTGCACTGAATGCTGGTCAGTTGGCTAACTATCAACTTGAGTTCAGTGCGGAAATGTGTGAGCCCTGAAAGTTTATAGTCTTGTTAATATTTGCTTTCTAAAAACTTGATTACTCTTTTCTGAAATAGTGATTAGTAGGGCAGTGTTCAAGTTGATGATCAGGCTGATTGATTCAAGCCTGATAAAGCTAATGCATTGAATGACTTAAACAAATAAGCAGTTAAGAACAATATCAAAGCAGTAAGAACACAAGGAGTTTAACGTGGTTCAGAGACTCAAGCTCCTACGTCTACGATCCTGATTGAACATGATAATCCACTACTTGGGATTAACTTGTTTTTAATGTGCCAAGGTGCACCAAGATCAGCTAACCACACTGACATATACAAACTCCTTCTTAACTACTAACTGACTTCAACCAACAAACCTATCAAGAGGGTTTTGGTTTCAGTTTTGTTTCCAACTAAGATTGTGATTATCCTTACAAGGCAAGTCTATGCTAAGGATGGATAATCACTCTAAGCTTAAGGTATTGCTTGAAAGCTTAGTGGAATACAGAATAACTCTCACTAATCTAAGAAACACTTGGGAAATTTATCTGGTTACGAGTGCTTCTTTTAGAACGCTGAGTGCTTTGAAAGCTTGAGAGTTTGAGTAATTTCTGGCTTGGAAATTTCCCGTAACCTTGAATGGGTTCAAGGCCTTCTGTATTTATAGATGGATTTTAAAAACTATCCGTTGGAAGAGATAACCTTATAGTCATCTTCGTAGGATTGTTCAACGGACATATCTCCCATGCAGCAGCCGCCCTTGCATGGATTAGGTAATTGCATTTAATGCTCCATTTAATGCTTGCCCGTTGAAAAGTGCAGTCTGAACTCAGTCTTCATGTCAGGTCCGTACGTGCGTGTCCTCCATGGATTGGTCCACGTCATCAGGTAGGTGAGAATGTCAGAACTCATTCCTGGGCTTCAGGCTTGTCTTATTCAGTTCTTTTTGTCTCGAGCACAACAGTCTTGTCCTGACGCTGACATTCCTTTTGCATTGCTTGGCCCTACTCCAAGTCTTTCCCATTACTCAGTATCATTTTGTTCCCTCCAGGACTGAGTTAGTAATGACCTCAGGGTCATACTCTTCATCACTGACACTTACTCAGCCAGCTTAGAAGGACTGCCGTAAGTTCAGGATGGTGCTTGCGTCTTCAGGCTTCAGTCTTGATTGTCATCAATGAGTACTCCTCTCATTGAGTTCCTGTGAATTGTAAAATAACTATGTGCTAACCTAACCAAGACTAGCCTGACTACTAAGGCATTACATCTTTTCAGGGGCTTTGGGATCTAATCAAAACTGACATTGTCCCAACAACTTGTCATACTAAAGTTGTAATTCAACTTTTTAGTTACATAAAATTATTTCTAAATTATAATTAAAATAATCAGAAATAACTTTAAAAACTAATAACTAAAAGTTGAATTTATTAAAATAATTCAATTTGTTAATGTGGCGAGGAATTAGATAATTAAATTACCAAATATTCTTATATATAATTAATATTTTAGGAGTGATTCTTGAGTGCACACAGTGCAATTGGATTTTGAAAATCAATTGCAAAAAAATACACAATTTGGTGTGAATTGTTTATTTTTAATCAGTAGTACTCCATGCAATAATCAATAATACCACATGTAGTAAAAATAATAATCCAAGTAATAATTGTTAATATCACAAGCATTAATCAACAATATTGCAAGTGGTAATCAACAATATCCTAATTTTTTTAATTATATATTTCCAACTGAAAATGTCAAAATTAGCTTAAAAATTCAAGAGCATGTCATGCACTAGAGTGCATACAAGAATTTGTGATATTTTAATAGTTAATAATATTTTAATAGTTATTATGGTTTGAATACATTTTTTTTTTAGCCGGTGCACCGTGCAATTCAAGTGTTTTTTTTAAAAGTTACCCTTAATGTTGTTGAAAAGTTACTTCTATTATTAATGAAGAGTTACTCCTTATTAAATGCATTTCTTATTAATAGTAGGGGTAACTTTTCAGTAATAGTATGAGTAACTTTCTAAAAAATACACTTGGATTGTATGGTACACTTGATACATACAAAATGATACTACCTCCATCCCACAACACATTGAGGGGCTACTATTCCTCTCGTGTTTTTGCGAGTGAGTTTTTTATTAGTATTTAAAATAATAAAGTAATTTTAAAATTATTTTATAATAGAGAAGAGGTAGATCTATCATACCCCACCTCAAAAATTATTTTATCATTTCAAATACTAATAAATAACTCGCTCGCTAAAACACGAAGATAAAGTGAACTCCGCAATGTGTTCTGGGATGGAGGGAGTACCTTATTATTTTGGACTTTGGTATCTTTTTATATATAACGTATATATTCAAATTAAAAGTTATTTTGATGTTTGTATATTTTTATCGAATTCTAATTGATAATTTTCAATTTGTTTAAATACTTTTAATTGCACAATACTTTTTGTATATGTGTGTGTGTATATATATATATTATTGGGTAGATTTTATATGAAAATATCTTATGATGAATTTATCATGAAACCGTCTTAAAGTATCAAATATTTAATCAATAGTATCAAATTTTTTATTAGAAGTATCAAAAGTTGGGGTAAAAAAAAACCAATAACAATTATTGGTTCATAAAAATAATGGTTTAGGAAAAATCAGTAATTGATATTTCTATTTTCTTTTTTATAAAATCATGGTTTGGGAAAAAGGTGTAATGTGAGCACTTTTTAGGGTATACTCTCCTTGCTTTCATTGCAGTGATACCTTTTTGTGTGATAATATTTTTTAAGTGTTGAAATGCCATAATTATAATAGCTAGTTGTATAAATTTTTTATGATCTAACATTTTTAAATGAATTCTCTTTTCTTAATATCTTACTAATACAAAGCATCCAATATAATGAATCTAGGTGGAAGAGAGTTATAGCAGAGAACTATTTTGAAAGATATACTCATTCCTATGAGTACGTGGTGTTTTACAAACCAAGTGATATGTGAAATTTTGGATCATGATTTTCCATCTATATTTATTATCATGGAAATCTAATATTCTATAGCTAAGAGTTTATAATTTTATATTTCATGTGTGATTAACTTACTTTTAAGACGTAAGATTCTTTATATGATGCGCATAAAATATACGATTTAAGCTTTATTTTAGTGCTTGAGGCCTCACATGAATCTAATAATACAAGTATTAAGTTAAGTTATTGATATCTTTATCATATGAGCTTTTTCATAAGTGACATTGTTAAATATCGTTAGAAAAAATAGTTACCTCTTAGTGAATATTTGTGCTATTTAGAAAAAAAATATTAGCATAAATAATATTCTTATTCAAAAATTATATTTGACATTGTTTACACCAAAATGTGTAAGATAATATATTTTATAGCATATATAATAATCTCATTCAATAATTGTATCAGATTTTATGGTGCACACCCCAATAAATTTTAAGACGAATTTATGACTAAACTACTCTCCTTCCATCATCATTTTCCCTCAGGAAGTTACTCTTTATATAAAAAATAAGATATAAATTTACAAGAAAGACCATATTTCAAGCACAATTGTTCCGAATTCATTGCACTTATTTTCATGAGATGTGATTTCTGCAGCTTACAATTATCTTAAGAAAATATTCGGTTTTCCAAATATTTAATTATATATTAATTTATTTTATTATGACTTATTATTATTTTTAACATGAATATAGAACTCCATTATAGTAAAATTAAATTTATTTTTTTATTTTATATATATATATATAGTAGGTTTCATATGCAATAGGTGCACCGTACAACTCATTTGTATTTTTGAAAAGTTATCCCTTACTATTATATAAAAGTCTCACCTGTTATTGCTGAAAATTTACCCCGTATTAAATGTATTTTTCAGTAACGAAAGGAGTTACTTTTAAAAAAAACACTTGAGTTTTTTAGTCCAATACTAATGCGAAGGTACCAAGATCATATAAATGTTGAGTGGTGCAATAAACATAAATAAATTAAGTATTTGTTCAAGTATATCAATAAAGGAGTTGATAGGGTTACTGTTACTGTAGAGAAGGAATGGACTACTAGCACTCGGAACTACCCCTAGTTCAGTTAAGAATTATTTTATCCAGGCAGCTTCTTTGGCAGTCTCTGCCGCAATAATGTACTCAGCCTCAGTTGTTGAATCTGTGGTTGTCTCTTGCTTGGAATTATTCCAACAAACCGCCCTTCCATTGAGAGTGAAAATGTACCCTGACTGTGATTTGTAATCAACACAGTCAGACTAGAAACTCGCATCAGCATAGCCCGTAACGACTAGCTCTGACTGCCAACCGTAGACAAGAAAATGTTCTTTATTACGCCTGAGGTACTTCAGAATATTCTTGACAGTAATCCAGTGAGGCTCACCTAGATTCTGCTGGTATCTACAAGTGATGCTGACAGCATAGGCCACATCTAGCCTGGTGCAAGTCATGACGTACATGATGGACCCAAATGCAGATGCATATGGAACGTCCTTCATGTGCTTGATATCAACTTCACTAGAAGAACAATCCTTCTTCGACAGTTTTATCCCGAAGAGACCCTCTCTTAGAGTTCTCCATCGCAAAATGCTTCAACACATTATCTACGTAAGTGGATTGTGACAGCCCTAGCATCTTCTTGGATCTATCCCTGTGGATCTTGATCCCTAAGATGTAGCATGCTTCATTGAGATCCTTCATCATGAAGGTCTTTGATAACCAATCTTTCATGGACTGCATTAGCGGGATGCTATCTCCTATAATCAATATGCCATCAACATATACGACTATAAAGACAATGCTCTTCCCGCTGCATTAACAATAAACGCAAGGATCTTCCGGATTTCTGATGAAGCCAAAAGACTTAACAGCTTCATCAAATCCGATATTCCAACTCCTAGAAGCTTGCTTCAATCCATAGATGGATCGTTTAAGCTTACACACAAGATTAGACTCTGAATTATATATAGAACCCTCTGGTTGAGTTATAAACATGTCCTTATCAATGTTTTCATTGAGAAAGGCTATTTTGACGTCCATCTGTCAAATCTCATAATCATAGTGTGCCGCTATCGCAAGTAAAATACAAATGGACTTGATCTTCACAACTGGCGAGAAGGTCTCGTCATAGTCAATGCCTTCGCGTTGACTATACCCTTTCGCCACCAACCTAGCCTTGTAGGTCTGTACCTTGCCATTTGCATCGGTCTTCTTCTTGAAGACCCACTTGCAACCTATTGGATTTACCCCCTTTGACAATTCAACCAAGTCCCAAACTTGATTGATGTACATCAAGTCCATTTCGGATTTCATGGCTTCATGCCACTTCTCTGAGTCAACATCTAATGTTGCCTCAGTGTAAGTCTTAGGTTCGTCTTTATCTTGTATTTTCACGTCATCATATTCCTCCACGAGGAAACCATAATACCTATTGGGTGGATTACAATTCCTATTCGACTTACGGAGTTGTGGTTATGCAGGTTGTACATTCTGATTGTGAAAATTTTGTCGTGCATCGACTTCATCGTTGACCGGAGAGTCCTCAAGAGCGACACTTTCAGATACCTCTTGAGCGGGAGTTTGAACTATGCTATTCTCATTCAGTCTACTTAGAAGTTGTTGTGAAGGTAATGCAACTCCAATTACGCTCCCATTGGCTGAAAGAGGATCACCTAATGATAAAATTCCACCATGAGAGTCGCTGAATGCTCCCACTGATTCTTTTTCATGTTGCTTTGACAAATTATCAGTCTCTATGTTAATTTGTGGTTCTTGAAATTCTTCAAGATCCATTTTCTTACGGCTTTGTTCCTTAAAGGCGTACTCGTCTTCTTGGAACTTAGCTTGCCTAGAAACAATCATTGTTTGTTTCTCTAGTAGATAGAAATAATATCCTCTAGTCTCCTTAGGATATCCCACAAAATAACCTTTTTCACCTTTGGATCCCAGCTTATCAGTTTGCATTTTCTTCACAACTGCGGGGCAACCCTACGTTCTAATGTGTAGAAAGGATGGCTTCTCGCCACGCCATAGCTCGTATGGAGTCTGCTCAACTCATTTGGACATGGTCCTATTCAGAATGTAGATTGAGGTTTGTAGTGTGTATCCCCATAAGAATGTTGGAAGAGGGGAAAAAATTATCATGGACCGCACCATATCCAACAAGGTTCGGTTTCTCCTTTCGGACACACCGTTCACCTGAGGTGTTCCGGGAGGAGTCCATTGTGACTGGATCCCATGAAGCTTCAAGTAATCCATGAATTCATAGCTAAGGTACTCACCTCCTCGATCAGATCGAAGAGTCTTGATACTCTTACCAAGATATTTCTATACTTCGGCCTTGTACTCCTTGAATTTCTCAAACGATTCAGATTTGTGTTTCATGAGATACATGTATCCGTACCTTGAGTAATCATCAGTAATGGTGATGAAGTAGCCAAATTGACCCCTAGCTAGAGTGGGCAATGGTCCACAAATATCGTTGTGGATCAACACTAGAACTTCTTTGGTACGCACCCCTTTCTCGGAAAAGGGTTTGTTGATCATCTTGCCCATGACACAAGATTCACAATCACCATAAGACTCTAAGTCAAATGAGGTTAAGTAGTCCAACTTTCTTAACCTTGCGATTCTTTTCTCGTTTGCATGACCAAGTCTACAATGCCACAAGTAAGTCGGGTTTTCATGATTACAAAGTTTGCATCTTTTATTTTGTATATTAAGAACATTATATACACAATGTAACAAGTATAAACCATTCACAAGAGGAGCATTTCCATAAACATCAACATTAAGCGAAAATTAACAAGTATTATTTGCAAAACGGAAGGAAAATCCCTCAATGTCTAACATAGGAACGGAAATAATGTTATGGGTAACATAACACACTGAGCCTGGGAAGCATCATCTTGATGCTTCTTTTGAGCTTCGGTGTCAAACGCTTCGGCTTCTTCAGAACCAGCCTCAGGGGTAACAGGAATTGGCGTATCCAACACATACTCAATCTTTTCTTGCCTAAGCACCAAATGCATGTTTCGGTGTCAGTCCAAAAAATTTGGCCCAGCCAATTTGTTTGTTCTCAAAACATTTCTCAACGACAAGTTATTCATTTCAACAATCCTAGGAAATAAAATTTAAACAAGATTTAAAACACGTAATTCCTATTATCAATATTAAGTAATCAAAATAAACATGACCTTTTATTTATTTTGTCTCCATTATTTTCACATACTCAACAACCTCTGATTAGTGTTTATTTTTACATATGTTATATCCGTTTTATATATTGTTTTAAGTATTATCATATATTATTTGTAGCATATTCATATATATAATTTTGTACGTTATAGTTTAATATTAAATATCTAATTTTCTATAAATGGAAAACATAAGCATGATTTAACATGGCTAGTATATGTATTGATTATTCCTAAGATCATAACTTGAGTTATATTTATTCAAATGATATGATATTGATGATGTTGGACACCTAAGACCATGTACTAAAGTTATAAGTTTCATAATTATTCAATCTTGCAAGTTTAAGGTCCAATTATACTCAAATAATCAAAACTACATTGTAGTCCAATTACTTTATGAATTTTAATTCAAGACACATTTTCGTATTTGGACCATAACTGGAGATATATTTATCAAATTGATCTAATTCTAGTTGCATTGAAACACTAACTCATTCTATTACAAGTTGTCTTCAGGTCCAAAAGGCTAAAACTATCGTTTTCAAGGGTAAAAAGTACAATCTATGTGAATGTTCCAGATTTTAAACTTCACAGGACACAATTTGGAAATTTATTCACCATAATTCGAGAAAAAATACAATTAACTCAAGACCACTTGGAATGATCAGCTAAGAAGTCTATCAAAACATTGTAAAATTATCCAAGCCATGTAATGCATACAAGTGGAGATATGAAGTTTTCAACTTGACACCAGAATCTGCCAAGACTTTTGATTTCAGTGTTGAACAACTCTACCATTTTGGTCATAATTCTCGGCTCATAAAGCCAATTTTCGAGATCTTAGTCTTCATGGAAAGATAATTCAAAGATCTAAAAGTTTTATTCAGGGATTCATATGGTTGGAAGGCTTAAATTTTCAATATTTGCAGGCCACCGAAATTGACTACAAGTTCCTGCAAAACACTAGCTAGTGGCCTATATAAAGGGCTCTTTAGCAACCATTTTGATCATAAAAATTTATTCAATATATCTTTCTTTTGTCTAGTATCTCTCAAAGAAAAATGAGTTGTGTTTGTATTAGTATGAGTAGCTAAATATTTTGCTAGAGCTAGGGATGAAGCTTTGGTAGAATACTAGTGTTGTTCTTAGCTTTTCAATAAAGATCTTCAATGATAAATCCCTTTAGTAGTTTTATGAATTATGAAAAATGTTTTGATTTGTTGAGGCTTTGATTTGTTGTAGACATATTGGCACAAGGAATGCTTAGTCTCACACATTAACAATTGATTTCATATACTTCTAAAATCAACTAAAAGGTAGTTTTCAAGGTTCTCTAAGTGTTCAATGTATCATCTTCCGATTGAAATCACTTGATTGTTAGATTTCAATTGAGTTATCAAATATAGCTAAGATAACTCTAGCGTTTTACTACAAGTGAATTCCCAAAGCTCTAGTAATTTACAAATTATATAAACCCTTAAGACCATACAACTAGTTGATAATTTCTTCCAAACCTCTTTGTGGTTCGACACTCGGACTTTCGAGAAATTTATTACTTGAGACAAACCTATACTTGGGTGTGCAACTTTAAGGTGTTATCAAGTTTTTGACGCCGTTGCCGGGGAGGTTTTGCAAAGAACAATTCAGCTTTTGTTAGGTTTTTCGTCATATGAAGGTAACTTCTTCTCTTGAGCTCTTTACTTTATTTTTATTTTATTTATTGTATGCATAATTGGACTCGTGATATAATTAGCGGTCGTTTAAAAAAAAGTACTATAGTTAATTTAAATAGCATTGCTTCAATCATGGGTGATAATGAAAGTGTTGATGGAGATAATATACAAGATCAAATTGAACGACGTAATGGAAATTTACACACTCGCTCCATGCGAGATTTCTTAGAACCTCAACGTAATTCTATTCCATCATGTATTGTATATCCTCAAAATACAAATAATTTTAGATTCAAACCTGGTATGATTCAATTGCTTCCAAATTTTCATGGATTTTAATCTGAAAATCCTTATTTACATTTAAAAGAATTTGAAGAAATTTGTGCGACATTTAGTGAACCATTGTGTACTCAAGAATCGATTAAGCTAAAGTTATTTTATTTCTCTCTTAAAGATAAAGCAAAAACATGGCTTAATTCTCTAAAACCTGGTTCAATTACTTCTTGGCAACAAATTCAAACCGAATTTTTGAAAAAATTCTTTACGATTCATAAAACAAATTCTTTAAAGAAGCAAATTAAGAATTTTGTTCAAAAACATGATGAACAATATTTTCAATGTTGGGAATGTTTTAAGGATTTGTTAAACTCTTGCCCTCACCATGGTTTTGAAAATTGGAGAACTATAAGTTTTTTCTACGAAGGTCTAAACTCTGAAACTAAACAGTTTGTGGAAATGATGTGTAATGGTGAATTTTTAGACAAAAATCCTGAAGATGCACTTGAGTATTTAGACTATTTAGTTGAAAAAACTCAATCTTGGTATAATGAAAATACTTCTGAAGGTTCAATTCGATCTAGTCGTGAAAATGCTAATAAAGGAAAATATCATCTTAGTGAAGAAGACAATTTAAGTGCTAGAATTGCTAGTTTAACTAAACAAGTTGAAAACATGCAATTAAAGAAGCCCAAAGAAGTAAAATTTGTGCAGAACAATGATGTATGTGATATATGTGCTATTGATGGATACTTAACTAAAGAATGCCCAAAAATTCCTGTTTTCCAAGAGATGTGTCATGAACAAGCAAATGCAATGTCTAATTTTAAGAAATTATATCCATCAGTTTTTTCTGTAATCTATAATTCAAAGTGGAGGAATCATCCAAATTTTAGTTGGAAAAATGATTGTAATGCACAACCTATACCCAACCAAAACACCTCTAACTCCAATTTCACCACATATAATAAGCCACAAGCAAAAATCCTTGAAGAAACTTTACAAGCCTTTATGCAAAGTCAAACAACAATCAATAACTAAACTTCACAGGCTATCAACGAGATTAAGATTACACTGTCCACTTTAACAAACTCTTTGAGAACTACTGAGAAAGGAAAATTTCCTGCTCAACCTCAACAAAACCCTGCTAGTCAATGTCAAATCTCATCTGATACATCATCAGAAAATGTCAATTCTGTCACTACGTTACGGAGTGGGAAAATAATTGATAAGACAATCCCTGTCAAGAAGTCAGAGTCAAGATCTATTTCAATTGATGAAGATAAGAATGAGGGTAATGATGATAGAAGGCATGCTGATAATTTAAATCCTAATAAAGAACTATCATCTGCTCATTTTCCTCAAAGATTACATCCTATTAAGAAATTGAACCAAAATTCTGAGATATTCGAGATTTTGAAACAAGTGAAAGTTAATATTCCACTACTTGATGCAATAAAGTAAATTCCATCTTATGCCAAATTTTTGAAAGATTTGTGTACTGTAAAAAGGAAATTAAATGTTCAAAATAAGGCATTTTTTTACTGAAAATGTGAGTTCAATCATTCAACAGGAAACCCCACCAAAATACAAAGATCCTGGATGTCCAACTATATCTTGTATAATTGGAAATACTAAAATAGAACATGCACTTCTTGATCTCGGTGCAAGTGTTAATCTTTTACCATTATCTGTGTATATATAATTGGACTTAGGGGAATTAAAGAAGACGACTGTCACACTTCAATTGGCAGACCGTTCTATAAAAATTCCAAAAGGTATAATAGAGGATGTATTAGTGCAAATTGATAAATTCTATTTTTCGGTGGATTTTATTGCCTTGGACACACACCCAGTATCAAACCCATCATCCCAACATCCAATCATTTTAGGTAGACCATTTCTAGCAACTTCTAATGCCTTAATAAATTGTAGAAATGGGGTTTTAAATCTTTCTTTTGGAAATATGACATTGGAGTTAAATGTTTTCAACATTTCTAAACAACCACAAAATTATGATGAAGCTTATGAAATTGATGCAATTGAGAAATACACTTTTGAACATTTCATAACTTCATTTACTGATCCATTATAAAATTTAATAACTAGTGATTGTGTTAATGAAGATAATTCGGATTTTGCTTCTATATTTAAAATCTCACTGGTTTCAGAGGTAAATGAATGGAGACCTAAGTTTGAACAATTGTCAAAATCTGAAAAAGCTCCAATTCCATCAAGTGTTCAACCACCAGTGTTAGAATTGAAGCTTTTACCATCAAGTTTGAAGTATGCTTATTTGGGTGATAATGATACATATCCGGTAATAATATCTTCAAAATTAAGTAATGAACAAGAGCACAAATTGTTAGAAGTATTAAAAGTTCATAAGCATGCAATAGGATGGATTATAACTGATATAAAAAGAATTAGCCCATTGATTTGTACCCATAATATTTATTTAGAAGAAAATGCTAAACCCTCTAGGCAAATGCAACGAAGGCTCAATCCTAATATGAAAGAAGTCGTAAGAAAAGAAGTCATTAAGCTACTAGATAATGACATTATATATCTTATTTCTGATAGTAAATGGGTAAGTCCTACTCAAGTTGTGCCTAAGAAATCTGGAGTAACTGTAGTTAAAAATGATAACAATGAATTGATTCCAACTAGGACTGTTACTGGTTGGCGTGTATGCATTGACTACAGAAAATTAAATTCAATGACTAGGAAAGATCATTTTCCCCTACCCTTCATGGATCAAATCTTAGAAAGAATTGCTGGACATGAGTTTTATTGCTTTTTAGATGGATATTCAGGGTATAACCAAATTGTAATTTCATTAGAGGACCAGGAAAAAACAACATTTACATGTCCCTTTGGAACCTTTGCACATTGAAGAATGCCATTTGGATTATGTAATGCACCAGCAACATTTCAAAGAAGTATGGTAAGCATCTTTAGTAACATGATTGAACATATTCTCGAAGTTTTCATGGATGATTTCTCTGTCTTTGGAAACTCTTTCGATGATTGTCTAATAAATTTAGCTAAAGTTTTGACCAGATGTGAGGAGAAAAATCTTGTTCTTAATTGGGAAAAATGTCATTTCATGGTAACTGAGGGAATTGTATTAGGACACATTGTTTCATCAAAAGGAATAGAAGTTGACAGATCTAAAATTGATCTAATTGCTAACTTACCAACACCAAATCAGTTAAAGATATTAGATCATTTTTAGGACATGCGGGTTTTTATAGAAGATTCATAAAAAACTTTAGCACAATTTCTAGACCAATATGTAACCTTTTATTAAAAGATGCAGTATTCGAATGGACCGATTCTTGTGCAAAAGCTTTTGTAATACTTAAAGTATGCAACCTCCCGATTGGGCCTTGCCTTTTGAAATTATGTGTGATGCTAGTGATTATGCTGTTGGAGCTGTTTTAGGACAGAGAAAAGATAAGAAACCTTATGTGATATATTACGCAAGTAAAACTCTAAACAATGCTCAAATGAATTATTCTACCACTGAAAAAGAATTGCTTGCTGTAGTATTTGCACTAGAAAAATTTAGGTCTTATCTTGTTGGTTCCCATATTCTTGTGTATACTGATCATTCAACTTTAAAATATTTACTAGAAAAAAAAGATACAAAGCCCAGGTTAATTAGGTGGATAATTTTACTCCATGAATTTGATATTATAATTAAAGATAAAAAGGGGGTAGAAAATGTAGTTGCTGACCACTTATCCAGGCTTACATGTGACGCGTCTTTTGAGACAAGCCCCATAAATGACTCTTTTCCCGATGAACAATTGTTCACCGTATCTAGCGATCCATGGTTTGCGGATATTGCTAACTTTCTTACGACAGGTCAAATTCCAATTCATTGGAATGCTCAAGATAAGAAGAAATTTTTTTGGGAGGTGAGAAATTTCTTTTGGGATGATCCATATCTTTTTAAATATTGTCCTGACCAAATAATAAGAAGATGCGTCCCGGATAATAAAATTCAAAGCATAATAAACTTTTCTCACTCAGAAGCTTGTGGTGGGCACTTTTCATCAAGAAAAACCGCTGCTAAAATATTACAGTGTAGATTTTATTGGCCGACACTTTTCAAAGATACACATGAATTTTGCAAATCTTGTGATAGGTGTCAGAGAATGGGGGGTATAACTCGTAGAAATATGATGCCATTAAATTCTATTTTAATTATTGAAGTGTTTGATTGTTGGGGAATTGATTTTATGGGTCCTTTTAATCCACCATCTTTTGGTTATCAATACATTTTAGTTGGAGTTGACTATGTTTCAAAATGGATCGAGGCAATCCCTTGTAAAAATAACGATCATAAAATTGTGTTAAAATTTTTAAAGGAAAATATTTTTTCAAGATTTGGAATGCCTCGTGCAATAATAAGTGACGGAGGTTCACACTTTTGTAATAAATCTTTTGAAAATTTAATGAAAAAATATGGAATTCATCACAAAGTATCCACCCCATATCACCCAAATACTAGTGGACAAGCTGAACTTGCTAATAGGGAGATAAAACATATCTTGGAAAAGACAGTTAATCTAAATCGAAAAGATTGGTCACTTAGATTAACAGATGCGTTGTGGGCTTATCGGACAACATTCAAAACAATCCTTGGTTTGTCTCCTTATCGACTTGTCTATGGAAAACCATGTCATTTACCTGTTGAAATAGAACATAAAGCTTTTTGGGCCATCAAAACATTCAATTTTAATAGAGAAGGAGCTAGTTCTCTAAGAAAACTCCAGTTAAATGAATTGGAAGAAATTAGGAATGAAGCATATGAAAATTCTAGAATTTACAAAGAAAAAATGAAAGTATTTCATGACAAACACATTGTTAGGAAAACCTTTGAAATTGGGCAAAAGGTTATTTTGTATAATTCTAGATTACATTTGTTTCCTGGAAAATTGCGTTCAAAATGGTCAGACCCTTTTGTTGTAAAAACTATTTTCTCAAATGGAGCAGTTGAAATTGAGAATCCAAAAATGGGTGACATATTTAAGGTTAATGGACAACGACTAAAAGCATATATTGGAGGTTTTACAAAAGAAATTGAGTCAACACCTTTAACAAATCCTGTTTATACAACTTAATTTTTTTTTATCTTCCCGGTATAAATAGCGGATTCGGTACTCCGTGACTTTCGAGTCGGAAGTTCAGTTGCCCACAAAAACTGAGTGTACATAAAAAAAATTATATATATATATATACACTCCACCCATCTCCTCCAACGGTCATAAACGACCATATTTTCAAAATTTTACTCTATAAATACTTCATTCTACTCTTATCTCATAAACACACTTCTTTGAGTATTCATCTACTCAACCAAAATGAGGAAAATATTTCTTTTCATCATCACCCTTGTTTACATTTTCACGCTCATGTGTTGCTATTACCAGGGAGAAAAATTTGGTGCATTTTCTCTATTTGTCATGACACTCGCTGTACAAGTTATAACTTTATCTTGGGCAGTGGCATTTTTATGATTATTATGTAATGTCTTGAAATTTGAATAAATCTTTAATTTTGTTTCTCTGATCTTTGCACAGAACTCTCAAATTGATACTATGGATGCGACTATTGCTTCTTTGAATAAACGTTTTCCTTACTTCGGTAAAAATGATGTAATTAAAATATACCATGCTCGATGTGAGAGGTTGAGGTTACTAATGATTAAGAAAATTTCGGTTGATTTACGTTGGTTGATTGAAGCAAAAGTTAGGTTTGGAGGTGAATTTCCTAATTCATTTGTTCCACGCTTAGCTGGTTTGGGTAAAAGTTCATATTCTAAAAGACGAAGAGCTAAAAGAATGGGTGTTTGCAATAAGTGTGCTAGATGGACTCACTACAAAAAAATTATTTTTTGGTGACAAAACTTTTGTGGCGAAAATAAAAGTCGTCACTAAAGTATATGTTTTCGTGATGATAGTTAAATTTATCACTTAAAGTACATATTGTGGTGACAATAACATATATCATCACGTAAAATGGTGATCTACTGTGACGATTTGTCGAGTTGTCACAAGTGGTGATGCGTGACAACAGAAGTCATTGTATTGTGACAAACCTTTTGTGACGAACCGCAAATAGTCAAAAAAAGTCTCGATTTGTGTGACGACATCCATCTTCGTCACGTAAAAAAAGATTTATTGTAATAATTTGTAAGTCGTCACAAGAAGTCTCTATTTGTGGTGATGATTCCTATATTCGTAGTGTAAAAATGAGATTTATTGTGAAGATTCTCAAGTCGTCACATAAAATCTTTGTTTGTAGTGATGGCTTCTATCTTCGTCGTGTAAAAATAAGATTTATTGTGACAATTCAAAATTCGTTACAAGAAGCATTTGTTTGTAGTGACGACTTGCCCTTCATCACAAAAAAAAAAAAGATATATTGTGACGATTTGCAATGCGTCACAAGAAGTCTTTGGTTGTAGTGACGACTTCCATCATCGTCACACAAAAAAGAAATTTATTCTGATGATTCACAAGTTGTCACAAGAAGCCTCAACTTATGGTGACGACTCATATGTTCGTCACATAAAAATCAGATCTATTGTGACGATTCACAAGTTGTCATAAGAAGTCTATATTGGGACATAAAATATCGTGGTAAGATATTAAAAAGCACCATATTGTGTTTTGAGTGTGATTTTTTTAATAATTTAAATATATATAATTAAAAAGATACAATTTTAGAGACAATATTTTATATAAATAATTTAATATAAAAATAGACCTTGGTCAACACTGCATTTTGGCCCAGTTCCCGGCTCAACCGGTCTAACATGTTGATCTGTGTTTAAAAAAATATTGCTCATAGGCTCCACAAAAGACGAAAGTTCTTAAGTATATTGTGTGTTGCAATTGATTATTAGAAACTAGAGATTCTTCATCTTCGATATGTGTATAAATTAAGAGTATGCATTCAGTGAAATTGATTCATACATGAATTATTGAAGGCTATTAATTGTTTTTACTAAAGAATATTAGTTGTTTTCACTGTAGAGTATTAGTTGTTTTTATTGAAGAGTCCTAGTTTGTTTTTAGTAAACAACTAATATTATTAAGTAAAAATATTTTTCAGTGAAAACAACTAATACTATTCAGTGAAAACAACTAATATCCTTCAATAGTTCATGTATGAACCGTCATATATTAATATTCTAATAAAAAATATTGGCAAATTATAGAGTGAAAATTGTTCATATATGAATCATTTGAAGGGTATTGATTGTTTTCACTGAAGGGTATTGGTTCTTGAGGGTATTAGTTATTTTCACTGTAGGGTAATGGTTCTGGAGGGTATTAGTTGTTTTCACTGTAGGGTATTAGTTGGAGGATACGAAGAGTATAAGTTGTTTAAACTAATAGGTTTTAATTGGTTACACTAAAAAATATTACAAAATTATTTATATATGACCCAGATTCATTCTATCCTTACTAAAAAAATATTACTATATTATATTATGTAATATTAATTTACTATAATTAAATTTGAAATTTAAATATATATACTAAAAATAAAAATACACAATTTTTTCAGCACTACTAAATATCCAAGAAATCTTCCATCCCAAAATTCACGATCAAGTAAAAAATTATCAAGCCAATTGATTTAGTCTTCTCTTCCTTAAAAAAAAATCATCTTGGGCGCTAATTATTTTGGATTTAGTCTTCATCAAGAAATCTAAAAAAAAATTATTCTTCTCTTCTTTAAAAAAAAAAAAAAAAAAAAACATCTTGGGCGCTAATTATTTTGGTGCCGATTTTCTTCTCCAAATATTTTTCTTTTCTATTAACTCACGCTCTGCTTCCCAAAAAAATTTATTCACGATCGATCAAACACGAAAAAATTCTCAAGGCAACTGATTTGGTCTCTGTGGCTAAAGGGTGCAGGCAACTGGTTTGGACTTCTCTATTTTGGTGTTTACGGCTGCAAGGTCGTTTTGAATTTCTGCCCGAGAAACTCGCTGGCCTCTATACAAATTTTTTGGCTTCAATTTTGATCAGGTTTGATTTCTAAATCTAGTCTTGTAAATCTTTTTAATTGTTGTTTCAATAATGATGTGTTTCCTTTTATTTTCCTCTCAATTTCTCAGGGATCCTTTTTTTTTTTTTTTGTTTGTGAATTTATATGAGTAAACTGGATCTTAACACTAGTACAAATATTTTTCTCGCAAAATTCTTATATTTTTTGATATAGAATTCTTAACACTAGTATAAATATTCATAATTTCTTTTTTCTTTTTTCTGGGAACTAATTTGTAGCTGAAGTTTTAAATGAGTTGTTTCTAATTGTGTATTCTTTTGAACTGAAGTTTTTTTTTTATATGAATTTACGACTTTAACTTGTATTCTCAGTGCATCACGTGTCGAGAAGCTAAACATCAGGTATTAACAAAACTATGGATAATAATTCATAATTTGTTGGTTCTGTAATTTTTGGAATAGATTTTCAGATTTGTATTTTAAAAGTTAATAATTTACGAATGTTTTTTGTTGTGCAGAATGGACCTTCACATTTATAAATGATTCACATGGAATAAAGATCTCTTCTCAATTAAGGTCTGGAGCTTTGGGTATATTATGAAGTACTCGAATTATTAGCACAATACAAGTACTTTTGTAGTTCAAGGATATATTTTTATGAAGTACAATATTTTATAGTTTGTAACTTTTGGATAATGAATGTTTTGCACTAAGTTGATTATAATTACTTGTTTTAATGAGCATATTAATGTTTAGTTTCTAAAGTAATATTTTTATGACTATATTGGAGAATTGCATATATTTTAGTATGATGAGTTTGTAGATGACAAAATTGATATTTTTTGTTTGACTAATATTATAGTTTAAGGTGACAAAGTTGTCACAAGAAGGTTTTGCCAAATATAATTATCACAAGTATATGCGACAAACAAGAGCTCATATGAGGAATATATGTTATTGTTGTGATGTAAGTTTTGATGTAAATATTTAGCAACAAACTTAATTGTCACAACAAACAACCCAATAAATAATTATTTTGACGAAAATATATTTATGTGACAACAATGCACTAGTATTATGACAACATGCTTGTCACAATTATTCTTTCTTAAGTGAAAAATATATTTTATCACGCAAAACAAAAATAATGTAAGGATGTTGCGACAAAAAATAATTTGGGTGATGAAAATATAGGGTTATAATGACGATAAATTTGTCAAAAAAATATTATCTTTGGCGATGTTTGTGATGAAATAAATTTGTGTGGCAAAAATATATGATTATAGTGATGACAATTTTATCATGAAAACTGTATCTATGACGGCAAATAAGTTTTTTCATGTGAAACTCCAAAAATATAAGGATCATGTGACGAAAAATAATTTGGGTGACGAAAACATAAAGTTATAGTGATGATAAGTTTGTCACTATAACATTATTTATGACAACAATTTTTATCACGTGAAACAACAAAAAATATAAGATTGTTGTGATGAAAAATAATTTGGGTGATGAAAATACAGGATTGTAGTGACGATTAATTCGTCACGATAATATTATCTATTGCGACGAATAAGATTCGTCACTAGCCATTGTGATGATTTTTTTCCCGTCATCAGATATCTTTCGTGACGGGCGTTTGGTGACAACATTTGTGACAAAAAAAATTGTCACGACATGTCTTTAGTGACGAAACTTTACGTTCTAGTGACAAAAAATTTTGTCACGAAAAAATAATTTTTTTTGTAGTGACTTGTAACACTCGTTGTAGGAATATAGGATTTGCATCCAGAAATCGATGCGACAAGATAGATTTCATTAAGAATGGGCTGAGTAAGGAGTCTTTGGATAACTTCGATCGACTCTTGATACGCATTCTTGTGGAATGGTGCAACGAACCATTATCGATTTATGGGATGAATTAAAAAAAGAATATGCACTTAGTCTTGGGAATCTGACGTTAAAAGACACTGTTTGCCAACATTTTGTGTTTGTATTTCAGGTTTTCTTCCTTCAAGTTTTTTTCTTTCCTGTGGAGTCAGGTAATATCTTCTAATTTTTGCTACACCAACTTTTAACCATTGAGGACAATGTGTTGGTTAGGTTGGGGGGGAAAGGATTAGTTGAATAACATATTTTAAAAAAAAGGTAAATAAAAATTAAAGTATTATTCTCCTACAAAGATGGCAGAGTAAGGGGTAAACCAACCCCTGAGACGCATCAAAAACAAAAACATTTTAAACTTACTTGAATTCCTTAACTTCAATATGTTAAATTTAATAAACTTAAAATAGTTCTCTTCTATTTGAGTCGAGTATTATCTAATAGTTGTTTATAAGTCATCTTCATCTCACACACAGTTAGTGACAAAAGATTATGGATTGTACACTCAAATAGTTGCAACTAATTTATTGGGTTAAAAAAATAGAAACAAGATCTACATTAGAGTATTCCAATTATTGTTTTGTAGATAACCTACCCTGTGAGAAATTGTGCCTAAATATCACATTCGAACATTCTTTCTTGGTGTAATGCTCTGTCATAAATTGTGTTCTTCAGAACTTGTTTTGAATATGTCTCCGTTTCTTTGCATGCATACATGAGAATGATGAAGGCAATTAGAATTTACCTTATTTTTACTATAAAAAGTACCTTAAATTTTATCCTCTAGTAATCCCCTTTGAGCCTAAATAACCCTTCTTTTGTGATTAAACCATATTTTGAGGAAAAAAAATCATGATTTTCTATCTTCAAGGAGTGTGTAACTTGAATTAATCTTGTGGAGTAGTGGTTTGATTTGTTTAAAAAAAAAAGATAAAAAAAAAAGATAAAAAAAAAAAAAGAAGAAATTATTAAGAATGATGTGCAAGTTTAACGATGGAGTTGAAGAAACTAAACGATGTGAAGTAGAGCTTAAATGAAACTATTATTACATGGTTAATTCATCGTTACACATCTCCTTTGATTTAAGCCCAAAGCCAAATATGTTCCTATCCTCGCCCTAAGCCTCATCATAACCCACCAAAGACCTTCTGACTTATGTTACATGCAATGTTAACTGACTGATAGATGTATAACCAAGCTTATGGTAGAAACATTTATGATTCAGAGTTTGAGCGTAAACACTAGCCACTTGGAGAGATGCCAGAGTGAGAGATCTACAAACAAGAGCTGTTTGCTTTAATGAATATCTTGTTTTTAAAAAAAATATATAAATATATATAATAATAACCCATCAAGAAAATTGTCACCTAAGTGAAACATTGAGATGGTGAGTTATGATGTGAGCTCCATACCTTTTAGTCATCTAATTTGAGCACAACAGAGGAAGATTATTAAACTACTTATTTAGATAGTATTAGATATCAAATGGTTTTGAAATGCAATAGTTTATTAATTTGAATATATTAGAAGAAGGAAATGGTAATAACAAATTTACATAATAAGAATTTATTTTGCGCTTTCATCACTAGGGACTAGTAATAAGCTGGTTAGAGATTGTGATTAGTGTTTATTTTTACATATGTTATATCCGTTTTATGTATTGTTTTGAGTATTATCATATATTATTTGTAGCATATTCATATATATAATTCCGTACGTTATAATTTAATATTAAATATCTAATTTTCTATAAATGGAAAACATAAGCATGATTTAACATGGCTAGTATATGTATTGATTATTCCTAAGATCATAACTTGAGTTATATTTATTCAAATGATATGATATTGATGATGTTGGACACCTAAGACCATGTATTAAAGTTATAAGTTTTATACTTATTCAATCTTGCAAGTTTAAGGTCCAATTATACTCAAATAATCAAAACTACATTGTAGTCCAAATACTTTATGAATTTTAATTCAAGACACATTTTGGTATTTGGACCATAACTGGAGATATATTTATCCAATTGATCTAATTCTAGTTGCATTGAATCACTAAGTCATTCTATTACAAGTTGTCTTCAGGTCCAAAAGGCTAAAACCATCTTCTTCAAGGGTGAAAAGTACAATCTATGTGAATGTTCCAGATTTTAAACTTCACAGGACACAATTTGAAAATTTATTCACCATAATTCGATAAAAAATCCAATTAACTCAAGACCACTTGGAATTATAACCTAAGAAGACTATAAAAACACTGTAAAATTATCCAAGCTATGTAATGGATACAAGTGGAGATATGAAGTTTTCAACTTGACACCAGAATCTGCCAAGACTTTTGATTTCAGTGTTGAACAACTCTACCATTTTGGTCATAATTCTCGGCTCATAAAGCCAATTTTAGAGATATTGGTCTTCATGGAAAGACAATTCAAAGGTCTAAAAGTCTTATTCAGGGAACAAGATGAGATTCATATAGTTGGAAGGCTTAAATTGTCAATATTTGTAGGCCACCGAAATTAACTACAAGTTCCTGCAAAGCATTAGCTTGTGGCCTATATAAAGGGCTCTTTAGCAACCATTTTGATCATAAAAAATTATTCAATATATCTTTCTTTTGTCTAGTATCTCTCAAAGAAAAATGAGTTGTGTTTGTATTAGTATGAGTAGCTAAATATTTTGCTAGAGCTAGGGATGAAGCTTTGGTAGAATACTAGTGTTGTTCTTAGCTTTTCAATAAAGATCTTCAATGATAAATCCCTTTAGTAGTTTTATGAATTATGAAAAATGTTTTGATTTGTTGAGGCTTTGATTTGTTGTAGACATATTGGCACAAGGAATGCTTAGTCTCACACATTAACAATTGATTTCATATACTTCTAAAATCAACTAAAAGGTAATTTTCAAGGTTCTCTAAGTGTTCAATGTATCATCTTCCGATTGAAATCACTTGATTGTTAGATTTCAATTGAGTTATCAAATATAGCTAAGATAACTCTAGCGTTTTACTACAAGTGAATTCCCAAAGCTCTAGTAATTTACAAATTATATAAACCCTTAAGACCATACAACTAGTTGATAATTTCTTCCAAACCTCCTTGTGGTTCGACACTCGGACTTCCGAAAAATTTATTACTTGAGACAAACCTATACTTGGGTGTGCAACTTTAAGGTGTTATCAACCTCATCGGAAGAGTACGAATTTATATCTAATATAAATCGTAATGGACTAGGATCCACATTTATACTATTTCAATGACTGCTAGGGCTGAACATTGCAATAGCAGAACTGGTAGGTCTCCTTACCAAATTGCCTCACGCAATTCCTAGTTGATTGAACCTAGTTCAATCGGATGCCACCTAATTCTCATTTCCCTGCTTGGGTGGTGAAACAGAATTAAGTTGGTTTACAACCATTAAGCAGTGACAAATGTGTCCTGATAAAAGTCCCGTTAGATGTAGATCTGAGCAAAAGACTAGGGCCTTAAATACTCATTGGAACGAAATCTCCAGTTTACTTTTAATTTTAATGGAAGACATCTTTCACTTTAATGAAAAATCATATTTTAGTGAGGATCATTTTAAAGGTGGGGTATTAATTGCTTAATCGAGATCCGACATGTTAATCTATATCACATTTGAGCAATTATAGGGTGCCGCGTACCCAAACATGATTTTACGCGGACTAACATTTGTTTGGGCAACGTCTACCCAATCATATAATACGGTCCAACAATTATTGGACGCCGACTACCCAAACTTTATAATGCGGACATAGAAGAACAAAATAATTTTTCAAGTGGGATTAATAATGATTTCAAAGAATTAATTTAAAAATCCAAATTTTCAAAACAATTTCAATGCATCTCATTATTAACAACAATTAATCTAATTAATTTATTAAAAGTCCAACTTTTAATTTTGACCAGGTCTAACCTATCAAATTTCACCTCGTTTCAAATAATTTCAATTTAAATATTTCTAAAATATTTTAATTTACTTTAACTTTAGGGCTCACCTTTGCAATTCCCAAAATTGCAACATCCTATTTGCAATATCGTCATCGCCAATTCAACAGGATCCAATCCATGATTCAACTCAATCAATTCTAAATTCATCGTTGAATCAACCAAAATCGAATTCAACATGCAACAGTGCAATATCGAACAACAGTGAGAATCGCTCGGGAGTCTATTTTAAAGACTCATCGCCGCCGCCTCGCAGACGCTGCGATTTCAAAGAACCATGCAAGTCAGGGTTGCATTGCCAGGCCGTCTTCGATGGCAGCGGCCGCGTTCGATTCTGGATTGACATAAGGACAAGACGAGTTTTGAACCCAGCGCGTGGTGTCTGGCGTATTGGAACTTCGAAAGCTCCAAATTGCCATCTCCTTGTCACGACCGGCACTCGAACCACCCGGGATTCATCTCCGCATCCCCGGTATAAATCGTGTTTAGCCGCGACTTACCAGAAACAATCGAAAAAGTACCGCCGCGAGAAGACATATCGCTGCCGTGGCGATAAGGTCGCGATTTCAAAACATCAGAACATGAAAGCCACGCGGGTAGAGGAATCGCCCCCACAAGCGGCTGCGCAACCTCACACAATAGTTGCAAGGCGTTGGCCTAGCCGCGGCCTCGAGCGGTGCACCGTGGAGCAGAGAGAATCCGACGCGAAGAGATCACCGTCGATTACGGCTGTGCGACGTCACGCGGTGGTCATAGGGTGTAGGCCTACCCGCGGCCTTGAGCGCTGTACTGCAGGTCAGCGCCGCCTGGGAATAACGTAAAGGGACTAGGAGGCGAAATCCCTAAGATGAGCGGAAAAGGGACCCGAAGTCCCAAAAAGGGGCAAACAAGTTATATGCAAGCAATAATACACCCCAAGTATATTTGTTGGGACATTGTCAGTTTTGATTAAGATCCTAAAGCCCCTGAAAAGATGATTTGCCTTAGTTTATCTTAGTCAGGCTAGTCTTGGTTAGGTTCTTGTACTTAGCTATTTTACACTTCACAGGTACTCAATGAGAGGAGAATTAACTGATGACAATCAAAGACTAAGAGCCTGAAGACAAAGAGCACCATCCTGAACTTATGGCAGTCTTCTAAGTTGGCCGAGTAAGTGTCAGTGATGAAGAGTATGACCCTGAGGTCATTACTAACTCAGTCGTGAAGGGAACAGGATGACACTGAGTTTATGGGAAAGACTTGGAGTAGAGCCAAGTAATGCAAAAGGAATGTCAGCGTCAGGACAAGATCGTTGTGCTCGAAACAAAAAGAACTTAATGAGACAAGCCTGAAGCTTAGAAATAAGTTCTGACATTCTCACCAACCTGATGACGTGGACCAATCCGGGAAGGACACACACGTACGGATCCTGACATGAAGACTGACTTCAGACTGCATTTTCAACGGGCAAGCATTAAATGGCGCATTAAATGCAAATACCAAATCCATACAAGGACGACTGTTGCATGGGAAATATGTCCGTTTGAAGCACTCTACATAGATGATTAGAAGGCTATCTCCTCCAACGGATAGTTTTCAAATCACCTATAAATACAGAAGACCTTGAACCCATTCAAGGTTACGGGAAATTTCCAAGCCAGAAATTACTCAAACTCTCAAGCATTCAAAACATTCAGTCTTTAGAAGAAGCACTCGAAACCAGCTAAATTTCACAAGTATTTCTTAGTTACTGAGAGTTATTCTGTATTCCAAGAGCGTACTAGCGTTATCTTAAGCTTAGAGTGATTATCCATTCCTTAGCAAAGCTTTGTCTTGTTAGGATAATCACAACCAAGTTGGAATCAAACTGAAACCAAAACCCTAAGTTAGGTTTGTTGGTAGTAAGTTCAGTTAGTGAGTTAGTAAGGAGTTGTATAGGTCAGTAAGGAGTAGCTGATCTTGGTGCACCTTGGCACGTTAAAAACAAGAATCCCTTGAGTGGATTTTCTGTTAAATCAGGCCGTGGACGTAGGAGCTTGAGTCTCCGAACCACGTTAAACTCCTTGTGCTCTTACTGCTTTGATATTGTGCTTACTTATCATATTATTTGTTCATTCATAGCATTTGGTTTTTATCAGGCTGAATCAATCAGCCTGATCATCAAACAGAGCACTGCCATACTAATCACTATTTCAGAATTAAGTAATCAAGTTCTTCAGAAAGCAAACTAAACAAGACTTTAAACTATCAGGGCTCACGCATTTCCGCACTGAACTTGAATTGATAGTTAGCCAACTGACCCGCACTAAGTGTAGTCAGTGGGTATATTATCAGCTCTTAGTTCATTATCACTCTGAGTAAAGGGGACTCAGTAAGGTTTAAGTTGAAAAATTGGTATACGTGTATTCCCCCCCCATACACGTATTCATCAGTCTTGTACCGGGACCAACAAGTAGTATCAGAGCAGTGGTTCAAAAGACCACTGACTTTGAATACTAATAGTTTCAGAGGAGAAACTGTTGGTGGTCACTGAACAGATCTGAGTTTGTTTTTCATAAAACTTGCATCATCATGACTTCGAGGAGACTTGAAGCTTCGTTACCTGAATTATCTGTATCTAACTTTGTCTATTGGAAGTTCAGACTAGAGGCACATCTTGATGCCATCCATGACCAGATGCCGCGAGTCATCAAGGAAGGACCTATCAAGATCACTATTCCTAACTTCAGAGGAAGGGGATATGATGATCTTGACATTGGCGTACCTATTCCTAAGGAAAGGAAAGTGTTGGGATATTTTTAGTTTTGATGATTTTCCAAAACCACTTGTAATAGGGTTGAAAGCAGTCAGGATTGTACCTTTAGTTTCAGGTCAGGCTAGGTTATTTCTCAGTAGAATAGGCTGTCAGTTGAGAAACACTCAGTTGAGGGGGAACTCAGCGAGGGGGAACTCAGCAACACAGCCTGAGGACATCAAGATAACACCCAGAAAAACTGACTGAAGCCATGCTAGTGACCTGAACCTGAAGAGAAGCCTGGAGGATGTCCCACTAAGTGTAAGCCTGGCTGATCTAAGCTAAGTCAGGTGGACCACTTAGTGAAGAGCATGATCAGGAGGATCAGTGCTGCACCAAGTAGGTCCTGAAGGAGTCAGGCTACTGTGGTCAGGGAAGTTTGTTATTCAGCCTTATGACAAACTTCTTGGAGAGATCTTCAAACAGTCTCTGGAGGACAACTACACTGAAGACGTTCAGTCCACTGAAGATCATCAGTCAGTGAAGGAGGAAGCTACCTAAAGTCAGTGGGTCTTGGTCAACCCACTGAGTCAAAGATCCGTTGGATGCAGTCCACGTGGACCAATCAGCACGAGGCAACAACTCTGACACTGACAAGGCCGCATTCCAAGAAAAGTGGTTGAAACCATTAATTGTATGGATTCAAATGTAATTTCCTCCAACGGTTACATTTGAATCCACACTATAAATACAAGCTCATAGCTTCGGTTTAAGAGTGTGTAAGAAAGAAAAACAAATACCTACAAGCTGTGAGGGTGTGTGAGTTGTTAGGGAGTCATAAGGAAGTGTTTCACACCCACGACACTGACCATTAGGGTTTTCACTTATATTCATTGAGTGTCAAGCTTGTAACTCTTAGCTTAGAGAGGTTTTCCCAATCTTAGCTTGAGGCTAATACATTGTAAGGGAAAACCTCACATAGTCGGAGAAACCTAACTGAAACTAAAACCCTCTAGTTAGGTTTGTTGGTTGAAGTTAGTTAGTGAGGAGAGGCAGCCCAGGGAGTGGCGTGAGTCCAGTGTTTTGTGCACCTTGGCACGTTAAAAACAAGAATCTCAGTTAGTGGATTTCCTGTTAAATCAGGCCGTGGACGTAGGAACTTGAGTCTCTGAACCACGTTAAACTGAGCGTACTTATCCTTAAAAGTATTTACTAAAGTGTTGTGAAAATCTGCTCACTGAGAGCATTGTTAAAAAGGAAACTTTGGTTAAATATTCAGGTCAGGGAAGATCCTCTCACTGACCAGTTCAGGCTACGCACTCGAGAGTTCAGCATCTCGAGTCACTTCCTTGCTTAGAGCATGAGCCTCCAAGTTTCCACTGACTTGGCAGCTCAGCCTCTAAGCAGAGCACTGACTTGAAGTGTAATCTCTCGAGTCACTGCGTTACTCAGAGCATGAGACTCCAAGTTCTCACTGACTTGACAGCTCAGCCTCTGAAGTAGAGCAGTGACTTGAAGAGTAACCTCTCGAGTCACTGTGTTGCTAAGAGCATGAGTCTTCCAGTCTTCTTATTGACTGGGTAGCTCAGCCTCTTAGCAATGCAGTGACTTGAGAACTTTTCACTCTTGCTGAACTCCCTGAGGAAAGGTTTTTTTTAAAAAAAAATTCCCTGAATTCCCATTTTGCTTTTCGAAACCGGGACCATCAATACAGTGACTCTGATACCAATTGATGGTCCCGGTTTCGAAAAGCAAAATGGGAAAAGGTTTAAAAAAAAAATTCCCTTAATTCCCATTTTGCTTTTCGAAACCGGGACCATCAGAAGGATATGACCACTGACGAGATCAAGATGGTGGGACTGGACAATGTGGCCAGAAATATCATCTTGCATACGATGTCTTTCGAGGAGTTAGCGAGGCTGATGAACTTAAAGACGGCAAAAGAGGTTTGGGATGAGCTGACCAGGATGTGCGAGGGGTCAGAAAAGATAAAGGAGAACAAGAGAAACATTTCCATTCATAAATTCGAGGCGTTCGAGATGCTGCCTGATGAGAGTATAGATCAAATGGATTCAAGGTTCATCAAGTTGATGAATGAGTTGGTGATGCTGGACAAGGATGTCCCTAAGAGAGATGTTGCTTCAAAGATACTGAATGCCCTTCTTGAGAGATGGAACAACAGTGTAATTATGCTTAAGAACACTCAGGATATGAGTAACATAACTTCTGCTTTACTTTTTTCAGAGCTCAAAGCACTGGAATATGATCTTAACAAGAGAAAGAAGAAAGTACAGCAGGAAGATGAAGAGAAGGAGAAAACTCCTGAGAAAAGTGTGGCGTTCAAGGCCAGGTCTGAACCTGTTGAGTCTTCATCAAAGTCACTGACGGAGATGAGCAAGGAAGAGCTTGCTGAGGAGTACAACCTGATGGCCAGACGCTTTGAGAATCTTAATTCCAGGTTTGGTCGTTACAAGAGTTTTATCAGGACTTACGTGACAGGAAACCTGAAGGAACCCACCAAAGCTCGAGGAGGTATGAGGAAGGAGAAACACTGACTAGAGGAGAGATCGTGGCGATGAAAGAAGATATTTAGACCCAAAGCCCGATCGTAGAGATGAACAGAGACGTACTCGTGATGACAGACACTCAGGGAAGATTGAAAGCTCATCAAGACAGAGGGAACCTGACTCAAGGAGGAACCCTGAACCAAGTAAAGAAAGGGGAGATGAGCAAGCAACATGTTACAACTGTAACAAGAGCGGGCACTATCAGTATGACTGTCCGGAGCTGAGTGCAAGGGAAAGAGAGGAAAGAAGGATCAAGAGAGACCAGAGATTTGCTGACCGGAGAGCCATGCTCGCTGAGAATGCAACTGACTCGGATGGTCCTGAGGAGAGGTCACCTGAACTCTTTTCCGACGATGAGTACGATGATGTTTGCCTTATGACAAGGGAGGAACCTGAGGTAACGTCTAACTCTGTGTGTGGTTCCTACACTGGTCAAAATCCTGAGCCTAGCTCAGAGTCAGTGATTAGTGTGATAATTGCTCGAAATTCATGCTTTTTATATACTCATTTTATTGAATTTTGTGTGATTATTTACATTAATTTGATTGTTTGTGCTTAATAGTCGAGAAAGGTGTGTTTTGTTATTTTTTTTTGCAGAAAATAGGAATTTTTAGAAGCAAAACACGTCTCAAATAATTTGTGGAGTAAAATTGAAGAAACGAGTCGAGAATGGGATTAAGGACGTGAGCAAAATAAGTAAAAAGAGAGCGAGTGGGCTTTCATTTAAATTAATTCGCAGCCCAACATTTATTAATCAAAGGCCCATTGCTAATTAATTGAGAAAGGCTCCTATACTACCTCTGTGAAGACTTCGTGGGTAGCTCACGTGATTCAAAGTAAGAAAGAAACTAAGCCAGGCGGACCCACCATTTCTAAGAAAGAAAAGTCAAACATCTCCTTTATCAAATTAGAAACCCACTTTCATACATACGAAACGAAGAGAGAGAGAAGGACAAAATAAACCCACCACCACCATGGATGTAGAAGAAGCAGCGCCGGAAATCCAGAGCTCGAAGCCTCAAGCACCACATCGCCGGAATTTCAAACAGCGTCGCACGCCTAACCGCTGTGCCATTGCCGGAATTTGTACGGAAGTTGCAGTAGCTCACACGCCGGAAAAACTGAAGCTCCGTCCGAAATAGCCACGACCCCTGGAAATCTATTCGCTACCGGAATCCCTGGAAGCCTTCGATTCATGACCGGAATTCGTGCAATGATCGACGGAAAATCTTCGAAACCGAAATAGGAAAGCCGTCGCCGGAAAAAGCTTGAACGGTGTCGTTTCGAAGCCGATGCCGCACGAGATGAAGGCTTTGGCACGACCGTGCCATTCGGCTACGGCTCGTGCCAAAATTTCGGTGCACGGCCAAAAATTATGCAGCACGGTCGTGCGGGTATTGGCCCAAGTCGTGCAGTCCTTTACTTTGAGGCAATTTTGCAATTTCTTATATTTTCAAGGGCCAAACTTCAAATTTGTTCAATACCCTCATCCCACACTTTAAATACCACATTTCATCAGATTTAGAAATATATAGAACATACATACACAACAAGAACACACTCATAACTTAGAACCCTAATTCCCCTATTTTATTTTTCTTCTTTTTCTTTTTATTTTTCTTTTGATTTTCCTTTAAATTTCTAGCTTAGTATAGATTAGATTAAACTTTCAATTAATTGTAATTTTCATTTCAAACAAGAATTCTCAAGTTTTGTAGCTAAATCAATTCTCAAGAGGTGACTTCTTTCCTTAATTTCATTTACCTTTGGTTTAATTTCTTGTTCATGAATTATTTTTCTTTATTTCATATGAACTTGTTTGTTATTATGCTTAGCTAATTTTCTTGTGTTTTGGGTGTTTGGATTTACATGAGTAATTGAGTATTTGATTTGATTTGTGATATCTATTCTAGTTGAAGGTCAATCTATTAGGATTATGATTTTGTTTGTTCGATTTCATGATTGCTCTTGTAATTCGTATTTAGATTGTGTGTTTATCGCAATGAGAGTTGGGTATGTGCATGCTGTAGTATGGGTGTGAGTGATATATGCGATTTGAGTGGATATTGGAGTATCGCAACAAGAGTTGGGTATTTTCATTAGAGCCCCATATTTCCTACACTTGTTGCTTAATTGAGAAATTGGTGATAAGTGAGAAGATTAACGATCCAATGTTTTCATATGACGTGTTTACCTAGGCTTATCCAGTACGGTGAATATGTGATGTTTAGTGATTGCTTCTATAGTTGATCGGAAACTTGAATAGTTGTTACTTATCGAATCGTGTACTTGATTCTCATGTGATGATGAACACCCGAACACGTCTCTTTTGTTTGTTTGAAAAATTCCCTAAAATTACTTATTGCTTTCGTTTATTTATTTTCTTTGATTTGTTTAGTTGCTTTCATTTGTGTTTTAATTTCGAGAAAACCCCGATCCTAAACCTTGATCCACACTACAATTACGCGACAACGTATAGTATTAAGGCTATACTAGCCACTAGTCCCGTGGTTCGATATTTAACTTGGTCAATTGCCTTACTATAACAAAAATCTCGTACACTTGCGAGTGAGTTCGAATTTGTGCTTTAACAAATTTGGTAAACAGTCAGCCAGAGAAATGAACCTTCAGATCTGTCTGGATCAATTGATGGTTGATTTCTCCAGGTTGCAGGAAACTAATGTCTTCTTGGTAGAGGAGAACAAGAAATTGAGTACTGAGGTTCAAAGCCTGAATGATCAACTCACTCTATCTGATCTGAAGGAGTCAGCTCAAATTGTGAGACTAACTCAGGAGATTGATATGATCAATGCTGAGCGTTTCCCAAGAGAGAAGATTCTGAAGGATTTGGCTGAGGAAGAGCTGGTCAGGAAGGAGGAGCTGAAAGCACTCAAAAGTAAGTTTGATGACCTCTTTGCCAGACATGAAATCCTGAAAAAGAGTGAGGACTCACTCAAGAAAAAGGTTGCAGCAATGAATAAATCTTCAGTGGCTAGGGAGGAAATAAATAGCAGCCAGATGCTTGGGAACGAGAAAATGAGACTTGGATATGTTCCTAAGAAATCCTCACAAGGTCAGTCTCATGTTGCTTCAGGGAGCAACACTGAGAGGGTATTTGTTCAGGCAGGCCAAAGTGCACCTAAGGTTATACTTCGGGCTCGTCAAACTGATAAGGCTAAGGAAACTGTTGACTCAGTAAGGTTTGCCCCAAGGTTGCTTAGCCAAAACCTAAAGGAAAGGCCAAGCAACCAAAGGAGGTCCGTGAGAGCTTAGGCCAGGGAAAGCCTCAGCGAAAGCAGAGGAAAACTCAGGCCAAGAGCCCTCAGACTGGTCAGCGAGGGTACCATCATGCTTGGCAATACCAAGGGAAGGCCAAACATGATGACACCCCCATGGTTTTGGCATCCTGAGGCCTTTAACTGTTTTCCATTCTCTCACTTACCTAGGGGGAATAGAACACAGGGTCCTTATCAAGAACAAGCCCCAAGACCTATTGCACCCAGACCTAGGAAGAACAGGAGGCCAGCCCAAAAGGCACCCACTCAGGCACCTGTAAAGCCTAAGTCTAGCACTCATACTCCATCTCCCTCTCAGGCAAAGAAGAAGAAAGTTGTGTATGTTGATGTTTCAGGGAGACAGATTTACCACTCTGATGCAATCAGGGTTGTTAAGCAAGTCTGGATCCCGAAGGGTACAACTGACACTATAGGACACTGTTGGGACATGGTCAGTTTTGATTAAGATCCCAAAGCCCCTGAAAAGATGTTTGCCTTAAATATGTCTTTGTCAGGCTAGTCTTGGTTAGGATTAGTACTTAGTCATTTTACACTTCACAGGTACTCAGTGAGAGGAGAACTCACTGGTGACAATCAAGACTCAGAGCCTGAAGACGAAGAGCACCATCCTGAACTTATGGCAGTCCTCTAAGCTGGCTGAGTAAGTGTCAGTGATGAAGAGTATGACCCTGAGGTCATTACTAACTCAGTCCTGAAGGGAACAGGATGTCACTGAGTTCATGGGAAGACTTGGAGTAGAGCCAAGCAATGCAAAAGGAATTTCAGCGTCAGGACAAGACCGGTGAGCCCAAGACAAAATGAACTTAATAAGACAAGTCTGAAGCTCAGGAATAAGTTCTGACATTCTCACCAACCTGATGACGTGGCCCAATCCGAGAAGGACACGCACGTACGGAACCTGATATGAAGACTGAATTCAGACTGCATATTCAACGGGCAAGCATTCAATGTGCATTTAATGCAAATACCAAATCCATGCAAGGACGGCTGCTGCATGGAGATATGTCCGTTTGAAGCCTCTCTACATAGATGACTCGAAGGCTATCTCTCCAACGGATAGTTTTTCAAATCACCTATAAATACAGAAGGCCTTGAACCCATTCAAGGTTACGGGAAATTTCCAAGCCAGAAATTACTCAAACTCTCAAGCATTCAAAGCATTCAACCCTTAAGAGAAGCACTCGAAATCTTCTAAATTTCCCAAGTGTTTCTTAGCAATTGAGAGTTATTCTGTATTCCAAGAGCTAATTAGAATTATCTTAAGCTTAGAGAGATTATCCAATCCTAAGCATAGCTTTGCCTTGTAAGGATAATCTCAACCTAGTTGGAATCCAAACTGAAACCAAAACCCTAAGTTAGGCTTGTTGGGAGTAAGTCAGTTAGAGTGTTAGTAAGTGGAGTTGTATAGATCAGTGAGGATAGCTGGTCTTGGTGCACCTTGGCACGTTAAAAACAAGAATCCCTTGAGTGGATTTCCTGTTAAGTCAGGCCGTGGACGTAGGAGCTTGAGACTCTGAACCACGTTAAACTCCCTGTGTTCTTACTGCTTTGATATTGTGCATACTTGCCATATTATTTGTTCATTCATTGCATTCAAGTTTATCAGGCCTGAATCAATCAGGCTGATCTTCAAAAAGAGCACTCCCCTACTAAACACTATTCAGAACTGAGTAAAACAAGTTTTTCAGAAAGCAAACTAAACAAGACTTTAAACTTTCAGGGCTCAAACATTTCTTCACTGAACCTGAACTGATAGTTAGCCAACTGACCCGCGCCAAGTGCAGTCAGTAGGTGTGTTATCAGCTCCTAAGTTCTTTACCACTCTGAGAAAGGGGACTCAATTAGTTTTAGGTTTGAAATATTGGTATACGTGTATTCCCCCCCCATACACGTATTCCTCAGTCTTGTACCGGGACCAACAGACCCAACATCCAATGGGTACCTAAAGCCTAAATTGCTTGCAGGCGGCTGTGAATCACAACCAAAGGAGAGGAGACTCAAGCAAAGTTGTTTGGTACCTAGTGTTAGGATAAAAATTGTTAGTTTTGATGAGTTAAAACAAACCAGAAGATGTAATAGGACCATCTGGACCTGTTAGCCAGATGATGATCTAGATTAGGACTTAGTCTAGGGGGAACTGCCAGACCAGAAGACTTCACCAGATGAGATCAAACCAGAGGCAGAGGACCTTCCCCAGACCAGACGAGTTCGGACCTGACGAGTCTGGTGGAACAAAAGATGCTCAGTTTGATCCCCTTATTCTACTGAGTATTCTGGTTGTTCACCAGATAAGGATCAGAAGACACCGAGGTTGCCTGGTGTCTGGTCCTGCCTTCTCTGGAGAGAATCAGAGTTAGGCAGAGGAAGCTATTGACCGTTGGTGATTCAAATCAAGTCAACAAGATCAGGATTGGAAAGTATTTGAAGATAATCAATCCAAGGATCCCACCAACCCAATCAATCAATTAGGGAATTGATTGATTGAGGCTTCCTTATATAGAGGATCTGATTGGATTAGCCCTCCAACGGCTAGCCCTAATCTCCTCTATATATACAAGAGTGCAGTTCAAGAAAAAGCTCTAGAGACTCCATACGCGCACATAGCATTCTAAACTTTTGATCACTACGCATTTGCACTCACTTTGTTCTTAATTACTCATCCAACTCGTAAGGAGTTTATATACTCAACCAGTTCATCTTGTTAGATAAGGTTGGAGTAAGTCAGTCTTTAGATCGGAGTTAGATCTAAAGAGATTGTAAGAAGGTGCTGGTACTTCGGAAATTCCAGTAAGTTAGTGAGTTTGTTGGTTGATAGTGAGACCCCTTTGATCAAGGGAGAGTGGACGTAGGATATTCAGATCCGAACCACTATATATACGGTCTTATTTATTGCTTTCCTTAATACTTGCTTGTTTATAATTTGTGCTCTTAGAAAAGGGATTTCTTCTAAAGACACATCGGTTAAATAGGCTTCCGCAATTAATCTATCTAGTGGGACCAACAAGTGGTATCAGAGCAGTGTGTCCAACGACCACTGCTTTGAAAAGCTTTTGGTGGTCACCGGGCAGATCCATTGCTCATCTATTGTTTTTGTTCAAAATCTAGATAAATCCTTATTTTAGTAAATATGTCTTCGAAATCATCTTATAAGAGTCGCAAACTGCCAGAATTCTCGTTCGAGGATTATAGCCACTGGAGCTTCATGATGAGTAATCATCTTGGAGCTATTCACCACCGCATGTTAGATGTGGTTGAAAGTGGCCCCATTAAATTTTATTGGACTCCTATTGATAGTGGCAGGTCTGAGTCCAGAGAAGAAACTAGCGACGCTGCAGAGGATAGAGTTCCCAGACAACGAATCCTCAAAAAGTAAGACGAACTTGACAACGATGAGAGAAATCTACATAACCTGGACCAGGTGGCAAGAACCGAGATTATCAACACTCTCACTAAGGAGGTAATAGAGAAGGTCAGAACCTGTGTCACTGCCAAGGAGATGTGGGACAAACTCGCACTTCTCTGTGAGGGAACAGAGAAGATCAAAGACAACAAGCTCCAAGCTGTTCAACACTCGTTTGACACCTTCAAGATGAAACCAGACGAGACCATTGACCAGCTGGACATGCGTCTCACAAACCTTCTAAACAAGGCTAGTGCCTTAGGTAAGACCTACTCTGAAAAAGAAATTAATAGTAAAATCTTGCGTTCACTAACAAGCAGGTGGAGAATTAAAGTCACTGTGATCAAGGACAACAAGGATCTCAATACTCTGGATCATCATCTTCTGTTGTCTGATCTCAAAGCCTATGAGTATGATCTTCAAGAGGAGGATCAAACAGAAGAGGTTTCCTCTTCTGGTCAGAAAGGTGTTGCATTCTCTTCAACCATCAAATCTGATGTCAAGCCAAAGGAGTCTACTGCAGATGACTTGAGCCTCAAGGAGCAGGTAGCACTTCTAACTCATAAATTAGACAAAATGAGTTCAAAATATGGCAGGTACAAAAGGCATTGGAAGGAGTCTACCAGAAACAGGAAGAGTTCTTTCAAGCCTGCAGAGAAGGATAAGACATCTGGAGACTCAAGGGAGACCAGATTCAGAACTCCAGAGAGGAGGAGAGATGACAACCCTGGCAACTCTGGGAGATCAGATTATCAGAGGAGGGATGGTAGCTCTGGCAGACCTGACTACCAGAGGAGAGAAAGTAGTCCAGCCCGATCAGACTACAACCAGAGGAGGAGAGAGCCAAGTCCTAGTCCCAGAGTAGACAATGCCTGCTACACATGCAACAAGACTGGTCACTACAGTTATGATTGTCCTCAGCTTACTCCTAGGGAAAGAGAAGAGAAAAGAATCAAGAGAGATAGGAGATATGCAGATAAGAGAGCACTACTGGCAGAAGCAGAGGAGGAGGATACTAGTTCCAGTTCTTCTTCTTCTGACTTCGGATCAGATGATGATGTGTGTCTCATGGCAGACATCACTGAGGTAAATGAAACTACTCTAGTTTTATCTAATTCCAAATGTACTGAATCCTCTAATTCATCTGGTAACTCCAGAGAGTCTGATATGCAACAAATGCTATCAGATCTCCAAAATTGTGTCCAACTCTGTCAAAAACTAGAGAAAGAGAATGGTAGGCTCAGAGCTGAAGTTCAATCACTCTCTCATGAGCACAAATCCACCAGAGAACTCATGAAAGATCATTCCAAAGAAGTCTCTGAACTTCAGGATAAGATCACAGAAAGAGATACTCTGGTAGATCAACTCATGAAAGAAAGGAATTCTCAAGAGGATGAGATCACTGAACTCAGAGCCAAATACCAGACACTTATCAAGGGAAAACAAGTTGCTCACAACATAGAGGAGATACCTATGCCCAGAGAAGCTCCTAAGATACCATCTGTTGTATCTATCATATTCGAGTCTTCTCAGCGCATTTGTGATAAGAGTGGTTTAGGATATTCTGGAATTACCACTAAAACCCATAAATACCTCTATAATAAAGACAAGTCTGTAAGAGCTGGTAAATTGGTAGAAATCTGGAATGATAAAGACTTAACTGGTAATGGTTACAAGGTGGTTCACAATCCTGATTGGAAAAGGAATCACTCTGTTAATCACATAACAAATGGTCCAGAAGAGTTGACTGTTCTGGAAGAGAAGATGCTAGAGAATAAGTGTCAAAAAGGGGAACCATTAAAGATTGATGGTTCTGTGAACAATGAGTCCCAAGGAGTAGGAATTACTCAAATTGGAGGACCCCAGAGAAATCCTCAAAGGGAACCTAAACAGATTAGGGGACCTCAAAGGAAACACTCAAGGAAGGGGAATACCAATCAGAGTAACAACTACCAGAGAAGGAACAATGTTCAACAGAACCAGGTACCCCAGAGACAATTTCCTCAGAGGAATCAATTCCAGAATAGGTATACTCAAAGGAACTATAGTCACCAGAACAAATCTAATTATCAGAACCAGAGGAGGTCTTCCAGACCCATCTATAGAAAACCAACTGATCTGGGTAGTTATGACACCAGAGATGGTTCTTCTAGGATGTACCCTTATAACCAGACCTTTAAGACCATGTCTTTGAGGCAGGCCATTCCAAAGGCCAGATTTGAGAAAAGGTACACCAGACCCGTTTATAAGAAAGGTGTCCTTATCAGACCAGTAGCTCAATATGTCATAGTAAGAGGACATGTACTGGTAGATAGATTTGGAAGGAAGATAAGATCTCCTCATCCATCAAGGGATGATCTTTATCTATGGATTCCTACAAAACCTGCAACTAACCAATCAGGACCCAGCACTAGTAGGGGACCTAATTGATCTCTCTGCAGGTAGATAAGAGTCCATTGGAGAAAGGATTTTCAAGCAACCATGTCTGGTACATTGATAGTGGATGTTCCAAGCACATGACCTTCCAGAAGGATAATCTCCAAGATTTCAAGCCATTAAATGGACCAAGAGTGATGTTTGGTGACAACAACTATGGAGTCACCAGGGGAGTTGGAAAGTTGACCTTCAATGGAGTATCTGTAGATGAAGTCTACTACGTAGAAGGACTCAAGCATAATCTGCTTTCAGTATCCCAATTCTGTGACAAGGGATACTCAGTGAAGTTTTCTAGTGATTCATGCACTGTTTTCTCTTCTGATTATAATGATATTTTGCTAATAGGCTTGAGGAAGGGTAACATTTACCTTGCAGATTTTAGCAGTTGCCCAAGGAATGCTTGCCTGGTTGCTAAAGGATCTGCAGAGAACAGCTGGATTTGGCACAAGAGATTGTGTCATCTTAACTTCAAAACATTGAACAAGATTGCTAGAAAAGGTCTCATTCGAGGTCTTCCTAATGAAGTGTTTAAGAAGGATCAGGTTTGTGGTTCATGCCAGAAGGGTAAACAACCCAAGACTTCCTTTAAGGATGTCCAGAGCACAACCACAACCAGAGTACTTCAACTACTTCACATGGACCTGTTTGGACCCGTTTCTCCTCTTAGTTTCAGTGGAAGGAAGTACACCTTAGTAATAGTAGATGACTTTTCAAGATACACTTGGGTAGTGTTCTTGTTTAAGAAAAATGAAACTATGACTAAGCTGCCAGAGTTCTTCAAGCAGATTCAGAATGAGCAGAACCAGAGCATAGTCAGGATCAGAAGTGACAAAGGAACAGAGTTTTTGAATTCACATATTGCAGATTACTGCAAGGATCATGGGATTTTTCATGAGACATCTGCTGCCAGAACACCTCAACAAAATGGAGTTGCAGAAAGGAGGAATATGACTCTCAAAGAAGCTGCAAGAACACTTCTGGCAGAGTACAACACTCCACAGAGATTTTGGGCAGAGGCCATCAATACAGCTTGTTACACTCAGAACAGGTGCCTGATTGCCCAGAGACACAATAAGACCCCATATGAGGTATGGAAAGGTAAAACCCCATCTGTTTCATATTTTCATGTTTTTGGATGTAAGTGTTTCATCCATGACAATGAGAAATCTAAATTAAGAACCTTTGATGCTAAAGTGGCTGATGGAATATTTTTGGGATATTCCAGCACCAGTAAAGCTTTTAGAGTTTTTAATAAGAATTCACTTTGTGTGGAGGAAACACCTCATGTTGTTTTTGATGAATCTGCTTTTGAGTGCAAGGTGGATTCTAATTCTTCTGATGAGACCCAGAATCAGCCTACCCCCAGAGTTATCAAAGTCAATCCACCTGCTCTTGATTTAGATTCAGATTCAGATGATGACCCATCTCCTGGTTCTCTGAAGCAGCAGCCTTCACAAGAAGCAGAACCAGAAGAGGTTGGAACTCCTGTAGGGGGACGCTCTTCTGCAGGTGGTGATAATCACCAAGGTACTGCAGAAGATGATCATCCAGGTAAGACCACGGGTAGGAGGACCCTGGTTGATCACCCCAATGACCTGATCTTAGGAGATCCAACTAAGGGTGTCCAGACTAGAAGAACTATTAACTTAGCTGCCTTATTCAGTTGCTATGTGTCCTTGATTGAGCCTAAGAACATCAAGGAGGCACTGAAAGATTCAAATTGGATTGTTGCTATGCAGGAGGAATTGAATCAATTCACCAGACAGGATGTTTGGGAGCTGGTAGACAGACCAAGACATCAAAAGGTGATAGGCACTAAGTGGGTTTTCAAAAATAAGAAAGATGAGAATGATGTCATTACTAGGAACAAGGCAAGGCTAGTGGCCCAGGGCTATTCTCAGTCTGAAGGAATAGACTATGATGAGACATTTGCTCCTGTTGCCAGACTAGAAGCTATCAGATTGTTCTTAGCATATGCTGCTCACATGAAGTTCAAAGTATACCAGATGGATGTGAAATCTGCCTTTCTTAATGGGATTCTCATTGAGGAAGTGTATGTGGAACAACCTCCTGGCTTTGAACAAGGTGACAAGGTGTTTAAGCTTAAGAAAGCTCTTTATGGGCTGAAGCAGACACCCAGAGCATGGTATGACACTCTGTCTCAATTTCTTCTGGACAATGGTTTTACTAAAGGTAAGATTGATAGGACCTTGTTTAGGAAAGAAGAAGGAAAGGACATCCTTCTGGTCCAAATATATGTTGATGACATCATATTTGGATCCCCTAACAAGAAGCTGTGTGAGAAGTTTGGTGAGCTCATGCAGGGACAGTTTGAGATGTCCATGATGGGAGAATTGAATTACTTTTTGGGTTTGCAGGTTAAGCAATCAGAGAAGGGAATTTTTATTAATCAAGCTAAGTACACCAGAAACATGTTAGAGAAATTTGGAATAGGATCTAGCAAGGCAGCCAAGATCCCTATGATGACAAATTTCAACATGGATCCAGATGAGTCTGGAGAGAGTGTGGACCAGACTCAGTATAGAGCACTTATTGGTTCTCTTTTGTATCTGACTGCAAGCAGACCAGATATTACTTTTGCTGTAGGAGTTTGTGCCAGATTTCAAGCTAATCCCAAGAAAAGTCACTTGGAAGCAGCTAGGAAGATATTGAAATATCTTAAGGGAACTGTGAATTTAGGATTATGGTATCCTGCAGATGACAATTTAGAATTGAGTGGTTATTCAGATTCAGACTATGGTGGGTGCGGAATAGATAGGAAATCTACAAGTGGAACATGCCAATTTTTAGGGAATAAATTGGTATCCTGGTTTTCTAAGAAGCAGACCTCAGTTGCTACATCAACAACAGAAGCAGAGTACATGGCTGCAGGGAGCTGTTGTTCTCAACTACTTTGGATTAGTCAACAGCTTAGGGACTACCAGATTAGAGCCAAGGATATTCCTATTTTCTGTGATAGTAATAGTGCCATTGCCATTACCCAGAATCCAGTTCTTCATACCAGGTGTAAACATGTTGATATAAGGCATCATTTTATCAGAGATCATGTTGAGAAGGGAGATATAAGGATGGAAAAGATTGCAACAGAGAGGCAGAGAGCAGATATTTTAACCAAGCCTTTGGCTGAGACCAGATTCAGAGAGTTAGCTTTTGAATTAGGTTTGTTGGATCCAGAGACAGATTTGTTTTAGGGGGAACATCAGAGAAGTATCCTTGTTTCATTATTTTTCCTCATATATTTATTTTCTTGAGCTAACATACCTGCAGATTAGATATATCAGAGAAGGCAACAGACGAGGTATGCACCAGGTGACACTTGTCCCAGATGAGGTGCTGAGTCATTTGTCCAAAATCTTCTCTGACCAGAACCAGATGAGCTCCATCAGAGGAGATGTAGCTGTGGTTTCATCTGGTTACAATATCAGGTGACAGGTATGCATTTACTTCTCTGGCCTCTGATCATTGGGATACACTTTTAAAATTAGTAAATACACTCAAAACGTTTCAACTTCGGAGTGTATTTAAGACTAGGGTATAGGGCCTAGGCAATCATTTCACTTTTTCTCTCGACTGCCACAAAACCCCTTTATGCCCAGTCCCAATGACTATGCCAACGCACCAGATTAAATCTGTATCTTGCCTTTCATCGTGGCCATCAGATTTAATCACTGTGCAAAATGTCAATCAATGCTAAAATTGATTTTGTTTCCTAAATTGAATTTGAAACAACACGCGTTCACACTTCATTTAATTTTCAAGCCACGCGTATTACTCTATTTAAATCAATTTTGTTTTCAATCTGTCCTTTCACGTTTCTATACTATTCAAACCCTAACCTCTCTCTGCAAAGCATTTTCTCTCTCTCTCTCTCTTTCACAGTAATGGCTCCTCCGTGCAATTTCGATCATGTCCTGATGATGAAAAAGCTTAAGACGGAGATGGTGGTGGACTTTTATACCACCAAGAATCCAGTTGTGCTGTCGGTTCTGGAGATGTTCCAGAATGCAGGGGTGGAGAAGTTGATCTCCACTGTTCCCAAGGACTTTCATACCCTTGACGGTTATGCGGCCCAGTTTCTGGTTCGCATGAAGATTCATGAGGATTACATCTCTTCAAAGATTGGTGAAGATGATTTGGTGTTTTCTAAGCACGATTTCTGCGCTTTGTTCGAGAACATTTCTGCGGCGGGAGTGGATCCGTTGACATACAAGGAGGATGATATCGTTGGATCATTCAAGATTTTTGCTCGCTCTTCCTGCCAGAACATCACAAAGGGCTTTGTGGATAAGCATTTAAGGCAGAAGTTCAAGGTGTTGTTCGATATTGTGGTTAAAGTACTTATGTGTGAAAATCACAGCACAGATGCCATTTTCAATGGTAGGATGTGTGTGATGAGAGCGTTATATGATGGTGTGCAATGTAATTGGGCGGAGTTTTTCTGGGATGTGTTGAGGAAGAACAAGCTGAAGGTGAAGAAGGAGCCTTGTCCTTCCAAGCCAGGGGAGTTGCAGTTCTGTTTCACTGCAAATGTCTCTTTGGGGACTAAGTTAACACTTATTCTGGATTCTCTTCTTCCAGAGAAGAAGTGGAGGTCATCTTGGTGCCACAATTATCACAAGTCCAAGATCCTCTTCTCCAAGGATGGTCCTCTCCACGGCCATGCAGACTCTGATGGAGAGCAAGCCATCCCTGCCCCTCCTATTCAATCTATTCCCTCACCTCCTAAGGGGCAGAGAAAGCAGCAGCAGCAGCAGCAGAAGACACAGAAGAAAGCTGCTGAAGCAACTGGTTCTTCAACCGTTGCCTTTTCTGGTTCCTCAGAGGAGGACCAGATTCCCCTTCTTGATGTGCTTAAGAAGAAGGGTGATGATAAAGCTGTAAAGAAGGCTGGAGCAGCCAAGAGGAAGCGGCCAGAGGAGGCCAGGAGAGGCTCTGCTAAAAAGTCTAAGATTAGCAGGAAGGCCACGAAAACCCTTCTAGTGGATGAGCCATCAGAAGAAGAAGAGGAAGAAGAGGAAGTGCCTCTTGTGAGGAAATCCAAGGCTAAGAGAGCTATTCTTCAAGATCCTGAATCTGGATCTGATCTTGGAGAGGCCTTGGAGAAGGCTATTGAAGAGGCCTCCCAGTTGATGGAGGATGCTCCAGAGACGGCTATACCTGCTGGTGTTGACCCAGCAGAGGTAAATCCCTCCATTCCATCTTCTTTTCCCATTAATCTTGTTTCCCCTTCTACCTCTCCCCCAGATAACATTCCCCAAACCCCTTCTGCCTCTGGTAACCCCACTCTTCCACCAGAGCAGACTATCCCAGATACCCCTGTCTTTACACCCTCTACCATTCCTGCTCATACACCTTCTCCCCCAAACTCCCAAACACATCTTCCCACTAACCCCTCTCCCCCACCTTCTGGACCAGAGGTACCCTCAACCTCCTCTGGTGCAGAAGTCCCCCCTTCAAACTCCTCCACCTCTCAGATCCCTCCTACACACTCTGTACCAGATATTCCTTCCTCTTCTGGTGCAGAACAACCTCTTCCTACCACCTCTACTTCACAAAACCCCAACCCTCCCCAAACCCATACAGATCAGGACCCAACCATTGCTATGGCTCTGGGATTCCCTGCCCCTCCCCCTCCCCAACCTGTTTAACAAGCGATGATAGTGAAGATGAGGAAGCTTCACTTGAGCCTGCTCACTTAGCACCTTCCTCCTCTGCCTCTGGGCCCAAACCCTTTATATAATCTTCTGATGATATGGGTCCCATTAGGCAGAGTATGAGTGTGAGTGCTCAGCTCTGGCTAAGAGAGCAGTTTCCAATTTTGTTGGAGCACTCACCCCTCCTGGCAGATCTGACTGATGCCAAGGTTTGGAGTATGGCTAGACTCCAGGATGTTGAAGATCTCATGCTTCTGCTAGAGGAGATGTCTCCCTCTACCTTCACTGCTTGGGAGATTGAGCTGAAGAAGAATTTAAACATTCAAAACCCAGCAGAGTTGGAGACACCAGAGACGGCCAAGATCCTCATCAAGACTCTCCTTATCCAGAAAGGAGTTATGCTCACTCCAGAGGGCTTCTCCTACAATTTTGGTCCGCATTTCTCATTCCCTCCAGAGTTGTACTCTGATGAGGAGGACTTTGAGATGTCTCCTGCTGTGCTCCAAAAGATGAAGGCTTTCTTCAACGAGCAGATCATGCAGATAGGGCGCTTTTCCAAATCAATTCAACATATGGCCCCTACTATGATTGAGCATCAGATTAAGCATGAGAGGAGAATCTTCCTGAAGCAGCTCAAGTCCTCTCTGGCAGAGGTAAAAGCTTCATTCAAGGCTAATGGCTTATTTGTCAAGTTAGATGTCATGCACAGCCAGAAGCAGCTCCAGGAGCACGTGCTGGAGCAGTTGAGGCCAGTCTCTGTTCTCAAGGTGGATATGGCCAGCCAGATGATTCAGACTGCTAAGCTGAAGGACTCCCTCCAGGAGATGTTGGAGAAGCAAGAGAGACTTGTTGCAGAGTCTAAAGCTTATCTGGAGGAAGCCAAGCAGCTGCGTGATCTTCACTCTTCCTCCAACACTGCCTTACCTGATCTTATAAGGCAGGTAGTGGAGCCCCTCCTTGATGAAGTTAAAAAGGGGGAAGAGAAGGCCAGAACTGATCTGGCGAAGACCACCAATGAGACTCTGTTTAGCCATGGAGCTCGTCTGGACCTGTTGGAGAACACTCTGGCCCAGGCTGAGTTACAGAAGAAGAAGAAAGAAGAGTTGAAGTCTCTTACTATGGCTAAACAACTTGCTGCAGAAGAAGAGTCATCTGAAGCTGAGCAGGATCCTTCTACCATTCCTGGTCCTGCTAAGAGGAAGATTAGAAAAGTAAAGAAGAGTTTCCTTGAATCTGTTGTTGAAGAAGCAGAGAAGAGATACAAGGAAGAGACTCCAGAAGAGAGGCAAGCCAGAATCAGAAAGAACATAGATGAAGAGCAGAGGCTCAGATATGTTAAGAGGCAGAACAAGAAGGCCAGAGAAGCTGGTATTTCTTCTGGTGTAGGTGGCTCAGGTCAGAAGAGGAAAGCTCCTGTGGAAGTTATGAACATCTTGCCACTCAGGACAGAAGGGTCTTTTGACTCTACTGTGCCATATCCTCTGATTGAGAGATGGAGAGAAGCCAAGACCCTCTGGTTCATTCAGCATTATATCCAGAGGCCAGCACCAGAAGATGATGAGCTGATCAACAGAACCTTCCATTCTTGGATGCAAGCCTATGATGCAGACTTGTACAAGCAGCTGATGGATTCAACCATTGAGTTCAACCTGGAGGTGACTGCTCCAGAATTTACATATCTTAACACTCCCATGAATGGGAACCAGGTGGATTGGGCAGAACTGAAGAAGCTTTACAAGACCAAAGTGTTGGTGAATTTCACCCCAACATCTTCTGCAGAGTTGAAGGCCGTCCAGGATAGGTTCCTTGACTGGTTTCTTGTCCCTAAAGAGAACAGAAGATATGCCTAGAGTAGGACTATGAACTTCAATGTAATCTGTAATTATTTGTCCTCTGATTATTAATGGAAAAATACATATCTTCTTTGTTCTAAAGACAACTCCTTGTTGTCTTATTATTTGCCTGATGAGATCTATCCTAAGGTCTCATCCCTTTATTGTTTTCTTGCTTAAGTTTACTTTTGATCAGTTCTGGTAATGTTTTAACTCCATCAAAAAGGGGGAAATTGTTAGGATAAAAATTGTTAGTTTTGATGAGTTAAAACAAACCAGAAGATGTAATAGGACCATCTGGACCTGTTAGCCAGATGATGATCTAGATTAGGACTTAGTCTAGGGGGAACTGCCAGACCAGAAGACTTCACCAGATGAGATCAAACCAGAGGCAGAGGACCTTCCCCAGACCAGACGAGTCCGGACCTGACGAGTCTGGTGGAACAAAAGATGCTCAGTTTGATCCCCTTATTCTACTGAGTATTCTGGTTGTTCACCAGATAAGGATCAGAAGACACCGAGGTTGCCTGGTGTCTGGTCCTGCCTTCTCTGGAGAGAATCAGAGTTAGGCAGAGGAAGCTATTGACCGTTGGTGATTCAAATCAAGTCAACAAGATCAGGATTGGAAAGTATTTGAAGATAATCAATCCAAGGATCCCACCAACCCAATCAATCAATTAGGGAATTGATTGATTGAGGCTTCCTTATATAGAGGATCTGATTGGATTAGCCCTCCAACGGCTAGCCCTAATCTCCTCTATATATACAAGAGTGCAGTTCAAGAAAAAGCTTTAGAGACTCCATACGCGCACATAGCATTCTAAGCTTTTGATCACTACGCATTTGCACTCACTTTGTTCTTAATTACTCATCCAACTCGTAAGGAGTTTATATACTCAACCTGTTCATCTTGTTAGATAAGGTTGGAGTAAGTCAGTCTTTAGATCGGAGTTAGATCTAAAGAGATTGTAAGAAGGTGCTGGTACTTCGGAAATTCCAGTAAGTTAGTGAGTTTGTTGGTTGATAGTGAGACCCCTTTGATCAAGGGAGAGTGGACGTAGGATATTCAGATCCGAACCACTATATATACGGTCTTATTTATTGCTTTCCTTAATACTTGCTTGTTTATAATTTGTGCTCTTAGAAAAGGGATTTCTTCTAAAGACATATCGGTTAAATAGGCTTCCGCAATTAATCTATCTAGTGGGACCAACACCTAGACAGTGGATGCTCAAGGCATATGACTGGAATGAAGAGTCTTCTCCAAGAGTTTCAAGCTAAAGATGGTCCACAGGTAACCTTTGGTGATAACTCAAAAGGTATTACTAAAGGTTTTAATGTCTTGATAATATGTACAATCAGAGTGGAGAATGTGTCCTTTATGGAAGGACTGAAGCATAACCTACTTTCTGTAAGTCAGTTTTGTGACAAAGGTTTCAGTGTTGAGTTCTCATCGAATATATGTTCAGTCAGGACAAATCAACACAAGTGCTTCTATCAGGTATCAGGAAAGGTAACGTTTATCTCGCTGATTGGAGCAACACTATTCCTAATACTTGTTTTGTTGCTAAAAGCTCTCTAGAGCTCAGTTGGTTATGGCATAAACGATTAAGCCACCTGAACTTCAAGATTCTTAACAAAATTTCTAGACAATCACTTGTTGAAGGTCTACCTAATGAAGTTTTTAGCAAAGATCATATGTGCAAAGCTTGTCAGGAGGGGAAGCAGGTCAGAGCGTCATTTAAAGAGAAAGCTACCTTCTCCACTGACAGGATTCTTCAGCTTTTGCACATGGATTTATTTGGTCTCATAACACCTGTGAGTATGAATGGTAGGAAATATACCCTTGTGGTTATTGATGATTATTCTAGATATACTTGAGTTATTTTCTTGTTTAATAAGAAGAAAACACAGGTGAAGCTTCCTGAGTTGCTCAGAAGGCTCAGCAATGAGAAGAATCAGTCCATTACTAAGATCAGATCTGACAAGGGCACTGAATTTATAAATTCACATATTTCTGACTTCTGTAATGAACTTGGTATAGCTCATGAGACTTCTGCCGCTAGAACCCCACAATAGAACGGTGTTGCTGAAAGGAGGAACAGGACACTGAAGGAAGCTGCCAGGACCATGCTGGCTGAGTTAGGATTGCCCAAGAAATTCTGGGCTGAGGCAATCAATACTGCATGGTACACTCAGAACAGATCCATATAGTGCTTGCTTAAGTCCATAGAGTGCTTTCTTCAAATGGTATACGTGGATTGAATCCAAGGGATCTTTGGTTCAGTGAGCTTGATCAGGGCACACTGACTTCAGATGACATATCCTCCACTGACTTGATGATCTTCAATAGACACAGATATCTTCAGTGTAGTTGTCCTTCAAGGACTCTTTGAAGATCTCTCCAAGAAGTTTGTCATAAGGCTGAATGACAAACTTCCCTGACCACAGTAGCCTGACTCCTTCAGGGCCTACTTGGTGCAGCACTGATCCTCTTTATCATGCTCTTCACTGAGTGGTCCGCCTGACTTAGCTTAGATCAGCCAGGTTTACACTCAGTGGGACATCCTTCAGGCTTCTCTTCTGGTCCAGGTTAATAGTATGGCTTCAGTTAGTTCTCCTGGGTGACATCTTGATATCCTCAGGTTGTGTTGCTGAGTTCCCCCTCAACTGAGTGTTCCTTCAACTGAGTTATTCTCAACCGACAACCTATTCTACTGAGAGCTAACATAGCCTGACCTGAAACTAAAGATACAATCCTGACTCCTTTCAAACCTATTACATGTTGTTTTGGAAAATCATCAAAACTAAAACATATCCCAACAATTTCCCCCTTTTTGATGATTCCAAAACTTCTAACCAAATGATTTTCTATTATAAATTGAATGTCAGAACACAGGTAATAGTTTGAAATATACAGAAATTCCCATAGTTTAAAACATTTAAGATCTGTTCAGTTGACCATTTTTCTTAACAAAACTGGATCAGTGGTCATGTGAACAACCAACTCTGATACCAATTTGTTGGTCCCACTAGTTAGATTAATTGCGAAAGCTTTAGTTAGATGTCTTTCAAAGTCTTTTACAAGAGAGTAATACTCAAAATGAAATTATAGTGGATGACTTTTCAAGATACACTTGGGTAGTGTTCTTGTTTAAGAAAAATGAAACTATGACTAAGCTGCCAGAATTCTTCAATCAGATTCAGAATGAGCAGAACCAGAGCATAGTTAGAATAAAAAACAATAAAGGGATGAGATATATAGTGGTTCGGATTTAAATATCCTACGTCCACTCTCCCTTATCACCAAGGGGTCTCACTATCAACCAACTCACAAACTTACTCACTGGAATTTCCGAAGTACCAGCACCTTCTTACAAACTCTTTAGATCTAACTCCACTTGTTGGTCCCACTAGTTAGATTAATTGCGGAAGCTTTAGTTTGATGTCTTTCAAAGTCTTTTACAAGAGAGTAATACTCAAAATGACAATAAGAAAAATATAGCAATAAAGAACACAAGATATATAGTGGTTCGGATTTAAATATCCTACGTCCACTCTCCCTTATCACCAAGGGGTCTCACTATCAACCAACTCACAAACTTACTCACTGGAATTTCCGAAGTACCAGCACCTTCTTACAAACTCTTTAGATCTAACTTCGATCTAAAGATAGACTTACTCCAACCTTGTCTAACAAGATGAACAGGTTGAGTATATAAACTCCTTACGAGTAGATGAGTAATTAAGAACTAAAGTGAGTGCAAAATGCGTTGTGATCAAAAGCTTAGTATGGCTATGTGCGCGTGAAGGACTCTAGAGCTTTTTCTAGATCTGCACAATTGTTGGTCCCGTTTTTGAATGATTGACAAAATGGGAATTAAGAAGCAAATTTTTTTTAAAAACCTTATGCTCAGGGAGTTCAGTAAGAGTGAATAATACTCAAGTCACTGCATTGCTAAGAGTCAGAGCACTCAAGTCAGTGCAACTGACTTGCGAGCACAGTCTCTTAACAAGGCAGTGACTCGAGAGGTTTCACTTCAAGTCACTGCACTGCTTAGAGGCTGAGTTACCAAGTCAGTGTGAAGACTTGGAGACTCATGCTCTAAGCAACATAGTGACTCCAGATGCTGAACTCTCGAGTGCGTTGCCTGATCTAGTCAGTGAGAAGGATTCTCCCTGAGCTAAATACTTAACCAAAGTTTTCTTTAACAATGCTCTCAGTGAGCAATTTTTCACAACACTTTAGTAAATACATAAAAAAATAAAACGCTCAGTTTAACGTGGTTCAGAGACTCAAACTCTTACATCCACGGCCGGATTTAACAGGAAATCCATTAACTGGGATTCTTGTTTTTAACGTGCCAAGGTGCACCCAAATCTACAACTCCGGATCTTGCTTACTTCTTTACTAACTCACAAACAACTTCCACCAAAAAACCTAACTAGAGAGTTTTGGTTTCAGTATGGTTTTTCTCCAACTAGGTGAGGTTTTCCCTTACAATGTGTTAGCCTAAAGCTAAGATTGGGAAAACCTCTCTAAGCTATGAGTTACAAGCTGAACACTCATTTATATCTGTGAAGACCTTAATGGTCAGTGTTCTAGGTGTAACAAGTGCCTCCTTATAACTCCCTTACAATGCACTAAACACTCACACCTTCACAACTCGTAGGTGTTGATTTTTCTTATTTTTACACACACCTCAAACCGCAGCAATGAGCTTGTATTTATAGTGTGGATTCAAATGTAACCGTTGGAGGAAATTACATTTTAATCCATACAATTAATAGGTTTCACCTACTTTCCTTGGAATGCGGCCTTGTCAGTGTCAGATATGTTGACTTGACTTGATTGGTCCACGTGGACTGAATCCAACGGATCTTTGGTTCAGTGAGCTTGATCAGGGCGCACTGACTTCAGATGGCATATCCTCCACTGACTTGATGATCTTCAGTAGACAGAACTGTCTTCAGTGTAGTTGTCCTTCAGGGACTCTTTGAAGATCTCTCCAAGAAGTTTGTCATAAGGCTGAATGATAAACTTCCCTGACCACATTAGCCTGACTCCTTCAGGGCCTACTTGGTGCAGCACTGATCCTCTTGATCATGCTCTTCACTGAGTGGTCCGCCTGACTTAGCTTAGATCAGATAGGTTTACACTCAGTGGGACATCCTTCAGGCTTCTCTCCTGGTTCAGGTTACTAGTATGGCTTCAGTTAGTTCTCCTGGGTGTCATCTTGATATCCACAGGCTGTGTTGCTGAGTTCCCCTTCAACCGAGTGTTCCTTCAACTGAGTTCTTCTCAACCGACAGCCTATTCTACTGAGAGCTAACCTAGCCTGACCTGAAACTAAAGATACAATCCTGACTGCTTTCAAACCTATTACATGTTGTTTTGGAAAATCATCAAAACTAAAACATATACCAACAATGTTCATGGTCGAATCAAATTCAGCCATCTTCAATTCATAAAAAAAAATTAATTTTAATTATAAATTAAACAATTATGCAATTAAACGAGAGCCAAACTCTGACCACTATTGGGTTTTAGATGCGCGTAAATATGTAATACATGTGCAGCGGAATAATTGTTCACCAACAACGAACAATTAACTGCATAATTAAATACGAGATATCTTAAACAAGAAATCTTACAGTGCTTCGTACTTGGAATCTTCCACTATGGTATCCACACAACATTTATTCACCAATCCGCACCGAGGTGCCAGTGTTGAATCTCGAGACGAACTTGCTTGAAAAATTCGAGCTAGAGATTTTATGGAGAAATTATATTTCTTGTGTATTCAAGAATTCTCATAAGACACATATATATAGGGATTAACTTAGCTTAATTCCTAAGCAAAATATCAGGCCTAACCCGTAAATATAATCTCTACGGATTATATTTCCCAGATATGTTTCTACGAATAATATATTTACCATATATATTATTCTTGTATAATAATATTCCAAATATTATTATTTGGATCTCATATTTAATTAATTCCAATTTAATTAAATAATAATTAATTCCAAATATAATTATTGTTATATTCCCCATAAATTAAATATTATATCTTATATAATACTTTAATCAACCAACTATAATCGGTGAACTGTCATTTCTTGATGTGTGACCCATAGGCCCTCGTATATCGAGCGATTAGTCAAACTAACGGTCTTAATTGAATCCTAGAAAATAAATTAGACATTCTCAATATACGAGGTACTTTGCAGGGAAATCTACAACTACCTGTAATATTGTAGGCTATTGTGATATCTTCCTTTCATTTGCGAATACTCGATTAAGCCTTGAACATGATGAAGTGTCTATTCAAATAACTTAATCCTATTATCTCGAATCACTAATTGATCATTCGTGTCGCACTTAGCCACAAAGTCTAAGTCGACGTGCACCGACCGATGTCTTAGATCCAATTATGATGAGAAGACGAGTATTCTCTCTTAAATCCACATTGAGGAATAAATCATATTCTTGGCCCAACTACCACGCACATGTACTTCGTGATGAACCCAATCCATGCCATATCTACCCTTAGAGGTGATTAGGTGTGAAATTGTCATGATTCGTCACTCGAAATGCCCTAGTTTTGATTGATTTTGGTGAGTATTTAGAGTCATTTGATTATAATTTGTTGGGACATTGTCAGTTTTGATTAAGATCCCAAAGCCCCTGAAAAGATGTTTGCCTTAATCTGTCTTTGTCAGGCTAGTCTTGGTTAGGGTTAGTACTTAGTCATTTTACACTTTACAGGTACTCAGTGAGAGGAGAACTCACTGGAGACAATCAAGACTCAGAGCCTGAAGACGAAGAGCACCATCCTGAACTTATGGCAGTCCTCTAAGCTGGCTGAGTAAGTGTCAGTGATGAAGAGTATGACCCTGAGGTCACTACTAACTCAGTCCTGAAGGGAACAGGATGTCACTGAGTTAATGGGAAGACTTGGAGTAGAGCCAAGCAATGCAAAAGGAATTTCAGCGTCAGGACAAGACCGGTGAGCTCAAGACAAAATGAACTTCATAAGACAAGCCTGAAGCTCAGGAATAAGTTCTGACATTTTCACCAACCTGATGACTGGACCAATCCGAGGAGGACACGCACGTACGGAACCTGACATGAAGACTGAATTCAGACTGCATATTCAACGGGTAAGCATTTAATGTGCATTTAATGCAAATACCAAATCCATGCAAGGGCGGCTACTGCATGAAGATATGTCCGTTTGAAGCCACTCTACATAGATGACTAGAAGGCTATCTCTCCAACGGATAGTTTTCTAAATCTCCTATAAATACAGAAGACCTTGAACCCATTCAAGGTGACGGGAAATTTCCAAGCCAGAAATTACTCAAACTCTCAAGCAATCAAAGCATTCAGCCTTAAGAGAAGCACTCGAAAACATTCAAATTTCCCAAGTGTTTCTTAGCAACTGAGAGTTATTCTGTATTCCAAGAGCTAAATAGAATTATCTTAAGCTTAGAGAGATTATCCAATTCTTAGCATAGCTTTGTCTTGTAAGGATAATCTCAACTTAGTTGGAATCCAAACTGAAACCAAAACCCTAAGATAGGCTTGTTGGGAGTAAGTCAGTTAGTGTGTTAGTAAGTGGAGTTTGTATAGATCAGTGAGGTTAGCTGGTCTTGGTGCACCTTGGCACGTTAAAAACAAGAATCCCTTGAGTGGATTTCCTGTTAAGTCAGGCCGTGGACGTAGGAGCTTGAGACTCTGAACCACGTTAAACTCCTTGTGTTCTTACTGCTTTGATACTGTGCATATTTGCCATATTACTTGTTCATTCATTGCATTCAAAGTTTATCAGGTCTGAATCAATCAGGCTGATCGTCAAAAGAGCACTGCCCTACTAAACACTATTCAGAATTGAGTTAAACAAGGTTTTCAGAAAGGAAACTAAACAAGACTTTAAACTTTCAGGGCTCAAACATTTCCGCACTGAACTTGAACTGATAGTTAGCCAACTGACCCGCACCAAGTGTAGTCAGTAGGTATATTATCAGCTCCTAGTTCTTTACCACTCTGAGCAAAGGGGACTCAGTCAGTTTTAAGGGGGAAAAATTGGTATACGTGTATTCCTCCCCCATACACGTATTCCTCAGTCTTGTACCGGGACCAACAAGTGGTATCAGAGCAGTGGTTCGAAAGACCACTGACTTTGAATACTAATAGTTTCAGAGGAGAAACTGTTGGTGGTCACTGAACAGATCTGAGTTTGCTTTTCATAAAACTTGCATCATCATGACTTCGAGGAGACTTGAAGCTTCGCTACCTGAATTCTCTGTGTCTAACTTTGTCTATTGGAAGTTCAGATTAGAGGCACATCTAGATGCCATCCATGACCAGATGCCGCATGTACTCAGGGAAGGACCGATCAAGATCACTATTCCTAACGTCAGAGGACTGGGATATGATGACCTTGCGATTGGCGTGCAGGTTCCTAAAGAGAGGAAAGACATGACCAACGATGAAATCAAGATGGTGGGGCTTGCCAACATCGCCAGAAACATCATCTTGCACACGGTGCCTTTCGAGGAGTCAGCCAGGCTGATGAACCTAAAGACGGCAAAGGAGGTTTGGGATGAGCTGACCAGGATGTGCAAGGGGTCAGAAAAGATAAAGGAGAACAAGAGAAATATTGCCATTCAGAAATTCGAAGCGTTCGAGATGCTGCCTGACGAGAGCATAGATCAAATGGAGTCTAGATTCATCAAGTTGATGAATGAGTTAGTGATATTGGACAAGGATGTCCCAAGAAGAGATGTTGCTTCAAAAATCCTGAATGCACTTCCTGAGAGATGGGACAACAGTGTAATTATGCTTAAGAACACTCAGGATATGAGTAACATAACTTCTGCTTTACTTTTTTCAGAGCTCAAAGCGCTTGAATTTGATCTTAACAAAAGAAAGAAGAAAGTTCAGTCAGAAGAGGAAGTGAAGGAGAAAACTCCTGAGAAAAGTGTGGCGTTCAAGGCCAGATCTGAACCTATTGAGCCCTCATCAAATTCTTCATCAAAGTCACTGATGGAGATGAGCAGGGAAGAACTCGCTGAGGAGTACAGCCTGATGGCCAGACGATTTGACAAGCTCAATTCCAGGTTTGGTCGTTATAAAAAGTTTTATCAGGACTCACGTGACAGGAAACCTGAAGGAACCCACCAAAGCTCGAGGAGATATGATGAGCGAAGGAACACTAACCAGAGGAGAGAACGTGGTGATGAAAGGAGATATTCAGAACCAAAGCCTGAAAGAAGAGACGAACAGAGACGTACTCGCGATGATAGATATCCAACCAAGGCTGAAAGCTCACCAAGAATCAGGGAACCTGACTCAAGGAGGAACCCTGAACCAAGGAAAGAAAGAGTAAGTGAGCAGGTAGCATGTTACAACTGTAACAAGATTGGTCACTATCAGTACGACTGCCCGGAGCTGAGTGCAAGGGAGAGAGAGGAAAGGAGAGCCACGAGAGATCTAAGATCTGCTGATCGGAGAGCAATGGTTGCTGAGGATGCAACAGACTCTGACGGTCCCACTGAAAGGTCTCCTGAACTCTTCTCAGATGACGAGTACGATGATGTCTGCCTAATGGCTAGGAATGAGCCTGAGGTAACATCAAATTCTGTTTGTGCTTCTTACACTGGTCAAAATCCTGAGCTTAGCTCAGAGTCAGTTAGAGAAATGAACCTTCAGATCTGTCTTGATCAATTGATGGTTGATTTCTCCAGACTGCAGGAAACTAATGTCTTCTTGGTAGAGGAGAACAAGAAATTGAGTACTGAAGTTCAAAACCTGAATGAACAACTCACTCAGTCTGATCTTAAAGAATCAGCTCAGATTGTGAGACTAACTCAAGAGATTGATATGATCAATTCTGAGCGTCTCCCAAGAGAGAAGATTCTGAAGGAATTGGCTGAGGAAGAGCTGGTCAGGAAGGAAGAACTAAAAGTACTTAAGAGTAAGTTTGATGACCTCTTTACCAGACATGAAATCCTGAAAAAGAGTGAGGATTCTCTCAAGAAAAAGGTTGCAGCAATGAATAAATCCTCAGTGGCTAGAGAGGAAATAAATAGCAACCAGATACTTGGGAACAAGAAAAGGGGACTTGGATATGTTCCTGAGAAATCCTCACAAGGTCAGTCTCATGTTGCTTCAGGGAGCAACACTGAGAGGGTATTTGTTCAGACAGGCCAGAGTGCACCTAAGGTTGTGCTCCAGGCCCGTCAAACTGATAAGGGCAAAGAAACCGTTGACACGGTCAGGGTTGCTCCTAAGGTAGCTAAGCCAAAACCCAAGGGAAAGGCGAAGCAATCTAAGGAAGCCCCTGAGAGCTCAGGCCAAGGAAAACCTCAGCGAAAGCAGAGGAAGACTCAGGCTAAGAGCCCTCAGACTGGTCAGCGAGGGTACCATCATGCTTGGCAATACCAACAGGGAAGGCCAAACATGATGACACCCCCGTGGTTTTGGCATCCTGAGGCCTTTAACTGTTTTCAATTCCCTCACTTGCCTAGGGGGAATAGAAATCAGGGTCCTTATCAAGAACAAGGCCCAAGACCTACTGCACCCAGACCTAGGAAGAACAGGAAGCCAGCCCAAAAGGCACCCACTCTGGCTCCTGCGAAGCCTAAGTCCAACACTCATACACTATCTTCCTCTAAGGCAAAGAAGAAGAAAGTTGTGTATGTCGATGTTTCAGGGAGACAGATTCACCACTCTGAGGCAATCAGGGTTGTGAAGCAAGTCTGGATCCCGAAGGGTACAGCTGACACAATAGGACCCAACACCCAATGGGTACCTAAAGCCTGATTTGCTTGCAGACGGCTGTGGATCACAACAAGAGGAGAGGAGACTCAATCAAAGCTGTTTGGTACCTAGACAGTGGTTGCTCGAGGCACATGACTGGATTGAAGAGTCTTCTCCAAGAGTATCAAGCTAAAGATGGTCCACAGGTAACCTTTGGTGATAACTCAAAAGGTGTTACTAAAGGTTTTGGTGTTCTAATTATAGGTACAGTCAGAGTGGAAAATGTGTCATTTGTGGAAGGACTGAAGCATAACCTGCTGTCAGTAAGTCAATTCTGTGACAAAGGGTTCAGTGTTGAGTTCTCATCGAATACATGTTCAGTCAAGGACAAATCAACACAAGTGCTTCTATCAGGTATAAGGAAAGGTAACGTTTATCTCGCTGATTGGAGCAGCACTATTCCTAATACCTGTCTTGTTGCTAAAAGCTCTCTAGAGCTCAGTTGGTTATGGCATAAAAGATTAAGCCACCTGAACTTCAAGATTCTTAACAAAATTTCTAGACAGTCACTTGTTGATGGTCTACCTAATGAAGTTTTTAGCAAAGATCACGTGTGCAAAGCTTGTCAGGAAGGGAAGCAGGTCAGAGCGTCATTCAAAGAGAAGGCTTCCTACTCCACTGATAGGATACTTCAGCTCTTGCACATGGATCTATTTGGTCCCATAACACCTGTGAGTATGAATGGTAGAAAATATACCCTTGTGGTTATTGATGATTATTCTAGATATACTTGGGTTATTTTCTTGTTGAATAAGAAGGAAACACAGGTGAAGCTTCCAGAGTTGCTCAGGAGACTCAGCAATGAGAAGAATTAGTCCATTACTAAGATCAGATCTGACAAGGGCACTGAATTTATAAATTCATATATTTCTGACTTATGTAATGAACTTGGTATAGCTCATGAGACTTCTGCAGCTAGAACCCCTCAACAGAATGGTGTCGCTGAAAGGAGGAACAGGACACTGAAGGAAGCTGCAAGGACCATGCTGGCTGAGTCAGGATTGCCCAAGAAATTCTGGGCTGAGGCAATCAACACTGCATGCTACACTCAGAACAGATCCATGCTGAACAAACAACATGCTCAGACCCCATATGAGACATGGAATAAGAGAAAACCTCGTATTTCTTATTTTCATGTATTTGGTTGTAAGTGCTTCATCCTCAACAATGGGAAGACCCAGTTGAAAGCCTTTGATAGCAAATCTGATGAAGGAATATTCTTAGGATATTCTGAAGTTAGTAAAGCCTTCAGGGTTTACAATTGTAGGACCCTTGTTGTGGAAGAATCACCTCATGTTGTCTTTGATGAATCTGCTAATGAGTCTAGGGCAAAGGTGTTGAATCCTGACACTGAGGAGGTCACAAGGAGGGTGACAAGGCTGAGCTTGAAGAATCAACCTGGTCCCAAGATCAAGACTGTGCCAATTCCTAGATGGGATGATGATGATGATCAGGATGATGAATCAGGTGCCACTCCTAAGCCTAGCACATCAGGGGTTGTTGAGCCTCAGACTGAGGAACAGGCTCAACCTGAGGTAAGCACCGTCTATGAAGATGATGTTGCAGCTGAGACGGCTCCTGAGTCACCTCATCAAGAAGGAATCAATGTCCCTGACATTGAGCTTGTTAATCCCTTTGGTATAGATTCAGGATCATCCCCTTCTGTTCAATTTCCTGAATTTTATGAGCCTGTAGACACTAACATTGCAGGTACTTCAGGAACAACTCCTGGCAAAAGAACATGGTTAGAAGATCATCCCATTGATCAAATCATTGGTGATCCAACTGAGGGAGTCAGGACCAGACGGTTCCATGGTGAGAGTGCATTGTTCTGTTGCTTTCTCTCTGAGCAAGAGCCTCAGAACATTGAAGAAGCTCTCACTGACTCGAACTGGATCATTGCCATGCAAGAGGAGTTGAATCATTTCACAAGGAATCAGGTTTGGGAACTGGTAGATAGACCTAGGCATCAAGGTGTGATTGGTACCAAGTGGGTCTTCAAGAACAAGAAGGATGAGAATGGGGTTGTAGTAAGGAACAAGGCTAAACTGGTTGCAAAAGGGTTTTGTCAGTCTGAAGGAATAGACTATGATGAGACTTTTGCTCCAGTGGCCAGGTTGGAAGCTATCAGGTTGTTCCTTGCATATGCAACATATAAGAAGTTCAAGGTGTATCAAATGGATGTCAAGAGTGCCTTCCTGAATGGTGTACTCAATGAAGAGGTATATGTTGAACAACCTCCCGGATTTGAGGTGGGAGATAGAGTATACCATTTAAAGAAAGCACTCTATGGACTTAAGCAAGCACCAAGAGCTTGGTATGATACCCTCTCTCAATTCCTGACTGATCATGGGTTCAAGAAGGGAACAGTGGATAGGACATTGTTCAGGATCACTGAAGGTGATGACATTCTCTTGGTCTAGATTTATGTGGATGACATAATCTTTGGATCACCAAATCATCAGCTCTGTGAGAAATTCTCTAAGTTGATGACTGGTAAGTTTGAGATGTCAATGATGGGAGAGATGAATTTCTTCTTAGGATTGCAGGTCAAACAGACTGATCAAGGTATATTCATTAATCAGGCCAAGTATACAAGAGACTTGATTCATAAGTTTGGTGTCCAGAACAGCAATCCTGCCAGGATCCCAATGAACACAAATTGGAAGATGGATCCTGACACTGAAGGGACCTCAATAAATCAGACTGAGTATCGTGGGCTGATAGGTTCTTTATTGTACCTGACTGCAAGTAGGCCTGACATTACGTTTGCAGTTGGTGTGTGTGCTAGGTATCAGTCTGATCCCAAGAGAAGTCATTTGGAGGCTGCTAAGAGGATACTTAAGTATTTGAAACGGACAGTCATTATGGGACTATGGTATCCTTCAGATGACAACTTAGAACTGACAGGTTATTCAGATGCAGATTATGGAGGTTGTAGGATTGATAGGAAATCAACCTCAGGGACATGTCAGTTTTTGGGAAGTAAGTTGATCTCGTGGTTTAGTAAAAAGCAGAATTCAGTGGCTACATCCACAACTGAGGCTGAGTATATGGCTGCAGGTAGTTGTTGTGCTCAGATCTTATGGTTGAGGCAACAGTTGAGGGACTACCAAGTATTTGCTAACCAGGTTCCAATCTATTGTGACAACAATAGTGCAATAGCAATTACTCAGAACCCAGTGCTTCACACAAGGTGCAAGCATGTGGATATTAGACACCACTTCATTCGAGATCATGTGGAAAAGAAATATATTAGGATGGAGAAGATTCACACTGACAGGCAAAGAGCTGATATCTTGACTAAGCCTTTGGCTGAAGCAAGGTTTATGGAACTGTCAGTGGAGTTGGGACTCTTAGATCCGGGAGAGCAGTCAGTGTAGGGTTCTAGGGGGAACTCAGGCCAGACTCAACTCAGCGAGGTATCAGGGTGCTACAATGTCTCCCTGATAGGTATGAGTTCTAACCTGACTCTTGTGAATCTCAAGCGTATCCCTGAGTCTTTCGTCCTGAAAATCTTTATTAAATGCATTCCGTTTTCATTAAAAGCGCGCCTTTTCATATTTAAACCCACGCGCATGGAGCATTTAATGCTACAGTTGCTTTTTCATATACGTGTCCGTTTTATATGGAATATGACTGACATGGGGTTTAATTAAAACTGAGATTAATCCTGGCCTCTCATTTCAAAACCTTTCGAATTCAGGGATCAATCTCAACCCCACGTTTGAGCAACTGACTTAGTCTTATCAATCAAGAGTGCCATTTGAGGTTTTTACGCAAACACAACGCACAATATGTACACTGAGTTTTCTCTTGCTCAAACACAGAAATTTCAAAAACCTCTCTTTCAAAAACAATGGCATTCCTTAATTCCAACTGGACAACCGACAAAATCGTCGACGTTGTTGAGAAGAAGCTGGTACACATGGAGCAAGTCATCTCCATGGAAGGTATCTGTCTAACGGTTGAGGAAATCAAACCCGTGTTTAAATGGATTTCCGATGCCGGGTTGGAAACATACTTCACCACCCGCCCCATTTCCGTGCTCCCAAGAACAGTAGTGGAAGCATATTTGAATATGTTCTTGCGGAAGGGGGAGGTTTTCACGAAAGTGACTGCGTTGAAGCCGACGGGAGAAAAGGACGGCAACGGTGAACCTCTTTACGACACAGAGGTGGTCACGATCAATATCAGGCAGGCGGTGAGGGAAGTCTTCAAGTTGCCATTCTCAGGCATCAACCACAAAACTTACAAGGAGAACTTGGAGGGAGAATTCCTTGGGAAATGGACCAAGTCAGGGTTATCGGAGTTCAGGGCCCGTCAGAATAAGAACACTCTGAAGCCTGAGTACAGAGCGTTGGTGGACTTGGTGTCCAAGTTAGTGATGGGTGCAACTGGCTCTCACGAGCAGTTGAGTCTGCCCAAGCTGAGGCTCATGGGAGCAATTGCTGATGGAGTGGAAGCGAACTGGGAGCAGTTCTTCCTCGATCAACTCCATCAGGCAGGATTGGACAAGCTCACGCGAGACGAGGAGAAGAAGCACATTTCCGTCAGTGCCATCTTGCCATTCGGCACGAGGATGTCCATCCTGATTGCTCATGCTTGCCATGGGTATACCTTCGACTTTGAGGACAGTCTCTCCTCAAAGAAGGTAATATTTTCCTCACTGAGTGATACCTATTCAATGCTAGGGCTGACTGATCCCAATGCGAAAGCAAAGGGTCAGGCCAAAAAGCCAGCTGGTAAGGCCAAGAGAGTGGCAACCAGCCTCATTGAACAGGTGGATAAGCTCTTTGAGAGGAGTAAGGAGGGTGAGGAGATTGCAGCTGAGGAGGTGGAGCAGCCTGAGGTGGACGTGGCTGAGAAGAGGAAGAGGGTGAAGATCGTGCTGTCAGGGAAGAGCACGAAATCTGGGACTGAGTCTGATCCCAAGAAGGCCGGATCTGAGGCTGAGGGAACTGACGATGACGTCAGAAAGGTGGGTGCTCAGGGAGAGAGGCCCCTGAAGAGACTTAGGAAGGGAGTAAAGAAGTCCCCTGCTAAGAAGCTTCCTGAGCTGAGTGAGAGGAAGAAGTCAAGCTCTCCTGGAGCCTCTGACTTGGAGGAAGTGAGAAAGACTGTCGAGACGGCTGAGTCGTTGCAGCCTGAGACAGCACCCACTCAAACACCCCCACATCCTGAAACCCAAACACCTTCCATCCCTGACCCCACACCTCAAACTCCCCAACCCCTCCAACCTTCACAGCCAGATCAGCCTACTGAGTCAGCGCCCTCAACTTCACCTACAAATGAGCCTGACCAGTTAGCCGAGCCAAATCTTCCAAACCCCTCAGATTTTTCCTCATACCCCAATCCTAAAGACTGTCCCAAATCTATTTCAGCTGAAGAGGATGAGTTCCTTGAAATAGAGGAGGAGGAGTTGGATGAGCACATGGCAGGAGGGATACTGGAGAACACGCTCAGGGGGAATGCCACGGAATGGGCAGGGAAGTGCTGGCCTGGGCTACACAAGTATACTGAGTTGCTGGCATATGTGATTGAGCTCAAGGTTTGGTTGGACTTCAAACAATCAAACATGCAGGAGCAACATATGTTAGTAGATGCTCGTGGCTGGGAGCATTGGGAGATGGAAGAGGCCAAGATTTGCTCCTTCTTTGGACTGACTAGCTGGCTTCAACTCTTGAACTTTGACAACCTGAAGCAGCTAGTGAGTGAAATGATGTCCAAGAGCAAGGCTGACCTCCTTTCTGATGATGAGAAGGATGGTGATGAGGAGGATGATGAAGCTCAAGGTGGAGTTGTGGAGAAGGCAGTGGAGGAGACTGCGAGAGAAGTTGATGAGATGAACTCTGAGCCTCAGGCTCAGGGGGAAGGTGATAAGAACATTGGTGCCAAGGGTGGACCAGTGGCTGAGGATGTTGTGAACATCTCAGCTGCCAATGAGACATCTGTCAATGAAGGGATTCCCTGCCCTGAGACACGAGAGGAAGATGTTGAGGCATTCAAGGAGACTCTCAGTTCCGAGGGACTTGCTCCCAAGGTTCAAGTTAGCTTAGCTGAGCCTGAGGAGGCGGCTATGACTACTTCACAACTGCCTTCAGTGCACCTTGAAGAAGGGACTGATGACGCAGGGGCTGACAAGGGAAAGCAGCCAATCACTGAGGCGACCGTTGATGATGAGGATGTGATCATAACCGGGGTCGGACGTGCTGAATTCACAAGCATAGTGGAGGTCAAACAGGAGAAAACCACAGAAAATCTAGCTGATCTTCAGGAGGAAGTGATGAAGCTACGAGCTGAGAAGGAAGAACACTCCAAGGCCCTGGCGAAGCACATCAGGTGGACAAAGTCAGCTTACAATACCCTTGCTAACAGGGAGCTGATCTTGTTAAAGAAAACGATGACTGACACGGCCAAGTCAGTGAGGAATGAGAGGAAGCGCACCAAGCAGATGCTTAGGAACACTCTCAGAAAGCTTGAAGAGAGGGATGCGATCAGGGACGAAAAGATGAATCAGGCAGTGGACAGGCTTGCAGCTCAGACTGGAGCCGTTGTCACTCAGGCCTTGAAGGACTCAGCGTCCAAATTGGAGCTGGAGTCAGGGAAGCTGGATCGCACTTCTCAGTCAGTGGCGGACGTTTTGACAAAGGCCACTGAGGAGTCTGCAAAGATACTAACTGAGGCCAGCAGAGTCAGCGGTGAGTCCTTGAAGGTGGAGGAAAGGGTCACCAAGGCTGAACAAAGTCTCCAACTCTCTATGGAGGTCTTTGAGAAGAAAGTCAATGCTGCCATCAGTTCCGTTTCTTTTGCAGGGACTGGAATTTCAATGGGAGTTGAATTATTGAAGGAGGGAATTAACGATGTCCATTCCCTAGCCTCCTTCGTAATCAACAGCGGATCTGACGCATTCCCATCTGAGGCCAATGATGATGCCAAAAAGGGGGAAAAGAAGAAGAAAAGATCCCATCCTGAGGCATCTGAGGCAGTTAACCAAGGAGAGACCGTTCTAGCTGATCCTGAAGCCAATCCTGAAGGGAACATTCTAAGGGTGAGGAAGTCAGCTAGGTTAGCGGTGGTGGAGAAGGAAGGAGAACAAGTTGTTGCCAAGCTGAGGGAGGAGGCAACAAAGGCAAAGGCTAATGAACCTTCCAAGCAACAACCTGAGCCAATTCAGAGATCGTCTCCCATGAGCTCAAGGAAGAATCCAATTACTTATTCAGGTGAGTTGGTTGCGGAGCTATGTGCTGAGGCGTGGGGAGATCAATCTGAAAAATCTGGGGCTATGCGCAGAGCTGAAATCGCTCAGAAGGAGAAGATGCGCATCTTGGAGAAGAAGGTTGAGAAGCTGACTGACATCAGTGAGCTTCAACAACGAGAACTAGATGATGCAGTGATCAGCTTGCTAAGGAGGAAGAAGGCGAAGCCTGAGCCAAGGAAGTACAGGAAGAAGCCAACAGTTAGGAAATCAACAATTCTTCAAGTCAGTAGGCCAGAATCAGGAGCAAGGGAAGCCTTTGTTGATGAGTTCGTCTCAGAAACATTGAAGGAGTTTTGGACTGATGCAAGGGATGAATTTGTCAGGCTATGGTTTGTTGTGAAGAAGTGGGGCGACACTGACGATATCGATGCCCACTTCACTGACTACATGATGGACAATCATCCTGAGCTATTCCAGAAGATCTTGGAGGAGGCTGAGGCAGCTCAAGTTCAAGTGAAGGCTCCTGAGTTCACCATTCGAGCTCCTCCCTTGGTTCCTGGAACTCGAAAGCATGATACAAAGGCCATAATGATGGAAGTCTTGAAGATAGCCAGAGCTGAAGGGTACGTGAACCAACCTGGAAGGCTTGACGAGCTGAAGGCAAGAGTTTATGCAGGATATTTACTCAAGCCTGAAATGAGATTAGTCTAGGTGTTCACAGGCTTCTTTGTAATAGATTAGATTCATTGTAATCATTTCCACATCAATCAATGAAATCTATTACTTTTGCCCACAGACAAAAACTCATTGTCTTTTTGGCTTATTGTTTAATTTCTGTACTTTATCAAGAATTGCTCTAACACTGTCTTATCTTATAGATAGGTTTATCTTGTTTCCTCTAAGTGTTTTGAGGATCTTTTCAGTGTTTTGGCATCATCAAAAAGGGGGAAACTGTTGGGACATTGTCAGTTTTGATTAAGATCCCAAAGCCCCTGAAAAGATGTTTGCCTTAATCTGTCTTTGTCAGGCTAGTCTTGGTTAGGGTTAGTACTTAGTCATTTTACACTTTACAGGTACTCAGTGAGAGGAGAACTCACTGGAGACAATCAAGACTCAGAGCCTGAAGACGAAGAGCACCATCCTGAACTTATGGCAGTCCTCTAAGCTGGCTGAGTAAGTGTCAGTGATGAAGAGTATGACCCTGAGGTCACTACTAACTCGGTCCTGAAGGGAACAGGATGTCACTGAGTTAATGGGAAGACTTGGAGTAGAGCCAAGCAATGCAAAAGGAATTTCAGCGTCAGGACAAGACCGGTGAGCTCAAGACAAAATGAACTTCATAAGACAAGCCTGAAGCTCAGGAATAAGTTCTGACATTTTCACCAACCTGATGACGTGGACCAATCCGAGGAGGACACGCACGTACGGAACCTGACATGAAGACTAAATTCAGACTGCATATTCAACGGGCAAGCATTTAATGTGCATTTAATGCAAATACCAAATCCATGCAAGGGCGGCTGCTGCATGAAGATATGTCCGTTTGAAGCCACTCTACATAGATGACTAGAAGGCTATCTCTCCAACGGATAGTTTTCTAAATCTCCTATAAATACAGAAGACCTTGAACCCATTCAAGGTGACGGGAAATTTCCAAGCCAGAAATTACTCAAACTCTCAAGCAATCAAAGCATTCAGCCTTAAGAGAAGCACTCGAAAACATTCAAATTTCCCAAGTGTTTCTTAGCAACTGAGAGTTATTCTGTATTCCAAGAGCTAAATAGAATTATCTTAAGCTTAGAGAGATTATCCAATTCTTAGCATAGCTTTGTCTTGTAAGGATAATCTCAACTTAGTTGGAATCCAAACTGAAACCAAAACCCTAAGATAGGCTTGTTGGGAGTAAGTCAGTTAGTGTGTTAGTAAGTGGAGTTTGTATAGATCAGTGAGGTTAGCTGGTCTTGGTGCACCTTGGCACGTTAAAAACAAGAATCCCTTGAGTGGATTTCCTGTTAAGTCAGGCCGTGGACGTAGGAGCTTGAGACTCTGAACCACGTTAAACTCCTTGTGTTCTTACTGCTTTGATACTGTGCATATTTGCCATATTACTTGTTCATTCATTGCATTCAAAGTTTATCAGGTCTGAATCAATCAGGCTGATCGTCAAAAGAGCACTGCCCTACTAAACACTATTCAGAATTGAGTTAAACAAGGTTTTCAGAAAGGAAACTAAACAAGACTTTAAACTTTCAGGGCTCAAACATTTCCGCACTGAACTTGAACTGATAGTTAGCCAACTGACCCGCACCAAGTGTAGTCAGTAGGTATATTGATGGTCCCGTTTTCGAAGGGCAAAATGGGAATTCAGGAGCAAAAATTTTTTTTTTTTTAAACCTTTTTCTCAGGGAGTTCAGCATGAGTGAGAAATACTCAAGTCACTGCTCTGCTCAGAGGCTGAGTTACCAAGTCAGAGAGAAGGCTTGGAGACTCATGCTCTGAGCAAGGACAGTGGCTTGAGAAGCTGAACTCTAGAGTGCGTTATCAAATCACAGCTTGCACCCTGACCGAGTTCAGTGACGGAAAACTCAAGTCACTGCGTTGCTGAGAGTCAGAGCTATCAAGTCAGAGATGAGACTTGAAAGCTCAGGCTCTCAACAAGGCAGTGACTCGAGAGACTGAACTCTCGAGTGCTAGCCTGATTCAGTCAGTGAGATGGAATCTCCCTGACCTGAAATGCTTAAATAAAGTTCCTTTTAAACAATGCTCTCAGTGAGCAGATTTTCGCAATACTTTAGAAGAAAAGACATTCCAAATAATAACACTTGGTTTAACGTGGTTCAGAGACACAAGCTCTTACATCCACGGCCTGATTTAACAGGAAATCCACTCCTTTGGATTCTTGTTTTTAACGTGCCAAGGTGCACTTACAACTGGACTCACGCCACTCTCTGGGCTGCCCTTCTCCTTCTAACAACTTACTCCCAACAAGCCTGACTAGAGGGTTTTGGTTTCGGTTAGGGTTTTCTCCAACTAGGTGAGGTTTTCCCTTTACAATGTGTTAGCCAATAGCTAAGATAGGGAAAACCTCTCTAAGCCTAGAGTTACAAGCTGAGCACTCTTTATGTATATATTGTGAACTCTCAAGATCAGTGTATAAGATGTGAGTAGAACCTCCTTATATCTCCCATGCACGTATGCTACTACTCACACTCTCTCAGCTCGTAGGTGTTTGTTTTCTTTTGATTTTCTTACAATAATCTACCAACACAATACAACACACTCTAACAACAAGCTATGAGCTTGTATTTATAATGGGGATTCAAATGTATCCGTTGGAGAGGAAAATACATTTGAATCCAGCATTAAATGGTTTCAACCACTTTTCTTGGAATGCGGCCTTGTCAGTGTCAGATTTACCGCCTTGTGCTGATTGGTCCACGTGGCCTGAATTCACGGATCTTTGACTCAGTAGGTTTGACTAAGACCCACTGACTTTAGGTAGCTTTCTCCTTCACTGACTCTGATCTTCAGTGGACTGACTCGTCCTCAGTGTAGTTGTCCTTCAGGGACTGTTTGAAGATCACTCCAAGAAGTTTGTCATAAGGCTGAATGACAAACTTCCCTGACCACAGTAGCCTGACTCCTTCAGGGCCTACTTGGTGCAGCACTGATCCACCTGATCAGGCTCTTCACTGAGTGGTCCATCAGACTCGGCTTAGATCAGCCTGACTTGCACTCAGTGGGACATCCTTCAGGCTTCTCCATTGGTTCAGGTTGATGGCATGTCTTCAGTCAGCTCTTCTGGTTGTCATCTTGATATCTTCAGGCTGTGTTGAGAAGTTCCCCCTCGCTGAGTTCCCCCTCAACTGAGCAACCTATTCTACAGAGAGCTAACCTAGCCTGACCTGCTCTAAAGGATACTATCCTGACTGCTTTCAAACCTATTACATGTTGTTTTGGAAAATCATCAAAACTAAAACATATCCCAACAATTTCCCCCTTTTTGATGATTCCAAAACTTCTAACCAAATGATTTTCTATTACAAGAATAATGTCAGAATACAGGTAATAGTTTGAAATATGCAGGAATTCCCATAGTTTAAAACATTTAAGATCTGTTCGGTAGACCATTTTTCTTAACAAAACTGGATCAGTGGTCATGTGAACAACCCGCTCTGATACCAATTGATGGTCCCGTTTTCGAAGGGCAAAATGGGAATTCAGGAGCAAAAATTTTTTTTTTTTTAAACCTTTTTCTCAGGGAGTTCAGCATGAGTGAGAAATACTCAAGTCACTGCTCTGCTCAGAGGCTGAGTTACCAAGTCAGAGAGAAGGCTTGGAGACTCATGCTCTGAGCAAGGACAGTGGCTTGAGAAGCTGAACTCTAGAGTGCGTTATCAAATCACAGCTTGCACCCTGACCGAGTTCAGTGACGGAAAACTCAAGTCACTGCGTTGCTGAGAGTCAGAGCTATCAAGTCAGAGATGAGACTTGAAAGCTCAGGCTCTCAACAAGGCAGTGACTCGAGAGACTGAACTCTCGAGTGCTAGCCTGATTCAGTCAGTGAGATGGAATCTCCCTGACCTGAAATGCTTAAATAAAGTTCCTTTTAAACAATGCTCTCAGTGAGCAGATTTTCGCAATACTTTAGAAGAAAAGACATTCCAAATAATAACACTTGGTTTAACGTGGTTCAGAGACACAAGCTCTTACATCCACGGCCTGATTTAACAGGAAATCCACTCCTTTGGATTCTTGTTTTTAACGTGCCAAGGTGCACTTACAACTGGACTCACGCCACTCTCTGGGCTGCCCTTCTCCTTCTAACAACTTACTCCCAACAAGCCTGACTAGAGGGTTTTGGTTTCGGTTAGGGTTTTCTCCAACTAGGTGAGGTTTTCCCTTTACAATGTGTTAGCCAATAGCTAAGATAGGGAAAACCTCTCTAAGCCTAGAGTTACAAGCTGAGCACTCTTTATGTATATATTGTGAACTCTCAAGATCAGTGTATAAGATGTGAGTAGAACCTCCTTATATCTCCCATGCACGTATGCTACTACTCACACTCTCTCAGCTCGTAGGTGTTTGTTTTCTTTTGATTTTCTTACAATAATCTACCAACACAATACAACACACTCTAACAACAAGCTATGAGCTTGTATTTATAATGGGGATTCAAATGTATCCGTTGGAGAGGAAAATACATTTGAATCCAGCATTAAATGGTTTCAACCACTTTTCTTGGAATGCGGCCTTGTCAGTGTCAGATTTACCGCCTTGTGCTGATTGGTCCACGTGGCCTGAATTCACGGATCTTTGACTCAGTAGGTTTGACTAAGACCCACTGACTTTAGGTAGCTTTCTCCTTCACTGACTCTGATCTTCAGTGGACTGACTCGTCCTCAGTGTAGTTGTCCTTCAGGGACTGTTTGAAGATCACTCCAAGAAGTTTGTCATAAGGTTGAATGACAAACTTCCCTGACCACAGTAGCCTGACTCCTTCAGGGCCTACTTGGTGCAGCACTGATCCACCTGATCAGGCTCTTCACTGAGTGGTCCATCAGACTCGGCTTAGATCAGCCTGACTTGCACTCAGTGGGACATCCTTCAGGCTTCTCCATTGGTTCAGGTTGATGGCATGTCTTCAGTCAGCTCTTCTGGTTGTCATCTTGATATCTTCAGGCTGTGTTGAGAAGTTCCCCCTCGCTGAGTTCCCCCTCAACTGAGCAACCTATTCTACAGAGAGCTAACCTAGCCTGACCTGCTCTAAAGGATACTATCCTGACTGCTTTCAAACCTATTACATGTTGTTTTGGAAAATCATCAAAACTAAAACATATCCCAACATATATTATCAGCTCCTAGTTCTTTACCACTCTGAGCAAAGGGGACTCAGTCAGTTTTAAGGGGGAAAAATTGGTATACGTGTATTCCCCCCCCCCCATACACGTATTCCTCAGTCTTGTACCGGGACCAACATAATTTTCATAAACTAATGAATTGGTCTCTTTTATTCTTATATATAGATAGAGGGCGAAAAGAGGAGTTCGTAGGACTTTGAATCAGCCAAAACGGACTCCTGGTTGAGGAGATATAAAGATTTTACGAACAAGTATACTGCTGCTGAAAAGTGCTCGAGCGAGAGCACTCGAGCGCTTCCGCTCGACCAACACGCTCGAGCACCTCCGCTCGAGCTCGTCCAGCTCGAGCGCCCCAACCTTACAGAGAACTTTCTTCGCTCAAGCACCATTGCTCGAGCACCTCCGCTCGACCTATGCATCCGCTCGACCACCAGTACTCGAGCGCCTCCGCTCGAGCGGGCCAGCTCGAGCGCCTCCGAGAGCCAACTTTCAAGATTCGTTTTTCGGCCCAATAATTCCCGTTTCAGCCCGACGCTTATAAATACCCTCCTGAACACATTTTGGAAAAACCCCGGACGACATCATCAGATACCAAATCACTTTTAGACTTAGTTTTTAGAGAGAGAAATGGGAGAAGGAACGAACAAGCTTTATTTTTAAGTTTTGAGGTTTTTCTTTACGAATTCATAGCACGATTTTACTTTTTAGTTTCGTTTCTTCATATCTTTGTTCTTGAACACGTCCAGACTTCGTTATTGATTTAAGTTCAGTTTAGTCTTTTATTTCTTTAAACCCTAGTTTATGTTTAATCTTTTCATCGTTATAATTATCATGTTCGTGTTCGTTACTTATTCAATTGTTCTTGTTTACGTAAAACCCATGTCTAGCTAAAACCCTTGCATGCTTGGGGTAGGATGAACTCGTAGAAGTAGGATGTGGGTACGTAATTAGAGTAACTTGTGACGTTAGGTTTTAATTCTCTTGATTAATGAATTCTTAAAATTAATCTTAACTTTTCCTTTGAATTTCGTACGAACGTGTTAGGGAGAGGACGACCGTTTCACTCTTTAATAACTAGTAGACTTAACTAGAGGTTTTAGAAAGGGTTAATTCATCTACCAGTTTAGCAAAGGAGGACGACCGCATCACCTTAGTTAAATTAAGGTCTCATTAATTAAGCACAGTCTATTAACTTGTTAGTGGATTAGTGAAGTCGAGTGTTAGGGTAAAGTATTAGGGTTTAGAATCTTGAGCTTTCACCTTGCATTCTTTTACTTAGGTTATTTCTTACGCGTCATGGTTACTTTGATTATGTACCTGCTCTGTTAGTATACGTAGGGATTCCTATCCTGAGCATCACCATCTCTCATTTGAAAACAACCCTTCGATTCTTAGTTTAATTTTGTTTTTTTTGCATTTCTAGGATAATTTAAGTCTTTTAATTAATCTTTCAAAAAACCCAAAAACATTACACTCATATTAGCTACGACGGGTAGATCTTCAGGGATCTGTTCGCATACACTCCATCTCGTGGGTTTGATATACTTGGTCATTATACTTACTCATACTACAGTGAACCCGTCCGCTTGCGGGGAAGCGACTAGTAGAAGTTAGTATTTTCGCTTCAAGTCAAGAGGGTGCAAGCGTCGGTCATGGTCAAAGTCCATCACTCTGCACATGTCGTGCGAATTGACCTCAAGTCAGAGGAGTATCACATAACTCCTACTAACCGAGACACCCGCAGACACATTATGTGGAATTACATCAAATGGTTTCTCGGATGGGTATACCAATACTCTTTAAGGTATTTGTTCATCCATTATGAGATACCTAGTATCTCGTAGTAAGTGAGATCTTACTACACTCTCACATAGAGTATAATGCAGATCGCACACCAATCTCAATTGCATCATCAGTATCTCATTCTTGATGATCCTTGATTGGGGCTATTTGAGAATCGTACTTAAGTTATTTGAGTTCTCACTCACTCAATGAAAGTATCGATTCAAGGGAACACATATATGAATAATGCAAACAATCAAACATAATATTCAGATATGTGTAAAACCATACATTTAATATTGAATCAATCAATAATATTAAACCATAAATTGAATATCATCTTAGTATTATGTCCTTACAAAGGATTGTCTCTAGGACACTAACAATAAGAGGTGATCCAGTTTTATCTATAATAGAAAGTATTTATCCATATAACTTAAGGACACATAAATACTTTGAGGATAGAGCAATACTTGCACCTACATATCGAGATGTGGAGTCTATAAATGATAAGATTTATCTATGATTCCAGGTGATACTAATGATAGTCCCATTTTCAAACCACTTTCAAACAACAGAATGGGAATTTAGGAGAAAACAATTTTTTTTAATGAGTTCAATGCGGGACACTCAAGTCACTGCATTGCTGAGAGTCAGAGCTCTCAAGTCAGTGACATTTGACTTGTGAGCTTAGGCTCTCAACAAAGCAGTGACTCGAGAGACTGAACTCTCGAGTGCATGCTTAAGCCTATCAGTGAGATTGGTTCCCACTGACTAAAATACTTATCTAAATTTCCTTTCCTTACTTTCGAAATAATTTCAGCGAGCACACCTTACAAAACATTTAACAAGTACTTAAGCATTACTTAAAACATTAAATAACACTCAATGTGACGTGGTTCAGAGACTCAAGCTCCTACATCCACGGTCCTAGTTGAATAGGAGAATCCACTAAGGATTGACTTGTTTTTAACGTGCCAAGGTGCACCCATATCAATACAACTATGATCTTGCTTACTCTCTTCCTAACTCACTAAACAACTTCAACCAACAAACCTGACAAAGAGGGTTTTGGTTTCAGTTTGGGGTTCTCCAACTAGGTGAGGTTTTCCCTTAAAATGTGTTAGCCTCAAGCTGAGATTGGGAAAACCTCTCTAAGCTAAGAGTTACAAGCTTGACACTCAATGAATATATGTGAAGACCCTAATGGTCAGTGTCGTGGGTGTAAGAAGTACTTCCTTATATCTCCCTTGAACTGTACTAAAGCTCCCACACCCTCACAGCTTGTAGGTGTAGATTTTCCTCCTCTCACACACTTAGAAATACAACTATGAGCTTGTATATATAGTGTCCATTCAAATGTTACCGTTGGAGAGAAGTACATTTGAATCCAGACCATTAAATAGGGAATTCTATTTCCAAGACAGTGCGGCCTTGTCAGTGTCAGATGAGCTGTCTTGACTTGATTGGTCCACGTGGACTGAATCCAACGGCTCTTTGGTTTAGTGGGCTTGATCAGGGCACACTGACTTCAGATGACTTATCCTCCACTGACTTTGATGATCTTCAGTAGACACAACTGTCTTCAGTGTAGTTGCCCTTCAGTAGACGCTTGAAGATCTTTCCAAGAAGATTGTCATAAGGCTGAATGACAATCTTCCCTGACCTCAGTAGCCTGACTCCTTCAGGGTCTACTAGGTACAACACTGATCCTCCTGATCATGCTCTTCACTGAGTAGTCCACTGACTTAGTTTAGAACAGTCAGGTTTATACTCAGTGGAACTTCCTTCAGGCTCCTCTTCAGGTTCAGGTCTCTTGGCATGGCTTCAGTCTGTCTTTCTTGTGATGTCATCTTGACTTTCTCAGGCTGTGTCAGTGAGTTCCCCCTCAGCAGAGTTCTTCTCCACTAACAGCCTATTCAACTGAAACACAAACTAGCCTAATCTGAAACTAAAAGACACGATCCTGACTGCTTCAAACCTATTACACGTGGTTTTGGAAAATCATCAAAACTAATATATCCCAACACTAAAGTATACTTGAGCTCAGGCAGTGTTTGTGTCTCTAAATTTCGAGAATGAGGTAATGGATAGATGGTTACAGTTGAATTTTTAAATTATGTTAGGTGTTCTGGAATGCCAAATCACCGTCTGATCTTGAAAGAAGGAGTTCCTATAGTGTTACTAAGAAATATCGATCACAAATCCGGTTTGTACAATGGACCAAGATTGATCGTCACCAAACTTAACAACTACATTCTCGAGGCTAAATTAATATCTGGAAGGAATATTAGAAATAAAATGTTCATCCCAAGAATAACATTGATAAATTCTGATCCTACAATGCCGGTGAATTTTACAAGGCGACAATTTCCAATTTTACTGTGTTTTGCCATGACAATAAATAAAAATCAAGGGCAATAACTTTTTATGGATTGATTGTATCTTCCCAAGATTATTTTCACTCATAGTCAACTTTATGTTGCAGTATCCAGAGTTAGATCGAGTAGAGGATTTAAGATTTTATCATTTGATTCTAAAAGAAATCCATACAAATATGCAACAAATGTTGTTTATAGGGAAATTTTTCGCAATTTGTAAGCATTGTTTTTTAAACATTTGGTTAATAATAAATCTCATGAATTTATATTTTATTGTCCTTGGAATATAATTAATTATTAATAACTAATATTTTTAAAAATACATTGAAAACGTTGAATAAATAAAATAATAATAGTACTAACATTTATAAAACTTAAAAAATTGATTAATAACTTTACCATAAATTTCTAATACTGGTCCGAGAATATCGTTGGTTTAGTACTAGTACTAGGTAATATTTTTCACACATTCCATTACAAAATCAAAAGTGACATTAAGTGGTTTTTGTAGTAAAATTAAAAGTGGCGAGTTTTGAAATAAAGTGATTTTAGAAGAAGTATGAGAGATTGTTCGAAAATTAATAGTGTTTTTTCTTTAGAGGTACAAACGTTATGGATCCCATGAGAATCAATTCTCCATAATCCAAAATCAGATTTTTGTAACTTCTTCAAAATGGATTTTAAATGTTTAACGCAATAGTTGCAAACACTTTAAAATAGATTATTTTAAAAAATAAGTGATTCTATTTATAAAGTAGAGTTTGCAAACACCCACTTATGACTCATTCAAGTTTGAGTTTTAAAATCTAGTTTATAAAAGCCCAATACTACACCTCTATAAATAACTTATCAATTACTTTTACTTCATTGATGCAATTATCAATTTACTCTCTCTCTCTCTCTCCCATAATTTAAAATAATGTCATCTATGTTGTAAATCGAGAGCGTAAAATAGAGACGCAAATTTGTTCACCCAGTTCGTCGATAACGACTACGTCTGGGGCGTACTAAGCCAGGAGTTTCACTAATATTTGTGTGTATGTGTATGTACAATACTGAGTACAATGATCTATTTATAAGAGATAAAACCTAGTCTAAACCTAAAGTCTGTTTAGGTTATAAGTCCATTAGTAATGTCCACATCAAATCTTCTAGATTTGGTATAATAAATCTCTGGATTTATAACACTCCTCCTTGGACATTACGACATAACATATATGTCTTGTCATAAAAACTCCACATGCTAGGTAGCGACCAAAATATTTAGTTAGGGAGGAATGTAATTTATTGATCTTCTGGATCAAATCTCCTGGATTTACTTCGGGGTTACTACTCCCCCTGAAGACAACCATTTGAGCTTTTGCATCCCGATACCATGAATGTACTTTTCAAAAGTAGATGTAGGTAAGGACTTAGTGAACAGATCTGCTAGATTGTCACTAGATTGCACCTTTTGAATGGTAATCACACCACTCTTTTGGAGTTCGTATGGGTAGAAAAACTTTGGTGAAATATGTTTCGTTAGGTTTCCCTTGACGTACCCATTACTCATTTGTGCGATGCAAGCTGCATTGTCTTCAAATATAACAGTGGGGGACGTATCGCCTTTAGCGATACCGCACAAGTCACTAATATATTTTACCAAGGATCTCAACCAAACATATTCTTGTGCGGCTTCAAACAAAGTTATTATCTCTGAGTGGTTTGAAGACGTGGTAACCATGGTTTGTTTAATCGATCTCCATGAGATCACGGTACCATCACAGAGAAAAATATAACCAGTCTGGGATATGGCATTGTGGGGATCAGACAAATAGCCAGCATCCGCATAACCTACCAAGGTTTTGTCTTGGTTCCTTCAGTAAATCAGTCCAAGATCTTGAGACCCTTGGAGATACCGTATAACATGCTTAACACCATTCCAATGTCTCCATGTAGGAGAAGCGCTATATCTCACAAGCAAATTAAATGCAAATGCAATGTCCAGTTTAGTGCAATTTGCGAGATAGAGTAATGCTCCAACAGCGCTAAGATAAGGGACTTCTGGCCCCATAATTTCTTTTGTATCTTCTCTTGGTCTAAATGGGTCCTTATCCACTTTGAGGGATCGAACAACCATAGGTGTGCTTAGTGGATGAGATTTATCCATATGAAATCTCTCCAATACCTTCTTCACGTAGATTGACTGATGTATTAGAATTCCTTCTGGGAGATGCTCGATCTGCAGGCCGAGGAAATACTTGGTTTTACCCAAGACATTCATTTCAAATTCAGCTTTCAAGATCAAACTAACTTTTTTAATCTCATTGCATGTTCTGATTATGTTTAGATCATCAACATATACTGATATGATACAAAAACCACCTTGCAATTTCTTCGTGAATACGCATGGGAAAGTAATATCAATTGTGTATCCCTTCTTCTGGAGGAATTCACTAAGTCGGTTGTACCACAAGAGACCTGATTTCTTTAGGCCGTACAACAACTTCTGTAGTTTTATGCTATACATACTGCAATTTTCACCATTCCTCATCGGGGGAATCTCAAATCCATCAGGGATTTTTATATAGATGTCGGCATCTAGTGATCCGTATAAATATGCGGTTACAACGTCCATCAATCTCATCTGGAGATTTAATTTAACTGCCACAGATATTAAGTAGCGGAATGTTATTGCGTCCATTACGGGAGAATAGGTTTGATCGAAATTAATACCGTGTCTCTGCAAAAACCATTGAGCTACTAGCCTCGCTTTGTATCTCTCCATAGTATTGTTCTCATTTTGTTTTCATACAAAAACCCATTTACATCCTACAGGGATAGCGCGCGCGGGTATACGAACGATAGAGCCAAATACTTTTCTTTTATTTAGTGATGCGAGCTCTGCTTCAATTGCCTCTTTCTATTTTACCCAATCGGAGTGCTTCCGGCACTCAGTGATAGTTTTGGGTTCTGGATCTAGATCGTTATTTATAACAGAAAGAGCAATTGTCGCTGTAAATGTGTCGTCTACATCAGTAATATTTCTATTATATGTTCCTCCCGTATCTATGAAATTCATAGAGACTTCAACGTTTATGTCAACCAGACCTTCTTCATTTCTCATTTTATCTAGGTCTGGTCGTTCCGCAGTCCTAGTGCGTTGAATATTTTATACATGTGCTTCATTACTAGGACGCTCATCTTCTGGACGAATCTCTTCTAGAGATTTCACGTTCGGCTGACCAGTTTTACTAGCCTTTCTTTTAGGTGTGATTGTATTGGTTGTAGGCCCTTTACGCAACTGGCGTGTGAGGGCATGTATACTTGATTTACTTGGGACCTCAACCCTTTAGGGTGCATTTACTGCTGGTATATGCGATTTAGTTACACCTCTATGGTCAGTGAACGCGTCTGGCAGATTGTTTGTTAAATTTTGCAAGTTAATGATCTTCTGAACTTCCAGTTCAGATTGACTAGTGCGTGGATCTAGATACTGAAGATTACTTACGTTCCACGTAAGCTCCCAGTATTAATTCAATTTTGAATTCGGATCTCCCCCTAATGCTGGAAAGTGATCTTCATCGAACATGCAGTCAGCGAACCGGGTCGTTAATTGATCCCCGGACAAAGGTTCTAGGTATTTCACAATGGATGGAGAGTCAAATCCAACGTAAATACCTAGCTTTCTTTGGGGCCCGTAGAGGTACGCTTCGGTAATATTATCGGAACATACACCGCACATTAAAAAATACGCAGATGGAAAATGCTTAGTTCTTTCCCACGCACTAGCTGTAGGAGGGAATGATCATTATATGCAGTTGGACGGATTTGTATCAGGTGTGATGCATGTAGGACTGCATGTCCCCAGCATGAAGTGGGTAATTTAAAGTTCATGAACAATGGTCTAGCGATAAGTTTGATACGTTTTATTAGCGCTTTAGCAAGACCATTTTGGGTGTGGACGTAGGGGACCGAATGCTCCACTTTAATTCCCAGTGCCATACAGTAATCTGTAAAGGATTTTGAGGTAAACTCAGCAGCATTATCCATGTGAATAGATTTTATTGGATAATCTGGGAATTGAGCTTGAAGCTCGATAGTTTTCGCAATGAGCTTTGCAAAAGCTTGATTGCGGGTAGACAACAAACATGCATATGTCCACCTAGTGGAGGCATCAATTAGGACCATGAAATATCGAAATGGTCCTGATGCTGGGTGAATCGGTCCACAAATGTCCCCCTGAATCCGTTCAAGAAAAACCAGAGACTCTAGTCCCTGTTGGGAAAATAGGGGTGCCCGGAATCTATTCGGGATGAAATTTAAATACGAATTTAAATACAATTATTACTAGCATGAATTAATCCTAATTGATTCAAATAATAATTCCAACAACCAATTTAACATCATGCTTGTTGAATTAATTCACATATAATCTATGGCGGAATAAACAAGATAATATGTGATTAACGTACCTCTTGTAGAACTTGGCCTTTGAATAAAACGGGACTAACACGTACGCACTTTATCAACCCAAAAGCCTTCTCAAGTATTCCCTTTCACCTTATTCGATCACCGGTGGGAGATGCTTTCGAATAATTTAAATAACTAAGGAAAAAGAAAAATATCTATGCTCTTGATTTTTCCAACACATGGAATTATGTACTTGGGGATGAAATAATCATCCCCTATTTATAATAGTGAGGGGGCCGAAATTTACTAGTAGAATATGGGCTTGGAGAAATCTTTTCTTAGACTCTAAGAAATCTTGAATATATCCCATATATTCTTTTCTCCAAAATAAAATATTCCACAAAAATCTCACCCTCCTATTAATCTTGCAATTTTCGAAATTTACTAGAAGAAAATCCAAGATTTGGATCTTCTTGAATATATGAGATAATCTTGTATTCCAAGAATACTTATCTTCCATAATATCTTTCCAAGAAAATCAACAAAATCTTCTCTCTCCTAATATTTCTAATTTTCGAAAATAAGAGGAAAAATCAGCATTATTATTTTCTTTTCATTTTAATCACCTTTTCATTATTGGGCTACTTAATGGGCTACTTGAGGGGCCTTTAAGGAGAATTAAGATTGGACCTCCTAATGGACTTCTGAATTTCAATATTGAGCCCCAATATAATTCAATCCATTAATATTAATTATTACCACTAATAAATTAATATTGCACTATCCATCTTAATCCATATTACGATAATATGGGCTCCCATTTATTATTTCCCGCGTTTAAGATTATCAAGTCCATTAATTAATTAAGCTTCTGAATAGCTCTAAATTAATTAATATATTTCACCTTGGAGTAAAGACAGCTCAACATTATTATCCGTACCGAAGAAACTAATTCTTCACTTGCAAGATTTGGTAGGATAAAACTTCTGAGCCCACCAAGGGGACTAATCACACGAGCCGTACTCGCACGCGTTTCTCCGTATTAAATCTTAGCAACCGTCGTATGATTAATATTACTGCCCAAGACACAAAGTTCGAAGTCACAATGATTCTCACCCAACATGAATCAAAGCAGTAACCATTAAGCACACACGGTCCTATTTAAGGGACAGAGATTAAGAAATAAACAACCACTGAGGTCTAATTCTTCACATTTCAGAACAGAAGAATTTATCCTCACTGTAGGTCCTCTTCAACACATACTAAATGTGCTAGTGCAATCACTTATTCAAGACAGACCAATCTGAGCCTTACACATCGACCTTTCACGGCGGATTGTTCAATTCCACCTAGGTCGTGAAAATGTACATTTACTTACAAGTAAACTGTTAATGTTGTCTTCCGTGATCGGGTATCACCATATTAACTACAATGTAACTAGTACCATATATTGAACGGATTGCAATAGAAATTCAACATTCAATCATATCTAAAGCAAATGTGATAAAAGAATTATTCTCATAAAACGAGTGTTTGATACATGAGTTATACAAAGTAAAATAACTCCAACAATCTCCCACTTATACTTAAAGTTTGCTTTTAGTATACATCACGCATGTCTTAGTGTAATAGCTCTACAAGACATCTCATGTCAACCTACACTAACCTAATAATTCCTCCCACTTATACTTAAAGCAGATTGACAATAGTCTTGACTCCCATTCCATCCACATGTCTCTCGAATGTACTCTGAGGCAGACCCTTTGTGAATGGATGTACTAGGTTGTCCTCCGACATTTATCTTTGCCACCTCTTTATCTCCCCTCTTAACGATTTCTCGTATAAAATGGTGTTTTCTTTCAATGTGTTTGCTGGCCTTGTGGGCTCTCGGTTCCCTTGAATTTGCAACTGCTCCGACATTATCACAATAGACAGTGATTATGATGGGCAGATTCGGAACAACGTCCAAGTCCACTAAGAAGTACTTGAGCCAAACCGCTTCTTTCGCTGCTTCACAAGCAGTTACTTATTCGGCTTTCATGGTCGAATCGGCGATGCATTTCTGCAAATCGCTTCTCCATGTCATGGCTCCTTCTCCCATGCAAAACACACTACCCGAGGTAGTTGTTTTAGAGTCAATGTCTGATTGGAAATTTGAGTCCGTGTATCCCATGGGAATTAGATTGTCTGATTGTTAAATCAGCATTCCATACCAAGTTCTTTTTAGAAACTAAAGAACACATTTAATTGCAATCTAATGTGCTTTCCCGGGGTTACTTTGATATCTTGCCATCATGCCCACGAAAAAGCAGATATCCGGTCTCGTACACAACATTGCATACATAAGACTTCCTACGTCCGAAACGTACGGAATGTCTTTCATGTTATCTATCTCCACTTGCGTCTTATGGCATATTTCTTTAGATAGATGGATTCCGTGCCTAAAAGGTACAAAACCTTTCTTAGAATCTTGCACGCTGAAATGCTTCAAAACAGTGGCTTTGTATGAAACTTGCGATAAGCCCAACATCCTCCTCTTGCGATCTCGAGTGAACTTGATCCCAAGGATGTGACCGGCTTTCCCTAAGTCCTTCATATCAAACTGATTTGACAGCCATACCCTTACGTCTGACAATACCTTTACATTGTTTCCAATGAGCCGAATATCGTCTACGTATAATACTAAGAATACCACCGAAGTTCCGTTACACCTTTTATACACACAACTTTCGAACTTATTTTGATCACAAACCCATAAGACTTAATTACTTGATCAAAACACTGGTTCCAAGTACGCGATGCTTGCTTAAGTCCATAAATGGATCTCTTAAGCTAGCATACGAGGTGCTCTTGGCCTTTTTCAATGAAACCTTTGGGCTGTTGCATATAGATATCTATCCCGTCAAGACTTCCGTTTAAGGAAAGCCGTCTTGACATCCATTAGCCAGATCTCGTAATCTAGGTGTGCAGCGATCGACAAGAGAATACGGATGGACTTAAGCATAGCTACAGGCGAAAAGGTTTCCTCATAATATATCCCTTCTTTCTGAGTATACCCTTTGGCCACAAGCCTTGCTTTGAAGGTCTCTACCCTTCCGTCCGGTCCTCTTTTCCTCTTGTACACCCACTTGCATCCAATGGGTACTACCCCACTGGGTGGTTTGACCAACTCCCACACTTGATTATGATCCATCGAACCCATCTCGGCTTCCATTGCCGTTTGCCACGACTCCATGTCTTTATCTTGGATTGCCTCGTCGTACGTCCATGGGTCCGATTCATCGCCGGGAACCAAATCCAAATATTCTCCTATCCCCATGAATCTCTCGGGTTGCCTAGCAATCCTCCCACTACGACGGGGTTCCGGTTGTGAAGGTGTGATGTGTGGTACATCATCTTGTATACTTGGTATAGGAGTTTGCCCTCTTAACTCATCTAAGGTAATCTCACTTCTGGGCTTTCTTTTGTTCATATAGTCTTCCTCCAAGAATTTAAAATGCGAACTAATCACGGTCTTTTGATCCTTGGGACTATAGAACATACACCCTTTCGTTCCCGCAGGGTATCCTATAAACAACCTTAATTCCGAACGTGGATCCAACTTACCGGTTTCCTTGTCTAGCACGTATGCCGGACAACCCCAAATCCGCTAGTATCTTAGACTGGGCTTGCGCCCGGTCCACAATTCCATTAGGGTTTTAGGAACCAATTTGGATGGCACCAAGTTTAGAATGTAAGCTGTCGTTTCCAAGGCGTTACCCAAAACGATTTGGGTAAATCTGAATAACTCATCATGGATTTGACTATTTCTAAAAGAGTCTGCTTCCTTCGTTCCGCCATACCGTTCTATTTTGAGGGGTTCCCGGTGCGGTCTACAGGGACACAATCTCTTCGTCCGATAGGTAGTTCAAGAATTTATTGCTAAGGTATTCACCTTCACGATCAAATCGTAGAGACTTGATACTTCTTTCCCTATGCATCATAAGGTAGATGTATCCATATCTCGAGTAATGACAAATTACTCATACCCCTTCTTGCCATGATCATCATTGAACCGCACATATCGGTATGAACGAGTTCTAACACTTTGGTGGCTCTATTCCCCTTGGCTCCAAATGCCCTCTAGGTCATTTTACCCTCTAAACAGGATTCACAAGTTGGAAATGACTCAACTTGAAGTGACTCCAAGGATTCATTTTTCACCAACCTTTGTATCCGCATTAGATTAATATGACCTAATCTAAGATGCCATAGAAGTGTTTCGTTCTTGTCCGAAGAATGCTTTCTTTTATTACTCGAAATAATCGATGTGTTATTAGATTCAATTTTATGAGTGGTGTGCCCAAATAATGGTATAAAGATCATCCATTGAAGTTTCGGAATAGATAAACTCATCGTTTCAAGCAATAATAACATCCTTATTATAAGAAACTGAGTATCTATTCAAAACCAGTTCAGAAACTGAAGGTTGAGTTCTTTCTAAACTAGGAACATGAAGAACGTCTCTCAAGACCATAACTCTATCTTCAAAAGATAGGTGCACTTCTCCCACTGCTTCAGCTGCCATTCTCGTAGCATTGCCCGATGTGATGGGGATCTCACTTCCGTTAAGTCGTCAGGTTAGCTTGAACCCATGAAACAAATGTGATCAGTAGCTATCGTATCCACTATCCACGAATAGACAGCATACGCCACTTCACAAGTTTCGACGACTAGGGTGTGTGAATTACCTAACTTTCCTAGCCTCTTAGGCTTGGAACAGACAGACCTCCATTGTCCTCTCTCACCGCAACTAAAACACTTCCCCTTTGATAATAGCCTTTGCATTTGCCTTTCGCAACAATTGGATTTGCTTGGATCCGGCCTTTGGTTCTCTTCCTCTTTTTCCCTCCCTTGGGACCAAAAGAGGTAGACGGACCATTAGCCACCATAGCACTAGACTGGTGCTCCATTATCACCTCCACCGTAACTAAAGCTTGCAAGAGCTTGGGCAAACGACTTGTCCGTTCATTCATCTGACAGTTCAGATGAAACTGCTCAAAGCTTCTCGGTAGAGAATGGTATATGATATCAACCTGAGAAGGGACATCAAAATCTGCACCAAGTACTTCCAACTTGTTAAGGTATGCCATTATCTCGAGAACGTGCTCCCTCACGGGCGTTCCTTCCACCATTTCCAACTTGACCGAGTCATATTTGGTGAACTGATTAGTCATGGGATTCTGATGTGAAAACATCTCTTCAAGGCTTTCCATGATTTCAACAGCGGATACAATGTCTTCATGAACGCGCCTCAAATCCTCAGACAGAGATGTCAAGATGATGCACTTCATGTGTTCATTGTCACGCTGTCAATCATCAACTGCCTTTTCCCATTGCTTGACTTATCATTAGGCTTGCCGGGTTTATTAACGTGAATAACCCAATTGTGTTTTCGTGCAGTAAGGACAAATTTAAAATTACATTTCCAATCGATATAATTCTCTCCAAAAAGTTTATTAACTTTAAGTATATTAAACAGTGGATTAAAAGGCTGCGACATGATGAACTGAGAATAAAACATACATTCATATCAATATCTAGAAAAATATGAAATTATCACATGATTCGATCACATCAATTATATTGAAACCTTAAAACAATATAATCATGCATCAGCCAACATCTCGAAACAATTTAAATGTGCCACGAGGGGTGGTCTATACATTAAAATACATTCAAGCGGATCACAAACTTAAAAGTTACAAATCCTTAATTCAAAATTAATAGTTGGCTCCCACTTTGACAACATAGAAATTGGCAGGGACTCCGAGGGGAGTAAGTTAATATCAATTTTCTATGCCTAAGTAATAACCATAATTAAATACAGGATTATTATTTCGCTTTGAGCAAGCCACTCGTGGTAAGGGTCAATACCGCCACTAGTAATAATCCACAATCATCCTTTCGGAATTTATTCATGTGAAATCCGTTCTTTTGGCCGATCCGAGGGGGAAATGTATTCCAAAAGAAGTTCACAAATAAATAAATTATGGAGGCCAAATTAATCCAATTTTAATATCCGGAATAAAATTGCGATTAAATTAAACATACTTAGTAATTTTCGAAGGTAAGGTTTTTCTTGGACAATTAAATTCATGCAAACATATATTAACAGATAATAATAAGTGCACGAAATAAAACATCCATCAAAACAAAAGTAAACACATTGGAGCACTCAAATCCAATTGTCACGGTTTAATTTCTTCAGTCTTGATGCGAAAAATCGTCCTTGTTGCTTTCCGTCGTTCGTCTCGACACACTCCCACTCGAACAACAACACTTCATCAAAAACAGCATCGTTCGGGGTTCGGGATGACTTTTAAAATCACACGAAAGAAAAAGGAGAACCGAAAAATTCCACGGCCCGAGATACGATGCGCGTCGGCCCACGGAGTGGGCCCGCGCGCCTCTCGGCCGAGCAGCCGAGGCGCTGCACGCGAGGCGCCGAGGTGCTGCAGGCCGCGCCCAAGGCGCGCGCGCGCTTGCGCGCCGCCGGCCACCCGTCGCGCGCGGGTCGTGAGCTGTGCACCCCGTGCGCCGGGTTTCGACGTTCGTTCTCATTTTCTTCACCCCATGCACGATTTTACGTCCATGCATGCGCCGCACACGCATGCATCATCCGGGTACGCCATTTTTAATTCTTCGTTCTTCGCCACGATCCGGTTACAATTCATTTTATAAAAAAATAAATACTAGATCTAGACTAGTCTATTACAATGATCGAATCAAAATAAAAACAACTAATCTACTCGTGGATTTTCTCACGATAAAAACGAATTCGAACGAATCGAATTAAAAACAATTAATTCACACGCATAAAAAAAATAACAACATTAAAACCATGACAATTGGATATCTGCAAAAAAAGATCTAGCAATTCTACTATCCAATTTCAATTTAATGTTTAACAATTTAAATTCCAATTTAAAGATCAGAGCCCGAAACCGTGGCTCTGATACCAGTTGTTGGGAAAATAGGGGTGCCCGGAATCTATTCGGGATGAAATTTAAATACGAATTTAAATACAATTATTACTAGCATGAATTAATCCTAATTAATTCAAATAATAATTCCAACAACCAATTTAACATCATGCATGTTGAATTAATTCACATATAATCTATGGCGGAATAAACAAGATAATATGTTATTAACGTACCTCTTGTAGAACTTGGCCTTTGAATAAAACGGGACTAACACGTACGCACTTTATCAACCCAAAAGCCTTCTCAAGTATTCCCTTTCACCTTATTCGATCACCGGTGGGAGATGCTTTCGAATAATTTAAATAACTAAGGAAAAAGAAAAATATCTATGCTCTTGATTTTTCCAACACATGGAATTATGTACTTGGGGATGAAATAATCATCCCCTATTTATAATAGTGAGGGGGCCAAAATTTACTAGTAGAATATGGGCTTGGAGAAATATTTTCTTAGACTCTAAGAAATCTTGAATATATCCCATATATTCTTTTCTCCAAAATAAAATATTCCACAAAAATCTCACCCTCCTATTAATCTTGCAATTTTCGAAATTTACTAGAAGAAAATCCAAGATTTGGATCTTCTTGAATATATGAGATAATCTTGTATTCCAAGAATACTTATCTTCCATAATATCTTTCCAAGAAAATCAACAAAATCTTTTCTATCCTAATATTTCTAATTTTCGAAAATAAGAGGAAAAATCAGCATTATTATTTTCTTTTCATTTTAATCACCTTATCATTATTGGGATACTTGAGGGGCCTTTAAGGAGAATTAAGATTGGACCTCCTAATGGACTTCTGAATTTCAATATTGAGCCCCAATATAATTCAATCCATTAATATTAATTATTACCACTAATAAATTAATATTGCACTATCCATCTTAATCCATATTACGATAATATGGGCTCCCGGTTATTATTTCCCGCGTTTAAGATTATCAAGTCCATTAATTAATTAAGCTTCTGAATAGCTCTAAATTAATTAATATATTTCACCTTGGAGTAAAGACAGTTCAACATTATTATCCGTACCGAAGAAACTAATTCTTCACTTGCAAGATTTGGTACGATAAAATTTCTGAGCCCACCAAGGGGACTAATCACACGAGCCGTAATCGCACGCGTTTCTCCGTATTAAATCTTAGCAACCGTCGTATGATTAATATTACTGCCCAAGACACAAAGTTCGAAGTCACAATGATTCTCACCCAACATGAATCAAAACAGTAACCATTAAGCACACACGGTCCTATTTAAGGGACGGAGATTAAGAAATAAACAACCACTGAGGTCCAATTCTTCACATTTCAGAACAGAAGAATTTATCCTCGCTGTAGGTCCTCTTCAACACATACTAAATGTGCTAGTGCAATCTCTTAGTCAAGACAGACCAATCTGAGCCTTACACATCGACCTTTCACGGCGGATTGTTCAATTCCACCTAGGTCGTGAAAATGTACGTTTAGTTACAAGTAAACTGTTAATGTTGTCTTCCGTGATCGGGTATCACCACATTAACTACAATGTAACTAGTACCATATATTGAACGGTTTGCAATAGAAATTCAACATTCAATCATATCTAAAGCAAATGTGATAAAAGAATTATTCTCATAAAACGAGTGTTTGATACACGAGTTATACAAAGTAAAAGCATACTTTCACGTATAACTCCAACAGTCCCACCTTGGTGCGCGATGAGCGTACTATTAATTTACCCTTGGAACATGCATCACATATAAATTCATCAATAGGAGAGATTCTATTATTCGAAATATTATGACCAATAGAATTATATAAAATCCTACATATCATAGTTTGTCCTTGTTGGTGTATACTGTAAACAAACTTTTGTTGGGCTTTTATGGATATATTCGATTTCCTTATCATCTGAAATAAATGGTTTTTCACATTATTGCATTCTTATGAATTGCTTGTATGTCTGCTTATCTTATATTGTAGATAATGTGGTGGGTTTGTAGTCACACAGAAGATCACATTGTCGGTTCCTTATAAGATATAAACAATATTCACAACTGAGATAGTTCTGGACATAACTATTGGTATAAGTTGTAGTATGAACTTGTTGGTAGCTTGTCTTGGCCATTAGTTTATACTAGTACGCTATGTCGTATTGAATGGATCACAGTTAAAACATGTTCTTCTATTTTAACTGTCATGAAGAACTAAAGGTCTTTGTGACTCTTGTAATTCTTAACCCTAAGTGTGATATCTAGATGTGTGGAGCGCTTGTTCACTACTTGGATTTACCTTGGGTGAGAGTCTTGTTTGATTCAACACACTATGTATTTTCGGTAGTAGCATCGTTCGCACGATGTCTATTTTGGGTTTTAGAGTCACGAACACCATATTCGGTGCAGCGGAAGCAAACGATTCACCAACAACGAATCTTAAACATGGTTGTATAACATTATAAATAAAGGATACATAATAACATATAAATCCTTAAAACGATTTGTACGCGGAATCCTCAACTATGGTATCCACGTAACGATTTTCTACCAACCCGCATCGATATGCCAGCGTTGAATCTCGAGACGAATTTGCTAGGAAAATTCAGATTGAGATTTTATGGAGAAATTATATTTCTTGTATTGTTTCGGAATTCCCATAAGACATATATTTATAGGGATGAACTTGACTTAATTCCTAAGCAAGATATCGGGCCTAGCCCGTAATATAATCTCTACGGATTATATTTCCCTAGATATGTTCCTACGAATAATATCTTTACCATATCTATTATTCTTGTATAATAATATTCCAAATATTATTATTGGGATTTCATATTTAATTAAATCTAATTTAATTAATAATAATAATAATTAATTCTAAATATAACTATTATTATATTCTCCATAAATTAAATATTATATCCAATACAATATTTAATCAACCAACTATAATTGGTAAATTGCCATTACTTGTTGTGTGACCCATAGGCCCACGTATATCGAGCGATTAGTCAAACTAACGGTCTTAATTGAACCCTAGACAATAAATCAGACATTCTCAATATACGAGGTACATTGCGAGGGAATCTGCAACTACCTGTAATATTGTGGGCTATTATGATATCTTCCTTTCATTCACGAATACTCGATTAAGTCTTGAACATGATGAAGTGTCTATTAAAATAACTTAATCATATTATCTCAAATCACTAATTGATCAAGTTTATCACACTTAGCCACAAAGTCTAAGTTGATGTGCATAGGCCGACGACTTAGATCCAATTATGATGAGAAGACGAGTATTCTCTCTAAATCCACATCGAGGAATGAATCCTATTATTGGCTCAACTACCACGCACATGCATTTCTTGATGAACCCAATCCATGCCATATCTACCCGTGGAAGGGTGCAAGCGTCGGCCATGGTCAAAGTTCATCACTCCACTCATGTCGTGCGTATTGACCTCAAGTCAAAGGAGTATCACATCACTCCCACTAACTGAGACACCCGTAGACACATTATGTGGAATTACATCAAACGAGTATACCATTACCCTCTAAGGTATTTGTGCATCCATCATGAGATACCCGGTATCTCGTAGTAATTGAGATCTTACTACACTCTCTAAGAGTATGATGCAGATCGCACACCAATCTCAATTGCATCATCAATATCCCATTCTTGATAATCCTTGATCGGGGCTATTTGAGAATCATACCTAAGTCATCTGAGTTCTCACTCACTCAATGACAGTAGTGATTCATGGGAACACAAATAAGAATATATGCAAACAATCAAACATCAGATAAGTGTAACGCCATACATTTAATATTAAACCAATAATAATATTAAACCAAATCTGAATATTATCTTAGTATTATGTCCTTTCGATGGATTGTCTCTAGGACACTAACACTAACAATCTCCCACTTGGACTAGGGCCAATCACCTACATGTCTAACACCTAGACCATCAAATGTCTAGTTTGTACATGAACAATGAAAATGATTCGCAAGATTATCCTTTATGGGAAATGTTTTAATTTCATTTCTCATATCGATATGATCTCTCGGATCAAATGATAACGCCTCCGTACATGCTCATTTATGTTATCAGATCTCGGTTCCTTTGCTCATGCAATCACACCAATGTTGTCACAATACAACTCTATTTGACAACTGGCACTCGGAACTACCCCTAGTTCTCTCAAGAACCTTAAAATCCAGAAAGCCTCAAAGGCTTCTGATACAGCAATGTACTTAGCTTCGGTTATTGAATCTGCGGTGAGATCTTGCTTGGAACTATTCCAACTTACCGCCTCATCATTGAGATTGAAAATATAATTTGACTGTGATTTGTAATTTTCAAAATCTAACTGGAAACTCACATCAGCATAGCCCATAACGACTAGTTGTGGCTGCCTACCGTAGACAAGAAAATGTTCTTTAGTACGCCTGAGGTACTTCATAACATTCTTGACAGCAATCCGGTGAGGCTCACCTGGATTCCGCTGGTATGTACCAGTGATGTTGACAGCGTAGGCCACATCTGGCCTCGTGCAAGTCACGGCGTACATGATGGAGCCCAACTGCAGATGCATATGGAACGTTCTTCATGTGCTCGACATCAGCTTCGCTAGAAGGACCATCCTTCTTCGATAGCTTTATCCCATAATTTGCCGGTAGAGATCCTCTCTTAGAGTTCTCTATCACCAAACGCTTCAACACTTTATCTACGTAGGTGGATTGTGACAGCTCTACCATCTTCTTGGATCTATCCATATGGACTTGATCTCTAAGATGTAGCATGCCTCACCAAGATCCTTCATCATGAAGGTCTTTGATAACTAATTTTTTTTCTCGGACTGCATTGGCGGAATGATATTTCCTATAATCAATATGTGATTGACATATGCGACTATAAAGACAATACTCTTCCCGCTGCGTTTACGATAAACGCAAGGATCTTCCAAATTTCAAATGAAGTCAAAACATTTGAGAGCTTCATCAAATTGGATATTCCAACTCCTAGAAGTTTGCTTCAATCCATAGATGGATCGTTTAAGCTTGCACACAAGATTAGATTTTGCCTTATATATAAAACCCTCCGGTTGAGTCACAAACACTCCCTTACCAATGTTACCATTGAGGAAAGTTGTTTTGACGTCCATCTACCAAAACTCATAATCGTGGTGTGCTGCTATCACAAGTAAAATTGGAATGGACTTGATCTCAGCAACTGGCGAGAAAGTCTCATCATAGTCAATACCTCGTGTCGACTATAACCTTTCGCCACTTACCTATCTTTATAGGTTTGTACTTTGCCATTTGCATTGGTCTTACGCCTGAAGACTCACTTGCAACCTATGGGTCTAACCCCTTTCTGGCAACTCAATTAAGTCCTAGACTTAATTGGTGTACATCGAGTCCATCTCGGATTTCATGGCTTCATGCCACTTCTCTAAGCCAACATCTAATGTTGCTTCAGTATAAGTTCTAGATTCGTCTTTATCCGGGATCTCCACATCATCATGTTCCTCCACGAGGAACCTATGATGCCTAGTGGGTGAATTATGAATCCTAGTCGACTTATGGAGTTGTGGTTGTGCAGGCTGTACATTCTGATTGTAAAAATTTTGTGGTGCAGCGACTTCATCGTTGACCGGAGAGTCCTCAAAAGCGACACTTTCAAATGCCTCTTGGGCGGGAGTTTGAACTGTGTTATTCTCATTCAGCCCACTTGGAGGTTGTTGCGAAGGCAATGCAACTCTAATTACGCTCCCACTGGCTGAAAGAGGATCACCTAGTGATAAACTTCCACCATGAGAGTCGCTGAATGCTCCCACTGATTCTTTGTCATGTTGCTTTGACAAATCATCAGTCTCTATGTTAATTTGTGGTTCTTGAATCTCTTCAAGTTCTATCTTCTTACGGCTTTGTTCCTTATAGACGTACTCGTCTTCTAGGAACTTAGCTTGCCTAGAAACAATCACTGTTTGTTTTTCCGGTAGATAGAAGTGATATCTTCTTGTCTCCTTAGGATATCCCACAAAATAACCATTTTCACCTTCGGATTCCAACTTATCAGTTAACCTTTTCTTCACAACTGCGGGGCAACCCCACATTCTAATATGTAGAAAAATGGTATCTTGCCGTACCATAGCTTGTATGGAGTCTGCTCAACTGATTTGGACGGAATCCTATTCAGAATGTAGATTGAGGTTTGTAATGCGTATCCCCATAAGAATGTTAGAAGAGAGAAAAACTCATCATGGACCTTACCATGTCTAACAAGGTTCGGTTTCTCCTTTCTGACACACCGTCCATCTAAGGTGTTTCGGGATGAGTCCATTGTTACTGGTTCCCATGACACATGAAGCTTTAAGTAATCCATGAATTCATGGCTAAGGTACCCACCTCTTCGATCCAATCGAAGAGTCTTGATACTCTTACCAAGTTGTTTCTCTACTTTGTATATTAAGAACATCATGTCCATAACTCAACAAATGCCTAGTAGTTTGAAGTATTAGTGAACATGTTTATCTTAACAACAACCATACTTGTTCTAGCAGCTAAAACACCTTGTGTTTCCTTCTCGGTTGCTAGAACCTTATAGTCCTTCTTCCAATACCCCTTTCAATTGTAGTGGGGCACACATCCTTATTAACCCGCTCTTACTTTTGAACTCCACCTTTTGCCTTTAGGAAGTTGGGCTTGGAGCCCTCTTAGCCTTACTCTTTCGCTTCTTCTCGCCTTTCGGGTCGGAAGAAGTAGAAGCACTCACCATGAGCACGGGTTTTTCCTTAGCAGTGGAAGACTCAAAAGTCTTAAGCATGTTATGAGGCTCCGGCATTGTTGCTTCCGTCTTCTTCATATTAAATTTACTACAAAACTAGAATATGAATCGGGGAGTGACTTGAGAGGATAGCACATGAGGTAAAATCTTCCCTCCTTTCGCTAATCGACATCTGAACAGATCTCTCATCACTTCATAAATCTCAAACGAGATCTAGAATCAAAGAGATCCTTCAGACGTTTAAGCTTATCGAAGGTATCCATTTTCTCATGTTGCCTTGCAATTTGGGAGTCATGCCGAGCAATCATAACATAGGGTCTGGGAAACATCATCTTGATGCTTCTTTGAGCCGTAACGTCAAACGCTGCAGCCTCAACTGAACCAGCCTCATGGGTAAAGGGATTGGCGTGTCTAACACGTACTCAATCTCTTCTCGCCTTAGCACCAAACGCACGTTTCAGTGCCAGTCCAGAAAATTTGGCCCAGCCAATTTGTTCATTTCCAAAACATTTCTCAATGACAAGTTATTAATTTCAACAATTATAGAGAAATAAACTAAAACAGGAATTAAACACATAATTTCTACGATCAATATTCAGCAATCAAAATAAACATGACCTTTTAATTTATTTTGTCTCCATTATTTTCACATACTCAACGACCTCATCGGAAGAGTACGAATTTATATCTAATATAAATTGTAATGGACTAGGATCCACATTCCTACTATTACAATGACTGCTAGGGCTGAACATTGCAACAGCATAACTGGTAGGTCTCTAAACCAATTGCCTCACGCAATTCCTAGTTGATTGAACCTAGTTCAATCGGATGTCACCTAATTCTGGTTTCCCTGCTAGGGCTGGTGAAACAGAATTAAGTTGGTTTACAACCATTAAGCGGCGGCAAACGTGTCCCTATAAAAGTCCCGTTAGATGTAGATCTGAGCAAAAGACTAGGGCCTTAGATACTCATTGGAACGAAATCTCCGGTTTAATTTTAATTTTAATGGAAGACATCTTTCAATCTAATGAAAAACCATATTTTAGTGAGGATTATTTTAAAGGCGGGGTATTAAATGCTTAATCGGGATCCAACATGATAACTATGTCACATTTGAGCAATTATTGGGCGCCGCCTACCCAAACATGACATTTACGGACAAACATATATAGGGCGCCGTTTACCCAAACATATAATACGGTCCGACAAATATTGGGTGCCGCCTACCCAAATAATTTAATGCGGGCTATATAACTAATAATGAAAATATCGATTCACATAAGCAGTTATACAAGTGGGGAGCAACTAATCAAGTCCTCATGCTTTATTTCAAAAATAAAATTTGCATAAATAAAGCATATATTAAATATTTAGCACATAAAATAAATAAACATGCAAAATATATAATAACACGTAAATCCAATAAACGTGCTTAACAATTAATTATCCGTAGGTAAAATATTGCTAAAATTAGAAATACCAACAAGCTCCAAACTCTCGGTCAATTTCTAAAGTGATTTTTCAAAATTATTTTGCCCAAAAAATTATTTTATCAAAATTTTAGAAATTTGGTCAAACCAAATATTCCCTTATAAATTTTAGAATTTTCAAAATTTATTATTTAATTCTCAAAATTTAATTATTTTGGTCTAACCAAAATAACACTTAATTTGTTTTTCAGAATTTTATTTCATTAAGCCAAACAGGCCTTAACTTTTCTGAAATTCCTTAAGGGGTAAATTTTAATAATTTGCACAGAATGGCCTGGGGAGAATCAAATTCTCAACCCAGGCCCTCAGTCTACTTTCGCAGACTGAAACTGCTCCTACCCACGGTTATCAGCCGCCACCAACCGACGCACAGCCGCCGCTGATGCACCAGACCGTGACAGAAATCGATCCAATTTCCGCCAGTCACAATTTGAATCACACTTAGCCACTGCAATTATTTAGCCGCTGTGATTCCGATCCGAGGAATCCGCCCAACGACACAATGCATTTTGAATCGACGGTGCCCGGCCCAATCGTGCAGTGACGCTGCGATTTGAATCACACGCCGTTACTTCTGTTCGGCGCTCGCCTAGCGAGTGATCTCCGATAACCGTATCCGACCATCTCTGGGCATCGAACGACTGCCCTATGGCCGAACGACTCTGAACCGACAAATTTAACGGCCAAATTGGTATCATTTCAGCGAGGAGAAGTCGGCGCACAGAGTTAGCCGTCCGATCTTCCAGTTGCGAGACTCGCCCAGCGAGTTCGCTCCAGGCGGCGGTGGCTTGGCCTGTGGTTCATCTTCTCGATGGCAACCATGATCCGGCCATAACAGCGGCCATGGTGCCGCAACCAGCATTCAATAAATCCTTTTCATGTTTTGCAAAAACCAGAACACAGTTCTGCGTATTTTTTTTTAAAATTCTACTCCCTCCGATTCAAAATGTTTGATGTTTTAGGGTGTGTTTTTTGTTTCAAAATATTTGATGTTTTAGGGTATTTTGCATCTTATTTTCCTATTATGCCCCTATTTAAATCCCCCTAAAATATCACTCATAATTTTTCCTTACCTTTTAATAATGTTACACCATAAATAAACTATTTGACCTTCCATAAATCTCTTTTCAATCAATATATCATAAGGGTATAATAGTCACTATATACCACTTCTTAATTCTCACAACAAATCCTAAAACATCAAACATTTTGAATCGGAGGGAGTATTGTTTAAAAAATAAATTATCACAGTGATTATGTGATTCAACCAAAATCAATACCAATTGATTTGTTGCTCGTGATAAGTTCGAATTCGTATTTTAATAATACAATCAGAATCACAATCAATGCAGTTAACAAACGCATAGAGAATTTATCTAATAAATTCGATCAATATTGATAAAAATTTCGGGCAAAACTAATGTGAAAAATTCAATATTTTATAACAACTAATTCATAAATATATAATATACAATCATTAAAAGAGCCTAAAGCTCTGATACCACTGTTGGGTTTTAGAGGCACGAACATCATGTTCAGCGCAGCGGAAGCAAATGATTCACTAACAACGAATCTTAAACATGGTTTTATAATATTATAAATAAAGGATAAATAATAACATATAAATCCTTACAACAATTTGTACGCGGAATCTTCAACTATGGTATCCACGTAACGACTTTCTACCAACCGGCATCGATATGCCAGCGTTGAATCTCGAGACGAATTTGCTAGGAAAATTCAGACTGGGATTTTATGGAGAAATTATATTTCTTGTATTGTTTCGGAATTCCCATAAGACACATATTTATAGAGATTAACTTGGCTTAATTCCTAAGCTAGATATCGGGCCTAGCCCGTAATATAATCTCTACGAATTATATTTTCTTAGATATGTTCCTACGAATAATATATTTACCATATCTATTATTCTTGTATAATAATATTCCAAATATTATTATTGGGATTTCATATTTAATTAAATATAATTTAATTAAATAATAATAATAATTAATTCCAAATATAACTATTATTATATTCTTCATAAATTAAATGTTATATCCAATACAATATTTAATCAATAAACTATAATTGGTAAATTGTCATTACTTGTTGTGTGACCCATAGGCCCCCGTATATCGAGCGATTAGTCAAACTAACGGTCTTAATTGAACCCTAGACAATAAATCAGACATTCTCAATATACGAGGTACGTTGCGAGGAAATCTGCAACTACCTGTAATATTGTGGGCTATTATGATATCTTCCTTTCATTCACGAATACTCGATTAAGTCTTGAACAATATGAAGTGTCTATTCAAATAACTTAATCATATTATCTCAAATCACTAATTGATCAAGTATATCACACTTAACCACAAAGTCTAAGTTGATGTGCGTCGGCCGACGACTTAGATCCAATTATGATGAGAAGACGAGTATTCTCTCTAAATCCACATCGAGGAATGAATCTTATTCTTGGCTCAACTACCACGCACATGCATTTCGTGATGAACCCAATCCATGTCATATCTACCCGTGGAAGGGTGCAAGCGTCGGTCATGGTCAAAGTTCATCACTCAACACATGTCGTGCGTATTGACCTCAAGTCAAAGGAGTATCACATCGCTCCCACTAACCGAGACACCTGTAGACACATTATGTGGAATTACATCAAACGGTTTCTAGGATGGGTATACCAATACCTTCTAAGGTATTTGTGCATCCATCATGAGATACCCGGTATCTCGTAGTAAGTGAGATCTTACTACACTCTCTAAGAGTATGATGCAGATCGCACACCAATCTCAATTGCTTCATCAATATCCCATTCTTGATGATCCTTGATCGGGGCTATTTGAGAATTATACTTAAGTCATCTGAGTTCTCACTCACTCAATGACAGTAGTGATTCATGGGAACACAAATAAGAATATATGCAAACAATCAAACATCATATTAAAATAAGTGTAACGCCATACATTTAATATTAAACCAATAATAATATTAAACCAAATCTGAATATTATCTTAGTATTATGTCCTTTCGATGGATTGTCTCTAGGACACTAACACTAACAGTCTATTTATTAGCATTAGGGCACCGTGTCCTGGTGATCCAGGTTGATGACGTCCCATTGAGGAAACTCATAAAGGATTGTCATATTAAACCCTGCAGGTGGATTATATCCGTACGACAACAAGGTTGAGTGGTACTACTCAAGGAATAATAGATGTTAATTAATTAACGCGGTCATAATTAATAATTAATGGACGTGCAATATCTTTAACACGGGGAATTATAGATTCTAATAGAAGCCTTGATTCGGTTCGGAATAGGACGGGAGTGCAACATTAATTCTCTAGTGGAATGAATTAATGTTCACGGGCAAAATAAATGTTCTGGGCTGAACATAAGAGTATTTGGGTCCGTGAGGAGCCCAAACCCTATACCTTCTAACAGATCCCTAGTATGGCCCATGAAACCTAAGGAGTCTATATAAAGGCTTCAATTTCGTCTTTGAAACCCTAGCACTCTAAGAAAAAATGAGCAGCAGGTGAAATTCGTGAGTAGGGTTTTGAGGAGACAAAATTTGGGAGGCACTCTTCTCCATGTTCGCTAGTTCGCCGTCCACCCGGTGTTCGAACAAGGTTGGGAGACAGACTAGAAGATCTCTAGTGGAATCAACGCCTCGATCTTCAAGGGTAACGAATCTAAACTTGTCTTTTGATGCATGTTTAGGTCTTATATATAATCGTATACGTTTTGGTATCCCAACAACGATCTTGGTGACGGACCGCCTTCACCGGCGGGTTCCATCAAATGGTATCAGAGCCAGGTTTCATAAATTGTTGGCTCTGCCTGAAATGTATAGATATGTATGTCGTTTCTGTTATTTTGGCTTTAGATCGTTTCTCTATCGCAACCATTGTGTGATCTTGTAATCGTTTTTCCCACCAGATAATAAGTGTGGATAGTATAAGATTATTCATAGATCACTGTATTAGGGCTTCGTTTGATTGTATTTGTTGTGTTTTCTGATCACAAGAGTGGGTGATGTCGGATAGAGGATGTGGAAACGGATTTCAGGTTTTTAGTGTTAGAAGTTGTTGGCCCAAGACGGTGACGTTCACTGTTTTGGCCATAACTTTTGACTCGGGAGTCCGTTTTCTGCAAGTAAGCCCATTTTGGAAACCTCGTGACGTTATCTAGATTCGTCAAATTTGCTATGATCCCTTGTGGCTAGAGCTAATTCAATCGTCTTGATGAAGTTTTCTGCCAGTTTAGTTCGGGTGACGAGAATTCGAGCTGTTCGAGACCATTTCTTGCTTTGCGTGAGAGGCTGATGCGAGGAATTCATCCGCATCTTTGTTTTATCATTGTAATAGCCTTGATGGGCTGGTTTTAATAGTTTTACAAGGGGTTGCGATAGATATGCATTTATTTATGTTGGTCCCACTAGTTAGATTAATTGCGGAAGCTTAAGTTAAATGTCTTTCAAAGTCTTTTCCAAGAGAACAATAATCAACAAACAATAAGTAAAATAAAGCGATAAAGAACACAAGATGTATAGTGGTTCGGATTGAATATCCTACGTCCACTCTCCCTTATAACCAAGGGGTCTCACTATCAACCAACTCACAAACTTACTTACTGGAATTGGGAAGTACCAGTTCCTTCTTACAACCTCTTTAGATTTAACTTCAATCTAAAGATCAACCAGCCAACAACCTTGTCTAATAGATGAACAGGTTTTGGTTTCAATAACTCCTTTAGAGTAGATAAATATTATGAACAGTAAGAGTGCTTTGTATGAATATCAAAAGCTTGGATCACTTATGCGCGTGTAGAGTCTCTAGAGCTTTTTCTTGAACTGCACTCTTGTATATATAGAGGGGATTAGGGCTAGCCGTCTGGAGGGCTAATCCAATCAGATCCTCTATATAAGGAAGCCTCAATCAATCAATTCCCTAATTGATTGATTGGGTTGGTGGGATCCTTGGATTGATTATCTTCAAATACTTTCCAATCCTGATCATGTTGACTTGATTTGAATCACCAACGGTCAATAGCTTCCTCTACCTAACTCTGATTCTCTCCAGAGAAGGCAAGACCAGACACCAGGCAACCTCGGTGTCTTCTGGTCCTAATCTGGTGAACAGCCAGAATACTCAGTAGAATCAGGGGATCAAACTGAGCATCTTTTGTTCCACCAGACTCGTCTGGTCCGGACTCGTCTGGTCTGGGGAAGGTCCTCTGCCTCTGGTCTGACTCATCTGGTGAAGTCTTCTGATGGAGTCCTCTGGTGGGGTCTTCTGGTGAAGTCTTCTGGTCTGGCAGTTCCCCCTAGACTAAGTCCTAATCTAGATCATCATCTGGCTAACAGGTCCAGATGGTCCTATTACATCTTCTGGTTTGTTTTAACTCATCAAAACTAACAATTTTTATCCTAACAATTTCCCCCTTTTTGATGGAGTTAAAACACTACCAGAACTGATCAAAAAAATTATAAACTTAAGCAAGAAAACATTAAATGATAAGACCTTAGAATAGATCTTATCAGGCAAACAATTAAGACAACAAGAGGTTGTCTTTTGAACAGAGAAGATATGAATTTCATTGATAATAAGGACAAATATGATTACAAATTACATTGAAGATCAGGTCCTATTCTATGCATATCTTCTGTTGTCTTTAGGCACCAGAAACCAATCCAGAAACCTATCCTGGACGGCCTTCAACTCTGCAGAAGATGTTGGAGTGAAGTTCACCAACACCTTGGTCTTGTACAATTTCTTCAGCTCAGCCTAATCAACCTGGTCTCCTGCCATTGGAGTGTTGAGAAAATGGAACTCAGGAGCAGTGACTTCCAGGTTGAATTCAATAGTTGAATCCATCAACTGCTTGTACAAAACTGCATCATAAGCCTGCATCCAAGAATGGAAAGTCCTGTTGATGAGAGCATCATCCTCTGGTGGAGGTCTCTGGATGTAATGTTGAATGAACCAGAGAGTCTTGGCTTCTCTCCATTTTTCTATTAAAGGCACAAGAACAGTTGAGTCAAAAGACCCTTCTGTCTTGAGAGGGAGGATGTTCATGACTTCAACAGGCCCTTTCCTCTTCTGGCTTGAACCACTGGCACCAGAAGGAACACCAGCTTCTCTGTTCTTCTTATTTTGCCTCCTAACATATCTGAGCCTCTGCTCTTCATCTATGTTTTTCCTTATCCTTGCTTGCCTCTTTTCAGGCTACTCTTCCTTGAATCTCTTCTCTGCTCCTTCAACCACAGATTCAAGGAAGCTCTTCTTCACTTTCCTTATCTTCCTCTCTGCAGGTCCAGAGATGGAAATTGGATATTGCTCTGCTTCTGACTCCTCTTCTGCAGCAAGCTGCTTAGCCATGGAAAGAGATTTGAGCTCTTCCTTCTTCTTCTTCTGCAACTCAGCCTGGGCCAATGTATTCTCCAGCAGGTCCAGACGAGCTCCATGGCTGAAGAGAGTTTCATTGGTGGTCTTCGCCAGATCAGTTCTGGCCTTCTCTTCCCCCTTTTTAACTTCATCAAGGAGGGGCTCCACTACCTGCCTTATAAGATCAGGCAAGGCAGTGTTGGAGGAAGAGTGAAGATCACGCAGCTGCTTGGCCTCCTCTAGGTAAGCTTTAGACTCTGCAACAAGTCTCTCTTGCTTCTCCAACATCTCCTGGAGTGAGTCTTTCAGCTTGGCAGTTTGAATCATCTGGCTGGCCATCTCCACTTTAAGCACAGAGACAGGTCTCAACTGCTCCAGCACGTGCTCCTGTAGCTGCTTCTGGCTGTACATGATATCCAGCTTGACAAATAAGCCATTAGCCTTGAAGGAAGCTTTTACCTCTGCCAGAGAAGACTTTAACTGCTTCAGGAAGATTCTCCTCTCATGCCTGATCTGGTGCTCTATCATAGCAGGGGCCATATGTTGAATAGCTTTTGAAAAGCGCCCAATCTGCATGATTTACTCATTGAAGAAAGCTTTCATCTTCTGGAGCACGGCAGGAGACATCTCAAAATCTTCCTCATCTGAATATAGCTCTGGAGGAAAGACAAAATGAGGACCAAACTTGTAAGTGGGGCCCTCTGGAGTGAGCATTACTCCTCTCTGGATGAGCAGGGTGCGAATCAAGACTTTAGCAGCACCAGGAGTCTCCAGCTCTGCTGGGTTCTGAATATTCATCCTCTTCTTTAGCTCAATCTCCCAAGCAGTGAAGTTGGAGGGACCCATTTCCTCAAGAAACAGCATTAGGTCCTCCACATCTTCAAGTCTGGCCTTGCTCCAGACCTTGGCATCAGTAAGCTCTGCCAGGAGTGGTAAGTGCTCCAGAAGAACTGGGAAATGCTCTCTTAGCCAGAGCTGAGCACTTACACTCATACTCTGCCTAATGGGACCCATTTCTGCAGATGAGAAAGTGAAGGGTTTGGGCCCAGAGGCAGAGGAGGAAGGTGCTAAGTCAGCAGGCTCAAGTGAAGCTTCCTCATCTTCACTATCATCGCTGGTTAAACAGGTAGGAGAAGGGGGAGGACCAACGAATCCCAGAGCCATAGAAATGGTTGGGTCCTGGTCTGTATGAGTTTGGGAAGGGTTAGGATTTTGTGAAGTAGAGGTGGAAGGAATGGGTTGCTCTGCACCAGAAGATGATGGAATATCTGGTACAGAAGGTGTAGGTGGAATTTGAGATGTGGAAGTGTTTGGAGGGGGGATTTCTGCACCAGAAGAGGTTGAGGGTACCTCTGGTACAGAAGGTGGGGGAGAGGGGTTTGTGGGAAGATGTGTTTGGGAATTTGGGGGAGAAGGTGTTTGGGTAGGAATGGTAGAGGGAGTATATACAGGGGTATCTGGAAGGGTCTGCTCTGGTGGAACAATAGGGTTTCCAGAGGCAGATGGGGTTTGGGGAATATTATCTGGGGAAGAGGTAGTGGGGGAGACAAGATTAACGGGGGAAAAAGATGGAAGGGAAGGGTTTACCTCTGCTGGGTCAACACCAGCAGGTATAGCAGACTCTGGAGCATCCTCCATCATCTGGGAAGCATCCTCAATTGCCTTCTCCAAGGCCTCTCCAAGATCAGATCCAGAGTCTGAATCTTGAAGAAGGGCTCTCTTGGCCTTGGATTTCCTCACAAGAGGCACATCCTCGTCTTCATCTTCCTCCTCTGATGGCTCATCCACCAGAAGGGTTTTCTTGGCCTTCCTGCTAGTCTTTGACTTCTTAGCAGAGCCTCTCCTGGCCTCCTCTGGCCGCTTCCTCTTGGCTGCTCCAGCCTTCTTAACAGCTTTATCATCATCACCCTTCTTCTTAAGCACATCAAGAAGGGGAATCTGGTCCTCCTCTGAGGAACCAGAAAAGGCAACGGTTGAAGAACCAGTTGCTTCAGAAGCTTTCTTATGGGTCTTCTGCTTCTGCTGCTTTCTCTTCCCCTTTGGAGGTGAGGGAATAGATTGAATAGGAGGGGCAGGGATAGCCTGCTCTCCATCAGAGTCGGCATGGCCATGAAGAGGGCCATCCTTTGAGAAGACGATCTTGGATTTGTGATAACTGTGGCACCAAGATGATTTCCACTTCTTCTCTGGAAGGAGAGAATCCAGAATAAGAGTTAACTTAGTCCCCAAAGAGACATTTGCAGTGAAATAGAACTGCAACTCCCCTGGCTTGGAAGGACAAGGCTCCTTCTTCACCTTCAGTCTGTTCTTCCTCAACACATCCCAGAAGAACTCCGCCCAATTGCATTGAACGCCGTCATACAATGCCCTCATCACACACATCCGGCCATTGAAAATGGCATCTGTGTTGTGATTCTCACACATAAGCACCTTTACCACAATATCGAACAACACCTTGTACTTCTGCCTTAAATGCTTGTCCAAAAAGCCCTTTGTGATATTCTGGCAGGAAGAACGAGCAAAAATCTTGAAGGATCCAACGATATCATCTTCCTTGTACGTCAAAGGATCCACTCCCTCTGCAGAAATGTTCTCAAAAAGAGCGCAGAAGTCGTGCTTAGAAAACACCAAATCATCTTCATCAATCTTGGACGAAATGTAATCCTCATGAATCTTCATACGAACCAACAGCTGGGCCGCATATCCGTCAAGAGTACGAAAATCCTTGGGAACTGTGGAGATCAGCTTCTCCACCCCTACATTCTGGAACATTTCCAGAATCGACAGCACAACTGGGTTCTTGGTGGTATAAAAGTCTACCACCATCTCCGTCTTTAGCTTTTTCATCATCAGGACATGGTCAAAATTGCACGGAGGGGCCATTACTGTGAAAGAGAGAGAGAGAGAAAGAAATACTTTGCAGAGGTTAGGGTTTGAAAATATGGAAATGTGAAAGGACAGATTGAAAGGGAATTTGATTTAAATAGAGTAATACGCGTGGCTTGATTATTAAATGAAGTGTGAACGCGTGTAATTTCAAAATTTAATCGAGGAAACAAAATCAATTTAGCATTGATTGACATTTTGCACAGTGATTAAATCTGATGGCCACGATGAAAGGCAAGACACAGATTTAATCTGGTGCGTTGGCATAATCATTGGGACTGGGCATAAAGGGGTTTTGTGGCAGTCAAGAGAAAAAGCGAAATGATTGCCTAGACACTATACCCTAGTCTTAAATACACTCCAAAGTTGAAACGTTTTGAGTGTACTTACTAATTTGAAAGATGTATCCCAATGATCAGAGGCCAGAGAAGTAAAGACATACATGTCACCTGATATTGTAACCAGATGATACCACAGCCAGTCTGGTGCTACATCTCCTCTGATGGAACTCATCTGGTTCTGGTCAGAGAAGACTTTGGATATTGTGGAATCTGGCTCAGCACTTCATCTGAGACAAGTGTTACCTGGTGTATACCTCATCTGGAGATATACCTTCTCTGATATGTCTAATCTGCAGGTATGTTAGTTTAAGAAAATAAATGTATGAAGTAAAGTAATAAAACAAAGGATACTTCTCTGTCGTTCCCCCTAAAACAAATCTGTCTCTGGATCCAACAAACCTAACTCAAAAGCTAACTCTCTGAATCTGGTCTCAGCCAAAGGCTTGGTTAAGATATCTACTCTCTGCTTCTCTGTTGCAATCTTTTCCATCCTTATATCTCCCTTCTCAACATGATCTCTGATAAAATGATGTCTTATATCAACATGTTTGCACCTTGTATGAAGAACTGGATTCTGGGTGATTGCAATTGCACTATTACTATCACAGAATATAGGAATATCCTTAGCTCTAATCTGGTAATCTCTAAGTTGTTGACTAATCCAGAGTAGTTGTGAACAACAGCTCCCTGCAGCCATGTATTCTGCTTCTGTTGTTGATGTAGCAACTGAAGTCTGCTTCTTAGAAAACCAGGATACCAATTTATTCCCTAAAAATTGGCATGTACCACTTGTAGATTTCCTATCTATTCTGCATCCACCATAGTCTGAATCTGAATAACCACTCAATTCTAAATTGTCATCTGCAGGATACCACAATCCTAAATTCACTGTTCCCTTAAGATATTTCAATATCTTCCTAGCTGCTTCCAAGTGACTCTTCTTGGGATTAGCTTGAAATCTGGCACAAACACCTACGGCAAAAGTAATATCTGGTCTGCTTGCAGTCAGGTACAGAAGAGAACCAATAAGTGCTCTGTACTGAGTCTGGTCCACACTCTCTCCAGAATCATCTGGATCCATGTTGAAATTTGTCATCATAGGGATCTTGGCTGCTTTGCTAGATCCTATTCCAAATTTCTCTAACATGTTTCTGGTGTACTTTGCTTGATTAATAAAAATTCCCTTCTCTGATTGCTTAACCTGCAAATCTAAAAAGTAATTCATTTCTCCCATCATGGACATCTCAAACTGTCCCTGCATGAGTTCACCAAACTTCTCACACAGCTTCTTGTTAGGGGATCCAAATATGATGTCATCAACATATATTTGGACCAGAAGAATGTCCTTTCCTTCTTCTTTCCTAAACAAGGTTCTATCAATCTTACCCTTAGTAAAACCATTGTCCAGAAGAAATTGAGATAGAGTGTCATACCATGCTCTGGGTGCCTGCTTCAGCCCATAAAGAGCTTTCTTAAGCTTAAACACCTTGTCACCTTGTTCAAAACCAGGGGGTTGTTCCACATACACTTCCTCAATGAGAATCCCATTAAGAAAGGCAGATTTCACATCCATCTGGTATACTTTGAACTTCATGTGAGCAGCATATGCTAAGAACAATCTGATGGCTTCTAGGCTGGCAACAGGAGCAAACGTCTCATCATAGTCTATTCCTTCAGACTGAGAATAGCCCTGGGCCACTAGCCTTGCCTTGTTCCCAGTAATGACATCATTCTCATCTTTCTTATTCTTGAAAACCCACTTAGTGCCTATCACCTTTTGATGTCTTGGTCTGTCTACCAGCTCCCAAACATCCTTTCTGGTGAATTGATTCAATTCCTCCTGCATTGCAACAATCCAATTTGAATCTTTCAGTGCTTCCTTGATGTTCTTGGGCTCAATCAAGGACACATAGCAACTGAATAAGGCAGCTAAGTTAAGAGTTCTCCTAGTCTGGACACCCTTAGTTGGATCTCCTAAGATCAGGTCATTGTGGTGATCAACCAGGGTCCTCCTTCCCGTGGTCTTGCCTGGTTGATCATCTTCTGCAGTACCTTGGTGATTATCACCACCTGCAGAAGAGCTTCCCTCTACAGGAGTTCCAACCTCTTCTGGTTCTGCTCCTTGTTAAGGCTGCTGCTTTAGAGAACCAGGAGATGGGTCATCATCTGAATCTGAATCAAGAACAGGTGGATTGACTTTGATAACTCTGGGTGTAGTCTGATTCTGGGTCTCATCTGAAGACTGAGAGTCCACCTTGCACTCAAAAACAGATTCATCAAAAATAACATGAGGTGTTTCCTCCACACAAAGTGAATTCTTATTAAAAACTCTAAAAGCCTTACTGGTGCTGGAATATCCTAAAAATATTCCATCAGCCACTTTGGCATCAAAGGTTCTTAATTTAGATTTCCCATTGTCATGGATGAAACACTTACATCCAAAAAAATGAAAATATGAAACAGATGGGGTTTTACCTTTCCCTACCTCATATGGAGTCTTATTATGTCTCTGGGCAATCAGGCATCTGTTCTGAGTGTAGCAAGCTGTATTAATAGCCTCTGCCCAAAATCTCTGTGGAGTGCTGTATTCTGCCAAAAGTGTTCTTGCAGCTTCTTTGAGGGTCCTATTCCTCCTTTCTGCTACTCCATTTTGTTGGGGTTTTCTGGCAGCAGATGTCTCATGAAAAATCCCATGGTCCTTGCAGTAATCTGCAATGTGTGAATTAAAAAACTCTGTTCCTTTGTCACTTCTGATTCTGACTATGCTCTGGTTCTGCTCATTCTGAATCTGCTTGAAGAACTCTGGCAGCTTAGTCATAGTTTCATTTTTCTTAAACAAGAACACTACCCAAGTGTATCTTGAAAAGTCATCTACTATCACTAAGGTGTACTTCCTTCCACTGAAACTAAGAGGAGAAACAGGTCCAAACAGGTCCATGTGAAGTAGTTGAAGTACTCTGGTTGTGGTTGTGCTCTGGACATCCTTAAAGGAAGTCTTGGGTTGTTTACCCTTCTGGCATGAACCACAGACCTGATTCTTCTTAAACACTTCATTAGGAAGACCTCGAATAAGACCTTTTCTGGCAATCTTATTCAGTGTTTTGAAGTTAAGATGACACAATCTCTTGTGCCAAATCCAGCTATTCTCTGCAGATCCTTTTGCAACTAGGCAAGCATTTCTGGGGCAACTGTTAAAATTTGCAAGATAAATGTTACCCTTCCTCAAGCCTATTAACAAAATATCATTATAATCAGAAGAGAAAACAGTGCATGAATCACTAGAAAACTTCACTGAGTATCCCTTGTCACAGAATTGGGATACTGAAAGCAGATTATGCTAAAGTCCTTCAACATAGTAGACTTCATCTACAGAAACTCCATTAAAGGTCAACTTTTCAACTCCTCTGGTGACTCCATAGTTGTTGTCACCAAACATCACTCTTGGTCCATTCAATGGCTTGAAATCTTGGAGATTATCCTTCTGGAAGGTCATGTGCTTGGAACATCCACTATCAATGTACCAGACATGGTTGCTTGAAAATCCTTTCTCCAATGGACTCTTATCTACCTGCAGAGAAATCAATTAGGTCCCCTACTAGTGCTGGGTCCTGATTGGTTAGTTGCAGGTTTTGTAGGAATCCATAGATTAAGATCATCCCTTGATGGATGAGGAGATCTTATCTTCCTTCCAAATCTATCTACCAGCACATGTCCTCTTACAATGACATATTGAGCTACTGGTCTGATAAGGACACCTTTCCTATAAACAGGTCTGGTGTACCTTTTCTCAAATCTGGCCTTTGGAATGGCCTGCCTCAAAGACATGGTCTTAAAGGTCTGGTTGTAAGGGTACATCCTAGAAGAACCATCTCTGGTGTCATAACTACCCAGATCAGTTGGTTTTCTATAGATGGGTCTGGAAGACCTCCTCTGGTTCTGATAATTAGACTGTCTCTGGTGGTTATAGTTCCTTTGAGTATACCTATTCTGGAATTGATTCCTCTGAGAAAATTGTCTCTGGGGTACCTGGTGCTGTTGAACATTGTTCCTTCTCTGGTAGTTATTACTCTGATTGGTATTCCCCTTTTTTTAGTGTTTCCCTTGAGGTCCCCTAATCTGGTTAGGTTCCCTTCGAGGATTACTCTGGGGGTCCTCCAACTTGAGTAAGTTCTACTCCTTGGGACTCATTGTTCACAGGACCATTAATCTTTAATGGTTCCCCTTGTTGACTTTTATTCTCTAGAATCTTCTCTTCCAGAACAGTCAACTCTTCTGGACCATATGTTATGTGATTAACAGAGTGATTCCTTTTCCAATCAGGATTGTGAACCACCTTGTAACCATTACCAGTCAAGTCTTTATCATCCCAGATTTCTACCAATTTACCAGCTCTTACAGACTTGTCTTTATTATAAAAGTATTTATGAGTTTTAGAGGAAATTCCAGAATATCCTAAACCACTCTTATCACAGATGCGCTGAGAAGACTCTGATATGATAGACACAACAGATGGTATCTTAGGAGCTTCTCTGGGCATAGGTATCTCCTCTATGTTGTGAGCAACTTGTTTTCCCTTGATAAGAGTCTGGTATTTGGCTCTGAGTTCAGTGATCTCATCTTCTTGAGAGTTCTTTTCTTTCATGAGTTGATCTACCAGAGTATCTCTTTCTGTGATCTTATCCTGAAGTTCAGAGACTTCTTTGGAATGATCTTTCATGAGTTCTCTGGTGGATTTATGCTCATGAGAGAGAGATTGAACTTCAGCTCTGAGCCTACCATTCTCTTTCTCAAGTTTTTGACAAAGTTGGACACAATTTTGGAGATCTGATAGCATTTGTTGCATATCAGACTCTCTGGAGTTACCAAATGAATTAGAGGATTCAGTACATTTGGAATTTGATAAAACTAGAGTAGTTTCATTTACCTCAGTGATGTCTGCCATAAGACACACATCATCATCTGATCCAAAGTCAGAAGAAGAAGAAGTGGAACTAGTATCCTTCTCCTCTGCTTCTGCCAGCAATGCTCTCTTATCTGCATTTCTCCTATCTCTCTTGATTCTTTTCTCTTCTCTTTCCCTAGGAGTGAGTTGAGGACAATCATAACTATAGTGACCAGTCTTGTTGCATGTGTAGCAGACATTGTCTCCTCTGGGACTAGGACTTGGCTGTCTCCTTCTCTGGTTGTAGTCTGATCTGGCAGGACTACTCTCTCTCCTCTGGTAGTCAGGTCTGCCAGAGCTACCATCCCTCCTCTGATAATCTGATCTCACAGAGTTGCCAGGGTTGTCATCTCTCCTCCTCTCTGGAGTTCTGAATCTGGTCTCCCTTGAGTCTCCAGATGTCTTCTCCTTCTCTGCAGGCTTGAAGGAACTCTTTCTGTCTCTGGAAGATTCCTTCCAATGCCTTTTGTACCTGCCATATTTTGAACTCATTTTATCTAATTTACGGGTTAGAAGTGCTACCTGCTCCTTGAGGCTCAAGTCATCTGCAGTAGACTCCATTGGCTTGACATCAGGCTTGATGGTTGAAGAGAATGCAACACCTTTCTGGCCAGAAGAGGAAACCTCTTCTGTTTGATCCTCCTCTTGAAGATCATACTCATAGGCTTTGAGATCAGACAATAGGAGATAATGATCCAGAGTATTGAGATTCTTGTTGTCCTTGATCACAGTGACTTTAATTCTCCACCTGCTTGTTAGTGAACGCAAGATTTTACTATTAATTTCTTTTTCAGAATAGGTCTTACCTAAGGCACTCGCCTTGTTCAGGAGGTTTGTGAGACGCATGTCCAGCTGGTCAATGGTCTCGTCTGGTTTCATCTTGAAGGTATCAAACGAGTGTTGAACAGCTTGGAGTTTGTTATCTTTGATCTTCTCTGTTCCCTCACAGAGTAACGCCAGTTTGTCCCACATCTCCTTGGCAGTGGCACACGTTCTGACCTTTTCAATCACCTCTTTGGTAAGTGTGTTGATGATCTCCGTTCTTGCCACCTGGTCCAAGTTGTAGAGCTTTCTTTCATCATTGTCAAGCTCATCTTTCTTTTTGAGGATTCGTTGCCTGGGGACTCTATCCTCTGCAGCTTTTTGGGCAGCTTCACTAGTTTCTTCCCTGGACTCAGACCTGCCACTATCAATAGGAGTCCAGTAAAATTGAATGGGGCCACTTTCAACCACATCTAACATGCGGTGGTGAATAGCTCCAAGATGATTGCTCATCATGAAACTCCAGTGGCTGTAATCCTCAAAAGAGAATTCTGGGAGCTTACGGCTCTTGTAAGAAGATTTTGCAGACATTTTGATAAGAAATTTAGGGAAATAACAAGAACTTGAACAAAAGCACTAAAGAGCAATGGATCTGCCCGGTGACCACCAAAAGCTTTACAAAGCAGTGGTCGTTGGACACACTGCTCTGATACCACTTGTTGGTCCCACTAGTTAGATTAATTGCGGAAGCTTAAGTTAAATGTCTTTCAAAGTCTTTTCCAAGAGAACAATAATCAACAAACAATAAGTAAAATAAAGCGATAAATCACACAAGATGTATAGTGGTTCGGATTGAATATCCTACGTCCACTCTCCCTTATAACCAAGGGGTCTCACTATCAACCAACTCACAAACTTACTTACTGGAATTGGGAAGTACCAGTTCCTTCTTACAACCTATTTAGATTTAACTTCAATCTAAAGATCAACCAGCCAACAACCTTGTCTAATAGATGAACAGGTTGTGGTTTCAATAACTCCTTTAGAGTAGATAAATATTATGAACAATAAGAGTGCTTGGTATGAATATCAAAAGCTTGGATCACTTATGCGCGTGTAGAGTCTCTAGAGCTTTTTCTTGAACTGCACTCTTGTATATATAGAGGGGATTAGGGCTAGCCGTTTGGAGGGCTAATCCAATCAGATCCTCTATATAAGGAAGCCTCAATCAATCAATTCCCTAATTGATTGATTGGGTTGGTGGGATCCTTGGATTGATTATCTTCAAATACTTTCCAATCCTGATCATGTTGACTTGATTTGAATCACCAATGGTCAATAGCTTCCTCTGCCTAACTCCGATTCTCTCCAGAGAAGGCAAGACCAGACACCAGGCAACCTCGGTGTCTTCTGGTCCTAATCTGGTGAACAGCCAGAATACTCAGTAGAATCAGGGGATCAAACTGAGCATCTTTTGTTCCACCAGACTCGTCTGGTCCGGACTCGTCTGGTCTGGGGAAGGTCCTCTGCCTCTGGTCTGACTCATCTGGTGAAGTCTTCTGATGGAGTCCTCTGGTGGGGTCTTCTGGTGAGTCTTCTGGTCTGGCAGTTCCCCCTAGACTAAGTCCTAATCTAGATCATCATCTGGCTAACAGGTCCAGATGGTCCTATTACATCTTCTGATTTGTTTTAACTCATCAAAACTAACAATTTTTATCCTAACAATTTATGCTTTTATTTATCGTTTTGTGGCAAGTTTGTATTTTATAATTTGTTTTTATTATAATCTGCTATGCCTGTGAATAATCTTCATAATTAAATTACTAAGTGAGTTGAATTTAATTAATTCATTGGCCTCCACAATTGATCTTTAAGTAAGGTGATTGTTGCTCGTGGGACCTTGGGAGTCCCCCCCCCCCCCTAACAGATGCAACATTCACAAGCTTACTAGTTAAGACTTCTAATCAAAATGTTTTAATCTTTAGATGAAGTGTTTGATCATCCCCAATGGATTTATCATTCATGAGTTCATCAGTTAAGATTATTTCAAGATAACTGTAGTGAATTATTTACTAGCGACGTGTTCTTTGTATGAGCTCTTCAATTGTGAATAATAGTTCCTATAGTTAAATTATGGTCATCACTTAGATGTGAATTTTAATATAACCCCCAACGGGGTCCCTATTCTAATTCACATGGCCAGTTAAGGTTCGACTATTAATTTTATTCGTTATAAGGATAAGTTGACGTGGTATTGAAATTAAAGACTGGGTGTCTGGTTGATGAACACATGCATAAATGACCATCCTAACGTGGCTTGCATGTGTGTTTGTTGGGCTGTTGGAGGTTGTATTAAATATTGGTTTTGAAGGTTTCCAATATTTTATGCTTCAATTTATGTGATTTTAATGCTTGCTTGCATTTAATTTATTTCATATTTAATAAGATGACGTTCAACCCGCTTATGATTATTTTAAAAGAAAATAAGCTTATTGGTCCGAATTATTTGGATTGGAAGAGAAATCTGGACATTGTCCTAGTTGCAGATGAGTACAAGTTTGTGTTCAATACTCCTGCTCCTGCCGATCTGGCACCCGATTCCACTGAAGAGCAAAATGAGGCTCATAAGAAGTGGCACAAGGCTGATGAGATGGCTCGTTGTTACATTTTGGCCTCTATGTCATGTTTTACAACAGCAGCATCAAAACATGTCTACTGCCGCACATATGATGTTGAGCCTAAAAGAGCTTTTTGGTGAGAAAGATAGGGCGCCCGTTTTGAGGCTATGAGGAAAATTATGACTACCTCTATGCCAGAGGGAGCATCGATGAGGGACCACTGTCTCAAGATGATGGAATATTTGAATGAGATAGAGGTACTCGGGGGAGAAATCGATGGTGATGCCAAGGTCGATATGATCCTCAACTCACTCCCAAAATCCTTTGAAAACTTCCGTTTGAACATAATCATGAGTAAGAAGGGCTATACTGTAGCCGAGCTTCTTGCAGAATTGGTTGCGGTGGAAGGTCTCATGGGTAAGGGACCACAAGCTCATGTTTCTGTTTAGGCTGGATCTTCTTCGTCTAAGGGCGGGAAGAAGAAAAGGCTTTCTCAGAAAAAGGCTGGGTAGGAGTAGTGGTGGAAGCAGTGGGAGCAAGGTTTTGGCGCCTTCTGGTGGCGTGAAAAAGCCGAAAGGCAAATACTTCAAGTGCAATAAGACAGAACATTGGAAGCCTGATTGTCCTCTCCTAAAAAAGGATAACTCTGGTACGTCTCTTGCTCTAGTTGTTGAAACATGATTTGCGGCTTGTTCTGCCCTTTCTTGGGTAGTATATACATGAGCCACTGATAATGTTTGTTATACCTTGCAGGGGTTTCTGCAAACAAGGCAACTGAGTGAGGGCGAGATTACTATCAGTTTGGGCAATGCTACGATAGTAGCAGTGGTCGCAGTGGGAGATGTGAACTTGTGTTTTTCTAATCCAGTTTTAGTATTAAAGAACGTTTTGTACGTGCCGAGTTTTCGGAAGAATTTAATTTCTATTTTGAAGTTATTTTTGGATGGATGCTCAATTATTTTTAATGACAAAGTTGTTATTATGAGAAATGACTTTTTAATCTGTTCTGGCACGTTAGAAAATAATCTTTACACTATTACTTGTGCATATCGTACTATGACTGAAACTCATTCATCATCATCAAATAAGAGAAAAGAACCTTCGAAGATGAATCAAACATATCTTTGGCACCTAAGATTGGGTCATGTCAATCTAAGAAGAATGCAAAGACTGGTAAGTAGTGGTTCTTTGGAGTCTCTCCAAGTGGAACCATTCTCAGTCTGCGAATCTTGTTTGAGAGACAAGATGACTTCATTGCCTTTTAAGGCCAAGGGGAATAGGGCCAATGATGTTGGGTTTTAGAGGAACGAACACCATGTTCGGCACAGCGGAATAATACGATTCACCAACAACTGCATATGGTTGTATAACATAAAACATAAAGGATAAATAATACGTATATAAATCCTTACAACGATTTGTATGCAGAATCCTCAACTATGGTATCCACGTAATAACTTTCTACCAACCCGCACCGATATGCCAGCGTTGAATCTTGAGATGAATTTGCTAGGAAAATTCCGACTGGAGATTTTATGGAGAAATTATATTTCTTGTGTGTTTTCGGAATTCCCATAAGACACATATTTATAGGGATTAACTTGGCTTAATTCTTAAGCAAGATATCGGGCCTAGCCCGTAATATAATCTCTACGGATTATATTTCCCTAGATATGTTCCTACGAATAATATCTTACGAATAATATCTTTACCATATCTATTATTCTTGTATTCCAAATATTATTATTGGGATTTCATATTTAATTAAATATAATCTAATTTAATTAAATAATAATAATAATTAATTCCAAATATAATTATTATTATATTCTCCATAAATTAAATATTATATCCAACATAATATTTAATCAACCAACTATAATTGGTAAATTGTCATTACTTGTTGTGTGACCCATAGGCCCTCGTATATCGAGCGATTAGTCAAACTAACGGTCTTAATTGAACCCTAGACAATAAATAAGACATTCTCAATATACGAGGTACGTTGCGAGGAAATCTGCAACTACCTGTAATATTGTGGGCTATTGTGATATCATTGTCATTACTTGTTGTGCGACCCATAGGCCCTCGTATATCGAGCGGTTAGTCAAACTAATGGTCTTAATTGAACCCTAGACAATAATTCAGACATTATCCATATACGAGGTACGTTGCGAGGAAATCTGCAACTACCTGTAATATTGTTGGCAATTGTGATATCTTTCTTTCATTCACGAATACTCGATTAAGTCTTGAACATGATGAAGTGTCTATTCAAATAACTTAATCATATTATCTCCAATCACTAATTGATCAAGTATATCACACATAGCCACAAAGTCTAAGTTGATGTGCATTGGCCGACGACTTAAATCCAATTATGATGAGAAGACGAGTATTCTCTCTAAATCCACATTGAGGAATGAATCATATTCTTGGCTCAACTACCACGCACATGCATTTCGTGATGAACCCAATCCATGCCATATCTACCCGTGGAAGGGTGCAAGCGTCGGTCATGGTCAAAGTTCACCACTCCACACATGTCGTGCGTATTGACCTCAAGTCAGAGGAGTATCACATCGCTCCCACTAACCGAGACACCCGTAGACACATTATGTGGAATTACATCAAACGGTTTCTCGGATGGGTATACCAATACCCTCTAAGGTATCTGTGCATCCATCATGAGATACTCGGTATCTCGTAGTAAGTGAGATCTTACTACACTCTCTAAGAGTATGATGCAGATCACACATCAAACTCAATTGCATCATCAATATCCCATTCTTGATGATCCTTGATAAGGGCTATTTAAGAATCATACTTAAGTCATCTGAGTTCTCACTCACTCAATGACAGTAGTGATTCATGGGAACTCAAATAAGAATATATGCAAACAATCAAACATCATATTCAGATAAGTGTAACGCCATACATTTAATATTAAACCAACAATAATATTAAAGTAAATCTTAATATTATCTTAGCATTATGTCCTTTCGATGGATTGTCTCTAGGACACTTACACTAACAAATGATGTGTTGGAATTGATTTACTCTGATTTGTGTGGCCCTATGTCTGTTCAAGCTAGAGGTGGTTTTGAGTATTTCATCACTTTCATTGATGATTACTCAAGATATGGGTACATCTATCTGATGCGCCACAAGTCTGAATGCTTTGCCAAGTTTAAAGAATTTAAGGCAAAAGTGGAGAACCGTCATGGTATGAGTATCAAGTAACTACGATCTGATCGTGTTGGTGAATGCCTTAGCAATGAATTTAGGCAATACTTATTAGGGAATGGGATTACATCCCAGCTCACTGCGCCTGGTACTCCCCAACAAATTGGCGTGGCTGAGAGAAGGAATATGACTCTATTGAAAATGGTGAGATCGATGATGAGTTATGCTTCTTTACCTACCCCATTTTGGGGATATTCCTTGGAAACAGTGGCATACCTTCTAAATTACGTGTCTTCTAAAGCGGTTGTAAAAATACTGATTGAACTGTGGTCTGGGCGAAAGCCTAGTCTCAACCACATTCGGATTTGGGGTTGTTGGCCCCGGTACCAGACTGATGAATACCTGTATGGGGGGGGGGGGGGAATACACGTATACCAATTTTTCAACTTAAACCTTATTGAGTCCCCTTTACTCAGAGTGATAATGAACTAAGAGCTGATAATATACCTACTGACTACACTTAGTGCGGGTCAGTTGGCTAACTATCAATTCAAGTTCAGTGCGAAAATGCGTGAGCCCTGATAGTTTAAAGTCTTGGTTAGTTTGCTTTCTGAAAAACTTGATTACTCAATTCTGAAATAGTGAATAGTAGGGCAGTGCTCTCTTTGATGATCAGGCTGATTGATTCAGTTTGATAAAAACCAAATGCTATGAATGAACAAATAATATGACAAGTAAGCACAATATCAAAGCAGTAAGAACACAGGGAGTTTAACGTGGTTCGGAGACTCAAGCTCCTATGTCCACGGCCTGATTTAACAGAAAATCCACTCAAGGGATTCTTGTTTTTAACGTGCCAAGGTGCACCAAGATCAGCTAACCTCACTGGCCTATACAACTCCTTACTAACTCACTAACTTAACTTACTACCAACAAACCTAACTTAGGGTTTTGGTTTCAGTTTTGATTCCAACTAGGTTGTGATCCTTACAAGACAAAGCTTTGCTAAGGAATGGATAATCACTCTAAGCTTAAGATAATGATAGTACGCTCTTTGGAATACATAATAACTCTCAGTAACTAAGAAACACTTGGGAAATTCAACTAGTTTCGAGTGCTTCTTCTAAAGACTGAATGCTTTGAATGCTTGAGAGTTTGAGTAATTTCTGGCTTGGAAATTTCCCGTAACCTTGAATAGGTTCAAGGTCTTCTGTATTTATAGGTGATTTGAAAACTATCCGTTGGAGGAGATAACCTTCTAGTCATCTATGTAGAGTGCTTCAAATGGACATATTTCCCATGCAACAGCCGTCCTTGCATGGATTTGGTATTTGCATTTAATGCACCATTTAATGCTTGCCCGTTGAAAATGCAGTCTGAAGTTAGTCTTCATGTTAGGGTCCGTACGTGTGTATCCTCCCCGGATTGGTCCACGTCATCAGGTTGGTGAGAATGTCATAACTTATTCCTAGGCTTCAGGCTTGTCTCATTAAGTTCTTTTTGTCTCGAGCACAACGGTCTTATCCTGATGCTGACATTCCCTTTGCATTGCTTGGCTCTACTCCAAGTCTTTCCCATAAACTCAGTGTCATCCTGTTCCCTCCAGGACTGAGTTAGTAATGACCTCAGGGTCATACTCTTCATCACTGACTCAGCCAGCTTAGAGGACTGCCATAAGTTTAGGATGGTGCTCTTCGTCTTCAGGCTCTTAGTCTGGATTGTCATCAGTGAGTTCTCCTCTCACTGAGTACCTGTGAAGTGTAAAATAACTAAGTACAAGAACCTAACCAAGCCTAGCCTGACTAAGACAGACTATGACAAATCATCTTTTCAGGGGTTTTGGGATCTAAATCAAAACTGACAATGTCCCAACAATTTCCCCCTTTTTGATGATGCCAAAACACTGAAAAGATCCTCAAAACACTTAGAGGAAATATAGAATCCTATCTATAAGATAAGTCAGTGTTAGAGCAATTCTTGATAAAGTACAGAATTTAAATGACAGCAAAAAAGACAATGAGTTTTTGTCTGTGGGCAAAGTAATAAATTTCATTGAATGATATGGAAATGGTTACAATGAATCTAATCTATTACAAGAAAGGATGTGAATCACTAGACTAATCTCATTTCAGGTTCGAGTCCATAATCAGCGTAAACTCTTGCCTTCAATTCATCAACTCTATTAACCTGATTCACATAACCTTCAGCCTTAGCAATCTTCAAAACTTCAGTCATGATTGCCATTGTATCGTGCTTTCCAGTTCCAGGAACAAGAGAGGGTGGTTTGTTGGGATATGTTGTAGTTTTGATGATTTTCCAAAAACACATGTAATAGGTTTGAAAGCAGTCAGGATTATATCTTTAGTTTCAGGTCAGGCTAGGTTAGCTCTCAGTCGAATAGGCTGTCAGTTGAGAAGAACTCAGTTGAGGGAACACTCAGTTAAGGGGGAACTCAGCAACACAGCCTGAGGATATCAAGATGACACAAAGAAGAACTAACTGAAGCCATGCTAGTAACCTGAACCAGAAGAGAAGCCTGAAGGATGTCCCACTGAGTGTAAACCTGGCTGATCTAAGCTAAGTCAGGCGGACCACTCAGTGAAGAGCATGATCAAGAGGATCAGTGCTACACCAAGTAGGCCCTGAAGAAGTCAGGCTACTGTGGTCAGGCAAGTTTGTCATTCAGCCTTATGACAAACTTCTTGGAGAGATCTTCAAGAGTCCCTGAAGGACAACATCACTGAATACAAGTATGTCTACTGAAGATCATCAGTCAGTGGAGGATAATGCTATCTAAAGTCAGTGCGCCCTGATCAAGCACACTGAGTCAAAGATCCATTGGACTCAGTCCATGTGGACCAATCACGTCAAGACAACGTATCTGACACTGACAAGGCCGAGTTCCAAGAAAAGTAGGTAAAACCTATTAATTGTATGGATTCAAATGTAATTTTCTCCAACGGTTACATTTGAATCCACACTATAAATACAAGCTCATAGCTGCGGTTTGAAGAGTGTGTGGGGAGAAAAATCAACACCTATGAGCTGTGAAGTTGTGAGAATTTAGTGCATTTCATGGGAGGTATAAGGAGGCACGTCTCACATCTAGAACACTGACCATTAGGGTCTTCACATATATAAATGAGTGTTCAGCTTGTAACTCTTAGCTTAGAGAGGTTTTCCCAATCTTATCTTTAGGCTAACACATTGTAAGGGAAAACCTCACCTAGTTGGAGAAATCCCAACTGAAACCAAAACCCTACTTGTCAGGTTTGTTGGTAGTAAGTTGCTGTTGAGTTAGGAAGGAAGAAAGCAAGATCTGGAGATGTAGATCTGGGTGCACCTTGGCACGATAAAAAAAAGAATCCCAGTTAGTGGATTTCCTGTTAAATCAGGCCTTGGATGTAAGAGCTTGAGTCTCTGAACCACGTTAAACTGAGCGTTTTATTGTTTTAAGTATTTACTAAAGTATTGTGAAAATCTGCTCACTAAGAGCATTGTTAAAGAAAACTTTGGTTAAGTATTTAGGTCAGGGAGAATCCTTCTCACTGGCCAGTTCAGGCAACGCACTCAAGAGTTCAGCATCAGTGTAACCTCTCGAGTCACTGCCTTAATAAGAGACTGAGCTCGCAAGTCAGGTGCACTGACTTGAGTGCTCTGACTCTTAGCAATGCAGTGACTTGCGTATTATTCACTCTTGTTGAACTCCCTGAGGAAAAGGTTTTTTAAAAAAAAATTGCTCCTGAATTCCCATTTGTCCTGAAAAAGTCATTAAAAACGGGACCATCAATTGGTATCAGAGCAGGTTGTTCACATGACCACTAATTCAGTTTTGTTAAGAAAAATGGTCAACCGAACAGATCTTAAATATTTTAAACTATGGGAACTCCTGCATATTTCAAACTATTACTTGTGTTCTGACATTCAACTGGTAATAGAAAATCATTTGGTTAGAAGTTTTGGAATCATCAAAAAGGGGAAAATTGTTGGGATATGTTGTAGTTTTGATGATTTTCCAAAACAACATGTAATAGGTTTGAAAGCAGTCAGGATTGTATCTTTAGTTTCAGGTCAGACTAGATTAGCTCTCAGTTGAATAGGCTGTCAGTTGAGAAGAACTCAGTTGAGGGAACACTCAGTTGAGGGGGAACTCAACAACACAGCCTGAGGATATCAAGATGACACCAAGAAGAACTAACTGAAGCCATGCTAGTAACCTGAACCAGAAGAGAAGCCTGAAGGATGTCCCACTGAGTGTAAACCTGGCTGATCTAAGCTAATTCAGGCGGACCACTCAGTAAAGAGCATGATCAAGAGGATCAGTGCTGCACCAAGTAGGCCCTGAAGAAGCCAGGCTACTGTGGTCAGGGAAGTTTGTCATTTAGCCTTATGACAAACTTCTTGGAGAGATCTTCAAGAGTCCCTGAAGGACATCACTAAAGACAAGTATGTCTACTGAAGATCATCAGTCAGTGGAGGATAATGCTATCTGAAGTCAGTGTGCCCTGATCAAGCACACTCAGTCAAAGATCTGTTGGCCTCAGTCCACGTGGACCAATCACGTCAAGACAGCGTATCTGACACTGACAAGGCCGAGTTCCAAGAAAAGTATGTGAAACTATTAATTGTATGGATTCAAATGTAATTTCCTCCAACGGTTACATTTGAATCCACACTATAAATTCAAGCTCATAACTGTGGTTTGAAGAATGTGTGAGGAGAAAAATCAACACCTACGAGTTGTGAAGGTGTGAGAGTTTAGTGCGTTTCATGTACGGTTGTTTGTGTTGGAGTTATACATGAAAGTATGCTTTTACTTTGTATAACTCATGTATTAAACACGTGTTTATGAGAATAAATCTTTTATCGCATTTGTTTTAGATATAATTGAATGTTGAATATTTATTGCAACCAGTTCATTATAAGTAGTATGTGTTACATTGTAGTTAATGTGGTGATACCAGATCACGAAAGATCACATTAATGGTTTCCTTGTAACTAAACATACAAATTCATGACCTAGGTGGAATTTTACAATCCGCCGTGAAAGGTCGATGTGTATATCTCAGATTGGTCTGTCTTGACTAAGAGATTGCACTAGCACATTAAGTATGTATTGAAGAGGACCTACAGCGAGGATAAATTCTTCTTTTCTGAAATGTGAAGAATTAGACCTCAGTGGTTATTGATTTCTTAATCTCCGTCACTTAAATAGGACCGTGTGTGCTTAATGATTACTGCTTTGATTCATGTTGGGTGAGAATCGTCGTGACTTCGAACCTTGTGCTTTGGGCAGTAATATTAATCATACGACGGTTGCTAAGATTTAATACGGAGAAACGCGTGCGAGTACGACTCGTGTGATTTGTCCCCTTGGTGGGCTCAGAAGTTTTATCGTACCAAATCTTGCAAGTGAAGAATTAGTTTCTTCGGTATGTGTAATAATGTTGAGCTATCTTTACTCCAAGGTGAAAAGATGTTAATTAATTTAGAGCTATTTAGAAGCTTAATTAATTAATGGACTAAATAATCTTAAACGCGGGAAATAATAACCGGGAGCCCATATTATCGTAATATGGATTAAGATGGATAGTGCAATATTAATTTATTAGTGGTACTAATTAATAGTAATGGGCTGAATTATATTGGGGCTCAATATTGAAATTCAGAAGCCCATTGGAGGTCCAATCTTAATTCTCCTAAAGGCTCCTCAAGTAGCCCATTAAGTAATCCAATAATAATAAGGTGATTAAAATAAAAGAAAATATATTTGCTGATTTTTCATACTTAAATTCGAAATTTATTGATTTAGGAGAGAAAAGATTTTATTGATTTTCTTGGAAAGATATTATGGAAGATAAGTATTCTTGGAATACAAGATTATCTCATATATTCAACAAGATCCAAATTTTGTGATTTCTTGCCTAAGAATTTCGAAATTTACACCCTTAGATGTGGAGTGAGATTTTTGTGAAATGTTTTATTATGGAGAAAAGAATATATGGGTTATATTCAAGATTTCTTAGAGGCTAAGAAAAGATTTTCTCTACCTCTAAATATCATGAAAATTTCGGCCACTACACATTATAAATAGGGGTGATTGTTTCATCCACAAAGACATGATTCCATGTGTTGGAAAAATCAAGAGCAAAAATATTTTTCTTTTTCCTTGTTTATTTTAATTGCTTGAAAGCTCTTCCCACCTGTGATCAAGGAAGGCGAAAGGGACATACTTGAGAAGATCTTTCAGTTGGTAGCACGTTCGTGATTAATCAAACGTCATATCTATAAGAGGTACGTAATCAAATAATTTCTTAGTTATTCTGCCATAGATATTATGTGAATTAATTCAATATGCATGATGATAAAATTATTGTTGGAATTATTATTTGAATTAATTAGGATTAATTCATGCTAGTAATAATTAAATCTGAATTCGTATTTAAATTTTATCCCGAATAGTTTCCGGGCACCACTATTTTCCCAACAGTTTGTAGGATATCCTAAGGGAACAAAATGTGGTTATTTTTATAGTCCTAAATATCAGAGGGTGATGGTGAGTACCAATGCCCGATTTTTAGAGGAAGACTATATGAATGAGCATAAGTCCAATAGTGAGATCATTCTCAATGAGTTAAGGGGAGACAATGGCACACCGAGTGTGCAAGAGGAAATACCACAAGAGACTGCACAACGTGATTACTCTGATGAACCTTTGCATGCATTGCCTCGTCGCAGTGGGAGGTTTGTACGTCAACCTGATCGTTTCATGTTTGTGGGAGAGTCTGTGGACTTGATTCCAAGCGGTGAACATGATGATAACGATCCCTGGACCTACAAAGAGGCAATTCAAGACAAAGATGCAGAGTCTTGGCACAAGTCTATGGATTCAGAAATTGAATCTATGGACGCTATGGAAGTGTACGACCTACGCGAACTTCCCTATGGCAAGGAAGTCATTGGGTGTAAGTGGGTCTACAGACGTAAGAGAGGATCTGATGGGAAGGTTATTTCCTTTAAAGCAAGGTTGGTGGCAAAGGGTTTTACCCAGAAAGAAGGAATCGACTATGACGAGACCTTCTCACCAGTAGCCATGCTAAAATCAATCTGGATTCTCTTATCCATAGCTAATCACATGAACTATGAGGTTTGGCAAATGGATGTCAAGACAGCTTTCCTTAATGGAAATCTGAATGAGGACATCTATATGCGACAACATGAGGGTTATGTGAAGAAAGGCCAAGAGCATCTAATCTGGAAGCTGAAAAAGTCTCTTTATGGGCTAAAGCAAGCTTCCAGGTCTTGGAACATTCGTTTTGATGAGGTGATCAAATCCTTTGGATTTGAACAGTGTCAAAATGAAAGTTGTGTGTATAAGAAGAGTAATGGAGACGTCGTGGTATTCTTAGACTGTACGTAGATGATATTCTTCTCATTGTCAACACTGTGAAAGTATTATCAGACGTAAAGGTGTGGCTTTCAGAGCAGTTTCAAATGAAGGATTTGGGAGAAGCATCGTACATTCTTGGTATTAAGGTCATTCATGATCGAAAAAAGAGAATGTTGTGTTTATCTCAAGCATCTTACATTGATACTGTTATTGCTCATTTTAGCATGCAAAACTCCAAGAAAGGTTTACTACCTTTCAGACATGGAGTTCCCTTATCTAAGGATATGTGTCCTAAGACATAGAAGGAGATAGAGGAGATGACTAAGGTTCCTTATACTTCGGCAGTAGGAAGCCTTATGTATGCGATGTTATGTACAAGGCCTGCTATTTGCTATGCAGTAGGCAAGGTAGCAAGATATCAGTCTAACCCTGGTCAAGGACATTGGACTACTGTCAAGCATATTCTCAAGTACTTGAAAAGGACTCGAGATTATAGGCTGGTATACCAGTCAGATAGTATTGTTCCTTTGGGTTATACTGATTCAGATTTCCAAGCTGATCTAGATGAACGAAAGTCTACCTCGGGTTATGTGTTTGTGTTGGGAGTCAGAGCCATATCTTGGAGTGTGAAGCAGAAATGCATCGCAAACTCCACTATGGAGGCCGAGTACGTAGCTGCCAAAGAGGCTGTTTGGCTACGTAATTTCCTACTGGACTTGGAGGTGTCTCAGAGTATGCCAAGGTGTATCACTGTTTATTATGATAACGCGGGTGCAATGGCAAATTCAAAAGAACCTGGAGCCCATAAAGCGAGTAAACACATAGAGCGGAGGTACCACATTATACGAGACACCGTAAATCGAGGAGATATGACTGAAGCTAAGATTGCATCGTTGAACAACCTGGCTGATCCTTTCACAAAGACTCTGGGGATGAAAGTTTTTTAGCAACATGTGGAAGGTCTTGGTTTACGATGTATTCCACCTAGACTTTAAGTATAAGTGGGAGAATCGATATGTCTTTATGTGTATACTAAAAGTTTAGCTTTAGTATAAGTGGGAGATTGTTGGTGTAAAATGTAAAGCAAACTTTTGTTGGGCTTTTATGGATATATTCGATTTCCTTATCATCTGAAATAAATGGTTTTTCACTTTATTGTCTTCTTATGAATTGCTTGTATGTCTGTTTATCTTATATTGTAGATAATGTGGTGGGTTTGTAGTCACACAGAAGATCACATTGTCGGTTCCTTATAAGATATAAACAGTATTCACAACTGAGATAGTTTTGGACATAACTATTGGTATAAGTTGTAGTATGAACTTGTTGGTGGCTTGTCTTGACCATTAGTTTATACTAGTACGCTATGTCGTATTGAATGGATCACAGTTAAGACATATTCTTCTATTCTGACTATCATAAAGAACTAAAGGTCTTGGTGACTCTTGTAATTCTTAACCCTAAGTGTGATATCTAGATGTGTGGAGTGCTTGTTCACTACTTTGATTTACCATGGGTGAGAGTCTTGTTTGATTCAACACACTATATATTTTGGGTAGTAGCATCGTTCGCACAATGTCTATTTATTGGCAATAGGGCACCGTGTTCTGGTGATCTTGGTTGATGACGTTCCCTTGAGGAAACTCATAAAGGATTGTCGTATTAAACCCTGCAGGTGGATTATATACGTACGACAACAAGGTTGAGTGTTACTACTCAAGGAATAATAGATGTTAATTAATTAAAGCATTCAGAATTAATAATTAATAGACGTGCGATATCTTTAACACGAGGAATTATAGAGTCTAATAGAAGCCCTGATTCTATTCGGGATAGGACGGGAGTGCAACATTAATTCTCTAGTGGAATGAATTAATGTTCACGGGCTAAATAAATGTTCTAGGCTGAACATAAGAGTATTTGGGTCCGTGAGGAGCCCAAACTCTATACCTTCTAACAGATCCCTAGTCTGGCCCATGAAACCTAAGGAGTCTATATAAAGGTTTCAATTTCGTCTTTGAAACCCTAGCACTCTAAGGAAAAATGAGCAGCAGCCGAAATTTATGAGTAGGGTTTTGAGGAGACGAAACTTGGGAGGCACTTTTCTCCATGTTCGCTAGTTCGCCATCCACCTGGTGTTCGAACGAGGTTGGGAGACAGACTAGAAGATCTCTAGTAGAATCAACGCCTCGGTCTTCAAGGGTAACAAATCTAAACTTGTCTTCAGATGCATGTTTAGGTCTTATATATAATCGTATACGTTTTGGTATCCCAACAACGATCTTGGTGACGAACCGCCTTCACCGGTGGGTTCCATCAGTCCTGGATGACCTAACCGCTGATGCCATAATTTAAAGGAGTTCGGGTCATAAAATTTCATACTCATAGCTAGATGGAGATTGGACGGCCGGATGTAGGAATAGTACAATCCGGAAGAGAAGGAAGGAAGTTTTTCAATAACTTGTTTACGGCTACCTCGAGTAATAGTCATCAAAAGGCATTCATTATTATTCTCAGTTTCAGTTTCAATGTGATAGCCATTAGATCTTATATCTTTAAAACTGAGTAGGGTATACTTAGATTGTGGAAACAATAAAGCATTATCAATTATGAGTTCAGTACCCATGGGGAGGACAATGAAAGCTCTTCCGGAGCCCACTATCATAATTTTATCATTGGCTATCGTGGTTACACTCCCCTTTCTTTCTACCAAGTTATAAAAATACTTCCTATCTCTTAAGATTGTGTGTGTGGTGACGCTATCTACCAAACATAAATTACAATTTGAATCCATCATGTCAGAGGAAAAAGCCCAAACCTAATAGCTGATATGTTTACAAGATATATATAAGAATAACAATATCCAAATAAATTTAACGGATAATATATATTAAGGTAAACATATCAAAGCTAAATCATAAATGTCATATTATCTATAAAAAAATATCCGAAAGATAGGATCCAAATGTAAATTATTTTAACCAAATCACTCATTGTCTCCAAAGTCAAATACTCAAATCACTCATTGTCTCCAAAGTCTTTGAGCTACATGTCCAAGAGATTGTCGTTGTCATGGTCAAAATCTACTTTAGGCAAGCTGGCACGGTGAGATTCTACTTTAGGGGCCTTTCCCTTGTCGTCCTTCTGCTGCTTTTGATAAGTCTCAACCAAGTGCTTGGGAGTACGACACGTGCGAGATCAATGGCCTTTGCATCCGCATTTGTAGTAGAACTGCTCAACTTTATCTTCAGTGCCAGATTTTTTATGAGAGGGATTCATGTTAGGTGCAGCCTTTCCACGAGCCTGAGCTTGATTGTCTTTCGAGGTACCTGGACCACCGAATTTACTACAACCTCGGTCTTTGCAACGAGTTTGTTTACTTCCTCTCCCCCTTCCATGCTTGCGACCACTTGTACTACCTTGAGCTATAGCATGTGCTTCAGGCACTGCTTGTGAGCAAACCTGTCTCGAGTTATGATTTTGTATAAGGAGTTGGTCGTGTTTTTCTGCCACTAGAAGTGCATGAATTAGCTCAGAGTGTACAGTGTAGTTCTTAGCCCTGTACTGCTGCTGGAGTACAAGGTTGCTAGCGTGGAAAGTTGATAGAGTCTTCTGGATCAACTCCGCCTTTGCACAAAAATATTTTCAAAATTATATGAGGTCCAAATAAATAATATAATTCAATTGCCTAATTAATAAATTGATTTTATCCCACGAAATTGTAGCTTTAGGCCTAAAATATTAAATAGAGTAAGCCCACAAAAATTAATCCCAGCTCCTGGGCTTCAGGCCCAAAATACACAATTTTTTTTGTTTGAGTGTGGCCCAAACGAGTTGGGCCACTTAAGGCCCAAAAGAAGCAACAGCCGAAGGGCATGAGTGAAGAAGGGGGCGGGCCGCGGCTTCTTCAGGCAGAGCCCTTTGGGCGGCGGTCGCGGGCGGCCACGCACCGCTGCGAAGCAGTCGCGGCCTTCGACCGTTGTTGCCCGGCGGAGCACGACGCTCAGCCATCGCTCAATGCTCGGAGGCGGTTTGCGGTTGCATGGAGCCAATCCACGGCGGAGCTATGCTCGACGCCTTGCGGCTCACGGTGGGGGAAAGGGGGAGGCCGCGCCGCTCGCGGTAGCCTTCAAGGCTAGCGGCAGCAGTAGCTTGGCCGTGTGGGATGGCGCGGGAGGTCGCGCGCATGGTGGCGGCCTGGAGGGCGCACGCACGGCGACGGGGAGGTCCTGGAGGACGCACGCACGGCAGCAGCCTGGAGGGCGCGCACACGATGGTCGTGCGGCAGTGACGGGAGCGCACAGCGGCGGCGGGCTCGCGCGACGGTGATGGTCGTGGGTACGGCGGCATCCAATTAATTAATATATATATATATTTTTCGATGCGATCCAATTTATTACAAACACAATAATAATCGATGCAATTTAAAATCATTCAAGTGCACATAAAAACATAGCACGCATGGATCAAAGAATTCGATACGATAATTAATAATTATGCAACAGAGAAAATTAATATGAATCTGTACCGATTAGCTTCGGGAAGAGTCTCGTGCTGATAACGTGTTGTAAATCGAGAGCGTAAAATAGAGACACGAATTTGTTCACCTAGTTCATCGATAACGACTACGTCTGGGGGCGTACCAAGCCAGGAGTTTCAGTAATATTTGTGTGTATGCGTATGTAGAATACTGAGTACAATGATCTATTTATAAGAGATAAAACCTAGTCTAAACGTAAAGCCTGTTTAGGTTATAAGACCATTAGTAATGTCCACATCAAATCTTCTAGATTTGGTATAGTAAATCTGCTGGATTTATAACAATCTAATCATGACAATCACACTCAACAAATAATATAATATTAACAAAAATAATCACATGCCCACCAGTGTGCAAAAAATTGGTTCTGAAAATCTAGTAGTTTTTTAAATTTAGAGGAATTTAAAATCTGTGTTTGTTTTGAGTTTTTCAGTAAGATAGAATTTAATTTTATTATCGAAATTGATCACATGTCCACCGGTGGGCATAATATTATATACCCACCATGAATGTGTTAATGACACATAAGCAAGGGCCCACTATTATTTTAATTAATTATTTATACCTGCTTATGTGACATTAACACATTCGCGGTGGGTATATAATATTATGCCCACCGGTGGACATGTGATCAATTTCGATAATAAAATTAAATTCTATCTTACTGAAAAACTCAAAACAAACACAGATTTTAAATTCCTCTAAATTTAAAAAACTACTAGATTTTCAGAACCAATTTTTTAAAAGTCAGTTAAAAGTTAAAACCTAAAACATCCCTAAATTCTTATTTCTGAATCAAAATTCAACAGCGTATAAAGGGAGATATAGTCTCAAGCAAGGACGAAAATTTTGCGAAATTTTGCCGATATTTCGATTTTTTGGAAGTCTCGATATGGATATCCACCGGAACGAGATTTTTTCCAAAATATCGGTAAAATATCGGGAAATATCGGTAAATATCGAGAAATATCGATATCGATGTCGATATCGATGAGCTGTAAATTTACCAAATATCCGAAAATTTTGAGGAAATATCGGTGATATATCGGTAAAAATCGGAAAAAATTGTTAATTTTTTAATCACTTCTTCGTTTATTGTCCATGAATATTATTTTAGATTTTTAGAAGATTTAGTTTATAAACCACCACTTATTCAAAAATCGTGCAAGAAAAATATTTCTTTATACTTAGTTGTATTATTTGTATTGTATTAAATTATTATGAACAATTATTATATCATTTTAGAGTGCTTAAATATTTTGTTAATGATATATTTTCCATAAATAATTCATTTTATTTGAATTTAAGTTAAATTTGTATATATTAAAGTTAGTTACAATATACCCTAAACTTTCATGTTTAATTTTCATCAATTTAATAAAATTTCCGTCAATTTTCTATTTTTTTACCGATATCGATATTCGATATCGATATTTCCATCGATATATCCGTAAATTTAAAGTACCGATATTTCCACCGATACCGATATTTTCATCCTTGGTCTCAAGACAGGCCTGCAAGCCCACCCAAATAAAAGCAAAGTAATAGAAAAGACCAAGGTTATATACGCCATTCAAAAAGTGTTCAGGATTTTTTTTAAATTTTAATATATTTTAGAAAAAAATTCCAAAAATACAAAAAGAAAAGCACTAAACATATGAATTTTTGGAAAAAAAATTCCAAAAGTTATTACTCCCTCCGTCCCAATTTTGTTTTTCCGTTTGACTGTGCGCGTAGTTTAATGCGAGAGATGAATTTTAGTATTTAAATGAATAAAGTAGTATTGAGAATGATGAATGGTGAATAAACTAGTATTGAAAATGATGAATGGTGAATAAAGTAGTATTTGAATGGTGAATGGTGAATAATGTATTATTTAAATTAATAAAATAGTTTCCATTTTAGGGGTGAGAAAACAGAATTGGGACAGACCTTTTTTGCAAATGGGAAAATAAAACTGGGACGGAGGGAGTACATTTTTCGAAAATAAATTCCAATTTTTTTTAGGTGCAATATATTAACAAAATATGATACTGTATTTAACCTGGGCCAATAGAAAATAAAAAGGCCCAAAACAATATATAGCACGGGCACGATTATGTGTACCCCATTTTAATGGGAGTACACCCATTAAATTATTAATAAGATTTTTGATTAAATTAAAATAACTATAAAATGTCTAAAATACTATTTTCTTATAATTCGAACTAAAATGTATTGTAAGTACACCCACCATGATTATATCTCTATCGCGCGTACTGGAAGTTCAATGAACAATTTTTTTTCCTTTTCCGATCACTACCATAACAGTTGTTTGGGGTTGCACGTGCCGCATTGTGATCGGATATTACAAGAATGAGGTCGTCCGGTGGTGCTAGATATGCATATGTAAGTGTTTTTTTTTTAAAAAAAATTCTAGATTTTTTTCTAAACCCTTTTGGATTATGTTTATGATATATTTTATACTCTAATATGATTATTATAGTACTTTTCAAAACTGTATGGATTAGAAACGTGAATATGATTACATAAATGTTTTGGCGCGTGTTTTTGTTGGTATTTACGAATTTAAAAATTTCAGTACTGGTTCTTTGAATAAATGACCTTTATTAAAAAAAATTGGTGAACATATGTCGTATTTTCATAATAGGATTTTTGAACAATTTGTTCATAAAAAAAATTCGAATATTATGTAAAGAAGATACGGACCGCGGACGGTACAAGGCTGTCAGCGGGCGGACGACGCAGCGGACGATCCACCGTGCAGCCTCGAGCGCAATGACAAACCCTTGTGAAGAAGATAGTCGTTCAAATTGGTATGTGGTGGGTGTACGCTATATCTTTTATTGTAGAAAAACTTAAGGGTATTTTAGATTATTGATTAGGGTGTGTACTTATCTTATTTGGGGTTTAATAATCTAATGGGTGTTCTCCCATTAAAATAGGGTACAAATAACCTTACCCATATAGCAACACGATCACACGGTGTTAATCACAAACTTAAAAATAAAAATAATCAATTTGAAATTAACTAAAATAATATCCAATCGAATTAAGCTTACGCTTGTTGATTTAGGCTTGCTTAGGGAAGGCTTAATGATTAGCAATTAATACTGTTTAAAAATGAACACAAAATATAAATAAATTTTACGGTGAAATTAATTCATGTATACTCTCCCGGTTCACAAAATTTATTCCCACTTTTTTTTTTTTTTTACTGTCAACCAAACTTATTCCTCTTTTATTTTAGGAAATAAACAACATTCATAAATAAATAAATAAAGGGCAACACTCATGTGAAATATTTCATATGTGAAATATACCTAAAATACACAAATATTGAAAATGGGTCGCTCCAGGAAAAAAATCGCGGATCCTGGCCGGGTTAGGTCGGATTTGGAGGGTTTTTTCCAAAATCTCGTGCAGGCCATGCTCTAGAATTTTCGCTCCCAGTTTGTGTTACAGGATAGGCAAAATGTATGTTACAATATGAGCAAATGTGTGTTACAAGTCATTAAAAAACAGATTTTTTCTACTTTAAATAATAATAATGACAAATATATATTTTTACAAGATCAAATATGTATTTTTAATTTATTTCTCATCCCTTTAAATTTATGGTTTTATACATTAAAATATATTTGCTCCTACAATAACATACACTTGCTCTAACTTCAAATACATTTTTACTCCAACATTAAGATACATTTTCAATAATACACATTTTCGCTCCCAGATTGTGTTATAATATAAGCAAAATGTATGTTACATTATAGGCAAAATGTATGTTACTATATGGGCAAATATGTGTTACAAGTCATTAAAAAATAGGTTTTTTCTACTTTAAAATAATAATAATGACAAATACATATTTTTACAAGATCAACTATGTGTTTTTAATTTATTTCCCATCCCTTTAAATTTAAATTTTATGGTGTTATATATTAAAATATATTTGCTCCAACAATAACTTACATTTGCTCTAACATCAAATATATTTTTTTGCTCAAACATTAACACACATTTGCAATAATACACATTTGTTATAACATTAACACACTTTGATTCAATTGTAACACATATTTCCTCCACCAATAACACACATTTGTTCCAATGGTAACACATATTTTTAGTAACACACATTTACTCTAACTTTAACACCTATTTGCAGTAATACACATTTACTCTAATATTAACACACTTTGCTTCAATAGTAACACATATTTCCTCTAACAGTAACACACCATTTGCTTCAATAGTAACATATATTTTTAGTAACACAAATTTACTCTAACTTTAATCCCCATTTGCAGTAATACACATTTACTCTAATATGAACACACTTTGCTTCAATAGTAACACATATTTTCTCTAACAGTAACACACATTTGCTTCAAAAGTAACACATATTTTTAGTAACACACATTTACTCTAACTTTAACACCTATTTGCAGTAACACACATTTACTCTAACATTAACACACTATACTTCAATAGTAACACATATTTACTCTAATAGTAACATACATTTGCTTCAATTGTAACAAATATTTTTAATAACACACATTTACTCTAACTTTAACACTCATTTGCAATAATACACATAAGATTAAAATATTTTGCTTCAATAGTAACACATAGTTCCTCTAACAGTAACACACATTTGCTCCAAAAAGTAACACATATTTTAAGTAACACACATTTACTCTAACATTAACACACATTTGCAGTAACACATATTTACTCTAATAATAACATACATTTGCTCCAATTATAACACACATTTGTTCTGACATAACACATATTTCATTAAATAGTAACATACATTTGCTCCAATAGTAACATACATTTGCTCCAATAGTAACATATATTTTAGTAACACACATTTTCTCCAATCATAAAACAAATTTTCTCCAATAGTATCATAAATTTTCAGGAATTTTTTTAGGCATTAAATTGAACAGGTAGCGTGCAAATTTTGTTATTCACTATTACAAAAAAGGACTTAGAAAGCGGTTATTTTTTAGCTTAGAAAGCGGTTAGAAACGCTTTCTAAGAATCAGCTATCTAAGCTAAGAAAACGGTTCGAAAACCGTTGTGCAAAATAACCTCTTAGATAGCGGTTATAAACCGCTGTGTTCTAGGAAAGCGGTTTCGAACCGCTATCCAAGTGAATTTCTTAGAAAGCGGTTTCGAACCGCTATCCAAGATCCTTACTTAGAAAGCGGTTTCGAACTGCTATCCAAGATCCTAACTTAGAAAGCGGTTCTTAACCGCTATCCAAATGCCAATACATTTTTTTTATTTAATTCACTAGGAAAGCGGTTCTTAACCGCTTTCTTTGATTTATAATTTTTTTTATATTTTCTATTTTATTTTAATAAACCGGTTTATATACAAATAAATATATTTATCCATACCATCAAATATTAATCCATACCATCAAATAAATATAATTAATTATACCAAAAAATTCATAATAATATCATATCATCACAAATTAATATATAAGTTACATGCCAAAAGTTATATAGTAACGTCTTACAAAAAGAAAATTACATTAAGAACCTATTGTATAAATACCCCATCCAATCCATTTTCCATTTGTCAATTCTAGTTTTGTTGTAAAAAGGGATCCGAGGATTATGCACAAACTGCAAATTACATTTAAAATTTAATTAATTAATACGAATATGTTATATCAATCAATAATAATTTAAATAAATCGATAAATCAACTTACTTCATCAGGTATAGTCGTCTGAGAAGTCAAGATTATATCTTCAATGTAGCAACACACAAAATGTCCATAGTGATCGCCATCTTGCTGCCTCGGAACCTATTGATTAGTAATTATAATCACGTACTATATATACCTATGATTATTTTTAATTGAATTGAAAATTTTATAAAGTAAGTTTACCGAAATATTTTTCCACAACACTTTACTAATGGTTTTTGAGCTTTGACATGGAAGACTACTCCGAAACATTCTCATTACACTAAAAAATATTTAGAAAATAAAGCTCAGATTAGATATGCATACTTTTTAAAAGTAAAACAAATAATAATATGAGAATATTAAAAACTAACTTACCCGTCCATAAATGTCATGAGATTAGGACAATTTGTATACACTCCACCATGTGTTGGATCCATAAAATACACATTAAGTTCCTTCATATTTATGGCAACCAACACCCAATGTTTACTACAATATTATATTAAGAATATTAAAAGATAATCATTTGTTTATATAAAAAAAATATTTTATGAAATATTAATTGTACTCACCCCACATTTGTCAGCCAGAAAATGAGATGATTTTTCCCAGTATATTTCAACATATGGTTAACAATATCCCTCATTAATGGTGTCCTCTTACCAAACATGCAATACACTTGTGGAGAGACGAATGAATACTTTGCACTTGCCCCGATATCTAGGGTGAAATATACCTCACCAAAATATCTTAAACAAACATACGCTAATTAATATTTAATAAGAAAATTAAACTATATATGAAGTAAATATTGAGAATTAGTTAACACATACCTGAGGTAAAGAGTCACGGCAGTTGCACTCAACCACTTGTCGTGCATTACTTCATTCACATTATCCGGTAGGATGAACTCTTCATAACCAACCTGGTGAAAGTAAGAAGTAATGGGAACCACAACTGGATCATAGGTGGGGGACGAAACCATCAAGTGCGCCGTTGACATTGTAGTGAAGTCGTGGGGTAAGTCACCGTGCACTGGATAACCTAATCGTTGTCTTCGAACACCAACATTGGGTTCCCTCGGTCTCTCCCTCTCAATACCACTTGATCTTTGTGGAGCCTTTTGTGGAGTCGACAGTATCTATAATCAATTTTTAATATAATTTAGAATAAATAAAATATTAAACTTTAATACCATGAATTTTACCTTCTTGGTGAGAGAGACCAAGTTCCTCGGCCATTCGAGAAAGTGTCCGACCGCTGTTCCGACTATGGTGGCATCATCTTCTGGTCTTGGCACTGGTGAATTCTCTTCTCCGATTTCAGGTACAATAAGTGTGACTCTCACAGAACCAGAAGCGTGGGGACGACCGTGAATGATTCCACTAGAGTTGTCGTGTAACATTCCAGTTGCCACCAATCGAAGAGGATGCTCCACATAAAGGAAACATTCCACTGGCTGTTCGAAGAAGATATTAAATTTAGAAAATTATACTAGTCTCTAATTAAAATAAATATGAGATACATCTGATACCTGGGTGACGTTTTGAAGTAGATCTTTGAATTCGTTTCTAGCATCAGCGGAAAACATAGTCGGGACACTATTTTCACAACTAGCACCACTCGACGACACCCCTTGTCTCAATTGTCTTTGATTCATGATCTCCATTTGTTTAGCCATTTCGGTAACCTGCACAGAAAGCTTTTCCACCATATTTATAGCCGCAATACCGGGTGCCATCTCTAATATTTTCTTCGTGACACCATATCCAAAAGCTCGTAAGCGTCCGGGATGCTCCTGAAGATCTATTGCCCGTGCCAACAGATCATCAGTTCCCACAGTGCGGATGTCGTTGGGCGTCATGCTCTGAGATATGCGCTCCTGAATAACAAAAACATATTTTTAAATCATTTCAAATGAAGTAATTATTTTTAATGTAAAGGATAAAATAATGGATGAATTACCGCTTCTTCAGAGATACGCTGAGATCTGTTATCGGAAAAATTTCCATCTCGAGTCTTTCTTGTAGTTTGAAATAACTCGTAACGGGTAACAACAAGCGCACTCTCTCCAGCTTTCCTTTTTTCTTCTTTCTACGATAATGATAAATATGTCCCCAAATTATTAAAAGTGAATATATATTAACAGTGAATGATCATAAAAAAAATTAAAAGTTAGTATTTTTATCTCACCAAATCTTCCCTAATACGTGCATAACCTTTGGAAGATCCACGATATCGTGCCTCCATATTCTTAGCTTGTACGCTATTTCTATTACTCTTTTCCTACAGTGTAATATAAATACAATAAACACTTAAAAAATTGTGCATTAATAGGAATAAATGAAATAACATTGATCAAGGTTACCTTGAAATCATCAAGCATAGAACTACGCACGAATTTCTACCAATATGGGGCCACCATAGGGGATTTCTCATAGTCTTTAGGCGGCTTAGGCGAGTACTGACCAGTCTTCGGGTCTCGTGAACTTCTCCTCAGAAAAGACCGAAATTTTTTGGCCGCATTCCCAGCTTGCATAAGTATTTGATGCTTCCTTGTGTGATCAAGGCCGGAGAATGTTTGCTGAATACACATATAAAATATTTTATGAATATTTAGTAATTTCACAAGCTTATACATAAAAATAAGTCATGCAACAATGAAATTATGCATATAATTAATTTACATACCACGAGCTCATCCCACAACGCTTCCTTGTAAGGACTCATTTCAGGCTTACGCCAGCCACTGCATGGCAGCACGATAGGGACCACTCTCCTGACTGCAGACCCAATGTAGTGCGCCAACTTCGTACTCTCAGGTCCAATCGGCTGCCCATACTCATTGAATGATAACTGCAATTCAATGATATCATTAGCTTAACAAATAATTAATTAATATAATAAAAATTAAACTGTTCAGATGTAATAAAATTAATTACCTTCAGTAATTTTCCTCTGCTACGGTCTTTCTTCAATGAAGTCATCGTGACTATACCCCTCCTGCGCTTCTCTCCAGAGCTATAAGAGGTGTGAGCATCAGTGTTATCCTGTCCCAAGGCATCATGATCTCCCTCGTCCCTATCATCTCTATCATCTCCATTATCCCCATCATCTCTATCATAGGGAAAATAACCCCCATAATCTCCATCACCCCCATAGTCTCCATCATCTCCATCATAGGGCGGTTGATCCATGATCCTGTGAAATAGAATAATGTAATATTAAATAAATAAACAGAAACAACATTTAATAAAGCATAAAAAACAACATTTAATAAAGTCGTACATTTCTTTTTAGCACTGATTTTTCTTTTTCGTTTTTTGGTTGACTTTTCTTGTTCATGACCATGAATGTTAACGAGATTCGGATTGTTATATTCATCCCCGTTTCTAATATTTCTCTGGTATGGACGTGGATTTGCAAGATCATCAAAAGAGGGTACAAAATGTGTGAAGTTCTGAAAAGGATCATCAATCATGTCAACATCTTCATCGACTTGGTCGTTGATCTGGTAACTATGGTTAAATTTGTTTGACAGAAGCACAACTGACCATTTCTTGTTCACTGGGTCGGGGACATAGAAAATTTGTTGAGCTTGACTGGCCATTATGTAAGAGTCATCTCTGTATCCCACATTCTTCAAATCGACGCGTACAAACCCAGAACATTCAACTTGGACCCTATTTGGGATCCTCACCCAACTACAATCGAAGATTGGTTCACGGTGACCAACATAGTCGAGTTCCCAAATATTGACAATCTGTCTAAAGTATGTGGTAATCGACTAATTCCATGCAGTTGCAGTAATAGACACCCCACTATTCTGCATTGTACTTGCGGCATCATGATCCCTGGTATAAAAAGTGTATCCGTTGATAAGATAACACTTGTATGAATATGCATGCCTATCAGATAATCTGGATAGCCACTTAACTCTTTCTTTTACTGATTCTTTATTCTGTGACAACATATTTGCAACATAACCATTAAACCAGTCAAGAAACGTGTGATTATGCTCAGCTTCAATCCATGATCTATCTCTGGTGGGAAAGGACTCAGACAGTGCTTGCATGTGCAGGTCAATAAAAGGAAGCACATCGACCGTGTTGTGAAGTACGCACAAGTGCATCCGTGTTAGCTCCTCCATACTAACACATATAGGTTGACCACCGGTAATGCCTTCATCATCCATCCTATTAGTGTATCGGGTACTTGGAAGTCCAATTGCATCAACATTTGGAATAAATTCAGACCAGTACTCAACTGCTTCTTCTACTAAATAGTGTTATGCAATCCCTCCGGCCTGAACATATTCATCACATACCCTTTCAGCACTTTCATGTATCTCTCTACACCATACATCCATCGCATACGAGCAGGACCACACATTCTTATCTCGTGTACCAAATAAACGGTTAGGTGAACCATTATATCAAAAAATGATGGAGGGAAATACATTTCAAGCTCACATAATGTCCCCACAATCTGTCTCTGAAAACCAAGCAATTTTTTAGGATCAATGACATTGCTACTCATTGTCTTGAAGAACCAACAAAGCTTTGTTATGGTTATGCGCACATTTTCAGGCAAGATAGAATGTATTGCAATGGGCAAGAAATTCTCCATAATGACATGATAGTCATGCGATTTCAGATTCGTCAATTTCACGCCATCATCTGAAACAAGTCTCTGTATGTTGGACGAATAACCCTATGGTACTTTCATATCCTTTAGTGTTTGAAGAAACACTTTTCTCTCACTCTTGGACAAGGTGTGTGCAGCAGGAGGTAATTTCGCTGGTTTACCTTCTTCACACACAGGTGCCAATTCTGCTCTTATACCCATAACAACCATATATAAAATCGAAAAGCACACGAGTTGAGTCTATATACAATTAGCAATCCAACTGTATTTACAACTACTACTATTTTGTAAAATTTTATAACCTCTAGCTCGGCATGCTATAAATCAAAGCCTAATTAAGTCCCAAGACATTCTAAAATTCTAACATGCATTCTAACAATTCCATCTAAAATTAATCATAAAGCCTTCAATTAAGAATTTTAAACCTAACAAGGACATGATAACAATCTTATTATGAGTTGAATGCTAATAATAAGTTAGGTTTAATGTAATTATCACAAGGCAATTTAAATTATATTGTGGTATCTCTTTTCTACCGTTTAGTCATGCATAACTAGAGTGAATCAAATTACGCAATCACACAATTTTAATAAATTTGGGCCCAAAAACCATTTTAATTAATTTCACCACCTCAATTAATGGAAGACAAATTATATCACTAATAATTATTATTCATTTCCATTATCATCCTCATTCACAATCATACAACATGTTAGGATAAAAATTGTTAGTTTTGATGAGTTAAAACAAACCAGAAGATGTAATAGGACCATCTGGACCTGTTAGCCAGATGATGATCTAGATTAGGACTTAGTCTAGGGGGAACTGCCAGACCAGAACACTTCACCAGAAGAGTCACCAGAAGACCCCACCAGAGGACTCCATCAGAAGACTTCACCAGATGAGATTGACCAGAGGCAGAGAACCTTCCCCAGACCAGACGAGTCCGGACCAGATGAGTCTGGTGGAACAAAAGATGCTCAGTTTGATCCCCTGATTCTACTGAGTATTCTGGTTGTTCACCAGATTAGGACCAGAAGACACCGAGGTTGCCTGGTGTCTGGTCTTGCCTTCTCTGGAGAGAATCAGAGTTAGGCAGAGGAAGCTATTGACCGTTGGTGATTCATATCAAGTCAACATGATCAGGATTGGAAAGTATTTGAAGATAATCAATCCAAGGATCCCACCAACCCAATCAATCAATTAGGAAATTGATTGATTGAGGCTTCCTTATATAGAGGATCTGATTGGATTAGCCCTCCAACGGCTAGCCCTAATCCCCTCTATATATACAAGAGTGCAGTTCAAGAAAAAGCTCTAGAGACTCTACACGCGCATAAGTGATCCAAGCTTTTGATATTCATACCAAGCACTCTTACTGTTCATAATATTTATCTACTCAAAAGGAGTTATTGAAACCACAACCTGTTCATCTATTAGACAAGGTTGTTGGTTGGTTGATCTTTAGATTGAAGTTAAATCTAAAGAGGTTGTAAGAAGGAACTGGTACTTCCCAATTCCAGTAAGTAAGTTTGTGAGTTGGTTGATAGTGAGACCCCTTGGTTATAAGGGAGAGTGGACGTAGGATATTCTATCCGAACCACTATACAACTTGTGTTCTTTATCGCTTTATTTTACTTATTGTTTGTTGATTATTGTTCTCTTGTAAAAGACTTTGAAAGACATTTAACTTAAGCTTCCGCAATTAATCTAACTAGTGGGACCAACAAGTGGTATCAGAGCACGACTTCTGAGGATTACATGAGGATTACATTTCGTCCAAGATTGATGAAGATGATTTGGTGTTTTCTAAGCACGACTTCTGCGCTCTTTTCGAGAATATTTCTGCAGAGGGAGTGGATCCTTTGACGTACAAGGAAGATGATATCGTTGGATCCTTCAAGATTTTTGCTCGTTCTTCCTGCCAGAATATCACAAAAGGCTTTTTGGACAAGCATCTGAGGCAGAAGTACAAGGTGTTGTTCGATATTGTGGTAAAGGTGCTTATGTGTGAGAATCACAGCACAGATGCCATTTTCAATGGCCGGATGTGTGTGATGAGGGCATTGTATGACGGCGTTCAATGCAATTGGGCGGAGTTCTTCTGGGATGTGTTGAGGAAGAACAGATTGAAGGTGAAGAAGGAGGCGTGTCCTTCCAAGCCAGGGGAGTTGCAGTTCTATTTCACTGCAAATGTCTCTTTGGGGACTAAGTTAACTCTTATTCTGGATTCTCTCCTTCCAGAGAAGAAGTGGAAATCATCTTGGTGCCACAGTTATCACAAATCCAAGATCCTCTTCTCAAAGGATGGCCCTCTTCATGGCCATGCCGACTCTGATGGAGAGCAGACTATCCCTGCCCCTCCTATTCAATCTATTCCCTCACCTCCAAAGGGGCAGAGAAAGCAGCAGAAGCAGAAGACCCATAAGAAAGATTCTGGAGCAACTGGTTCTTCAACCGTTGCCTTTTCTGGTTCCTCAGAGGAGGACCAGATTCCCCTTCTTGATGTGCTTAAGAATAAGGGTGATGATGATAAAGCTGTTAAGAAGGCTGGAGCAGCCAAGAGGAAGCGGCCAGAGGAGGCCAGGAGAGGCTCTGCTAAGAAGTCAAAGACTAGCAGGAAGGCTAAGAAAACCCTTCTGGTGGATGAGCCATCAGAGGAAGAAGATGAAGCCGAGGATGTACCTCTTGTGAGGAAATCCAAGGCCAAGAGAGCCCTTCTTCAGGATCCTGACTCTGGATCTGATCTTGGAGAGGCCTTGGAAAAGGCAATTGAGGATGCTTCCCAGATGATGGAGGATGCTCCGGAGTCTGCTGTACCTGCTGGTGTTGACCCAGTAGAGGTAAACCCTTCCTTTCCATCTTTTTCCCCCGTTAATCTTGTCTCCCCCTCTACCTCTTCCCCAGATAATATTCCCCAAACCCCATCTGCCTCTGGTAACCCTGTTGAAACACCAGAGCAAATTATCCCAGATACCCCAGTATATACTCCCTCTACCATTCCTACCCAAACACCTTTTCCCCCACATTTCCAAACACATCTTCCCACAAACCCCTCTCCCCCACCTTCTGTACCAGAGGTACCCTCAACCTCTTCTGGTGCAGAAATCCCCCCTCCAAACACTTCCACATCTCAAATCCCACCTACATCTTCTGTACCAGATATTCCATCATCGTCTGGTGCAGAGCAATACATTCCTTACACCTCTACTTCAAAAAATCCTAACCCTCCCCAAACCCATACAGACCAGGACCCATCCATTTCTATGGCTCTGGGATTCGCTGGCCCTCCCCCTTCTCCTACCTGTTTAACCAGCGATGATAGTGAAGATGAGGAAGCTTCACTTGAGCCTGCTGACTTAGCCCCTTCCTCCTCTGCCTCTGGGCCCAAACCCTTCACTTTCTCATCTGCAGAAATGGGTCCCATTAGGCAGAGTATGAGTGTAAGTGCTCAGCTCTGGCTAAGAGAGCATTTCCCAGTTCTTCTGGAGCACTTACCACTTCTGGCAGAGCTTACTGATGCCAAGGTCTGGAGCAAGGCCAGACTTGAAGATGTGGAGGACCTAATGCTGTTGCTTGAGGAAATGGGTCCCTCCAACTTCACTGCTTGGGAGATTGAGCTAAAGCAGAGGATGAATATTCAGAACCCAGCAGAGCTGGAGACCCCTGGTGCTGCTAAAATCTTGATTCGCACCCTGCTCATCCAGAGAGGAGTAATGCTCACTCCAGAGGGCCCCACTTACAAGTTTGGTCCTCATTTTGTCTTCCCTCCAGAGCTATATTCAGATGAGGAAGACTTTGAGATGTCTCCTGCCGTGCTCCAGAAGATGAAAGCTTTCTTCAATGAGCAAATCATGCAGATTGGGCGCTTTTCAAAAGCTATTCAACATATGGCCCCTGCTATGATAGAGCACCAGATCAGGCATGAGAGGAGAATCTTCCTGAAGCAGTTAAAGTCCTCTCTGGCAGAGGTAAAGGCTTCTTTTAAGGCTAATGGCTTATTTGTCAAGCTGGATGTCATGCACAGCCAGAAGCAACTACAGGAGCACGTGTTGGAGCAGTTGAGACCTGTATCTGTACTTAAAGTGGAGATGGCCAGCCAGATGATTCAAACTGCCAAGCTGAAAGACTCCCTCCAGGAGATGTTGGAGAAGCAAGAGAGACTTGTTGCAGAGTCTAAAGCTTACCTGGAGGAGGCCAAGCAGCTGCGTGATCTTTACTCTTCCTCCAACACTGCCTTGCCTGATCTTATAAGGCAGGTTGTGGAGCCCCTCCTTGATGAAGTTAAAAAGGGGGAAGAGAAGGCCAGAACTGATCTGGCGAAGACCACAAATGAAACTCTCTTCAGCCATGGAGCTCGTCTGGACCTGCTGGAGAATACATTGGCCCAGGCTGAGTTGCAGAAGAAGAAGAAGGAAGAGCTCAAATCTCTTTCCATGGCTAAGCAGCTTGCTGCAGAAGAGGAGTCAGAAGCAGAGCAGGATCCAATTTCCATCTCTGGACCTGCAAAGAGGAAGATAAGGAAAGTGAAGAAGAGCTTCCTTGAATCTGTGGTTGAAGAAGCAGAGAAGAGATTCAAAGAAGAGTCGCCTGAAGAGAGGTAAGCAAGGATAAGGAAAAACATAGATGAAGAGCAGAGGCTCAGATATGTTAGAAGGCAAAATAAGAAGAACAGAGAAGCTGGTGTTTCTTCTGGTGCCAGTGGTTCAAGCCAGAAGAGGAAAGGGCCTATTGAAGTCATGAACATCCTCCCTCTCAGGACAGAAGGGTCTTTTGACTCAACTGTTCCTGTGCCTTTGATAGAAAAATGGAGAGAAGCCAAGACTCTCTGGTTTATTCAACATTACATCCAGAGACCTCCACCAGAGGATGATGCTCTCATCAACAGGACTTTCCATTCTTGGATGCAGGCTTATGATGCAGATTTGTACAAGCAGTTGATGGATTCAACTATTGAATTCAACCTGGAAGTCACTGCTTCTGAGTTCCATTTTCTCAACACTCCAATGGCAGGAGACCAGGTTGATTGGGCTGAGCTGAAGAAATTGTACAAGACCAAGGTGTTGGTGAACTTCACTCCAACATCTTCTGCAGAGTTGAAGGCCGTCCAGGATAGGTTTCTGGATTGGTTTCTGGTGCCTAAAGACAACAGAAGATATGCATAGAATAGGACCTGATCTTCAATGTAATTTGTAATCATAATTGTCCTTATTATCAATGAAATTCATATCTTCTCAGTTCAAAAGACAACCTCTTGTTGTCTTAATTGGTTGCCTGATAAGATCTATTCTAAGGTCTTATCCTTTAATGCTTTCTTGCTTAAGTTTATTATTTTTTTGATCACTTCTGGTAGTGTTTTAACTCCATCAAAAAGGGGGAAATTGTTAGGATAAAAATTATTAGTTTTGATGAGTTAAAACAAACCAGAAGATGTAATAGGACCATCTGGACCTGTTAGCCAGATGATGATCTAGATTAGGACTTAGTCTAGGGGGAACTGCCAGACCAGAAGACTTCACCAGAAGAGTCACCAGAAGACCCCACCAGAGGACTCCATCAGAAGACTTCACCAGATGAGATTGACCAGAGGCAGAGGACCTTCCCCAGACCAGACGAGTCCGGACCAGACGAGTCTGGTGGAACAAAAGATGCTCAGTTTGATCCCCTGATTCTACTGAGTATTCTGGTTGTTCACCAGATTAGGACCAGAAGACACCGAGGTTGCCTGGTGTCTGGTCTTGCCTTCTCTGGAGAGAATCAGAGTTAGGCAGAGGAAGCTATTGACCGTTGGTGATTCATATCAAGTCAACATGATCAGGATTGGAAAGTATTTGAAGATAATCAATCCAAGGATCCCACCAACCCAATCAATCAATTAGGAAATTGATTGATTGAGGCTTCCTTATATAGAGGATCTGATTGGATTAGCCCTCCAACGGCTAGCCCTAATCCCCTCTATATATACAAGAGTGCAGTTCAAGAAAAAGCTCTAGAGACTCTACACGCGCATAAGTGATCCAAGCTTTTGATATTCATACCAAGCACTCTTACTGTTCATAATATTTATCTACTCAAAAGGAGTTATTGAAACCACAACCTGTTCATCTATTAGACAAGGTTGTTGGTTGGTTGATCTTTAGATTGAAGTTAAATCTAAAGAGGTTGTAAGAAGGAACTGGTACTTCCCAATTCCAGTAAGTAAGTTTGTGAGTTGGTTGATAGTGAGACCCCTTGGTTATAAGGGAGAGTGGACGTAGGATATTCTATCCGAACCACTATACATCTTGTGTTCTTTATCGCTTTATTTTACTTATTGTTTGTTGATTATTGTTCTCTTGTAAAAGACTTTGAAAGACATTTAACTTAAGCTTCCGCAATTAATCTAACTAGTGGGACCAACACAACATGAGATGCATATATAAATTAATTACCGAAATCAAGACTTAGAATCAATCGAGCAAAATTTCAAAAAACAAGAATACTCACAGCTCTAACACGTCCTAAAATGTTTGTTTCTATACCCAATTAAATATATATATTCATGAAATTAACAATTTCTATATATACCTAATTATATTATATATTCATCAAATAAATTAGTATATAAATAAACACTAATTAACTAATTAACTAGTATATAAATAAATTAGCATATAAATTAGTATATAAATAAATTAACTAGTATATATTCATCAAATTAATTAGTTTATAAATTAACAATTTCTATATATACCTAATTATATTATATATTCATCAAATAAATTAGTATTTAAATAAACAAACACTAATTAACTAATTAACTAGTATATAAATAAATTAGTATATAAATTTGTATATAAATAAATTAACTAGTATATATTCATCAAATTAATTAGTATATAAATTAACAATTTCTATATATACCTAATTATATATATTCATCAAATAAATTAGTATATAAATAAACAAACACTAATTAGTATATATTAATGAAATTAACACTAATTAACTAGTATATTTATAAATAAATTAGGCATATATATATATGCAGAGAAATTGGAGCAATTACCTGGCGGCGACGGTGAGGCGGCGGCGGAGAGGCGTCAGCTGGGACGACGTAGGTGCGCGCGGACTGGGGCCTACTCGGGAGAGGCACGGCCTGGGACGGCGTCGCGAGGCGCGGCGGGCAGAGTGAGCTGATTAGGCGTGAAATTCTTATGATTTGGTGCCGGATTTGCCCATGTTTTGAGTATTTTCGACGAGTGTTTGGAGTCAAATGAGTATCATTTTTATAAACTTATTAATTTTTCTCTTTGGTTTTCATAGATGGATAGAGGGCGAAAAGAGGAGTTCGTAGGACTTTGAATCGGCCAAAACGGACTCCCAGTTGAGAAGTTATGAAGGTTTTACGAACATGTGTACAGCCAGCGGTCGAGCGCCTCGCTCGACCTCTAGACCCGCTCGACCACCAAGCTCGAATGGGGCGCTCGAGCTGTCCCGCTCGAGCGTTTTTGCGTGTTTTTGGCCCAAAATCGCCCAAATTCGTCCCAAAGCCTATATATACCCCTTCCAAGCATATTTTCACATATCACAACATACCAACACATATTTTTACATATTTTGAGCGAGGAGAAAGCTTGGGAGGGAGATTGGAAGAGTTTTATACGTTGTAATCGAGGTTTTAATTTACGAATTCTTCGTTTTAGTATTTCTTTTGAACGTATTAGATTAATTCTTTCTTTCTTTACTCTTGGAGACGATTAAACCTAGTTTTTCAGATTTATATAGATTTCTTTAGAGACTTTAATTTGTTCTTTCGTTTATGTTCTTGATTTCTTTCGTTAATTTAATTATGCATATGATTATTGTTCTTGTGATTGCTTTTATTATTCAAACCACCATGTTAGGCTAGAACCCTTGCATGCTTGGGGTAGGATGAACTCGTAGAAGTAGGATGTGGGTATGTAATTAGGGTAACTTGTGACGTTAGGTTTTAATTCTCTTGATTAATGAATTCTTAAAATCAATCTTCACTTTGCCTTTGAATTTCGTTCGAAAAGTATTAGAGAGAGGACGACCGTATCACTCTTTAACAATGAGTAGACTTAACGAGAGGGTTTAGGAAGGGTTAATTCATCTACCAGTTTAGCGAAGGAGGACGACCGCATCACCTTAGTTAAATTAGGGTCTCATTAATTAAGCACAATATATTAACTTGTTAGTAGATTAGTGAAGTCGAGTGTTAGGGTCAAGTATTAGGGTTTAGAATCTTGAGCTTTCACCTTGCATTCTTATACTTAGGTTATTTCTTGTGTGTCACGGTTATTTTAATTATCGTACCAACTCCGTTAGTATACATAGGAATTCCTATCCCAAGCATCACCCTTTTATATTTGAGACAAAACCCTTAGATAATTAACTCATTTCTTTCTTTTGCATTAGTAGAGTAGAATAGTTTAGACTTAATAATTTTCAATCTTCAAACATACACTCATATTAACTACGACGCGTAGATCTCCAGGGATCTATTCGCATACATACCTTCCCTTGGGTTCGATAATACTTGGTCCCTATACTTGCCCATACTACAGTGAACCCGTACTCTTGCGGGGAAGCTACTAGTAGAAAGCTAGTGTAGTTCGCTTCAAGTCAATGGCGCCGTTGCCGGGGATGGCGTTATATGCTTTTTGAATAGGACTTGTCGATAGCTTAGTAGTTAGTAGTGAGTGATTATTTTCTATTTTTTTATTTATTTATTTATTTTGTATTCATTCGGCAGTTGCGTTTTGATCTTTCTGCTAGTGTTTCAGGTTTATGAAAATACGCTCACAAGACAATACGAGCGAAGAGAGGTTACCTGCAGATCCTGAGACGATAGCAAGGAGAAACCGAGCCTTCTTGAGAAGGATGAACGCGGCCGACTTAGGGAAAGAACCAATGGATATCACTAATGAGTTGGACGATGCTGCCAACGATTTTAATCAAGCAGTAGACCGGATTGATGGCTCTGGAGGGAGTGGTAGTCAGAATCAAGACCAGTTTGTGGATAGTCAGAGCCAGAACCCGGGTGCACAAAATGTAAATAATCCAGCTCAGAATCGTGTCCAAAATCCTCTGAACAACCCTGCGTACCCACAAAACCCAAATAACCCTTTCAACAACCCAATATACCAACATTACCCATACCCACCATACCCTTATCAACCAAACCCGTACCCTCCACCTCCTGTCTACAACCAACCACCTGTGTACCAACAACCTCCAGTTCAACACATACCAGCACCACCTGTTGTTCCTCAGCCTGTGCCCCAGAACGCAGATCAGAATATGGCAATTCGGGGCAGGTTCGCAGCACAACCGCAGAGGTACTATGATGGAGTGGCTTTACCACCTGTTGAGGCGAATAACTTTTCAATTTCCCCAGGAATTCTCAAGTTGCTTACAGAGAACCAATTCAAGGGGGAAGTTGGGAAGGAGAACCCTCACACTCACTTGAGGAGTTTCCTCATGATAGCATCTACTTTCAATTACAATGGCATGTCTGAAGATGCCAAGAGGCTTAGGCTGTTCCCATTCTCATTGACGGGAATAGCCAAGGAGTGGTACGATAATACGCTCCCGCGGGGAGGTATTACCACTTGGGCCGAGCTCGAGCGTCTGTTCCTCGAGCGATTCTACCCTCCATCTAGGACGATCAAGGCTAGGATTGAGATCTCTTCTTTCCGCCAGAAGCAAGGAGAGGACCTACGTCAAGCGTGGGAGAGATACTCAAACATGCTGATAGAGTGCCCGCAGCACGGGTACAATGAGAGGGATATTATGGCATTCTTCTACAGTGGTGCCAACAAGGCGGGGCAAGACCATTTAGATGCCTGTGCGGGAGGAGCATTCCTGAATCAAGGCATAGAGAGGTGTAGGGAGATCGTGGACAATATTGACACGAATGTCGGGGCTTGGAATGGAGATGTAGACTTCCAGAGAGTGCATCAGGTTGAAGAAGGTGAAGGAAAGAGAAGGCTATTGATGACCATGATGGAGAAGATCAACAACCTCGAGTTGGGGAAGAATGTGGTTGGAGAGCAGGCAGTAGAGAATGAGAGAGTAGACCAACTAAGTGGACAGCAAGAGGTAGCTAATTACATGGGAGGTCCGTATTACAATTAGAATGGCTACCAAGGTGGAAATCTGTTTGGCAGACCTTCTTATGGTCAGCCATTTGTACCTCCAGGCCCTCAGCCACCTCAAAATCAATGGAGGAACACACAAGGAGTTCAAGGAGGCCAGCAGCCTCCTCAAAACACATGGAGGAAGAATGAGAACTTTTCTTATGCTAACCCAAAAGCTGGTATTACTGTTCCTGCAGGTGTTGATCCGGGGTCTAAACCTCCCGGTAGAGAAGACGGTGCATCAACCGAGGAGATGTTGAGAGCGATTCTTCAGAAGGTGGAGGAAGGAATTAAGAGGTTGTCATCCTTGGAATACGATGTGAAGGAGTTGCATAAAAAGGGTGATCAACGTGATCAAGAGCTCCAGAAGATGAACGTTGAGTGGACTAGAACTCAACAAGAGAACAATCGAAGGTTCAACTCTATAGAGTTCCAGATGAGCCAGATTGCAAAGATGGTGAATATAGAGCCGGGTAAGTATCCTTCCATACCGGAGGGAAACCCGAAAGAGCATTGCAAGGCGATCCAGCTTAGAAGTGGAACCAATTATGAAGGTCCTCAGATGCCTGCTGATTCTGAGACGCCCCAAGTTGAGAAGGGGATTGAAAGTGAAGGGATTGAGAAGCATAAAGATATGGATGAGTCCCAGAAGGGGAAAGACTTTGAGGAGATAGAGAGGGTTCCAAAGTGGAAGAAGGCAAAGGAAGCTAGGGAGAAAGTGAAAGTGACCGAGCGAGATGAATGAGGGGTACCCAAATCTGGGATACCCGTCCCGTATCCACAACGCTTTATGAAGAAAACGCTTGATGAGAAATTCACTAAGTTCCTTGATGTTTTTAAACAATTGCATATTATATTCCTTTTTATGATGCTTTGGAACAGATGCCAAATTATGCCAAGTTCCTGAAGGACTTGATAGCGAAGAGACGAAGACTGGATGAGCCGAAGTTGGTGCAGTTGAACCACGAAGTGAGTGCACTAGTGCACAAGGCGCTTCCACCGAAGCTGAAGGATCCCGGGAGCTTCACCATTCTTTGTGAAATTGGGAACGGGATCAAGAAGGGAGCGTTGTGCGACCTCGGAGCGAGCATTAATTTGATGCCGTTGTCGCTTTTCAAGAAGTTGGAAGGTGGAGAACTTCAACCCACAATGATGACGCTTCAACTTGCCGATCGGTCTATTACTCGACCTCAAGGTGTGGTTGAAGACGTCCTAGTGAGAGTTGGAGATCACATTTTTCCAGCCGACTTTGTAGTGCTAGAGATGGAGGAAGATGAGCACGTGCCCCTGATCTTGGGAAGACCATTCTTAGCGACGGCGGGGATGGTGCTAGATGTGGCAAATGGGAAGATTACGGTGAAGGTTGATGATCAAGAAGTGAAGATCTCCCTATATGAAGCCATGAAGCACCCGAGGGAGGATGAGAGCTTGTATTGCATGGATGCAATTGATCCTCGTGTGAAAGACACACCTCCTATCTCTAATCTTTCTCATGTTCATAATTTTGTTAGTCATTCACTTGATGATTTAACCCATGAGCATTATGTTCTTGATTATTTTGATAGGGATAAAGCGAAGAAGATGAAGGATGAAGAGGTGAAAAGTGTGGACGTGGTTCAGCTAGAGGGAAAAGGAGGAGTTAAGAAGAAGAAGTCAAAATTCAAGAAATTGTTTAGTAAGACTCCTCCAGATAAAGGTGAGAAGGAGTTGAGACCCATAACACTTGGGGATGAGAAGAAAGCAAAAGAGCTAATGATGGAGGGGCATCAAGGAAAAGAATGCAACCACCACTCTTATGAGAGTAAGGGAGGTAAATTTGAGTATGATGTCCCATAAGCTCCTTTGAGCTTGGTCCGGCATGAGGATCTTAAAAATAGCGCTGAATGGGAGGCAACCCATTTTTATTTGCTTTTGAGTGTTTTTAGTTTTTTTCTTTTTATGTTATTAGGATGTTGTTGAGTCGTATGTTTAACCTCGTATTTGAGTAAGTTGCTTGTAGGCTTGTCTCGAAGGAATGATGGAGTATTCAGATTGAAGGGACCAACTCAAGCAAGAGAGTGTGCAAATCTATTAAGAGAAACAGAATTATTTGGTTGAGGTAACCCACAACCCCAAACTTAGACCTCTAGCAAGGTCGAAGTTTGGGGGGTGGAGTTTTTTTTTATGTTTCTTGTTACATTGCACATGCATGCACCTCTGTTAGGATAAAAATTGTTAGTTTTGATGAGTTAAAACAAACCAGAAGATGTAATAGGACCATCTGGACCTGTTAGCCAGATGATGATCTAGATTAGGACTTAGTCTAGGGGGAACTGCCAGACCAGAAGACTTCACCAGAAGAGTCACCAGAAGACCCCACCAGAGGACTCCATCAGAAGACTTCACCAGATGAGATTGACCAGAGGCAGAGGACCTTTCCTAGACCAGACGAGTCCGGACCAGACGAGTCTGGTGGAACAAAAGATGCTCAGTTTGATCCCCTGATTCTACTGAGTATTCTGGTTGTTCACCAGATTAGGACCAGAGGACACCGAGGTTGCCTGGTGTCTGGTCTTGCCTTCTCTGGAGAGAATCAGAGTTAGGCAGAGGAAGCTATTGACCGTTGGTGATTCATATCAAGTCAACATGATCAGGATTGGAAAGTATTTGAAGATAATCAATCCAAGGATCCCACCAACCCAATCAATCAATTAGGAAATTGATTGATTGAGGCTTCCTTATATAGAGGATCTGATTGGATTAGCCCTCCAACGGCTAGCCCTAATCCCCTCTATATATACAAGAGTGCAGTTCAAGAAAAAGCTCTAGAGACTCTACACGCGCATAAGTGATCCAAGCTTTTGATATTCATACCAAGCACTCTTACTGTTCATAATATTTATCTACTCAAAAGGAGTTATTGAAACCACAACCTGTTCATCTATTAGACAAGGTTGTTGGCTGGTTGATCTTTAGATTGAAGTTAAATCTAAAGAGGTTGTAAGAAGGAATTGGTACTTCCCAATTCCAGTAAGTAAGTTTGTGAGTTGGTTGATAGTGAGACCCCTTGGTTATAAGGGAGAGTGGACGTAGGATATTCTATCCGAACCACTATACATCTTGTGTTCTTTATCGCTTTATTTTACTTATTGTTTGTTGATTATTGTTCTCTTATAAAAGACTTTGAAAGACATTTAACTTAAGCTTCCGCAATTAATCTAACTAGTGGGACCAACAAGTGGTATCAGAGCAGTGTGTCCAACGACCACTGCTTTGAAAAGCTTTTGGTGGTCACCGGGCAGATCCATTGCTCTTTAGTGCTTTTGTTCATGTTCTTGTTATTTCCCTTAATTATATCAAAATGTCTGCAAAATCTTCTTACAAGAGCCGTAAGCTCCGAGAATTCTCTTTTGAGGATTACAGTCACTGGAGCTTCATGATGAGCAATCATCTTGGAGCTATTCACCACCGCATGTTAGATGTGGTTGAAAGTGGCCCCATCAAATTTTACTGGACTGATATTGATAGTGGCAGGTCTGAGTCCAGGGAAGAAACTAGTGAAGCTGCCCAAAAAGCTGCAGAGGATAGAGTCCCCAGGCAACGGATCCTCAAAAAGAAAGATGAGCTTAACAATGATGAAAGAAAGCTCTACAACTTGGACCAGGTGGCAAGAACGGAGATCATCAACACACTTACCAAAGAGGTGATTGAAAAGGTCAGAACGTGTGCCACTGCCAAGGAGATGTGGGACAAACTGGCGTTACTCTGTGAGGGAACAGAGAAGATCAAAGATAACAAACTCCAAGCTGTTCAACACTCGTTTGATACCTTCAAGATGAAACCAGACGAGACCATTGACCAGCTGGACATGCGTCTCACAAACCTCCTGAACAAGGCGAGTGCCTTAGGTAAGACCTATTCTGAAAAAGAAATTAATAGTAAAATTTTGCATTCACTAACAAGCAGGTGGAGAATTAAAGTCACTGTGATCAAGGACAACAAGGATCTCAATACTCTGGATCATCATCTTCTGTTGTCTGATCTCAAAGCATATGAGTATGATCTTCAAGAGGAGGATCAAACAGAAGAGGTTTCCTCTTCTGGCCAGAAAGGTGTTGCATTCTCTTCAACTATCAAGCCTGATGTCAAGCCAAAGGAGTCTACTGCAGATGACTTGAGCCTCAAGGAGTAGGTAGCACTTCTAACTCGTAAATTAGATAAAATGAGTTCAAAATATGGCAGGTACAAAAGGCATTGGAAGGAATCTTCCAGAGACAGAAAGAGTTCCTTCAAGCCTGCAGAGAAGGAGAAGACATCTGGAGACTCAAGGGAGACCAGATTCAGAAATCCAGAGAGGAGGAGAGATGACAACCCTGGCAACTCTGGGAGATCAGATTATCAGAGGAGGGATGGTAGCTCTGGCAGACCTGACTACCAGAGGAGAGAGAGTAGTCCAGCCAGATCTGACTACAACCAGAGGAGGAGAGAACCAAGTCCTAGTCCCAGAGGAGACAATGCCTGCTATACATGCAACAAGACTGGTCACTATAGTTATGATTGTCCTCAACTCACTCCTAGGGAAAGAAAAGAGAAAAGAATCAAGAGAGATAGGAGATATGCAGATAAGAGAGCATTGCTGGCAGAAGCAGAGGAGGAGGATACTAGTTCCAGTTCTTCTTCTTCTGACTTTGGATCAGATGATGATGTGTGTCTTATGGCAGACATCACTGAGGTAAATGAAACTACTCTAGTTTTATTAAAAATTCCAAATGTACTGAATCCTCTAATTCATCTGGTAACTCCAGAGAGTCTGATATGCAACAAATGCTATCAGATCTCCAAAATTGTGTCCAACTTTGTCAAAAACTTGAGAAAGAGAATGGTAGGCTCAGAGCAGAAGTTCAATCTCTCTCTCATGAACATAAATCCACCAGAGAACTCATGAAATATCATTCCAAAGAAGTCTCTGAACTTCAGGATAAGATCACAGAAAGAGATACTCTGGTAGATCAACTCATGAAAGAAAAGAACTCTCAAGAAGATGAGATCACTGAACTCAGAGCCAAATACCAGACTCTTATCAAGGGAAAACAAGTTGCTCACAACATAGAGGAGATACCTATGCCCAGAGAAGCTCCTAAGATACCATCTGTTGTATCTATCATATCAGAGTCTTCTCAGCGCATCTGTGATAAGAGTGGTTTAGGATATTCTGGAATTTCCTCTAAAACTCATAAATACTTTTATAATAAAGACAAGTCTGTAAGAGCTGGTAAATTGGTAGAAATCTGGAATGATAAAGACTTAACTGGTAATGGTTACAAGGTGGTTCACAATCCTGGCTGGAAAAGGAATCACTCTGTTAATCACATTACATATGGTCCAGAAGAGTTGACTGTTCTGGAAGAGAAGATGCTAGAGAATAAATGTCAACATGGGGAACCATTAAAGATTGATGGTTCTGTGAACAATGAGTCCCAAGGAGTAGAAATTACTCAAATTGGAGGACCCCAGAGAAATCCTCAAAGGGAACCTAAACAGATTAGGGGACCTCAAGGGAAACACTCAAGAAAGGGGAATACCAATCAGAGTAAGACCTACCAGAGAAGGAACAATGTTCAACAGCACCAGGTACCCCAGAGACAATTTTCTCAGAGGAATCAATTCCAGAATAGGTATACTCAAAGGAACTATAACCACCAGAGACAGTCTAATTATCAGAACCAGAGGAGGTCTTCCAGACCCATCTATAGAAAACCAACTGATCTGGGTAGTTATGACACCAGAGATGGTTCTTCTAGGATGTACCCTTACAACCAGACCTTTAAGACCATGTCTTTGAGGCAGGCCATTCCAAAGGCCAGATTTGAGAAAAGGTACACCAGACCTGTTTATAGGAAAGGTGTCCTTATCAGACCAGTAGCTCAATATGTCATTGTAAGAGGACATGTGCTGGTAGATAGATTTGGAAGGAAGATAAGATCCCCTCATCCATCAAGGGATGATCTTTATCTATGGATTCCTACAAAACCTGCAACTAACCAATCAGGACCCAGCACTAGTAGGGGACCTAATTGATTTCTCTGCAGGTAGATAAGAGTCCATTGGAGAAAGGATTTTCAAGCAACCATGTCTGGTACATTGATAGTGGATGTTCCAAGCACATGACCTTCCAGAAGGATAATCTCCAAGATTTCAAGCCATTGAATGGACCAAGAGTGATGTTTGGTGACAACAACTATGGAGTCACCAGAGGAGTTGGAAAGTTGACCTTTAATGGAGTATCTGTAGATGAAGTCTACTACGTAGAAGGACTCAAGCATAATCTGCTTTCAGTATCCCAATTCTGTGACAAGGGATACTCAGTGAAGTTTTCTAGTGATTCATGCACTGTTTTCTCTTCTGATTATAATGATATTTTGCTAATAGGCTTGAGGAAGGGTAACATTTATCTTGCAGATTTTAACAGTTGCCCAAGAAATGCTTGCCTAGTTGTAAAAGGATCTGCAGAGAATAGCTGGATTTGGCACAAGAGATTGTGTCATCTTAACTTCAAAACACTGAATAAGATTGCCAGAAAAAGTCTCATTCGAGGTCTTCCTAATGAAGTGTTTAAGAAGGATCAGGTCTGTGGTTCATGCCAGAAGGGTAAACAACCCAAGACTTCCTTTAAGGATGTCCAGAGCACAACCACAACCAGAGTACTTCAACTACTTCACATGGACCTGTTTGGACCTGTTTCTCCTCTTAGTTTCAGTGGAAGGAAGTACACCTTAGTAATAGTAGATGACTTTTCAAGATACACTTGGGTAGTGTTCTTGTTTAAGAAAAATGAAACTATGACTAAGCTGCCAGAGTTCTTCAAGCAGATTCAGAATGAGCAGATCCAGAGCATAGTCAGAATCAGAAGTGACAAAAGAACAGAGTTTTTGAATTCACACATTGCAGATTACTGCAAGGACCATGGGATTTTTCATGAGACATCTGCTGCCAGAACACCTCAACAAAATGGAGTAGCAGAAAGGAGGAATAGGACCCTCAAAGAAGCTGCAAGAACACTTCTGGCAGAATACAGCACTCCACAGAGATTTTGGGCAGAGGCTATTAATACAGCTTGCTACACTCAGAACAGGTGCCTGATTGCCCAGAGACATAATAAGACTCCATATGAGGTATGGAAAGGTAAAACCCCATCTGTTTCATATTTTCATGTTTTTAGATATAAGTGTTTCATCCATGACAATGGGAAATCTAAATTAAGAACCTTTGATGCCAAAGTGGCTGATGGAATATTTTTAGGATATTCCAGCACCAGTAAGGCTTTTAGAGTTTTTAATAAGAATTCACTTTGTGTGGAGGAAACACCTCATGTTGTTTTTGATGAATCTGTTATTGAGTGCAAGGTGGACTCTCAGATGAGACCCAGAATCAGACTACACCCAGAGTTATCAAGGTCAATCCACCTGTTCTTGATTCAGATTCAGATTCAGATGATGACCCATCTCCTGGTTCTCTAAAGCAGCAGCCTTCACAAGGAGCAGAACCAGAAGAGGTTGGAACTCCTGTAGGGGGAAGCTCTTCTGCAGGTGGTGATAATCACCAAGGTACTGCAGAAGATGATCAACCAGGCAAGACCACGAGAAGGAGGACCCTGGTTGATCACCCCAATGACCTAATCTTAGGAGATCCAACTAAGGGTGTCCAGACTAGGAGGACTCTTAACTTAGCTGCCTTATTCAGTTGCTATGTGTCCTTGATTGAGCCCAAGAACATCAAGGAGGCACTGAAAGATTCAAATTGGATTGTTGCTATGCAGGAGGAGTTGAATCAATTCACCAGACAGGATGTTTGGGAGCTGGTAGACAGACCAAGACATCAAAAGGTGATAGGCACTAAGTGGGTTTTCAAAAATAAGAAAGATGAGAATGATGTCATTACTAGGAACAAGGCAAGGCTAGTGGCCCAGGGCTATTCTCAGTCTGAAGGAATAGACTATGATGAGACATTTGCTCCTGTTGCCAGACTAGAAGCCATCAGATTGTTCTTAGCATATGCTGCTCACATGAAGTTCAAAGTATACCAGATGGATGTGAAATCTGCCTTTCTTAATGGGATTCTCATTGAGGAAGTGTATGTGGAACAACCGCCTGGTTTTGAACAAGGTGACAAGGTGTTTAAACTTAAGAAAGCTCTTTATGGGCTGAAGCAGGCACCTAGAGCATGGTATGACACTCTATCTCAGTTTCTTCTGGACAATGGTTTTACTAAGGGTAAGATTGATAGAACCTTGTTTAGGAAAGAAGTAGGAAAGGACATCCTTCTGGTCCAAATATATGTTGATGACATCATATTTGGATCCCCTAACAAGAAGCTGTGTGAGAAGTTTGGTGAGCTCATGCAGGGACAGTTTGAGATGTCCATGATGGGAGAAATGAATTACTTTTTGGGTTTGCAGGTTAAGCAATCAGAAAAGGGAATTTTTATTAATCAAGCAAAGTACACCAGAAACATGTTAGAGAAATTTGGAGTAGGATCTAGCAAAGCAGCCAAGATACCTATGATGACAAATTTCAACATGGACCCAGATGAGTCTGGAGAGAGTGTGGACCAGACTCAGTACAGAGCACTTATTGGTTCGCTCTTGTACCTGACTGCAAGCAGACCAGATATTACTTTTGCCGTAGGTGTTTGTGCCAGATTTCAAGCTAACCCCAAGAAGAGTCATTTGGAAGCAGCTAGGAAGATATTGAAATATCTTAAGGGAACATTGAATTTAGGATTGTGGTACCCTGCAGATGACAATTTAGAATTGAGTGGTTATTCAGATTCAGACTATGGTGGATGCAGAATAGACAGGAAATCTACAAGTGGAACATGCCAATTTTTAGGGAATAAATTGGTATCCTGGTTTTCCAAGAAGCAGACTTCAGTTGCTACATCAACAACAGAAGCAGAGTACATGGCTGCAGGGAGCTGTTGTTCACAACTACTCTGGATTAGTCAACAGCTTAGAGATTACCAGATTAGAGCTAAGGATATTCCTATTTTCTGTGATAGTAATAGTGCAATAGCAATTACCCAGAATCCAGTTCTTCATACCAGGTGCAAACATGTTGATATAAGACATCATTTTATCAGAGATCATGTTGAGAAGGGAGATATAAGGATGGAAAAGATTGCAACAGAGAAGCAGAGAGCAGATATCTTAACCAAGCCTTTGGCTGAGACCAGATTCAGAGAGTTAGCCTTTGAGTTAGGTTTGTTGGATCCAGAGACAGATTTGTGTTAGGGGGAACTACAGAGAAGTATCCTTGTTTTATTACTTTTCTTCATATTATATTATGCTAACATACCTGCAGATTAGATATATTAGAGAAGGTATATTTCCAGATGAGGTATCCACCAGGTGACACTTATCCCAGATGAGGTGCTGAGTCAGAGATATGTCCAAAGTCTTCTCTGACCAGAACCGAATGAGTTCCATCAGAGGAGATGTAGCACCAGACTGGCTGTGGTATCATCTGGTTACAATATCAGGTGACAGGTATGTCTTTACTTCTCTGGCCTCTGATCATTGGGATACACCTTTCAAATTAGTAAGTACACTCAAAACGTTTCAACTTCGGAGTGTATTTAAGACTAGGGTATAGGGCCTAGGCAATCATTTCGCTTTTTCTCTTGACTGCCACCAAACCCCTTTATGCCCAGTCCCAATGATTATGCCAACGCACCAGATTAAATCTGTGTCTTGCCTTTCATCGTGGCCATCAGATTTAATCACTGTGCAAAATATCAATCAATGCTAAATTGATTTTGTTTCCTCGATTAAATTTTGAAATTACACGCGTTCACACTTCTTTTAATATTCAAGCCACGCGTATTACCCTATTTAAATCAATTTTCCTTTCAATCTGTCCTTTCACGTTTCCATACTTTCAAACCCTAACCTCTCTCTGTGAAGCATTTTTTTTTCTCTCTCTCTCTCTTTCACAGTAATGGCCTCTCCGTGCAATTTTGACCATGTCCTGATGATGAAAAAGCTAAAGACGGAGATGGTGGTGGACTTTTATACCACCAAGAACCCAGTTGTGCTGTCGATTCTGGAGATGCTCCAGAATGCAGGGGTGGAGAAGTTGATCTCCACTGTCCCCAAGGATTTTCGTACTCTTGACGGATATGCGGCCCAGTTGTTGGTTCGTATGAAGATTCATGAGGATTACATTTCGTCCAAGATTGATGAAGATGATTTGGTGTTTTCTAAGCACGACTTCTGCGCTCTTTTCGAGAATATTTCTGCAGAGGGAGTGGATCCTTTGACGTACAAGGAAGATGATATCGTTGGATCCTTCAAGATTTTTGCTCGTTCTTCCTGCCAGAATATCACAAAGGGCTTTTTGGACAAGCATCTGAGGCAGAAGTACAAGGTGTTGTTCGATATTATGGTAAAGGTGCTTATGTGTGAGAATCACAGTACAGATGCCATTTTTAATGGCCGGATGTGTGTGATGAGGGCATTGTATGACGGCGTTCAATGCAATTGGGCGGAGTTCTTCTGGGATGTGTTGAGGAAGAACAGATTGAAGGTGAAGAAGGAGGCTTGTCCTTCCAAGCCAGGGGAGTTGCAGTTCTATTTCACTGCAAATGTCTCTTTGGGGACTAAGTTAACTCTTATTCTGGATTCTCTCCTTCCAGAGAAGAAGTGGAAATCATCTTGGTGCCACAGTTATCACAAATCCAAGATCCTCTTCTCAAAGGATGGCCCTCTTCATGGCCATGCCGACTCTGATAGAGAGCAGGCTATCCCTGCCCCTCCTATTCAATCTATTCCCTCACCTCCAAAGGGGCAGAGAAAGCAGCAGAAGCAGAAGACCCATAAGAAAGATTCTGGAGCAACTGGTTCTTCAACCGTTGCCTTTTCTGGTTCCTCAGAGGAGGAACAGATTCCCCTTCTTGATGTGCTTAAGAAGAAGGGTGATGATGATAAAGCTGTTAAGAAGGCTGGAGCAGCCAAGAGGAAGCGGCCAGAGGAGGCCAGGAGAGGCTCTGCTAAGAAGTCAAAGACTAGCAGGAAGGCTAAGAAAACCCTTCTGGTGGATGAGCCATCAGAGGAAGAAGATGAAGACGAGGATGTGCCTCTTGTGAGGAAATCCAAGGCCAAGAGAGCCCTTCTTCAGGATCCTGACTCTGGATCTGATCTTGGAGAGGCCTTGGAAAAGGCAATTGAGGATGCTTCCCAGATGATGGAGGATGCTCCGGAGTCTGCTGTACCTGCTGGTGTTGACCCAGCAGAGGTAAACCCTTCCCTTCCATCTTTTTCCCCCGTTAATCTTGTCTCCCCCTCTACCTCTTCCCCAGATGATATTCCACAAACCCCATCTGCCTCTGGTAACCCTGTTGAAACACCAGAGCAGATTATCCCAGATACCCCAGTAGATACTCCCTCTACCATTCCTACCCAAACACCTTCTCCCCCATATTTCCAAACACATCTTCCCACAAACCCCTCTCCCCCACCTTCTGTACCAGAGGTACCCTCAACCTCTTCTGGTGCAGAAATCCCCCCTCCAAACACTTCCACATCTCAAATCCCACCTACATCTTCTGTACCAGATATTCCATCATCGTCTGGTGCAGAGCAATACATTCCTTACACCTCTACTTCAAAAAATCCTAACCCTCCCCAAACCCATACAGACCAGGACCCATCCATTTCTATGGCTCTGGGATTCGCTGGCCCTCCCCCTTCTCCTACCTGTTTAACCAGCGATGATAGTGAAGGTGAGGAAGCTTCACTTGAGCCTGCTGACTTAGCCCCTTCCTCCTCTGCCTCTGGGCCCAAACCCTTCACTTTCTCATCTGCAGAAATGGGTCCCATTAGGCAGAGTATGAGTGTAAGTGCTCAGCTCTGGCTAAGAGAGCATTTCCCAGTTCTTCTGGAGCACTTACCACCTCTGGCAGAGCTTACTGATGCCAAGGTCTGGAGCAAGGCCAGATTTGAAGATGTGGAGGACCTAATGCTGTTGCTTGAGGAAATGGGTCCCTCCAACTTCACTGCTTGGGAGATTGAGCTAAAGCAGAGGATGAATATTCAGAACCCAGCAGAGCTGGAGACCCCTGGTGCTGCTAAAATCTTGATTCGCACCCTGCTCATCCAGAGAGGAGTAATGCTCACTCCAGAGGGCCCCACTTACAAGTTTGGTCCTCATTTTGTCTTCCCTCCAGAGCTATATTCAGATGAGGAAGACTTTGAGATGTCTCCTGCCGTGCTCCAGAAGATGAAAGCTTTCTTCAATGAGCAAATCATGCAGATTGGGCGCTTTTCAAAAGCTATTCAACATATGGCCCCTGCTATGATAGAGCACCAGATCAGGCATGAGAGGAGAATATTCCTGAAGCAGTTAAAGTCCTCTCTGGCAGAGGTAAAGGCTTCTTTTAAGGCTAATGGCTTATTTGTCAAGCTGGATGTCATGCACAGCCAGAAGCAACTACAGGAGCACGTGTTGGAGCAGTTGAGACCTGTATCTGTACTTAAAGTGGAGATGGCCAGCCAGATGATTCAAACTGCCAAGCTGAAAGACTCTCTCCAGGAGATGTTGGAGAAGCAAGAGAGACTTGTTGCAGAGTCTAAAGCTTACCTGGAGGAGGCCAAGCAGCTGCGTGATCTTCACTCTTCCTCCAACACTGCCTTGCCTGATCTTATAAGGCAGGTTGTGGAGCCTCTCCTTGATGAAGTTAAAAAGGGGGAAGAGAAGGCCAGAACTGATCTGGCGAAGACCACAAATGAAACTCTCTTCAGCCATGGAGCTCGTCTGGACCTGCTGGAGAATACATTGGCCCAGGCTGAGTTGCAGAAGAAGAAGAAGGAAGAGCTCAAATCTCTTTCCATGGCTAAGCAGCTTGCTGCAGAAGAGGAGTCAGAAGCAGAGCAGGATCCAATTTCCATCTCTGGACCTGCAAAGAGGAAGATAAGGAAAGTGAAGAAGAGCTTCCTTGAATCTGTGGTTGAAGAAGCAGAGAAGAGATTCAAAGAAGAGTCGCCTGAAGAGAGGCAAGCAAGGATAAGGAAAAACATAGATGAAGAGCAGAGGCTCAGATATGTTAGAAGGCAAAATAAGAAGAACAGAGAAGCTGGTGTTTCTTCTGGTGCCAGTGGTTGAAGCCAGAAGAGGAAAGGGCCTGTTGAAGTCATGAACATCCTCCCTCTCAGGACAGAAGGGTCTTTTGACTCAACTGTTCCTGTGCCTTTGATAGAAAAATGGAGAGAAGCCAAGACTCTCTGGTTTATTCAACATTACATCCAGAGACCTCCACCAGAGGATGATGCTCTCATCAACAGGACTTTCCATTCTTGGATGCAGGCTTATGATGCAGATTTGTACAAGCAGTTGATGGATTCAACTATTGAATTCAACCTGGAAGTCACTGCTTCTGAGTTCCATTTTCTCAACACTCCAATAGCAGGAGACCAGGTTGATTGGGCTGAGCTGAAGAAATTGTACAAGACCAAGGTATTGGTGAACTTCACTCCAACATCTTCTGCAGAGTTGAAGGCCGTCCAGGATAGGTTTCTGGATTGGTTTCTGGTGCCTAAAGACAACAGAAGATATGCATAGAATAGGACCTGATCTTCAATGTAATTTGTAATCATAATTGTCCTTATTATCAATGAAATTCATATCTTCTCTGTTCAAAAGACAACCTCTTGTTTTCTTAATTGGTTGCCTGATAAGATCTATTCTAAGGTCTTATCCTTTAATGCTTTCTTGCTTAAGTTTATTATTTTTTTGATCAGTTCTGGTAGTGTTTTAACTCCATCAAAAAGGGGGAAATTGTTAGGATAAAAATTGTTAGTTTTGATGAGTTAAAACAAACCAGAAGATGTAATAGGACCATCTGGACCTGTTAGCCAGATGATGATCTAGATTAGGACTTAGTCTAGGGGGAACTGCCAGACCAGAAGACTTCACCAGAAGAGTCACCAGAAGACCCCACCAGAGGACTCCATCAGAAGACTTCACCAGATGAGATTGACCAGAGGCAGAGGACCTTCTCCAGACCAAACGAGTCCGGACCAGACGAGTCTGGTGGAATAAAAGATGCTCAGTTTGATCCCCTGATTCTACTGAGTATTCTGGTTGTTCACCAGATTAGGACCAGAAGACACTGAGGTTGCCCAGTGTCTGGTCTTGCCTTCTCTGGAGAGAATCAGAGTTAGGCAGAGGAAGCTATTGACCGTTGGTGATTCATATCAAGTCAACATGATCAGGATTGGAAAGTATTTGAAGATAATCAATCCAAGGATCCCACCAACCCAATCAAGCAATTAGGAAATTGATTGATTGAGGCTTCCTTATATAGAGGATCTGATTGGATTAGCCCTCCAACGGCTAGCCCTAATCCCCTCTATATATACAAGAGTGCAGTTCAAGAAAAAGCTCTAGAGACTCTACACGCGCATAAGTGATCCAAGCTTTTGATATTCATACCAAGCACTCTTACTGTTCATAATATTTATCTACTCAAAAGGAGTTATTGAAACCACAACCTGTTCATCTATTAGACAAGGTTGTTGGCTGGTTGATCTTTAGATTGAAGTTAAATCTAAAGAGGTTGTAAGAAGGAACTGGTACTTCCCAATTCCAGTAAGTAAGTTTGTGAGTTGGTTGATAGTGAGACCCCTTGGTTATAAGGGAGAGTGGACGTAGGATATTCTATCCGAACAACTATACATCTTGTGTTCTTTATCACTTTATTTTACTTATTGTTTGTTGATTATTGTTCTCTTGTAAAAGACTTTGAAAGACATTTAACTTAAGCTTCCGCAATTAATCTAACTAGTGGGACCAACAACCTCTTATCTTTTGAGTTGAGTTTGATTGATTATTGGTTTGTTGAGATGCTCCTTGGGCTGATTTTGATTTGTTTTGTTACTCAATATTTCATGCCTATCAATTCTCTTATGCTTGTTGGTTGCTATCTTTGAGTATGATTTGATGAGTTGATGATTTGTGGATTTGAGTTAGGGACTCATTTGTGTGAGTGTTTGAGTTTGAGCTGATTTGAGAAAGAACTTGTTTGCTTGTGAATTTTTCTTTTGAGTACTTGTGTGATGAGAGTGAGAATGCACTAGGACTAGCATGGATGTGAAAGCCGTGAGCTTTTGAGAATTATGAGATTTTGATGCATTAATTAATCTCTTCGTTTGTGAGTGGATCGTCACCTTAGAGGATGCTAGAACTTGTGTGTGCTCTTGCTTCTTGATTGTGTCTAGTTTGATATGCCGAATGTGATCTTAGGCCATCTTTGTTTTTATTGAGTCACTTAGCCAAAATTTTCCTTACCAATGACATGTATCCCTTGCTAGCCCCGGTGAGCCTAAAGCTTATTTTATTTGCTAGCACATTTAAACACTATTCCAAGTTCTTAAGCCTTTATGTCCCAATTTGAGTGGAGAATAGGAAAAGTGTGAAGGTTGAAGGGATTGAGTTGATTTGAGAAAAGGAATTATGATGGTTGAGTGGTGATAAAATAAGGATGTGAATGAGATATGAGTTGTGGGAAAGAAAAAATTGAAAATGAGCAAAAGAAAAATTGAGCTCATGTGTTTGTGCGAAAAAGAAAAAAAAAAGTGAAGTGATTGAAAAAAAAAAGTGAAAAGAGTTAGAAAAAAAATTGAAGTGTTGAGAAAAGTGGAATTGAAAGAGTGTTGATTGAATATGTTTGAAGTAGTCTGTTCCTAATCTCGAAGTGCCAAAGTTTGACTTTCTATTCTCCATTCACTTAAGTCACTTACCCATATTGTTATCCCACCTATCCAAAGAGCCTACATTACAACCTTGAGAAAAGTCCTTTTTGATTCGGCATTGATTTCTAGAGTATGGTCGGAGTTGAGAGTGCTTACAAGCCTATGGCTGCCGATATGAGTGATTGATTGTTTGAGTGAGTCCCTTAATCATTGATATACACTTGTGAGGGAGTGAAACACATCGTTGAGTGCACATCCATGTTTGATCTTGGTGGTTCTTGTTGTTGTTGCATGAGTATGATAAAGGAAGGTGAGTGAGTATACATGTGATTGATCTTTAAAGCTCGAGTTCATTTGCTTGCATGAGTTGATTCTTTGACTCATTCCTAACAATTTCACTTGATTTATTATTTCATTGCTTGAGGACAAGCAATATGGTAAGTTTGGGGGGGTTGATTAGGCGTGAAATTGTTATGTTTTGGTGCCGGATTTGCCCATGTTTTGAGTATTTTCGACGAGTGTTTGGAGTCAAATGAGTATCATTTTTATAAACTTATTAATTTGTCTCTTTGGTTTTCATAGATGGATAGAGGGCGAAAAGAGGAGTTCGTAGGACTTTGAATCGGCCTAAATGGACTCCCGGTTGAGAAGTTATGAAGGTTTTACGAACATGTGTACAGCCAGCGGTCGAGCGCCTCGCTCGACCTCTAGACCCGCTCGACCACCAAGCTCGAATGGGGCGCTCGAGCTGTCCCGCTCGAGCGTTTTTGCGTGTTTTTGGCCCAAAATCGCCCAAATTCGTCCCAAAGCCTATATATACCCCTTCCAAGCATATTTTCACATATCACAACATACCAACACATATTTTTACATATTTTGAGCGAGGAGAAAGCTTGGGAGGGAGATTGGAAGAGTTTTATACGTTGTAATCGAGGTTTTAATTTACGAATTCTTCGTTTTAGTATTTCTTTTGAACGTATTAGATTAATTCTTTCTTTCTTTACTCTTGGAGACGATTAAACCTAGTTTTTCAGATTTATATAGATTTCTTTAGAGACTTTAATTTGTTCTTTCGTTTATGTTCTTGATTTCTTTCGTTAATTTAATTATGCATATGATTATTGTTCTTGTGATTGCTTTTATTATTCAAACCACCATGTTAGGCTAGAACCCTTGCATGCTTGGGGTAGGATGAACTCGTAGAAGTAGGATGTGGGTATGTAATTAGGGTAACTTGTGACGTTAGGTTTTAATTCTCTTGATTAATGAATTCTTAAAATCAATCTTCACTTTGCCTTTGAATTTCGTTCGAAAAGTGTTAGAGAGAGGACGACCGTATCACTCTTTAACAATGAGTAGACTTAACGAGAGGGTTTAGGAAGGGTTAATTCATCTACCAGTTTAGCGAAGGAGGACGACCACATCACCTTAGTTAAATTAGGGTCTCATTAATTAAGCACAATCTATTAACTTGTTAGTAGATTAGTGAAGTCGAGTGTTAGGGTAAAGTATTAGGGTTTAGAATCTTGAGCTTTCACCTTGCATTCTTATACTTAGGTTATTTCTTGTGTGTCACGGTTATTTTAATTATCGTACCAACTCCATTAGTATACGTAGGAATTCCTATCCCGAGCATCACCCTTTTATATTTGAGACAAAACCCTTAGATAATTAACTCATTTCTTTCTTTTGCATTAGTAGAGTAGAATAGTTTAGACTTAATAATTTTCAATCTTCAAACATACACTCATATTAACTACGACGCGTAGATCTCCAGGGATCTATTCGCATACATACTTTCCCTTGGGTTCGATAATACTTGGTCCCTATACTTGCCCATACTACAGTGAACCCGTACTCTTGCGGGGAAGCTACTAGTAGAAAGCTAGTGTAGTTCGCTTCAAGTCAATGGCGCCGTTGCCGGGGATGGCGTTATATGCTTTTTGAATAGGACTTGTCGATAGCTTAGTAGTTAGTAGTGAGTGATTATTTTCTGTTTTTTTATTTATTTATTTATTTTGTATTCATTCGGCAGTTGCATTTTGATCTTTCTGCTAGTGTTTCAGGTTTATGAAAATACGCTCACAAGGCAATACGAGCGAAGAGAGGTTACCTGCAGATCCTGAGACGATAGCAAGGAGAAACCGAGCCTTCTTGAGAAGGATGAATGCGGCCGACTTAGGGAAAGAACCAATGGATATCAGTAATGAGTTGGACGATGCTGCCAACGATTTTAATCAAGCAGTAGACCGGATTGATGGCTCTGGAGGGAGTGGTAGTCAGAATCAAGACCAGTTTGTGGATAGTCAGAGCCAGAACACGGGTGCACAAAATGTAAACAATCCAGCTCAGAATCGTGTCCAAAATCCTCTGAACAACCCTGCGTACCCACAAAACCCAAATAACCCTTTCAACAACCCAGTATACCAACATTACCCATACCCACCATACCCTTATCAACCATACCCGTACCCTCCACCTCCTGTCTACAACCAACCACCTGTGTACCAACAACCTCCAGTTCAACACATACCAGCACCACCTGTTGTTCCTCAGCCTGTGCCCCAGAACGCAGATCAGAATATTGCAATTCGGGACAGGTTCGCAGCACAACCGCAGAGGTACTACTATGGAGTGGCTTTACCACCTGTTGAGGCGAATAACTTTTCAATTTCTCCAGGAATTCTCAAGTTGCTTACAGAGAACCAATTCGATGGGGAAGTTGTGAAGGAGAACCCTCACACTCACTTGATGAGTTTCCTCATGATAGCATCTACTTTCAATTACAATGGCATGTCTGAAGATGCCAAGAGGCTTAGGCTGTTCCCATTCTCATTGACGGGAATAGCCAAGGAGTGGTACGATAATACGCTCCCGCGGGGAGGTATTACCACTTGGGCCGAGCTCGAGCGTCTGTTCCTTGAGCGATTCTACCCTCCATCTAGGACGATCAAGGCTAGGATTGCGATCTCTTCTTTCCGCCAGAAGCAAGGAGATGACCTATGTCAAACGTGGGAGAGATACTCAAACATGCTGATAGAGTGCCCGCAGCACAGGTACAATGAGGGGGATATTATGGCATTCTTCTACAATGGTGCCAACAAGGCGGGGCAAGACCATTTAGATGCCTGTGCGGGAGGAGCATTCCTGAATCAAGGCATAGAGAGGTGTAGGGAGATCGTGGACAACATTGACACGAATGCCGGGGCTTGGAATGGAGATGCAGACTTCCAGAGAGTGCATCAGGTTGAAGAAGGTGAAGGAACGAGAAGGCTATTGATGCCCATGATGGAGAAGATCAACAACCTCGAGTTGGGGAAGAATGTGGTTGGAGAGCAGGCATTAGAGAATGAGAGAGTAGACCAACCAAGTGGACAGCAAGATGTAGCCAATTACATGGGAGGTCCGTATTACAATTAGAATGGCTACCAAGGTGGAAATCAGTTTGGAAGACCTTCTTATGGTCAGCCATTTGTACCTCCAGGCCCTCAGCCACCTCAAAATCAATGGAGGAACACACAAGGAGTTCAAGGAGGCCAGCAGCCTCCTCAAAACACATGGAGGAAGAATGAGAACCTTTCTTATGCTAACCCAAAAACTGGTATTACTGTTCCTGTAGGTGTTGATCCGGGGTCTAAACCTCCCGGTGGAGAAGGCGGTGCATCAACCGAGGAGATGTTGAGAGCGATTCTTCAGAAGGTGGAGGAAGGAAGTAAGAGGTTGTCATCCTTGGAATACGATGTGAAGGAGTTGCATAAAAAGGGTGATCAACGTGATCAAGAGCTCCAGAAGATGAACGTTGAGTGGACTAGAACTCAACAAGAGAACAATCGAAGGTTTAACTCTATAGAGTTCCAGATGAGCCAGATTGCAAAGATGGTGAATAGAGAGCCGGGTAAGTATCCTTCCATGCCGGAGGGGAACCCGAAAGAGTATTGCAAGGCGATCCAGCTTAGAAGTGGAACCAATTATGAAGGTCCTCAGATGCCTGCTGATTCTGAGACGCCCCAAGTTGAGAAGGGGATTGAAAGTGAAGGGATTGAGAAGCATAAAGATATGGATGAGTCCCAGAAGGGGAAAGACTTTGAGGAGATAGAGAGGGTTCCAAAGTGGAAGAAGGCAAAGGAAGCAAGGGAGAAAGTGAAAGTGACCGAGCGAGATGAATGCGGGGTACCCAAATCTGTGATACCCGTCCCGTATCCACAACGCTTTATGAAGAAAACGCTTGATGAAAAATTTGCTAAGTTCCTTGATGTTTTTAAACAATTGCATATTAATATTCCTTTTTATGATGCTTTGGAACAGATGCCAAATTATGCCAAGTTCCTGAAGGACTTGATAGCGAAGAGACGAAGAGTGGATGAGTCGAAGTTGGTGCAGTTGAACCACGAAGTGAGTGCACTAGTGCACAAGGCGCTTCCACCGAAGCTGAAGGATCCCGGGAGCTTCACCATTCTTTGTGAAATTGGGAACGGGATCAAGAAGGGAGCATTGTGCGACCTCGAAGCGAGCATTAATTTGATGCCGTTGTCGCTTTTCAAGAAGTTGGAAGGTGGAGAACTTTAACCCACAATGATGATGCTTCAACTTGCCGATTGGTCTATTACTCGACCTCAAGGTGTGGTTGAAGACGTCCTAGTGAGAGTTGGAGATCACATTTTTCCAGCCGACTTTGTAGTGCTAGAGATGGAGGAAGATGAGCACGTGCCCCTGATCTTGGGAAGACCATTCTTAGCGACGGCGGGGATGGTGCTAGATGTGGCAAATGGGAAGATTACGGTGAAGGTTGATAATCAAGAAGTGAAGATCTCCCTATATGAAGCCATGAAGCACCCAAGGGAGGATGAGAGCTTGTATTGCATGGATGCAATTGATCCTCGTGTTAAAGACACACCTCCTATCTCTAATCTTTCTCATGTTCATGATTTTGTTAGTCCTTCACTTGATGATTTAACCCATGAGCATTATGTTCTTGATTATTTTGATAGGGATAAAGCGAAGAAGATGAAGGATGAAGAGGTGAAAAGTGTGGACGTGGTTCAGCTAGAGGGAAAAGGAGGAGTTAAGAAGAAGAAGTCAAAATTCAAGAAATTGTTTAGTAAGACTCCTCCAGATAAAGGTGAGAAGAATTTGAGACCCATAACACTTGGGGATGAGAAGAAAGCAAAAGAGCTCATGATGGAGGGGCATCAAGGAAAAGAATGCAACCAACACTCTTATGAGAGTAAGGGAGGTAAATTTGAGTATGATGTCCCATAAGCTCCTTTGAGCTTGGTCCGGCATGAGGACCTTAAAAATAGTGCTGAATGGGAGGCAACCCATTTTTATTTGCCTTTGAGTGTTTTTAGTTTTTTTCCTTTTATGTTATTAGGATGTTGTTGAGTCGTATGTTTAACCTCGTATTTGAGTAAGTTGCTTGTAGGCTTGTCTCGAAGGAATGATGGAGTATTCAGATTGAAGGGACCAACTCAAGCAAGGGAGTGTGCAAATCTATTGAGAGAAACGGAATTATTTGGTTGAGGTAACCCACAACCCCAAACTTAGACCTCTAGCAAGGTCGAAGTTTGGGGGGGTGGAGTTTTTTTTTATGTTTCTTGTTACATTGCACATGCATGCACCTCTTATCTTTTGAGTTGAGTTTGATTAATTATTAGTTTGTTGAGATGCTCCTTGGGCTGATTTTGATTTGTTTTGTTACTCAATATTTCATGCCTATCAATTCTCTTATGCTTGTTGGTTGCTATCTTTGAGTATGATTTGATGAGTTGATGATTTGTGGATTTGAGTTAGGGACTCGTTTGTGTGAGTGTTTGAGTTTGAGCTGATTTGAGAAAGAACTTGTATGCTTGTGAATTTTTCTTTTGAGTACTTGTGTGATGAGAGTGAGAATGCACTAGGACTAGCATGGATGTGAAAGCCGTGAGCTTTTGAGCCTTATGAGATTTTGATGCATTAATTAATCTCTTCGTTTGTGAGTGGATCGTCACCTTAGAGGATGCTAGAACTTGTGTGTGCTCTTGCTTCTTGATTGTGTCTAGTTTGATATGCCGAATGTGATCTTAGGCCATCTTTGTTTTTATTGAGTCACTTAGCCAAAATTTTCCTTACCAATGACATGTATCCCTTGCTAGCCCCGTTGAGCCTAAAGCTTATTTTATTTGCTAGCACATTTAAACACTATTCCAAGTTCTTAAGCCTTTTTGTCCCAATTTGAGTGGAGAATAGGAAAAGTGTGAAGGTTGAAGGGATTGAGTTGATTTGAGAAAAGGAATTATGATGGTTGAGTGGTGATAAAATAAGGATGTGAATAAGATATGAGTTGTGGGAAAGAAAAAATTGAAAATGAGCAAAAGAAAAATTGAGCTCATGTGTTTGTGCGAAAAAAAAAAAAAAGTGAAGTGATTGAAAAAAAAAAAGTGAAAAGAGTTAGAAATTTTTTTTGAAGTGTTGAGAAAAGTGGAATTGAAAGAGTGTTGATTGAATATGTTTGAAGTAGTCTGTTCCTAATCTCGAAGTGCCAAAGTTTGACTTTCTATTCTCCATTCACTTAAGTCACTTACCCATATTGTTATCCCACCTGTCCAAAGAGTCTACATTACAACCTTGAGAAAAGTCCTTTTTGATTCGGCATTGATTTCTAGAGTATGGTCGGAGTTGAGAGTGCTTACAAGCCTATGGCTGCCGATATGAGTGATTGATTGTTTGAGTGAGTTCCTTAATCATTGATATACACTTGTGAGGGAGTGAAACACATCGTTGAGTGCACATCCATTTTTGATCTTGGTGGTTCTTGTTGTTGTTGCATGAGTATGATAAAGGAAGGTGAGTGAGTATACATGTGATTGATCTTTAAAGCTCGAGTTCATTTGCTTGCATGAGTTGATTCTTTGACTCATTCCTAACAATTTCACTTGACTTATTATTTCATTGCTTGAGGACAAGCAATATGGTAAGTTTGGGGGGGGTTGATTAGGCGTGAAATTGTTATGTTTTGGTACCGGATTTGCCCATGTTTTGAGTATTTTCGACGAGTGTTTGGAGTCAAATGAGTATCATTTTTATAAACTTATTAATTTGTCTCTTTAGTTTTCATAGATGGATAGAGGGCGAAAAGAGGAGTTTGTAGGACTTTGAATCGGCCTAAACGGACTCCCGGTTGAGAAGTTATGAAGGTTTTACGAACATGTGTACAGCCAGCGGTCGAGCGCCTCGCTCGACCTCTAGACCCGCTCGACCACCAAGCTCGAATGGGGCGCTCGAGCTGTCCCGCTCGAGCGTTTTTGCGTGTTTTTGGCCCAAAATCGCCCAAATTCGTCCCAAAGCCTATATATACCCCTTCCAAGCATATTTTCACATATCACAACATACCAACACATATTTTTACATATTTTGAGCGAGGAGAAAGCTTGGGAGGGAGATTGGAAGAGTTTTATACGTTGTAATCGAGGTTTTAATTTACGAATTCTTCGTTTTAGTATTTCTTTTGAACGTATTAGATTAATTCTTTCTTTCTTTACTCTTGGAGACGATTAAACCTAGTTTTTCAGATTTATATAGATTTCTTTAGAGACTTTAATTTGTTCTTTCGTTTATGTTCTTGATTTCTTTCGTTAATTTAATTATGCATATGATTATTGTTCTTGTGATTGCTTTTATTATTCAAACCACCATGTTAGGCTAGAACCCTTGCATGCTTGGGGTAGGATGAACTCGTAGAAGTAGGATGTGGGTATGTAATTAGGGTAACTTGTGACGTTAGGTTTTAATTCTCTTGATTAATGAATTCTTAAAATCAATCTTCACTTTGCCTTTGAATTTCGTTCGAAAAGTGTTAGAGAGAGGACGACCGTATCACTCTTTAACAATGAGTAGACTTAACGAGAGGGTTTAGGAAGGGTTAATTCATCTACCAGTTTAGCGAAGAAGGACGACCGCATCACCTTAGTTAAATTAGGGTCTCATTAATTAAGCACAATCTATTAACTTGTTAGTAGATTAGTGAAGTCGAGTGTTAGGGTAAAGTATTAGGGTTTAGAATCTTGAGCTTTCACCTTGCATTCTTATACTTAGGTTATTTCTTGTGTGTCACGGTTATTTTAATTATCGTACCAACTCCGTTAGTATACGTAGGAATTCCTATCCCGAGCATCACCCTTTTATATTTGAGACAAAACCCTTAGATAATTAACTCATTTCTTTCTTTTGCATTAGTAGAGTAGAATAGTTTAGACTTAATAATTTTCAATCTTCAAACATACACTCATATTAACTACGACGCGTAGATCTCCAGGGATCTATTCGCATACATACCTTCCCTTGGGTTCGATAATACTTGGTCCCTATACTTGCCCATACTACAGTGAACCCGTACTCTGGGGAAGCTACTAGTAGAAAGATAGTGTAGTTCGCTTCAAGTCAATGGCGCCGTTGCCGGGGATGGCGTTATATGCTTTTTGAATAGGACTTGTCGATAGCTTAGAAGTTAGTAGTGAGTGATTATTTTCTGTTTTTTTTATTTATTTATTTATTTTGTATTCATTCGGCAGTTGCATTTTGATCTTTCTGCTAGTGTTTCAGGTTTATGAAAATACGCTCACAAGGCAATACGAGCGAAGAGAGGTTACCTGCAGATCCTGAGACGATAGCAAGGAGAAACCGAGCCTTCTTGAGAAGGATGAACGCGGCCGACTTAGGGAAAGAACCAATGGATATCACTAATGAGTTGGACGATGCTGCCAACGATTTTAATCAAGCAGTAGACCGGATTGATGGCTCTGGAGGGAGTGGTAGTCAGAATCAAGACCAGTTTGTGGATAGTCAGAGCCAGAACCCGGGTGCACAAAATGTAAACAATCCAGCTCAGAATCGTGTCCAAAATCCTCTGAACAACCCTGCGTACCCACAAAACCCAAATAACCCTTTCAACAACCCAGTATACCAACATTACCCATACCCACCATACCCTTATCAACCATACCCGTACCCTCCACCTCCTGTCTACAACCAACCACTTGTGTACCAACAACCTCCAGTTCAACACATACCAGCACCACCTGTTGTTCCTCAGCCTGTGCCCCAGAACGCAGATCAAAATATGGCAATTCGGGGCAGGTTTGCAGCACAACCGCAGAGGTACTACGATGGAGTGGCTTTACCACCTGTTGAGGCGAATAACTTTTCAATTTCCCCAGAATTCTCAAGTTGCTTACAGAGAACCAATTCGAGGGGGAAGTTGGGAAGGAGAACCCTCACACTCACTTGAGGAGTTTTCTCATGATAGCATCTACTTTCAATTACAATAGCATGTCTGAAGATGCCAAGAGGCTTAGGCTTTTCCCATTCTCATTGACGGGAATAGCCAAGGAGTGGTACGATAATACGCTCCCGCGGGGAGGTATTACCACTTGGGCCGAGCTCGAGCGTCTGTTCCTCGAGCGATTCTACCCTCCATCTAGGACGATCAAGGCTAGGATTGCGATCTCTTCTTTCCGCCAGAAGCAAGGAGAGGACCTACGTCAAGCGTGGGAGAGATACTCAAACATGCTGATAGAGTGCCCGCAGCACGGGTACAATGAGGGGGATATTATGGCATTCTTCTACAGTGGTGCCAACAAGGCGGGGCAAGACCATTTAGATGCCTGTGCGGGAGGAGCATTCCTGAATCAAGGGATAGAGAGGTGTAGGGAGATCGTGGACAATATTGACACGAATGCCGGGGCTTGGAATGGAGATGCAGACTTCCAGAGAGTGCATCAGGTTGAAGAAGGTGAAGGAACGAGAAGGCTATTGATGGCCATGATGGAGAAGATCAACAACCTCGAGTTGGGGAAGAATGTGGTTGGAGAGCAGGCAGTAGAGAATGAGAGAGTAGACCAACCAAGTGGACAACAAGAGGTAGCCAATTACATGGGAGGTCCGTATTACAATCAGAATGGCTACCAAGGTGGAAATCAGTTTGGAAGACCTTCTTATGGTTAGCCATTTGTACCTCCAGGCCCTCAGCCACCTCAAAATCAATGGAGGAACACACAAGGAGTTCAAGGAGGCCAGCAGCCTCCTCAAAACACATGGAGGAAGAATGAGAACCTTTCTTATGCTAACCCAAAAGCTGGTATTACTGTTCCTGTAGGTGTTGATCCGGGGTCTAAACCTCCCGGTGGAGAAGGCGGTGCATCAACCGAGGAGATGTTGAGAGCGATTCTTCAGAAGGTGGAGGAAGGAAGTAAGAGGTTGTCATCCTTGGAATACGATGTGAAGGAGTTGCATAAATAGGGTGATCAACGTGATCAAGAGCTCTAGAAGATGAACGTTGAGTGGACTAGAACTCAACAAGAGAACAATCGAAGGTTCAACTCTATAGAGTTCCAGATGAGCCAGATTGCAAAGATGGTGAATAGAGAGCCGGGTAAGTATCCTTCCATGCCGGAGGGGAACCCGAAAGAGCATTGCAAGGCAATCCAGCTTAGAAGTGGAACCAATTATGAAGGTCCTCAAATGCCTGCTGATTCTGAGACGCCCCAAGTTGAGAAGGGGATTGAAAGTGAAGGGATTGAGAAGCATAAAGATATGGATGAGTCCCAGAAGGGGAAAGACTTTGAGGAGATAGAGAGGGTTCCAAAGTGGAAGAAGGCAAAGGAAGCAAGGGAGAAAGTGAAAGTGACCGAGCGAGATGAATGGGGGGTACCCAAATCTGTGATACCCGTCCCGTATCCACAACGCTTTATGAAGAAAACGCTTGATGAAAAATTCGCTAAGTTCCTTGATGTTTTTAAACAATTGCATATTAATATTCCTTTTTATGATGCTTTGGAACAGATGCCAAATTATGCCAAGTTCCTGAAGGACTTGATAGCGAAGAGACGAAGAGTGGATGAGTCGAAGTTGGTGCAGTTGAACCACGAAGTGAGTGCACTAGTGCACAAGGCGCTTCCACCGAAGCTGAAGGATCCCGGGAGCTTCACCATTCTTTGTGAAATTGGGAACGGGATCAAGAAGGGAGCGTTGTGCGACCTCGAAGCGAGCATTAATTTGATGCCGTTGTCGCTTTTCAAGAAGTTGTAAGGTGGAGAACTTCAACCCACAATGATGACGCTTCAACTTGCCGATCGGTCTATTACTCGACCTCAAGGTGTGGTTGAAGACGTCCTAGTGAGAGTTGGAAATCACATTTTTCCAGCCGACTTTGTAGTGCTAGAGATGGAGGAAGATGAGCACGTGCCCCTGATCTTGGGAAGACCATTCTTAGCGACGGCGGGGATGGTGCTAGATGTGGCAAATGGGAAGATTACGGTGAAGGTTGATGATCAAGAAGTGAAGATCTCCCTATATGAAGCCATGAAGCACCCGAGGGAGGATGAGAGCTTGTATTGCATGGATGCAATTGATCCTCGTGTTAAAGACACACCTCCTATCTCTAATCTTTCTCATGTTCATGATTTTGTTAGTCCTTCACTTGATGATTTAACCCATGAGCATTATGTTCTTGATTATTTTGATAGGGATAAAGCGAAGAAGATGAAGGATGAAGAGGTGAAAAGTGTGGACGTGGTTCAGCTAGAGGGAAAAGGAGGAGTTAAGAAGAAGAAGTCAAAATTCAAGAAATTGTTTAGTAAGACTCCTCCAGATAAAGGTGAGAAGGAGTTGAGACCCATAACACTTGGGGATGAGAAGAAAGCAAAAGAGCTCATGATGGAGGGGCATCAAGGAAAAGAATGCTACCACCACTCTTATGAGAGTAAGGGAGGTAAATTTGAGTATGATGTCCCATAAGCTCCTTTGAGCTTGGTCCGGCATGAGGACCTTAAAAATAGCGCTGAATGGGAGGCAACCCATTTTTATTTGCTTTTGAGTGTTTTTAGTTTTTTTCCTTTTATATTATTAGGATATTGTTGAGTCGTATATTTAACCTCGTATTTGAGTAAGTTGCTTGTAGGCTTGTCTCGAAGGAATGATGGAGTATTCAGATTGAAGGGACCAACTCAAGCAAGAGAGTGTGCAAAGCTATTGAGAGAAACGGAATTATTTGGTTGAGGTAACCCACAACCCCAAACTTAGACCTCTAGCAAGGTCGAAGTTTGGGGGGGTGGAGTTTTTTTTTATGTTTCTTGTTACATTGCACATGCATGCACCGCTTATCTTTTGAGTTGAGTTTGATTGATTATTGGTTTGTTGAGATGCTCCTTGGGCTGATTTTGATTTGTTTTGTTACTCAATATTTCATGCCTATCAATTCTCTTATGCTTGTTGGTTGCTATCTTTGAGTATGATTTGATGAGTTGATGATTTGTGGATTTGAGTTAGGGACTCGTTTGTGTGAGTGTTTGAGTTTGAGCTGATTTGAGAAAGAACTTGTATGCTTGTGAATTTTTCTTTTGAGTACTTGTGTGATGAGAGTGAGAATGCACTAGGACTAGCATGGATGTGAAAGCCGTGAGCTTTTGAGCCTTATGAGATTTTGATGCATTAATTAATCTCTTCGTTTGTGAGTGGATCGTCACCTTAGAGGATGCTAGAACTTGTGTGTGCTCTTGCTTCTTGATTGTGTCTAGTTTGATATGCCGAATGTGATCTTAGGCCATCTTTGTTTTTATTGAGTCACTTAGCCAAAATTTTCCTTACCAATGACATGTATCCCTTGCTAGCCCCGTTGAGCCTAAAGCTTATTTTATTTGCTAGCACATTTAAACACTATTCCAAGTTCTTAAGCCTTTTTGTCCCAATTTGAGTGGAGAATAGGAAAAGTGTGAAGGTTGAAGGGATTGAATTGATTTGAGAAAAGGAATTATGATGGTTGAGTGCTGATAAAATAAGGATGTGAATGAGATATGAGTTGTGGGAAAGAAAAAATTGAAAATGAGCAAAAGAAAAATTGAGCGCATGTGTTTGTGCGAAAAAGAAAAAAAAAGTGAAGTGATTGAAAAAAAAAGTGAAAAGAGTTAGAAAAAAAAATTGAAGTGTTGAGAAAAGTGGAATTGAAAGAGTGTTGATTGAATATGTTTGAAGTAGTCTGTTCCTAATCTCGAAGTGCCAAAGTTTGACTTTCTATTCTCCATTCACTTAAGTCACTTACACATATTGTTATCCCACCTGTACAAAGAGCCTACATTACAACCTTGAGAAAAGTCCTTTTTGATTCGACATTCGACGAGTGTTTGGAGTCAAATGAGTATCATTTTTATAAACTTATTAATTTGTCTCTTTGGTTTTCATAGATGGATAGAGGGCGAAAAAAGGAGTTCGTAGGACTTTGAATCGGCCTAAACGGACTCCCGGTTGAGAAGTTATGAAGGTTTTACGAACATGTGTACAGCCAGCGGTCGAGCGCCTCGCTCGACCTCTAGACCCGCTCGACCACCAAGCTCGAATGGGGCGCTCGAGCTGTCCCGCTCGAGTGTTTTTGCGTGTTTTTGGCCCAAAATCGCCCAAATTCGTCCCAAAGCCTATATATACCCCTTCCAAGCATATTTTCACATATCACAACATACCAACACATATTTTTACATATTTTGAGCGAGGAGAAAGCTTGGGAGGGAGATTGGAAGAGTTTTATACGTTGTAATCGAGGTTTTAATTTACGAATTCTTCGTTTTAGTATTTCTTTTGAACGTATTAGATTAATTCTTTCTTTCTTTACTCTTGGAGACGATTAAACCTAGTTTTTCAGATTTATATAGATTTCTTTAGAGACTTTAATTTGTTCTTTCGTTTATGTTCTTGATTTCTTTCGTTAATTTAATTATGCATATGATTATTGTTCTTGTGATTGCTTTTATTATTCAAACCACCATGTTAGGCTAGAACCCTTGCATGCTTGGGGTAGGATGAACTCGTAGAAGTAGGATGTGGGTATGTAATTAGGGTAACTTGTGACGTTAGGTTTTAATTCTCTTGATTAATGAATTCTTAAAATCAATCTTCACTTTGCCTTTGAATTTCGTTCGAAAAGTGTTAGAGAGAGGACGATCGTATCACTCTTTAACAACGAGTAGACTTAACGAGAGGGTTGAGGAAGGGTTAATTCATCTACCAGTTTAGCGAAGGAGGACGACCGCATCACCTTAATTAAATTAGGGTCTCATTAATTAAGCACAATCTATTAACTTGTTAGTAGATTAGTGAAGTCGAGTGTTAGGGTAAAGTATTAGGGTTTAGAATCTTGAGCTTTCACCTTGCATTCTTATACTTAGGTTATTTCTTGTGTGTCACGGTTATTTTAATTATCGTACCAACTCCGTTAGTATACGTATGAATTCCTATCCCGAGCATCACCCTTTTATATTTGAGACAAAACCCTTAGATAATTAACTCATTTCTTTCTTTTGCATTAGTAGAGTAGAATAGTTTAGACTTAATAATTTTCAATCTTCAAACATACACTCATATTAACTACGACGCGTAGATCTCCAGGGATCTATTCACATACATAACTTCCCTTGGGTTCGATAATACTTGGTCCCTATACTTGCCCATACTACAGTGAACCCGTACTCTTGCGGGGAAGCTACTAGTAGAAAGCTAGTGTAGTTCGCTTCAAGTCATGCGCCGCAGGGCTATGAGGGCGGCGCAAGGCTGGAGTTACGACAGCGGTGGCACGCGTCGCGGGTGGGAGAGGAGTAGGAATTAAGGAGACTGTGTGCGTGGCTGACTAAATTAGGGATTTGGACATTTTAATTGGGTCAAACATTTAGAGAGCGGTTCTGAACCGCTATGCAAGTCAGGAACTTAGAGAGCGGTTCTTAACCGCTATCCTAGAGTCACTTGGATAGCGGTTTTGTTAGAACTTGGATAGCGGTTTCGAACCGCTATCTTGCAAATGAGTACTTACATAGCGGTTTTCAACCGCTTTCTAAGGTTTTACCTAAGAAAGCGGTTTTAAACCGCTGTCTTATATATATTTTTTTTAATAAATTACTTTACATAACCGCTCTCCAAGTGGGTTCTTGGAGAGCGATTTTTATAATAGCTATCTAAGTACAGCTATCTAAGTTCGAATTTTTAGTAGTGATTAGACTTTTGCATCCTTGTTAACACATTGAGGATTAATTTGCAGAGGAAAATTGAGTAGATAAGGGGAAGAGAAAAATAAAATTTGGGATAGGGGTGAGGATGGAGCGGGCGAAGGAGAGGGAGGGGAATTGGGTGGGTAGGTGGGGGGTGCGGGGGTTAGGTTGCACCGGGATTGTTGGATATATGGGGGATGACTGCTGGAATGGGGAATTGGGGGGTAGGGGCGTCCACTGGAATGGGGGATGGGGAATTAGGGGGTGGGGGTGGGGAATGGGGTGGGGGTGGGGAATAGGGCGGGGGATTGGGCATGGGCGTTGGGACGTATCTTCGTTCGGGATCAACGGGAGAGAAAGGGCTGTAGTGGAGAGGAAGTGAAAACCCCGTTTTCTAAATATGGACTATTCTACGGATTCTAGATCCGTAGAATATTTCATATAACAATTTGTGATAAATAAATGTATTTACAATACTTCTATTTTATCTATTTTTAAATAAAATATTAATTTTTATTAAATCATGTGTTTAACGACGAATAAGATTCATGAACAGAAATGCCGTGCTATATATGTATATGGTGTAGATTACGTGCAGCCCCACACACGCTTTAATGCCGTGCTATCTATTTTGATGTTTCTGTAAAGTGTAAACACGATCATCTCCCATTGATAAATAGCTACACACCATATATAAACAGATGGACACAAATGAGATGTCTTAATAAAATAGAGTCCCACCCCATATAAAAGATCTAAAATTGATGGCATATTCATCTATGCACTTGTTCCACCAAGTAAGATTTTATTTTTGGCAGAGTATTATATGAAAATAATTTATGATAAGTTTATTATTAAATAATTTTAAAATATTATTTATTTAATTAGGAGTATCAATAATCTCATTAAAAGTATCATTAATCTGGATTGATGATATTATATTATAATTGTTATAAATTTTCTTGAACTCTAATTAATAATTATACTTCGGATGAGCTTTTTGGTACTCCTGATCAAATATCCGATACTTTAAAACAGTTGCATAATAAACTTATCATAAACTATTTTCATATAAAACCTACCTTTTATTTATTTATTTTTAAGCACCTCATCATACCTTTTATTTATTTATTTTTAAGCACCTCATCATACCTTTTATTTATTTATTTTTAAGCACCTCATCATAAAGGATGCCTCTTGTCTTAGTCCAAATGCCTATCAGATTTTTTATTTTAATTATAAGTTGCCTAAAACACAAGATATATGTTCTTATGTAGAGTCAGTGAAAATGGGTTCATATCTATATGAAACCGATATCATTGTATTTATACAGTGATATCATTATTTTTATAATTTAGTACTCATAATATTTTACACTGTGATATTAATTTATAAATACAATAATAATACTAAATGAATGTTATAGTATTAATAAATAAATATAATAGTATTAATTTTATAGTTCATACTATCTACGAGTTCCATACAAAAGCTTGCGTCTTATTTAATATGTTTGCTCATGTGCGTACTAAAACGAGTGGATTATCTTATGACATGAAATTAAATTTATCAATTAAATAGATTGTACTTATTGTGTTATTGAATAAAAAAAAAAAATACAAATAATTATATTCCTATTTAATTATCTGTCTCAACCTATCTAATGTCACGCAAAATTGTCAAATAGCACTGGTCAAAATCCAAGCACAAAAAACATGCAATCGGCATCAGCATATTCCCAAATTGGTGTTTTGTCTTGGAAAAAAAGAAAAGGAAATATCCTATCCATACTTATCTTCAATAACGCGACCCCGTGTATAAAAGTGGAAAGTGATTTTGCTTGCTCATTGACAAAAAAAATCGGCTTTGTGATGAACTGTCATTCGAATAGGAAAGGTGTAAATTTATTTTTTGATAGAAAAATACTAGAATTTGAACACAAGCATCACTATGTTATGCTTAATTTGTTATTCCACGCTATTAGAATAATATACCATTTTTTAATACAGATATATGTTTAAACTGTTATTATGGTTAAGATGACCAAAGAAATTTTACAGGTCAAACTTTATGGTTTTTTTTACAAAGTTGAGCGGTTAGAAAGGTTTCGTCCTTCTTGACATCATAAAACTTTTTAAATACTATTAAATCTTTGATCAAACAATTTTTTTTTTAATATTGCATTTTGTATTAGAGCATTTGTACCGTACATATTGCAATTGCCCTGCATCACCCTACTAATAAATTAAATTAATAAATATGAAATGACAAAAACAACATTTTTAATTTAAAATATTAATTATAAAATTATACATACCCTATTAACTTTTCATATTTAAATAACACACTTTTAAATATAATTAAAGTTATAAATAAAATAATTCTATCTAATGATCTGATGAATCCTAATTCTTAAAAAATTTCTATTGGAGTGATGAACTCTAAAATAATTTCAAGAAGAATGGAGCTTTTAGTGACATATATGATTTCAAAACTATCAAATTGGCTCTGATGAAAATCAAAAAAGAGATCTTGAATTCTGTCAGCAGAAGATTATTCTTTTTGTACATCATCTGTTAAATATTGACTATGGGGTTGTCGGAGATTATATAGGGAGCTTATAGATTATGGTTGTTGGAGATGATCTATTTTTTTTTTTTTTTCCTTCTGTGACATGTTGGTATAGTTCCATGGAAGTGTTGAGTCAACCATTGATTTCCTCAACAATACCTCTTTACAAACTTTTCTCAATTAGTTTACAAAACCGATGAATTATATTAAACCATTTTAAACTATTTTTACTTTGCGTTATAGTAGGAAAACAACCATTCCTCTTTTTTCTCGGACTCTATTCTTGAGTAAAATAAATTTTGGAAAAATTGGTTTCTCAACTATTTTTAATTGTTATTCAATGACACAGTGCAACACTCATCTTTGACATGAGAACCAGTCAAATTGCCCTGCTTGTGGAGCATCAAGGTAGAAAATGAGTAAGAACTTAGAGGTTAGAAATTAAATTCTAGTAAAGGTTCTATGGTACTTTCCACTTATTCTAAGATTTCAAAGAGTACTTCGTAACAATGAAGTGTCTTAAGGATTTGACTTGACACAATGATGACAGAGTTTTTGATAGTCATATATGTCACGGATTCACCTTGTTGAAGGACAGTTGATCATAAATGGCAAGATTTTGCTGAAGAGCCACAAAACCTTACACTACAAAAAAGGCGTTGTTTAACGACGAAAATTAACGACAAACACGTATTCCGTCGTTAATTTTGGTGATTTACGACGGGCTTGTGACGAACAATAACCAAAGCTTGTCCGAATTAAATATTAATGACGGGTTATTGAAGGCCGTCGTTAATTAATGACTTTTACGACGGAAAGGGCCGTCGTAAAACAAGTCGGACCTACTGGTGGAGGAATCCGCCAAAATTAATGACGGGAAGCTCGTCGTAATATTTAAAATAGAAATTACCGACGAACGGAGCCGTCGTAAATTTTCGCACGTTTGACCGCGACCTTTCGTAATCGGTGCACCGCTTCAGTGGCCGACCATTTTACGACGGGCTGTCCGTCGTAAAATTTAAATTTATGTTTTACGACGGTCTTTCCCGTCGTAAATTTACGCCCGTTTGACCGCGACTCTTCAAGGACCAGTGCAAATTTAATACCGGTGATTAATTAACGACGGGAACGTCTGTCATTAAATTTGAATTGATTATTAACGACAGACACTCCGTCGTAAATAGCCAAAAACGACATCGTTTTAAGCCTAAAAGCGGCAAATTTAACAACGGACGCTGTCCGTCGCAAATTTTTTTATGCCTATAAAAGGCAGCGCCGACGAGCTCAATTCTCACCCGAGCAAAACCGAGCAAACTCGAAGAAGAAGTGGGCGATTTCCGGCGAGCACTCAGGAGTCAATTTCATCCCGATTAAAGATCGTTCTTCGTCGATCCCTACTCTTTAATCGTAAGTTTTTTAATTTTATACCGTTTAAATTTCATTTTATAACATCTGATTAGTGTAGTTTTTTAGATTTTTTTTAGAAATCATATACGTTAATTGTATAGAATTTTATAACTTTTTATTAGAAATCATATATTTTAATTGTTTAAAATCATATATGAGTATGCATAAACATGTTATAATTGGTTAGATTTTGAGATTGATTTTTGTTTAGAATTTTGTTTTGATATGAGTATGCATAAAAATGTTAGTTGATTAGATTTTTAATAATCGATTATGCTAATTTAATTGATTATATATGTTAATTTAATTGATTATATTTAATTGATTATATTAATTTAATTGATTATGTTAATTTAATTGATTATGTAAATTTTGTTAATTGATTATGTTAATTTAATTGATTATATATGTTAATTTTGTTAGTTGATTATGTTAATTTTGTTAATTGATTTTGTTAATTTTGTTAATCGATTATGTTAATTTTATTAATCGATTATACATTGAATGTTTTAGATGAGTGGACAAGACAGTGGATTGGTCGATGGGAGTGGGGGAAGCCAGGAGAGGGGTCGAGGGAGAGGGTGGGGGAAGCCAGGAGACCCATTGTGGCTCCGGTTGTCAACCCCGAGGGGTCCTCATCCGCACCCTAGACGGGTGAGGGATCATCTTCCTCCTGCCAGCATCCCACTGGGCAGCGGCAGATTGATGTTGAGCCTCGTGGGACTTCGTAAGTTTTAATCTTTTATATTTAACATTTATTAATTAACCCTAATTATATTACTAACTTTGTAATTTTAATGTTGCAGTTGGATCCCGGGACATGATGTTACTACACACTTAACCGATTCCTTCATGAGCGGTGGATTCGAGCCCACCGCTTACAGTTGGGGTTTGGTGTCTGAAACGAGGAAACAACAATATTTTGAGGAGTTTAAGGTATAATTTATGTAATTTATTCATTATTTATTAATACAAAGAGAAATGCACATGGCACTATATTTTGAGGACCATAAATACACTTTAAAACACCACTTTCCCCATAGCACAAATCCATACATTTGACTAGTATTATGTATTTTTTATCTTCTCTCTCCTCTTTCTCAGCACTCTCTCTCCTCTCTCTCTCTCTCTCTCTTTTCAAGAATATACGTATCTCTCTCCTCTCACTCTTCAAAATTAAAAAACAAACCCACCCAACCCACCCACCCACCCATATCCCCTCTTTCTCTCTCTCGACCACCAGAAACCTTCTGCTCCCCCCCCTCCCCCTTCCCCCTCACTCTCCACCAGCCTCAGAAGCTTTTTCATATCTCCATAGGCAGCGGCCGTGTACACACTGTTAATCAAGCTCTCGTCTTCCACCACCGCCGTTGGAATATGACTGCAGCCGTTGATCTCCCAATTCCACCTCCTCCACCACTTCGATCTCCGACGCCATAATAACAAATCTCTAGAGATATATGGTTGACGCGCACAGAGACCGGGAGGATTCGAATTGACGATCAACAATGGCATCTTCGAATATCCAGAGAGGCTGTAGAGGCCGTAAATTGCGGCGGCGATGGCGACTATCCATGGCCAGAATAGTCATGTCCAACTGAAATACGTCCAGAAGAAGGGGCTCAAGAGCAGATTCAGACTCCATTTTGAGGCGGCGATTGCGACGGCGAGGATTAGGCTCCACTTGCAAATGTCGATTTGGGGTTTGCTGTAAAAGGGTTGATTTTAGATAGTCGAAGGAGAAATTATTTAGGGTTTTTAGAAATGGGTTAGGGGAATTTGAATCCGAGGGGGTTGAATACGAGCATTTGAGAGAGTGGAGGGGGCGGATAATTCTTGAATTCGAAAAGGGTAGTGATGAAAAACCTGATACATTACCAGAATTTGAGATGAGTGATGAAGAACGGTTCGAAGGGGTCTGGAATTGTTGAGTGGGAAGGAGTTTTTGAGAGATAAATGCTTGCACTGAAGGTGTTTGTGAAATTATCTAAGAGAGATTAAGTGGAGCTTTTCAATTTATTTTTGCTGCTCTTATTCAATCTCTTATTGAGGATTTCTTGATTTGTATTTGAGGGTGAAGTATTGGAGGGTCAGATATTAATGGAGTTCTGTATTTTGATTGTGGATGAATTTTTCTCTTAAACTGATTCAATTGCTCTAATTTTTGTTGTTGTTGATTTCAGGTAAGTTTATGGAAGAAAAACGTAAAACGCCCATCTGTTCATAATTTAGTGGCATTTGTTCATAATTTTTAAGTGTTTGTTCATAATTTTTGTGCGTCTGTGCACATTTTTTTAGTAGTCAGTTCATAAATTTTTGGGCTGAATGTGCCTAATTTTGTATATGTAATACTTTAAAATTTTTTAATATGTAATTATCAAATTATTAATGAAAGAAATGCATTTGAATTTGAAATTAAATTTGCTAGAATTCTAAAAAATTATATGTTCAAAAATTATTTTATACTTGTGTTCATAAAATTTATGTTTATGTTCAAAATTAATAAACACCCGAAAATAACAAATATTACTGGTTAAAAATTTGCCTCGGGAACTGTGCAAAAAGGTGTCAATCAGTCAATAGTGTGTCAGATTTTGTAAGAATCAGATTTTGAACATGGGGCCCATCAAATTGTATGAGTTTGTGGTTTTGATTAATAGTGGGGACCACCAAAATGTATGAATTAGTTCCATGGGATTTTTTATGTTGTATAGTGCATTTAAGCTTATAGGATTGTAGTGAATAAAAATTGCCCCTAATACAAATTATGTAAATAATATATTTTATTTTATTTAAATATAATTGCAGAAATTCGTCGTGTGGAGACCGGAGCACGAAGCCCAGATGTGGAGGAACTTCTGTTTGAAAAGTGCCGAATGATACAGGGACTTGATGTATCACATTCGGGAGGCCTGGTTTAAGAATGGACAGCCGACAAACATGGGGACGGACAACATTGGCCGGGATGTGTGGCCCCAATTTCTCGCCTACTGGAACAGCGACGAGTTCAAGGAGAAGTAGCAGAAGAACAAGGCGAATCGCCTTAGCGACCCTGATGGACAAGGGGTCGCGCGACATCGGGCCAGTTCTCGATCTATTTATGAGCACGGGTTGCATTTTGTAAGTGGCCAGTTTATATGTTTTTTTATTTATTTTTATGAAGTTTTGGTAAATTTTTATTACTAAATATTTAATTGTAGGAGCGGGAGCATGGACGTGAGCCCTCTCATTTTGAGAGACTACAACTTGCCCACCCACTGGATGAGGAGACCGGAAGGTCCACCTACGGCCGCACCACTGAGATCCACGTACATATTATTTTTAATTTAAATTTTAGTATTATTTTTTAAAATTTAATTTATTAATTTAAAGTATTGTTAATTTGCAGAGCAGGATGCACGATGATCTTGCCTCTCAATCCCAGCCTCAGGCAAAAGGGTCGGACTCTATGCCCCCCCAGAGCTTTCTGTAGACGTTCAAAACGAGCTCTACTTTAAGAATGCCAAGGCTAAGAAGAGGCGGTTCACTGGATTAGGTAGTTTTAGAAAGAGCCAACTCTGATCTCGTGGACCTAGCTCATCCTTCTCCCAGTCCTCCATCGACTCTCATCCCAACGACATCGAGAGATAGCTCTCGACTGTCGTCAAGCAGATGGAGCTCCTCCAGCAGCGAGAAGCGCATCGACAGGTGTAGTTGGAGTATGATAGGAGGCGACGAGCAGCGGAGGAGGAGACGCAGTGAAATAATGTGGAGGAGATGAACAACTGGTGGAGGGCAGTTACATCCACATTAGGTGGATTGATCCCGGTGCAGCCCATCATCCCGCCGTCCCCACCAGAGCTCCGAAGGCCTAATCCGGAGGATGAAGAGGGGGGAATTTCGATTCGGATGAGTAGAATTTTTCTTTATCTTGTATTGAACTTTTTTTATTCGACATTACTTTTATTATATTTTTTTGCAAATTTTATATTTTTATTATAATTTACATGTTTTAGTTTACAAACGAACCAAAAAAACTTACTAATACCTATTTGGTAACAACATTTATCAAAACAAGTTAGAAACGAAAATGAATTAATTTGATGAATAATAAAAAAAATTGGCTCAATTTGGATACATATACAATTAATTACGTACAAGTGAACGAATTATAATATTAATTACGCATTTTTCGAATTAAATAAATTTACAAAACAAAAAATATATAATTGGTAACAATATTTATTAAAACAAGTTAAAAACGAAAAGGAATTAATTTGATGAATAATAAAAAAAATTGGGCTCAATTTGGATACGTATACAATTAATTACGTACAACTTAACAGATTATAATATTAATTACGCGTTTTCCAAATTAAATAAATTTACAAAATAAAAAATATATAATTGGTAACAACATTTATCAAAACAAGTTAGAAACAAAAATGAATTAATTTGATGAATAATAAAAAAAAGAATGGCTCAATTTAGATACATATACAATTAGTTGCAAGAAATCGAACAAAAGAAGCAAGTGTCCTAACGGTTCATGTCCTCTCTATATGCAAGAGAGGTCATGTGTTCGATTCCCCTTGGATGCGAATTTGAAATTTGTTAGGATAATTGTTGTATAGTTTTGATGAGTTAAAAACAAACCAGAAGTTGTAATAGGACCATCTGGACCTGTTAGCCAGATGATGAACTAGAATATGACTTAGTCTAGGGGGAATTGCCAGACCAGAAGACCTCACCAGAAGAGTCACTAGAAGAGTCACCAGGAGACTCACCAGAGGACTCCACCAGAGGACTTCACCAGATGAGACTGACCAGAGGCAGAGAACTTTCCCTAGACCAGACAAGTCTGGTGAAATAAAAGATACTCAGAATCATCTCCTGATTCTGATGAGCATTCTGTTTCTTAACCAGATTAGGACCAGAAGACATCTTGATTGCCTGGTGTCTGGAATTGCCTTCTCTGGAGAGAATCAAAGTTTGACATTGGAAGCTATTGACCGTTGGTGATTCAAATCAAGTCAACAAGATCAGGATTGGAAAGTCTTGAAGTCAATCAATCCAAGGATCTCACCAACCCAATCAATCAATTAGGGAATTGATTGATTGAAGCTTCCCTAAATAGATGATCTGATTGGATTAGCTCTCCAACGGCTATTCCCTAATCACCTCTATAAATACAGAGTGCAATCTCAAGAAAAAGGGCTAGAGAGAATAATACGCGCACTAAGTCATATTCCACGCTCTTGTTTACCAAGCATATATCACTCTTATTCTGTTCATACTTACATATTCATTCTTAAGGAGTAGTTGGTCCTCAACCTGTTCATCTAGAAGATAAGGTTGAAGGTTGTTGTCTTTAGATCGAAGTTAGATCTAAAGAGTTTGTAAGAAGGAACTGGTACTTCACAATTCCAGTAAGTAAGTTGGTTGTTGGTTGGATAGTGAGACCCCTTTAATCAAGGTAGAGTGGACGTAGGATATTCAGATCCGAACCACTATACATCCGATCTTATTTACTGTTTTCTGCATTTAATTTCTTGCTTATTTTAGTGTGCTCTTGTGAAAAGAACTTTGCCAAAGACATTTACTTTAAAGCTTCCGCAATTTATCAATAAAGTGGGACCAACAAGTGGTATCAGAGCAGTGTGTCCAAAGACCACTGCTTTGTAAAGCTTTTTGGTGGTCACCGGGCAGATCTATTACTCTTTATTGTGTTTTGGTTAAAAATTTTGTTAAATCTCTTTAGTAAAAATGTCTGCAAAATCTTCTTACAAGAGCCGTAAGTTACCAGAATTCTCTTTCGAGGATTACAGCCACTGGAGCTTCATGATGAGTAATCATCTTGGAGCTATTCATCACCGCATGTTGGATGTGGTAGAGAGTGGCCCAATTAAATTTTACTGGACTCCTATTGATAGTGGCAGGTCTGAGTCCAGGGAAGAAACAAGTGAAACTGCCCAGAAAGCTATTGAGGACAGAGTTCCCAGACAAAGAATCCTCAAGAAAAAAGATGAGCTTGACAATGATGAAAGGAAACTCTATAATTTGGACCAGGTAGCAAGGACTGAAATCATCAACACACTCACTAAGGAGGTGATAGAGAAAGTCAGAACCTGTGCCACTGCCAAGGAGATGTGGGATAAACTTGCCTTGCTCTGTGAAGGAACATAGAAGATCAAGGATAACAAACTTCAAGCTGTTCAACACTCGTTTGACACCTTCAAAATGAAACCAGACGAGACCATTGACCAGCTGGATATGCGCCTCACAAATCTCCTCAACAAGGCTAGTACCTTAGGTAAGACCTACTCTGAAAAGAAAATAAATAGTAAAATATTGCGTTCACTAACCAGCAGGTGGAGAATCAAAGTGACTGTGATTAAAGATAGCAAGGATCTCAACACTCTGGATCATCATCTTCTGCTATCTGATCTTAAAGCCAATGAATATGATCTACAAGAGGAGGATCAAACAGAAGAGGTTTCCTCTTCTGGTCAGAAGGGAGTTGCCTTCTCCTCTACCATCAAGACAGATGACAAACCAAAGGAGTCTCCTGCAGATGACCTGAGTCTCAAGGAACAGATAGCACTCCTAACTCGTAAACTGGATAAAATGAGTTCAAAATATGGCAGGTACAAAAAGCACTAGAAGGAATCTACCAGAGACAGGAAGAATTCCTTCAAAGCTGCAGATAAAGAGAGAAAATCTGGACACTCAAGGGAGACCAGATTCAAAACTCCAGAGAGGAGAAGAGATAGCAGCTCTGGGAGACCAGATTACCAGAGGAGGGATGACAGTTCTAGCAGACAAGACTACCAGAGGAGAGAAAGTAGTCTAGCCAGAACAGAATACAACCAGAGGAGGAGAGATTCAAGCCCACGTCCCAGAGGAGATAACACCTGTTACACCTGTAACAAGCCTAGTCATTATAGCTATGATTGTCCTCAATTGACTCCTAGAGAAAGAGAAGAGAAAAGACTTAAGAGAGATAGGAGATATGCTGACAAGAGAGTACTACTGGCAGAAGCAGAGGAGGAAGATACAAGTTCCAATTCTTCTTCTTCTTCTGATTTCAGATCAGATGATGATGTATGTCTTATGGCAGACATCTCTGAGGTAAATGAAACTAACCTATGCTTATCTAATTCCAAATATACTGAATCATCTCATTCATCTGGTAACTCCAGAGAGTCTGATATGCAACAAATGCTATCAGATCTCCAAAATTGTGTTCAACTATGTCAAAAACTCGAGAAGAAAAATGTTAGGCTCAGAGCTGAAGTTCAATCCCTCTCTCATGAGCAAAAATCCACCAGAGAACTCATGAAAGATCATTCCAAAGAAGTCTCAGAACTTCAGGATAAGATCACAAAAAGAGATACTCTGGTAGATCAACTCATGAAAGAAAAGAACTCTCAGGAAGATGAGTTCAATGAACTTAGAGTCAAATACCAGACTCTTATCAAGGGGAAACAAGTTGAGCAAACCATAGAAGAGATACCCATGCCCAGAGAAGCTCCTAAGATACCATCTGTTGTATCTATCATATCAGAGTCTTCTCAGCGCATTAATGATAAGAGTGGTTTAGGATACTCTGGAATTACTACTAAAACTCATAAATACCTTTATAACAAAGATAAGTCTGTAAGATCTGGTAAATTGGTAGAAATCTGGGATGATAAAGACTCAACTGGTAATGGTTACAAAGTGGTTCACAATCCTGGTTGGAAAAGGAATCACTCTGTTAATCACATAGAATATGGTCCAGAAGAGTTGACTGTCCTGGAAGAAAAGATTCTAGAGAATAAATTTCAACAAGGGGAACCATTGAAGGTTAATAGCTCTGTGAACAATAAGTCTCAAAGAGTAGAACTTACTCAGATTGGAGGACCCCAGAGGAATCCTCAAAGGGAACCTAACCAGATTAGGGGATCTCAAAGGAGACACTCAAGAAGGGGGAATACCAATCAGAATAGGAACTACCAGAGATGGAACAATGTTCAACAGAACCAGGTACCCCAGAGACAGTTTTCTTAGAGGAATCAATTCCAGAACAGTTATACTCAAATGAACTATAACCACCAGAACATGTCTACCTTTCAGAACCAGAGGTGGTCTTCCAGACCCATCTATAGAAAACCAACTGATCTGGGTAGTTATGACACCAGAGATGGTTCTTCTAGGATGTACCCTTACAACCAGACCTTTAAGACCATGTCTTTAAGGCAGGCTATTCCAAAGGTCAGATTTGAGAAAAGATACACCAGCCCTGTCTATAGAAAAGGTGTTCTGATCAGACCAGTAGCTCAATATGTCATTGTAAGAGGATATGTGCTGGTAGATAGATTTGGAAGGAAGATAAGATCTCCTCATCCAGCAAGGAATGATCTTTATCTTTGGATTCCTACAAAACCTGCAACTAACCAATCAGGACCCAGCTCTAGTAGGGGACCTAATTGATTTCTCTGCAGGAGGATAAGAGCCCATTGGAGAAAGGACTTTCAAGCAAACATGTGTGGTACATTGATAGTGGATGTTCCAAGCATATGACATTCCAGAAAGATCATCTCCAGGATTTCAAACCAATGAATGGGCAAAGAGTGATGTTTGGTGACAACAACTATGGAGTCACCAGAGGCGTTGGAAAGTTGACCTTTAATGGAGTATCTATAGATGAAGTCTACTACGTTGAAGGACTCAAGCATAATCTGCTTTCAGTATCCCAATTCTGTGACAGGGGATACTCAGTGAAGTTCTCTAGTAATTCATGCACTGTTTTCTCTTCTGATTATAATGACATTTTGCTTATAGGCTTGAGGAAGGGTAACATTTATCTTGCAGATTTTAGTAGTTGCCTAAGAAATGCTTGCCTGGTTGCTAAAGGATCTGCAGAAGATAGCTGGTTATGGCACAAGAGATTGAGCCACCTTAACTTCAAAACACTGAATAAGATTGCCAGAAAAGGTCTTATTCGAGGTCTTCCTAATGAAGTGTTTAAGAAGGATCAGGTTTGTGGTTCATGCCAGAAGGGTAAACAACCCAAGACCTCATTTAAGGATGTCCAGAGCACAACCACAACCAGAGTACTTCAACTACTTCACATGGACCTGTTTGGACCTGTTTCTCCTCTTAGTTTCAGTGGAAGGAAGTACACCTTGGTGATAGTAGATGACTTTTCTAGATACACTTGGGTAGTGTTCTTGTTTAAGAAAAATGAAACTATCACTAAGCTACCAGAATTCTTCAAACATATTCAGAATGAGCAGAACCAGAGCATAGTCAGAATCAGAAGTGACAAGGGGATAGAGTTCTTGAATTCACACATTGCAGAGTATTGCAAAGAACATGGGATTTTTCATGAGATATCTGCTGCCAGAACACCCCGACAAAATGGAGTAGCTGAAAGGAGGAATAGAACCCTTAAGGAAGCTGCAAGGACTCTTCTAGCAGAGTACAACACACCACAAAGGTTTTGGGCAGAAGCCATCAATACAGCCTGTTTTACCCAGAACAGATGCCTAATTGCCCAGAGACATAGCAAGACTCCATATGAGGTATGGAAAGGTAAAACCCCATCTGTTTCATATTTTCATGTTTTTGGATGTAAGTATTTCATCCATAACAATGGGAAATCTAAATTAAAAACTTTTGATGCTAAAGTGGCTGATGGAATATTTTTAGGATATTCCAGCACCAGAAAGCTTTTAGAGTTTTTAATAAGAATTCACTTTGTGTGGAGGAAACACCACATGTTGTTTTTGATGAATCTGCTGTTGAGTGCAAGGTGGAATTAAAGTCTTCTGGAGAGACCCAGAATCAGACTACTCCCAGAGTAATCAAGGTCAATCCACCTATTCTTGATTCAGACTCAGATTCAGATTCAAATGTTGACCCATCTTCTGGTTCTCTGAAGGAGAAGTCTTCACAAGGTGCAAAACCAGAGGAGGTTGGAAATCCTGTAGGGGGAAGCTCTTCTGCAGTTGGTGATATTCACCGAGGTACTGCAGAGGATGATCTATCAGGTAAGACCATGGGAAGGAGGACCCTGGTTGATCACCCCAATGACCTGATAATTGGAGATCCAACTAAGGGTGTCCAGACTAGGAGAACTCTTAACTTTGTTGCCTTATTCAGTTGCTATGTGTCCTTAATTGAGCCCAAGAACATCAAGGAAGCACTGAAAGATTCAAATTGGATTGTGGCTATGCAAGAGGAGTTGAATCAATTCACCAGATAGGATGTTTGGGAGCTAGTAGACAGACCAAGACATCAAAAGGTGTTAGGCACTAAGTGGGTTTTCAAGAATAATAAAGATGAGAATGATGTCATTACTAGGAACAAGGCAAGGCTAGTGGCTCAGGGCTATTCTCAGTCTGAAGGAATAGACTATGATGAGACATTTACTCTTGTTGCCAGACTAGAAGCCATCAGATTGTTCTTAGCATATGCTGCTCACATGAAGTTCAAAGTATACCAGATGGATGTGAAATCTGCCTTTCTTAATGGGATTCTCATTGAGGAAGTGTATGTGGAACAACCTCCTGGTTTTGAACAAGGTGACAAGGTGTTTAAGCTTAAGAAAGCTCTTTATGGGCTGAAGCAGGCACCCAGTGCATGGTATGACACTCTGTCTCAATTTCTTCTGGACAATGGTTTTACTAAGGGAAAGATTGATAGAACCTTGTTTAGGAAAGAAGAAGGAAAGGACATCCTTCTGGTCCAGATATATGTTGATGACATTATATTTGGATCCCCTAACAAGAAGCTGTGTGAGAAGTTTGGTGATCTCATGCAGAGCCAGTTTGAGATGTCTATGATGGGTGAAATGAATTACTTTTTAGGTCTGCAGGTAAAACAATCAGAGAAGGGAATCTTCATAAATCAGGAAAAGTACATCAGAAACATGTTAGAGAAATTTGGAATATGATCTAGCAAGGTAGCCAAGATTCCTATGATGACAAATTTCAACATGGATCCAGATTTGTCTGGAGAGAGTGTGGACCAGACTTAGTACAGATCACTCATTGGTTCTCTTCTGTACCTGACTGCAAGTAGACAAGATATAACCTTTGTCGTAGGTGTGTGTGCCAGATTTCAAGCTAATCCTAAGAGAAGTCATTTGGAAGCAGCTAGGAAGATATTGAAATATCTTAAAGGTACAGTGAATTTGGGGTTATGGTATCCTGCAGATGACAACTTAGAGTTAAGTGGTTACTCGGATTCAGATTATGGTGGGTGCAGAATAGATAGGAAGTCTACAAGTGGAACATGTTAGGATAAAAAATTTGTATAGTTTTGATGAGTTAAAAACAAACCAGAAGATGTAATAGGACCATCTGGACCTGTTAGCCAGATGATGATCTAGTTTAGGACTTAGTCTAGGGGGAACTGCCAGACCAGAAGACCTCACCAGAAGACTCACCAGAAGAGTCATCAGAAGACAGATCAGAGGATTCACCAGATGAGACTGACCAGAGGCAGAGGACTTTTCCCAGACCAGACGAATCCGGACCAGACGAGTCTGGTGAAACAAAAGATGCTCAGAATGATCTCCTGATTCTGATGAGCTATCTGTTTCATAACCAGATCAGGACCAGAAGACATCAAGGTTACCTGGTGTCTGGTATTGCCTTCTCTGGAGAAAATCAGAGTTTGGCATTGGAAGCTATTGACCGTTGGTGATTCAAATCAAGTCAACAAGATCAGGATTGGAAAGTCTTGAAGTCAATCAATCCAAGGATCTCACCAACCCAATCAATCAATTAGGGAATTGATTGATTGAAGCTTCCCTAAATAGAGGATTTGATTGGATTAGCTCTCCAACGGCTATTCCCTAATCACCTCTATAAATACAGAGTGCATCCTCAAGAAAAAGGGCTAGAGATATACATACGCGTACGAAGATACATTAAAGCTCTTATTCATCCAAGCACATAGCACTCTTATATTGTTCATAATTATTTATTCACTCTTAAGGAGTAGTGGGACCTCAACCTGTTCATCTACAAGATAAGGTTGAAGGTTGTTGATCTTTAGATCGAAGTTAGATCTAAAGAGGTTGTAAGAAGGAACTGGTACTTCTCAATTTCAGTAAGTAAGTTGGTTGTTGGGTGGATAGTGAGACCCCTTGTTCAAGGGAGAGTGGAAGTAGGATATTCAGATCCGAACCACTATATATCCGGTCTTATTTACTATTTTCTGCACTTAAATTCTTGTTTATAGTGTGCTCTTGTAAAAAGAAGTTGTCTTAGACATTTACTCTAAAGTTTCCGCAATTTATCAAACTAGTGGGACCAACAGAACATGCCAATTTTTAGGAAATAAATTGGTATCTTGGTTTTTCTAAGAAGCAGACTTCAGTTGCTACATCTACAACAGAAGCAGAATACATGGCTGCAGGGAGCTGTTGTTCACAGCTACTCTGGATTAGTCAACAGCTTAGGGACTACCAGATTAGAGCCAAGGATATTCCAATATTCTGTGATAGTAATAGTGCAATTGCAATCACCCAGAATTTAGTTCTTCATACCAGGTGCAAACATGTTGATATAAGACATCACTTTATCAGAGATCATGTTGAGAAGAGAGATATAAGGATGAAAAAGATTGCAACAGAGAAACAGAGAGCAGATATTTTGACTAAGCCATTGGCTGATTCCAGATTCAGAGAGTTGTCATTTGAGTTAGGCCTATTGGATCCAGAGACAGATTTGTTTTAGGGGGAACATCAGAGAAGTATCCTTTGTTTCATTCTTTTACTTAATATATTTATTTCCAAACTAACATGCCTACAGGCTAGATATCAGGGAAGTTACATCTCCAGATGTGATTCACACCAGATGAGGATTGTACCAGATGAGGTATATCCCAGATGAGGTGCTGTATAAGATTCCAGAAAAGTCCAGAGTCTTCTCTGACCAGAACCAGATGGGTTTCATCAGATGAGATGTAACACCAGACTAGCTGTGGTATCATCTGGTTACAATATCAGGTGACATGTATGCTTTTACTTCTCTGGCCTCTGATCATTGGGATACACTTTTCAAATTACTTAATACACCCAAAACGTTTCAACTTCAGAGTGTATTTAAGACTAGGGTATAGGGCCTAGGCAATCATTTCGCTTTTTATCTTGACTGCCACAAAACCCTTTTATGCCCAGTCCCAATGACCACGCCTACGCACCAGATTAAATCTGTATTTTGCCTTTTAATATTGGCTATCAGATTTAATTAATGTGCAATATGTCAATCAATTCGAAAATTGATTTTGTTCCCTAAATTAAATTTTGCAATTACACGCGTTCACACTACATTAATTGTTCAAGCCACGCGTCTTGCCTATTTAAATTAAATCTTGTTTCAATCTGTCTTTTCACGTTTCCTTATTTTTCAAAGCCCTAATTTTCTTTCTGCAAGTTTCTCTCTCTGTTGGGACATTGTCAGTTTTGATTAAGATCCCAAAGCCCCTGAAAAGATGTTTGCCTTAATCTGTCTTTGTCAGGCTAGTCTTGGTTAGGGTTAGTACTTAGTCATTTTACAATTTACAGGTACTCAGTGAGAGGAGAACTCACTGGAGACAATCAAGACTCAGAGCCTGAAGACGAAGAGCACCATCCTGAACTTATGGCAGTCCTCTAAGCTGGCTGAGTAAGTGTCAGTGATGAAGAGTATGACCCTGAGGTCACTACTAACTCAGTCCTGAAGGAAACAGGATGTCACTGAGTTAATGGGAAGACTTGGAGTAGAGCCAAGCAATGCAAAAGGAATTTCAGCGTCAGGACATGACCGGTGAGCTCAAGACAAAATGAACTTAATAAGACACGCCTGAAGCTCAGGAATAAGTTCTGACATTCTCACCAACCTGATGACGTGGACCAATCCGAGGAGGACACGCACGTACGGAACCTGACATGAAGACTGAATTCAGACTGCATATTCAACGGGCAAGCATTTAATGTGCATTTAATGTAAATACCAAATCCATGCAAGGGTGGATGCTGCATGAAGATATGTCCGTTTGAAGCCACTCTACATAGATGACTAGAAGGCTATCTCTCCAACGGATAGTTTTCCAAATCTCCTATAAATACAGAAGACCTTGAACCCATTCAAGGTTACGGGAAATTTCCCAGCCAGAAATTACTCAAACTCTCAAGCAATCAAAGCATTCAGTCTTTAAGAGAAGCACTCGAAAACATTCAAATTTCCCAAGTGTTTCTTAGCAACTGAGAGTTATTCTGTATTCCAAGAGCTAAATAGAATTATCTTAAGCTTAGAGAGATTATCCAATCCTTAGCATAGCTTCGTCTTGTAAGGATAATCTCAACTTAGTTGGAATCCAAACTGAAACCAAAACCCTAAGATAGGCTTGTTGGGAGTAAGTCAGTTAGTGTGTTAGTAAGTGGAGTTTGTATAGATCAGTGAGGTTAGCTGGTCTTGGTGCAACTTGGCACGTTAAAAACAAGAATCCCTTGAGTGGATTTCCTGTTAAGTCAGGCCGTGGACGTAGGAGCTTGAGACTCTGAACCACGTTAAACTCCTTGTGTTCTTACTGCTTTGATATTGTGCATATTTGCCATATTACTTGTTCATTCATTGCATTCAAAGTTTATCAGGTCTGAATCAATCAGGCTGATCTTCAAAAGAGCACTGCCCTACTAAACACTATTCAGAATTGAGTTAAACAAGGTTTTCAGAAAGCAAACTAAACAAGACTTTTAACTTTCAGGGCTCAAACATTTCCGCACTGAACTTGAACTGATAGTTAGCCAACTGACCCGCACCAAGTGTAGTCAGTAGGTATATTATCAGCTTCTAGTTCTTTACCACTCTGAGCAAAGGGGACTCAGTCAGTTTTAAGGTTGAAAAATTGGTATACGTGTATTCCCCCCCCCATACACGTATTCCTCAGTCTTGTACCGGGACCAACAAGTGGTATCAGAGCAGTGGTTCGAAAGACCACTGACTTTGAATACTAATAGTTTCAGAGGAGAAACTGTTGGTGGTCACTGAACAGATCTGAGTTTGCTTTTCATAAAACTTGCATCATCATGACTTCGAGGAGACTTGAAGCTTCGCTACCTGAATTCTCTGTGTCTAACTTTGTCTATTGGAAGTTCAGATTAGAGGCACATCTAGATGCCGCGTGTACTCAGGGAAGGACCGATCAAGATCACTATTCCTAACGTCAGAGGACTGTGATATGATGACCTTGTGATTGGCGTGTAGGTTCCTAAAGAGAGGAAAGACATGACCAACGATGAAATCAAGATGGTGGGGCTTGACAACATCGCCAGAAACATCATCTTGCACACGGTGCCTTTCGAGGAGTCAGCCAGGCTGATGAACCTAAAGACGGCAAAGGAGGTTTGGGATGAGCTGACCAGGATGTGCGAGGGGTCAGAAAAGATAAAGGAGAACAAGAGAAATATTGCCATTCGGAAATTCGAAGCGTTCGAGATGCTGCCTGACGAGAGCATAGATCAAATGGAGTCTAGATTCATCAAGTTGATGAATGAGTTGGTGATGTTGGACAAGGATGTCCCAAGAAGAGATGTTGCTTCAAAGATCCTGAATGCCCTTCCTGAGAAATGGGACAACAGTGTAATTATGCTTAAGAACACTCAGGATATGAGTAACATAACTTCTTCTTTACTTTTTTCAGAGCTCAAAGCGCTTGAATTTGATCTTAACAAAAGAAAGAAGAAAGTTCAGTCAGAAGAGGAAGTGAAGGAGAAAACTCCTGAGAAAAGTGTGGCGTTCAAGGCCAGATCTGAACCTGTTGAGCCCTCATCAAATTCTTCATCAAAGTCACTGATGGAGATGAGCAGGGAAGAACTTGCTGAGGAGTACAGCCTGATGGCCAGACGATTTGACAAGCTCAATTCCAGGTTTGGTCGTTATAAAAAGTTTTATCAAGACTCACGTGACAGGAAACCTGAATGAACCCACCAAAGCTCGAGGAGATATGAGGAGCGAAGGAACACTGACCAGAGGAGAGAACGTGGTGATGAAAGGAGATATTCAGAACCAAAGCCTGAAAGAAGAGACGAACAGAGACGTACTCGCGATGATAGATATCCAACCAAGGCTGAAAGCTCACCAAGAATCAGGGAACCTGACTCAAGGAGGAACCCTGAACCAAGGAAAGAAAGAGTAAGTGAGCAGGTAGCATGTTACAACTGTAACAAGATTGGTCACTATCAGTACGACTGCCCGGAGCTGAGTGCAAGGGAGAGAGAGGAAAGGAGAGCCACGAGGGATCTAAGATCTGCTGATCGGAGAGCAATGGTTGCTGAGGATGCAACAGACTCTGACGGTCCCACTGAAAGGTCTCCTGAACTCTTCTCAGATGACGAGTACGATGATGTCTGCCTAATGGCTAGGGATGAGCCTGAGGCTAGGGATGAGCCTGAGGTAACATCAAATTCTGTTTGTGCTTCTTACACTGGTCAAAATCCTGAGCTTAGCTCAGAGTCAGTTAGAGAATGAACCTTCAGATCTGTCTTGATCAATTGATGGTTGATTTCTCCAGACTGCAGGAAACTAATGTCTTCTTGGTAGAGGAGAACAAGAAATTGAGTACTGAAGTTCAAAACCTGAATGAACAACTCACTCAGTCTGATCTTAAAGAATCAGCTCAAATTGTGAGACTAACTCAAGAGATTGATATGATCAATTCTGAGCGTCTCCCAAGAGAGAAGATTCTGAAGGAATTGGCTGAGGAAGAGCTGGTCAGGAAGGAAGAACTAAAAGTACTTAAGAGTAAGTTTGATGACCTCTTTACCAGACATGAAATCCTAAAAAAGAGTGAGGACTCTCTCAAGAAAAAGGTTGCATCAATGAATAAATCCTCAGTGGCTAGAGAGGAAATAAATAGCAACCAGATACTTGGGAACAAGAAAAAGGGACTTGGATATGTTCCTGAGAAATCCTCACAAGGTCAGTCTCATGTTGCTTCAGGGAGCAACACTGAGAGGGTATTTGTTTAGACAGGCCAGAGTGCACCTAAGGTTGTGCTCCAGGCCCGTCAAACTAATAAGGGCAAAGAAACCGTTGACACGGTCAGGGTTGCTCCTAAGGTAGCTAAGCCAAAACCCAAGGGAAAGGCGAAGCAATCTAAGGAAGCCCCTGAGAGCTCAGGCCAAGGAAAACCTCAGCGAAAGTAGAGGAAGACTCAGGCTAAGAGCCCTCAGACTGGTCAGCGAGGGTACCATCATGCTTGGCAATACCAACAGGGAAGGCCAAACATGATGACACCCCCGTGGTTTTGGCATCCTGAGGCCTTTAACTGTTTTCAATTCCCTCACTTGCCTAGGGGGAATAGAAATCAGGGTCCTTATCAAGAACAAGGCCCAAGACCTACTGCACCCAGACCTAGGAAGAACAGGAAGCCAGCCCAAAAGGTACCCACTCAGGCTCCTGCGAAGCCTAAGTCTAACACTCATACACCATCTTCCTCTAAGGCAAAGAAGAAGAAAGTTGTGTATGTCGATGTTTCAGGGAGACAGATTCACCACTCTGAGGCAATCAGGGTTGTGAAGCAAGTCTGGATCCCGAAGGGTACAGCTGACACAATAGGACCCAACACCCAATGGGTACCTAAAGCCTGATTTGCTTGCAGACGGCTGTGGATCACAACAAGAGGAGAGGAGACTCAATCAAAGCTGTTTGGTACCTAGACAGTGGTTGCTCGAGGCACATGACTGGATTGAAGAGTCTTCTCCAAGAGTATCAAGCTAAAGATGGTCCACAGGTAACCTTTGGTGATAACTCAAAAGGTGTTACTAAAGGTTTTGGTGTTCTAATTATAGGTACAGTCAGAGTGGAAAATGTGTCCCTTGTGGAAGGACTGAAGCATAACCTGCTGTCAGTAAGTCAATTCTGTGACAAAGGGTTCAGTGTTGAGTTCTCATCGAATACATGTTCAGTCAAGGACAAATCAACACAAGTGCTTCTATCAGGTATAAGGAAAGGTAACGTTTATCTCGCTGATTGGAGCAGCACTATTCCTAATACCTGTCTTGTTGCTAAAAGCTCTCTAGAGCTCAGTTGGTTATGGCATAAAAGATTAAGCCACCTGAACTTCAAGATTCTTAACAAAATTTCTAGACAGTCACTTGTTGATGGTCTACCTAATGAAGTTTTTAGCAAAGATCACGTGTGCAAAGCTTGTCAGGAAGGGAAGCAGGTCAGAGCGTCATTCAAAGAGAAGGCTTCCTACTCCACTGACAGGATACTTCAGCTCTTGCACATGGATCTATTTGGTCCCATAACACCTGTGAGTATGAATGGTAGAAAATATACCCTTGTGGTTATTGATGATTATTCTAGATATACTTGGGTTATTTTCTTGTTGAATAAGAAGGAAACACAGGTGAAGCTTCCAGAGTTGCTCAGGAGACTCAGCAATGAGAAGAATCAGTCCATTACTAAGATCAGATCTGACAAGGGCACTGAATTTATAAATTCATATATTTCTGACTTCTGTAATGAACTTGGTATAGCTCATGAGACTTCTGCAGCTAGAACCCCTCAACAGAATAGTGTCGCTGAAAGGAGGAACAGGACACTGAAGGAAGCTGCAAGGACCATGCTGGCTGAGTCAGGATTGCCCAAGAAATTCTGGGCTGAGGCAATCAACACTGCATGCTACACTCAGAACAGATCCATGCTGAACAAACAACATGCTCAGACCCCATATGAGACATGGAATAAGAGAAAACCTCGTATTTCTTATTTTCATGTATTTGGTTGTAAGTGCTTCATCCTCAACAATGGGAAGACCCAGTTGAAAGCCTTTGATAGCAAATCTGATGAAGGAATATTCTTAGGATATTCTGAAATTAGTAAAGCCTTGAGGGTTTACAATTGTAGGACCCTTGTTGTGGAAGAATCACCTCATGTTGTCTTTGATGAATCTGCTAATGAGTCTAGGGCAAAGGTGTTGAATCCTGACACTGAGGAGGTCACAAAGAGGGTGACATGGCTGAGCTTGAAGAATCAACCTGATCCCAAGATCAAGACTGTGCCAATTCCTAGATGGGATGATGATGATGATCAGGATGATGAATCGGGTGCCACTCCTAAGCCTAGCACATCAGGGGTTGTTGAGCCTCAGACTGAGGAACATGCTCAACCTGAGGTAAGCACCGTCTATGAAGATGTTGTTACAGCTGAGACGGTTCCCGAGTCACCTCATCAAGGGGGAATCAATGTCCCTGACATTGAACTTGTTAATCCCTTTGGTATAGACTCAGGATCATCCCCTTCTGTTCAATTTCCTGAATTTTATGAGCCTGTAGACACTAACATTGCAGGTACTTCAGGAACAACTCCTGGCAAAAGAACATGGTTAGAAGATCATCCCATTGATCAAATCATTGGTGATCCAACTGAGGGAGTCAGGACCAGACGGTTCCATGGTGAGAGTGCATTGTTCTGTTGCTTTCTCTCTGAGCAAGAGCCTCAGAACATTGAAGAAGCTCTCACTGACTCGAACTGGATCATTGCCATGCAAGAGGAGTTGAATCAGTTCACAAGGAATCAGGTTTGGGAACTGGTAGATAGACCTAGGCATCAAGGTGTGATTGGTACCAAGTGGGTCTTCAAGAACAAGAAGGATGAGAATGGGGTTGTAGTAAGGAACAAGGCTAGACTGGTTGCAAAAAGGTATTGTCAGTCTGAAGGAATAGACTATGATGAGACTTTTGCTCCAGTGGCCAGGTTGGAAGCTATCAGGTTGTTCCTTGCATATGCAACATATAAGAAGTTCAAGGTGTATCAAATGGATGTCAAGAGTGCCTTCCTGAATGGTGTACTCAATGAAGAGGTATATGTTGAACAACCTCCCGGGTTTGAGGTTGGAGATAGAGTATACCATTTAAAGAAAGCACTCTATGGACTTAAGCAAGCACCAAGAGCTTGGTATGATACCCTCTCTCAATTCCTGACTGATCATGGGTTCAAGAAGGGAACAGTGGATAGGACATTGTTCAGGATCACTGAAGGTGATGACATTCTCTTGGTCCAGATTTATGTGGATGACATAATCTTTGGATCACCAAATCATCAGCTCTGTGAGAAATTCTCTAAGTTGATGACTGGTAAGTTTGAAATGTCAATGATGGGAGAGATGAACTTCTTCTTAGGATTGCAGGTCAAACAGACTGATCAAGGTATATTCATTAATCAGGCCAAGTATACAAGAGACTTGATTCATAAGTTTGGTGTTCAGAACAGCAATCCTGCCAGGATCCCAATGAACACAAATTGGAAGATGGATCCTGACACTGAAGGGACTTCAGTAAATCAGACTGAGTATCGTGGGCTGATAGGTTCTTTATTGTACCTGACTGCAAGTAGGCCTGACATTACGTTTGCAGTTGGTGTGTGTGCTAGGTATCAGTCTGATCCCAAGAGAAGTCACTTGGAGGCTGCTAAGAGGATACTTAAGTATTTGAAACAGACAGTCAATATGGGACTATGGTATCCTTCAGATGACAACTTAGAACTGACAGGTTATTCAGATGCAGATTATGGAGGTTGTAGGATTGATAGGAAATCAACCTCAGGGACATGTCAGTTTTTGGGAAGTAAGTTGATCTCGTGGTTTAGTAAGAAGCAGAATTCAGTGGCTACATCCACAACTGAGGCTGAGTATATGGCTGCAGGTAGTTGTTGTGCTCAGATCTTATGGTTGAGGCAACAGTTGAGGGACTACCAAGTATTTGCTAATCAGGTTCCAATCTATTGTGACAACAATAGTGCAATAGCAATTACTCAGAACCCAGTGCTTCACACAAGGTGCAAGCATGTGGATATTAGACACCACTTCATTCGAGATCATGTGGAAAAGAAAGATATTAGGATGGAGAAGATTCACACTGACAGGCAAAGAGCTGACATCTTGACTAAGCCTTTGGCTGAAGCAAGGTTTATGGAACTGTCAGTGGAGTTGGGACTCTTAGATTCGGGAGAGCAGTCAGTGTAGGGTTCTAGGGGGAACTCAGGCCAGACTCAACTCAGCGAGGTATCAGGGTGCTACAATGTCTCCCTGACAGGTATGAGTTCTAACCTGACTCTTGTGAATCTCAAGCGTCTCCCTGAGTCTTTCGTCCTGAAAATCTTTATTAAATGCATTCCGTTTTCATTAAAAGCGCGCCTTTTCATATTTAAACCCACGCGTACGGAGCATTTAATGCTACAGTTGCTTTTTCATATACGTGTCCGTTTTATATGGAATATGACTGACATGGGGTTTAATTAAAACTGAGATTAATCCTGGCCTCTCATTTCAAAACCTTTCGAATTCAGGGATCAATCTCAACCCCACGTTTGAGCAACTGACTTAGTCTTATTAATCAAGAGTGCCATTTGAGGTTTTTACGCAAACACAATGCACAATCTGCACACTGAGTTTTCTCTTGCTCTACACAGAAATTTCAAAAACCTTTCTTTCAAAAACAATGGCATTCCTTAATTCCAACTGGACAACCGACAAGATCGTCGACGTTGTTGAGAAGAAGCTGGTACACATGGAGCAAGTCATCTCCATGGAAGGTATCTGTCTAACAGTTGAGGAAATCAAACCCGTGTTTAAATGGATTTCCGATGCCGGGTTGGAAACATACTTCACCACCCGCCCCATTTCCGTGCTCCCAAGAACAGTAGTGGAAGCATATTTGAATATGTTCTTGCGGAAGGGGGAGGTTTTCACGAAAGTGACTGCGTTGAAGCCGACGGGAGAAAAGGACGGCAACGGTGAACCTCTTTACGACACAGAGGTGGTCACGATCAATATCAGGCAGGTGGTGAGGGAAGTCTTCAAGCTGCCATTCTCAGGCATCAACCCCAAAACTTACAAGGAAAACTTGGAGGGAGAATTCCTTGGGAAATGGACCAAGTCAGGGTCATCGGAGTTCAGGGCCCGTCAGAACAAGAACACTCTGAAGCCTGAGTACAGAGCGCTGGTGGACTTGGTGTCCAAGTTGGTGATGGGTGCAACTGGCTCTCACGAGCAGTTGAGTCTGCCCAAGCTGAGGCTCATGGGGGCAATTGCTGATGGAGTGGAAGCGAACTGGGAGCAATTCTTCCTCGATCAACTTCATCAGGCAGGATTGGACAAGCTCACGCGAGACGAGGAGAAGAAGCACATTTCCGTCAGTGCCATCTTGCCATTCGGCACGAGGATGTCCATCCTGATTGCTCATGCTTGCCATGGGTATACCTTCGACTTTGAGGACAGTCTCTCCTCAAAGAAGGTAATGTTTTCCTCACTGAGTGATACCTATTCAGTGCTAGGGCTGACTGATCCCAATGCGAAAGCAAAGGGTCAGGCCAAAAAGCCAGCTGGTAAGGCCAAGAGAGTGGCAACCAGCCTCATTGAACAGGTGGATGAGCTCTTTGAGAGGAGTAAGGAGGGTGAGGAGATTGCAGCTGAGGAGGTGGAGCAGCCTGAGGTGGACGCGGCTGAGAAGAGGAAGAGGGTGAAGATCGTGCTGTCAGGGAAGAGCACGAAATCTGGGACTGAGTCTGATCCCAAGAAGGCCGGATCTGAGGCTGAGGGAACTGACGATGACGTCAGAAAGGAGGGTGCTCAGGGAGAGAGGCCCCTGAAGAGACTTAGGAAGGGAGTAAAGAAGTCCCCTGCTAAGAAGCTTCCTGAGCTGAGTGAGAGGGAGAAGTCAATCTCTCCTGGAGCCTCTGACTTGGAGGAAGTGAGAAAGACTGTCGAGACGGCTGAGTCGTTGCAGCCTGAGACAGCAACCACTCAAACACCCCCACATCCTGAAACCCAAACACCTTCCATCCCTGACCCCACACCTCAAACTCCCCAACCCCCCCAACCTTCACAGCCAGATCAGCCTACTGAGTCAGCGCCCTCAACTTCACCTACAAATGAGCCTGACCAGTTAGCCGAGCCAAATCTTCCAAACCCCTCAGATTTTCCCTCATACCCCAATCCTAAAGACTGTCCCAAATCTATTTCAGCTGAAGAGGATGAGTTCCTTGAAATAGAGGAGGAGGAGTTGGATGAGCACATGGCAGGAGGGATACTGGAGAACACGCTCAGGGGGAACGCCACAGAATGGGCAGGGAAGTGCTGGCCTGGGCTATACAAGTATACTGAGTTGCTGGCATATGTGATTGAGCTCAAGGTTTGGTTGGACTTCAAACAATCAAACATGCAGGAGCAATATATGCTAGTAGATGCTCGTGGCTGGGAGCATTGGGAGATGGAAGAGGCCAAGATTTGCTCCTTCTTTGGACTGACTAGCTGACTTCAACTCTTGAACTTTGACAACCTGAAGCAGCTAGTGAGAGAAATGATGTCCAAGAGCAAGGCTGACCTCCTTTCTGATGACGAGAAGGATGGTGATGAGGAGGATGATGAAGCTCAAGGTGGAGCTGTGGAGAAGGCAGTGGAGGAGACTGCGAGAGAAGTTGATGAGATGAACTCTGAGCCTCAGGCTCAGGGGGAAGGTGATAAGAACACTGGTGCCAAGGGTGGACCAGTGGCTGAGGATGTTGTGAACATCTCAGCTGCCAATGAGATATCTGTCAATGAAGGGATTCCCTGCCCTGAGACACGAGAGGAAGATGTTGAGGCATTCAAGGAGACTCTCAGTTCCGAGGGACTTGCTCCCAAGGTTCAAGTTAACTTAGCTGAGCCTGAGGAGGCGGCTATGACTACTTCACAACTGCCTTCAGTGCACCTTGAAGAAGGGACTGATGACGCGGGGGCTGACAAGGGAAAGCAGCCAATCACTGAGGCGGCCGTTGATGATGAGGATGTGATCATAACCGGGGTTGGACGTGCTGAATTCACCAGCATAGTGGAGGTCAAACAGGAGAAAACCACAGAAAATCTAGCTGAACTTCAGGAGGAAGTGATGAAGCTACGAGCTGAGAAGGAAGAACACTCCAAGGCCCTGACGAAGCACATCAGGTGGACAAAGTCAGCTTACAACACCCTTGCTAACAGGGAGCTGATCTTGTTAAAGAAAATGATGACTGACACGGCCAAGTCAGTGAGGAATGAGAGGAAGCGCACCAAGCAGATGCTTAGGAACACTCTCAGAAAGCTTGAAGAGAGGGATGCGATCAGGGACGAAATGATGAATCAGGCAGTGGACAGGCTTGCAGCTCAGACTGGAGCCGTTGTCACTCAGGCCTTGAAGGACTCAGCGTCCAAATTGGAGCTGGAGTCAGGGAAGCTGGATCGCACTTCTCAGTCAGTGGCGGACGTTTTGACAAAGGCCACTGAGGAGTCTGCAAAGATACTAACTGAGGCCAGCAGAGTCAGCGGTGAGTCCTTGAAGGTGGAGGAAAGGATCACCATGGCTGAACAAAGTCTCCAACTCTCTATGGAGGTCTTTGAGAAGAAAGTCAATGCTGCCATCAGTTCCGTTTCCTTTGCAGGGACTGGAATTTCAATGGGAGTTGAATTATTGAAGGAGGGAATTAACAATGTCCATTCCCTAGCCTCCTTCGTAATCAACAGCGGATCTGACGCATTCCCATCTGAGGCCAATGATGATGCCAAAAAGGGGGAAAAGAAGAAGAAAAGATCCCGCCCTGAGGCATCTGAGGCAGTTAACCAAGGAGAGACAGTTCTAGCTGATCCTGAAGCCAATCCTGAAGGGAACATTCTAAGGGTGAGGAAGTCAGCTAGGTTAGCGGCGGTGGAGAATGAAGGAGAACAAATTGTTGCCAAGCTGAGGGAGGAGGCAACAAAGGTAAAGGCTAATGAACCTTCCAAGCAACAACCTGAGCCAATTCAGAGATCGCCTCCCATGAGCTCAAGGAAGAATCCAATCACTTATTCAGGAGAGTTGGTTGCGGAGCTATGTGCTGAGGCGTGGGGAGATCAATCTGAAAAATCTGAGGCTATGCGCAGAGCTGAAATCGCTCAGAAGGAGAAGATGCGCATCTTGGAGAAGAAGGTTGAGAAGCTGACTGACATCAATGAGCTTCAACAACGAGAACTAGATGATGCAGTTATCAGCTTGCTAAGGAGGAAGAAGGCGAAGCCTGAGCCAAGGAAGTACAGAAAGAAGCCAACAGTTAGGAAATCAACAATTCTTCAAGTCAGTAGGCCAGAATCAGGAGCAAGGGAAGCTTTTGTTGATGAGTTCGTCTCAGAAACATTGAAGGAGTTTTGGACTGATGCAAGGGATGAATTTGTCAGGCTATGGTTTGTTGTGAAGAAGTGGGGCGACACTGACGATATCGATGCCCACTTTACTGACTACATGATGGACAATCATCCTGAGCTATTCCAGAAGATCTTGGAGGAGGCTGAGGCAGCTCAAGTTCAAGTGAAGGCTCCTGAGTTCACCATTCGAGCTCCTCCCTTGGTTCCTGGAACTCGAAAGCATGATACAAAGGCCATAATGATGGAAGTCTTGAAGATAGCCAGAGCTGAAGGGTACGTGAACCAACCTGGAAGGCTTGATGAGCTGAAGGCAAGAGTTTATGCAGGATATGGACTCAAGCCTGAAATGAGATTAGTCTAGGTGTTCACAGGCTTCTTTGTAATAGATTAGATTCATTGTAATCATTTCCACATCAATCAATGAAATCTATTACTTTTGCCCACAGACAAAAACTCATTGTCTTTTTGGCTTATTGTTTAAATTCTGTACTTTATCAAGAATTGCTCTAACACTGTCTTATCTTATAGATAGGTTTATCTTGTTTCCTCTAAGTGTTTTGAGGATCTTTTCAGTGTTTTGGCATCATCAAAAAGGGGGAAATTGTTGGGACATTGTCAGTTTTGATTAAGATCCCAAAGCCCCTGAAAAGATGTTTGCCTTAATCTGTCTTTGTCAGGCTAGTCTTGGTTAGGGTTAGTACTTAGTCATTTTACAATTTACAGGTACTCAGTGAGAGGAGAACTCACTGGAGACAATCAAGACTCAGAGCCTGAAGACGAAGAGCACCATCCTGAACTTATGGCAGTCCTCTAAGCTGGCTGAGTAAGTGTCAGTGATGAAGAGTATGACCCTGAGATCACTACTAACTCAGTCCTGAAGGAAACAGGATGTCACTGAGTTAATGGGAAGACTTGGAGTAGAGCCAAGCAATGCAAAAGGAATTTCAGCGTCAGGACAAGACCGGTGAGCTCAAGACAAAATGAACTTAATAAGACACGCCTGAAGCTCAGGAATAAGTTCTGACATTCTCACCAACCTGATGACGTGGACCAATCCGAGGAGGACACGCACGTACGGAACCTGACATGAAGACTGAATTCAGACTGCATATTCAACGGGCAAGCATTTAATGTGCATTTAATGCAAATACCAAATCCATGCAAGGGCGGCTGCTGCATGAAGATATGTCCGTTTGAAGCCACTCTACATAGATGACTAGAAGGCTATCTCTCCAACGGATAGTTTTCCAAATCTCCTATAAATACAGAAGACCTTGAACCCATTCAAGGTTACGGGAAATTTCCAAGCCAGAAATTACTCAAACTCTCAAGCAATCAAAGCATTCAGTCTTTAAGAGAAGCACTCGAAAACATTCAAATTTCCCAAGTGTTTCTTAGCAACTGAGAGTTATTCTGTATTCCAAGAGCTAAATAGAATTATCTTAAGCTTAGAGAGATTATCCAATCCTTAGCATAGCTTCGTCTTGTAAGGATAATCTCAACTTAGTTGGAATCCAAACTGAAACCAAAACCCTAAGATAGGCTTGTTGGGAGTAAGTCAGTTAGTGTGTTAGTAAGTGGAGTTTGTATAGATCAGTGAGGTTGGCTGGTCTTGATGCACCTTGGCACGTTAAAAACAAGAATCCCTTGAGTGGATTTCCTGTTAAGTCAGGTCGTGGACGTAGGAGCTTGAGACTCTGAATCACGTTAAACTCCCTGTGTTCTTACTGCTTTGATATTGTGCATATTTGCCATATTACTTGTTCATTCATTGCATTCAAAGTTTATCAGGTCTGAATCAATCAGGCTGATCTTCAAAAGAGCACTGCCCTACTAAACACTATTCAGAATTGAGTTAAACAAGGTTTTCAGAAAGCAAACTAAACAAGACTTTTAACTTTCAGGGCTCAAACATTTCCGCACTGAACTTGAACTGATAGTTAGCCAACTGACCCGCACCAAGTGTAGTCAGTAGGTATATTATCAGCTTCTAGTTCTTTACCACTCTTAGCAAAGGGGACTCAATCAGTTTTAAGGTTGAAAAATTGGTATACGTGTATTCCCCCCCCATACACGTATTCCTCAGTCTTGTACCGGGACCAACACACTCTCTCTCTCTCTCTCTCTCTCAGCAATGGCACCCAAGTGTAACTTCGATCCAGAATACGTTTGCAAGAAGTTGAAGTCTGAGATGGTGGTGGACTTCTATTCCACCAAGAATCCAGCAGCACTGGAGATTTTGGAATTGCTCAGACGATCTGGAGTGGAGGAGTTAATTTCCAAAGTTCCCAAGGACTTGCGCACTGTGGATGGGTATGCTGCCCAGTTTCTTGTCCGAATGAAGATCCATGATGATCATATTTCCTCCAAGATTGATAAGGAGGATGTCGTCTTCTCAAAGGCTGATTTCTGTAGTTTGTTTGGCAACATTTCCGCTGAGGGTGTGGACCCATTGAAGTACAAGGAATGAGAAGCGTTGGAATCTTTCAAGCTTTTTACCAGATCCTCATGTCAGAACATGACTAAAGGATTTTTGGACAAACATTTGAGGTAGAAGTACAAAGTGTTGTTTGACATTGTTGTGAAGGTTTTGATGTGCGAGAGCCATAGCACAGATGCCATCTTTACTGGCAGGCTCTGTGTTATGAGGGCCATTTTGGATGGTGCCCAATGCAATTGGGCAGAGTTCTTCTGGGGAGTATTGCGGAAGAACAAGTTGAAAGTGCAGAAGGAAGAGTGTCCCAGCAAGCCAGGGGAGCAGCAGTTTTTCTTTAATACCAATATGTCCTTAGGCACAAAGCTCACCTTAATCTTGGACTCAATCTTTCCAGAGAAGAAGTGGAAAGATTCCTGGTGTAAGGGCTTTCACAAGTCCAAGATACTGTTCTCTAAGGATGGTCCTCTTCATGGACATCCTGACTCTGATGGAGAGCAAGCCATCCCTGCCCCTCCTCTTCAAGCAGTTCCCTCACCTGCTAAGGGGCAGAAGCAGCAGAAGTAGCAGAAGGGCCAGAAGAAGCCTGCTGAAGCTACTGGTTCTTCAACCATAGTTTTCTCTGGTTCCTCAGAGGAGGACCAGATTCCCCTTCTTGATATCTTGAAGAAGAAGGGTGATGGTGCAGAGGCTGCTAAGAAGGCAGGAGCACCCAAAAGGAATAGGCCAGAGGAGGCCATGAAGGTATCTGCCAAGAAACCCAGAACTGGCAGAAGGGTTCCAAGGACACTCCTGGTGGATGAGCCATCAGAGGAGGAGGAGGAAGAAGAGGTTGAGCCCCTTCAAAAGAAGAAATCTAAGGCCAAGAGGGCCATTCTTCAAGATTCAGACTCTGGCTCTGATCTTGGAGATGCTCTGGAGCAAGCAATTGATGAAGCTGTTAGGATCTTGCAGGACTCCACTGCTCCAGTCCCATCTGATGAGGTAAACCCATCTATCCCTACCTCTAACCCCATTAATCTTGTTACCCCATCAACTCCTCCCCTAGAAAACTCTCTCCAAATCTGATCTACTGCTTCTGGTGGCCCCATTGCCTCACCAGAGCAGACCCTTCCTGATACCCCTATATTCACTCCCTGCACCATACCTACCCAAACACCTTCTCCCTCACCTTCCCAAACACCCCTTACCACAAATCCTTCTCCCCCAGCCCCTGTACCAGAGGTACCCTCCACTTCTGGTGCTGAACCTCCCCTACCTCCCTCTTCCACCTCTCAAACTACCATCCATGTTTCTGTACCAGAGGTACCATCTACTTCTTCTGGTGCAGAACAACCCCTTCCCTCTACCTCTACCTCTCAAAACCCTACCCCTCTCCAAACTCATACAGAACAGGACACATCCATCTCTATGGCTCTGGGTTTCTCTGCCCCTCATTCTCCCACCTGTTTGTCCAGCGATGATAGTGAAGATGTGGATGCTTCACTGGAGCCGGAGGTCTTAGCACCATCCTCCTCTGCCTCTGGGCCCAGACCCTTCACTTTCTCTTCTGCAGAAATGGGTCCCATTAGGCAGAGTATGAGTGTAAGTGCTCAGTGACTTAAAGCGACTTACACTAGCTTCTACTAGTAGCTACCCCGCAAGAGTACGGGTTCACTGTAGTATGGGCAAGTATAGGGACCAAGTATTATCGAACCCAAGGGATGGTGTATATGCAAATAGATCCCTGAAGATTTACGCGTCGTAGTTAATATGAGTGTGTTGTTTTTGGATTTTTGGAAAGATTAATTAAGCTAACTAAATTATCCTACGAATGCAAAAGGAAAATTAAACTAAGTATCTAAGGTGTATATGCAAGTATGAGATGGTGATGCTCAGGATAGGAATCCCTACGTATACTAACGGAGCAGGTACATAATCAAAGTAATCGTGACAAACAAGAATTAACCTAAGTAAAAAATCGTAGAATGAAAGCTCAAGATTTCTCACCCTAATACTTTATCCTAGCAATCGACTTCACTAATCCACTAACAAGTTAATAGATAGCGCTTAATTAATGAGACCCTAATTTAATTAAGGTGATGCGGTCGTCCTCCTTCGCTAAACCGGTAGATGAATTAACCTTTCCTAAACCCTCTCGTTAAGACTACTAATTGTTATTGAGTGATGCGGTCGTCCTCTCTCTAACACTTTCGTACGAAATTCAAAGGTAGAGTTAAGATTAATTATATGAATTCATTAATTAAGAGAATTAAAACTAACGTCACCAATTACCTTAATTACGTACCCACATCCTACTTCTACGAGTTCATCCTAACCCAAGCATGCAAGGGTTTTAGCCGGACATGGTTATAACAAAAATAAAAGCAATAGAAGAAACAACGAACAAAAACATAATGAATTGAACGAAGAAAATAAGAAACATGAACTAGGGTTTTAAAAGAAAATAATTCTAAGAACTGAAATTTAATTAACTAAAACAAAGTTCAAAGCGTTTAAAGTAATCAAGCTAATGAAAAGAAACTAAGAAACGAAAAGAAATTAAGAATTCGTATGAAAAACCTCAACAACGTAAAAGTAAAGCTTGCTCGTTCTTCTCCTCTTCCTCTCTCTAAAAACTAAGTCTAAAAGTGATTTCTAAAAGTCGGGGATCCTTCAAAACGTGTTTGGAAGAGGTATATATAGGCACCGGGTCGAAACGGGAGTTAATGGGCCGAAAATACGCATCCGGAGGCGAAAATACGTGGTTGCTCGAGCAAAACGCTCGAGCAGTTCCGCTCGAGTGATTCGCTCGAGCGCTGAAACTGTTCTGTAAGTTTTTGGTCGCTCGAGCAAAACGCTCGAGCGCTGGCTGCTGTGCACTCGTTCGTAAAATCTTCATATCTCCTCAACCGGGAGTCCGTTTTGGCCGATTCAAAGTCCTACGAACTCCTCTTTTCGCCCTCTATCCATCTATGAAAACCAAAGAGACAAATTAATAATTTTATAAAAATGATACTCATTTGACTCCAAGCACTCATCGAAAACACTCAAAACATGAGTAAATCGGGCACCAAAACATAACAATTTCACGCCTAATCAACCCCCCCAAACTTACCATGTTGCTTGTCCTCAAGCAACGAAAGAATAAGTCAAGTGAAATTGTTAGGAATGAATCAAAGAATCAATTAGTGCAAGCAAATGAACTCGAGCTTCAAAGATCAATCACAAGTATACTCACTCACTTTCCTTCATCATACTCATGCAACAACAACAAGAACCACCAAGATCAAACATGGATGTGCACTCAACGATGTGTTTCACTCCCTTACAAGTGTATATCAGTGTTTAAGGGACTCACTCATTCAATCAATCACACATATTGGCAGCCATAGGCTTGTAAGCACTCTCAACTCCGACCATACTCTAGAAATCAATGCCGAATCAAAAAGGACTTTTCTCAAGGTTGTAATGTAGGCTCTTTGGACAGGTGGGATAACAATATGGGGTAAGTGACTCAAGTGAATGGAGAATAGAAAAATCAACTTTGGCACTTTGAGATTAGGAACAGAATCACTTCAACATTTGCAATCAATACACTTTAATTCCACTACTCTCAACACTTCAATTTTTTTTTTCTCACTCTTTCACTTTTTTTTTCAATCACTTTTTTTTTTCTCTTTTTTTTTTCGCACAAACACATGAGCTCATTTTTTTCTTTTTGCTCATTCTCAATTTTCTTTCTCTTTTTCCCACATCTCAAAACTTCATCACACCTTCTTCTCATATTCACTCAACAAACAACCTTTTCCTTTTTCAACTCAATTCACTCCCTTCATATTCACACTTTCCTATTCTCCACTCAAGTTGGGACAAAAAGGCTTAGGAATTGGAATAGTGTTCATATGTGCTAGCAAATAAAATAGGCTTTAGGCTCAAAGGAGCTAACAAGGGATCAATGTCATTGGTAAGGAAAATTTTGGCTAAGTGACTCAATTAAATCAAAGATGGCCTAAGATCACATTCGGCATATCAAACTAGACACAATCAAGAAGCAAGAGCACATGCAAGTTCTAGCATCCTCTAAGGTGACGATCCACTCACAAACGAAGAGATTAAATCATGCATTTAAATCTCATAAGGCTCAAAAGCTCACGACTTTCACATCCATGCTAGTCCTAGTGAATTCTCACTCTTGTCACACAAGTACTCAAAAGAAAAATTCATAAGCATACAAGTTCTTTCTCAAATCAGCTCAAATTCAAACACTCACACAAGAAAACTCCTAACTCAGCCTCACAATTCACCATACTCATCAAATCATACTCAAAGATAGCAATCAACAAGCATAAGATGATTGATAGGCATAAAATATTGAGTAACAAAACAAATTAATAATAGCCCAAGGAGCATCTCAAGGCACCAAATAACTAACTCAACTCAAAGATAAGGGGTGCTCCGGTGCAATGTAACAAGAAAACATATAAAAAAACTCCACCCCCCAAACTTCGACCTTGCTAGAGGTCTAAGTTTGGGGTTGTGGGTTACCTCAACCGAACAATTCAGTTTCTCTCAATAGCTTTGCACACTCCCTTGTCTCAAGTTGGTTCCTTCAATCTAAATAACTCCATGATACCTTTACTCCTTTAGAGACAAGCCTACAAAATAAAACTCTCAAGTACGAGGTTAAACATACGACTCAACAACATCCTAGTAACATAAAAGGAAAATAACTAAAAAACACTCAAAAGCAAATAAAAATGGGTTGCCTCCCATTCAGCGCTATTTTTAAGGTCCTCATGCCGGACCAAGCTCAAAGGAGCTTATGGGACATCATACTCAAATTTACCTCCCTCACTCTCATAAGAGTGGTGTCTGAACTTCTTTCCTTGATTCCCTACCATCATGAGCTCTTTTGCTCTCTTCTCATCCCCAAGTGTTATGGGTCTCAACTCCTTCTTACCTCTATCTGGAGGAGTCTTACTAAACAATTTCTTGAGTTTTGACTTCTTCTTCTTAACTCCTCCTTTCCCTTCTACCTGGACCACGTCCACTTTCTTCACCTCTTCATCCTTCAACTTCTTCACTTTATCCCTATCAAAATAATCAAGATCAAAATGCACATGGGTTAAACTATCAATTGAAGGACTAACAAAATCATGAATATCAGAAGGATTAGGGATAGAAGGCGTGTCTTCAACACGAGGATCAATTGCATCCATGCAATACAAGCTCTCATCCTCTCTCGGGTGTTTCATGGCTTCATATAGGGAGATCTTCACTTCTTGATCATCAACCTTCAACGTGATCTTCCCATTCGCCACGTCTAGCACCATCCCCGCCGTAGCTAAGAACGGTCTTCCCAAGATCAGGGGTACGTGCTCATCTTCCTCCATCGCTAGCACTACAAAGTCGGCTGGAAAGATGTGTTCTCCAACTCTCACTAGAACGTCTTCAACCACACCTTGAGGTCGAGTAATAGACCGGTCGGCTAGTTGAAGCATCATCATTGTGGGTTGAAGTTCACCACCTTCCAACTTCTTGAAAAGCGACAAGGGCATGAGATTGATGCTCGCCCCAAGGTCGCACAACGCTCCCTTCTTGATCCTGTTCCCAATGTCACATAGGATCGTGAAGCTCCCGGGATCCTTCAGCTTCGGTGGAAGCGCCTTGTGCACTAATGCACTCACCTCGTGGTTCAACTGCACCAACTTCGGCTCATCCACTCGCCGTCTTTTCGCGATCAAGTCCTTCAGAAACTTTGCATAATGCGGCATCTGTTCCAAAGCATCATAAAAAGGAATATTAATATGCAATTGTTTAAAAACATCAAGAAATTTTGCAAATTTTTCATCAAGCTTCTTTTTCATGAAGCGCTGTGGATACGGGACGGGTATCACAGATTTGGGTACCCCCCACTCATCTCTTTCTGTTTCTTTCACTTTCTCCCTTGCTTCCTTTGCCTTTTTCCACTTAGAAACTCTCTCCACCTCCTCACTTTCCTTGCTTGCTTGAGTGCTCTCATCCTCAACCTTCTTCTCAATTCCTTCACTTTCAATCCCCTTCTCAACTTGTGGCGTCTCAGAATCATCAGGCATCTGAGGACCTTCATAATTGGTTCCACTTCTAAGCTGGATCGCCTTGCAATGCTCTTTCGGGTTCCCTTCCGGCATTCTATTCACTGATTTTGCAATCTGGCTCATCTGGAGCTCTAAAGAGGTGAACCTTCGATTGTTCTCTTGTTGAGTTCTAGTCCACTCAACGTTCATCTTCTGGAGCTCTTGATCACGATGATCACCCTTCTTATGCAACTCCTTCACATCATACTCCAAGGATGACAACCGCTTGCTCCCTTCCTCCACCTTCTGAAGAATTGCTCTCAACATCTCTTCGGTTGAGGCACCGCCTTCTCCACCCGGAGGCTTTGAACCCGGATCAACACCTGCAGGAACAGTAACACCAGCTTTTGAGTTAGCATAAGAAAAGTTATCATTCTTCCTCCATGTGTTTTGAGGAGGCTGCTGGCCTCCTTGAACTCCTTGTGTGTTCCTCCATTGATTTTGAAGTGGCTGAGGGCCTGGAGGTACAAATGGTTGGCCATAAGAAGGCCTTCCATACTGATTTCCACCTTGGTAGCCATTCTGATTGTAATACGGGCCTCCCATGTAATTGGCTACCTCTTGCTGTCCACTTGGTTGGTCTACTCTCTCATTCTCTACTGCATGCTCTCTGTTGGTCCCACTCGATAGATTAATTGCGGAAGCTTATGTTTAAATGTCTTTCAAGATCTTTTACAAGAGAGTAATAAACAATAAACAAAGATTAAAAATAAAGCGATAAATAACACAAGATATATAGTGGTTCGGATAAATATCCTACGTCCACTCTCCCTTATCACCAAGGGGTCTCACTATCAACCAACTCACAAACTTACTCACTGGAATTTCCGAAGTACCAGCACCCTCTTACAAACTCTTTAGATCTAACTTCGATCTAAAGATAGACTTACTCCAACCTTGTCTAACAAGATGAACAGGTTGAGTATATAAACTCCTTACGAGTAGATGAGTAATTAAGAACAAAAGTGAGTGCGAGATGCGTAGTGATCAAAAGCTTAGTATGGCTATATGCGCGTGAATGATTCTAGAGCTTTTTCCAGATCTGCACTCAAGTATATATAGAGGGGATTGGGGACATAGCCGTTGGGAGGCTAATCCAATCAGATCCTCTATATATGGAAGCTTCAATCAATCAATTCCCTAATTGATTGATTGGGTTGGTGAGATCTTGATTGATTGTCTTTATATCTTCTCAATCCAATCTTGTTTTGACTTGATTAATCACCAACGGAACAATGCTTCCAATTGCCTAACTCTGATTCTCTCCAGAGAAGGCAGGACCAGACACCAGGCAACCTCGGTGTCTTCTGGTCCTTATCTGGTGAACAACCAGAATACTCAGTAGAATAAGGGGATCAAACTGAGCATCTTTTGTTCCACCAGACTCGTCTGGTCAGAACTCGTCTGGTCTGGGGAAGGTCCTCTGCCTCTGGTCTTGATCTCTTCTGCTGAAGTCCTCTGGTGGAGTCCTCTGGTGAAGTTCTCTGGTGGGGTCTTCTGGTGACTCTTCTGGTGAAGTCTTCTGGTCTGGCAGTTCCCCCTAGACTAAGTCCTAATCTAGATCATCATCTGGCTAACAGGTCCAGATGGTCCTATTATAACTTCTGGTTTGTTTTAACTCATCAAAACTAACAAATTTTTATCCTAACAATTTCCCCCTTTTCGATGGAGTTAAAACACTACCAGAACTGATCAAAAGTAAACTTAAGCAAGAAAACAATAAAGGGATGAGACCTTAGAATAGATCTCATCAGGCAAATAATAAGACAACAATGAGTTGTCTTTAGAACAAGGAAGATATGTATTTTTCCATTAATAATCAGAGGACAAAAAAAATTACAGATTACATTGAAGTTCATTGTCCTATTCTAGGCATATCTTCTGTTCTCTTTAGGGACAAGAAACCAGTCAAGGAACCTATCCTGGACGGCCTTCAACTCTGCAGAAGATGTTGGGGTGAAATTCACCAACACCTTGGTCTTGTAAAGCTTCTTCAGTTCTGCCCAATCCACCTGGTTCCCAATCATGGGAGTGTTAAGATAAGTAAATTCAGGAGCAGTCACCTCCAGGTTGAACTCAATGGTTGAATCCATCAGCTGCTTGTACAAGTCTGCATCATAGGATTGCATCCAAGAATGGAAGGTTCTGTTGATCAGCTCATCATCTTCTGGTGCTGGCCTCTGGATATAATGCTGAATGAACCAGAGGGTCTTGGCTTCTCTCCATCTCTCAATCAGAGGATACGGCACAGTAGAGTCAAAAGACCCTTCTGTCCTGAGTGGCAAGATGTTCATAACTTCCACAGGAGCTTTCCTCTTCTGACCTGAGCCACCTGCACCAGAAGGAATACCAGCTTCTCTGGCCTTCTTGTTCTGCCTCTTAACATATCTGAGTCTCTGCTCTTCATCTATGTTCTTCCTTATTCTGGCTTGCCTCTCCTCTGGAGTCTCTTCCTTGTATCTCTTCTCTGCTTCTTCGACAACAGATTCAAGGAAACTCTTCTTTACTTTTCTAATCTTCCTCTTAGCAGGACCAGGAATGGTAGAAGGATCCTGCTCAGCTTCAGATGACTCTTCTTCTGCAGCAAGCTGTTTAGCCATAGATAGAGATTTCAACTCTTCTTTCTTCTTCTTCTGCAACTCAGCCTGGGCCAATGTGTTCTCCAGCAGGTCCAGACGAGCTCCATGGCTAAAAAGAGTCTCATTTGTGGTCTTCGCCAGATCAGTTCTGGCCTTCTCTTCCCCCTTTTTAACTTCATCAAGGAGGGGCTCCACTACCTGCCTTATGAGATCAGGCAAGGCAGTGTTGGAGGAAGAGTGAAGATCACGAAGCTGCTTGGCCTCCTCCAGGTAAGCCTTAGACTCTGCAACAAGTCTCTCTTGCCTCTCCAACATCTCCTGGAGGGAGTCTTTCAGCTTTGCAGTCTGAATCATCTGGCTGGCCATCTCCACCTTGAGAACAGAGACTGGCCTCAACTGCTCCAGCACGTGCTCCTGGAGCTGCTTCTGGCTATGCATGACATCTAGCTTGACAAACAAGTCATTAGCCTTGAATGAAGCTTTAACCTCTGCCAGAGTGGATTTGATCTGCTTCAGGAAGATTTTCCTCTCTTGCTTAATCTGATGCTCTATCATAGCAGGGGCCATATGTTGAATGGCTTTGGAAAAGCTCCCTATCTGCATGATCTGCTCGTTGAAGAAAGCCTTCATCTTCTGGAGCACAGCAGGAGACATCTCAAAGTCCTCCTCGTCTGAATAAAGCTCTGGAGGGAAGACAAAGTGAGGACCAAACTTGTAAGTGGGGCCCTCTGGAGTGAGCATTACTCCTCTCTGGATGAGCAGGGTGCGAATCAAGACTTTAGCTGCACCAGGAGTCTCCAGCTCTGCTGGGTTCTGAATGTTCATCTTCTGCTTCAGTTCAATCTCCCAAGCAGTGAAGTTGGAGGCACCCATTTCCTCAAGCAATAGCATCAGGTCCTCCACATCTTCAAGTCTGGCCTTGCTCCAGACCTTGGCATCAGTAAGCTCTGCCAGAAGTGGTAAGTGCTCTAGAAGAACTGGAAAATGCTCTCTTAGCCAGAGCTGAGCACTTACACTCATACTCTGCCTAATGGGACCCATTTCTGCAGATGAGAAAGTGAAGGGTTTGGGCCCAGAGGCAGAGGAGGAAGGGGCTAAGTCAACAGGCTCAAGTGAAGCTTCCTCATCTTCACTATCATCGCTGGTTAAACAAGTTGGAGAGCGGGGAGGGCCAACGAATCCCAGAGCCATAGAAATGGTTGGGTCCTGGTCTGAATGGGTTTGGGGAGGGTTTGGATTCTGTGAAGTAGAGGTGGTAGGGATTGGTTGCTCTGCACCAGAAGAGGAAGGAATATCTGGTACAGAATGTGTAGGAGGGATTTGGGAGGTGGAAGTGTTTGAAGGGGGGACTTCTGCACCAGAGGAGGTTGAGGGAACCTCTGGTACAGAAGGTGGGGGAGAGGGGTTAGTGGGGATATGTGTTTGGGAATTTGGGGGAGAAGGTGTTTGTGTAGGAATGGTAGAGGGAGTATAGACTGGGGTATCTGGGATAGTATGCTCTGGTGGAAGAATGGGGTTACCAGAGACAGATGGGGTTTGGGGAATGTTATCTGGGGGAGAGGTAGAAGGGGAAACAAGATTTATGGGGGAGGAAGAGGGAAAGGAAGGGTTTACCTCTGCTGGGTCAACACCAGCAGGCACAACAAGCTCTGGAGCATCCTCCATCATCTGGGTGGCATCCTCAATGGCCTTCTCCAAGGCCTCTCCAAGATCAGATCCAGAGTCTGAATCTTGAAGAAGGGCTCTCTTGGCCTTGGATTTCCTCACAAGAGGCACTACATCTTCTTCCTCTTCCTCTTCTGATGGCTCATCCACCAGAAGGGTTTTCTTTGCCTTTCTGCTAATCCTCCTCTTCTTAGCAGAATGTCTCCTGGCCTCGTATGGCTGCTTCCTCTTGGCTGCTCCAGCCTTCTTTACAGCTTTATCATCATCACCCTTCTTCTTAAGCACATCAAGAAGGGGAATCTGGTCCTCCTCTGAGGAACCAGAAAAGGCAACGGTTGAAGAACCAGTTGCTGCAGCAGCTTTCTTCTGGGACTTCTGCTGCTGCTGCTGCTTCTGCCCCTTAGCAGGTGAGGGAATGGCTTGAAGGGGAGGGGCAGGGATGGCTTGCTCACCATCAGAATCAGGATGGCCATGAAGGGAACCATCCTTGGAGAACATAATCTTGGACTTATGAAAGCCCTTACACCAGGATTGTCTCCATTTCTTATCTGGAAGAATCGAATCCAGAATTAGGGTGAGTTTTGTGCCCAATGATACATTAGCATTGAACACAAATTGTTGCTCTCCTGGCAACTAGGGGCATTCTTCCTTCTGGATTTTCACCTTGTTCTTCCTCAGCACCCCCCAGAAGAACTCAGCCCAGTTACATTGAACACCATCCAGAATGGCCCTCATAACACAGAGCCTGCCAACGAAGATGGCATCTGTGCTATGGCTCTCACACATGAGAATCTTTACCACAATGTCAAATAGCACCTTATACTTCTGCCTAAGATGCTTGTCCAAGAAACCCTTAGTAATATTCTGGCATGAATTTCTGGCAAACATCTTGAAGGATTCCAATGCCTCTCCTTCTCTGTACTTCAGTGGGTCCACACCTTCCGCAGAAAGGTTACCAAAAAGACCACAGAAAATAAATCACTTGAAGCGACTTACACTAGCTTCTACTAGTAGCTACCCCGCAAGAGTACGGGTTCACTGTAGTATGGGCAAGTATAGGGACCAAGTATTATCGGACCCAAGGGATGGTGTATATGCAAATAGATCCCTGAAGATTTACGCGTCGTAGTTAATATGAGTGTGTTGTTTTTGGATTTTTGGAAAGATTAATTAAGCTAACTAAATTATCCTACGAATGCAAAAGGAAAATTAAACTAAGTATCTAAGGTGTATATACAAGTATGAGATGGTGATGCTCAGGATAGGAATCCCTACGTATACTAACGGAGCAGGTACATAATCAAAGTAATCGTGACAAACAAGAATTAACCTAAGTAAAAGATCGTAGAATGAAAGCTCAAGATTTCTCACCCTAATATTTTATCCTAGCAATCGACTTCACTAATCCACTAACAAGTTAATAGATAGCGCTTAATTAATGAGACCCTAATTTAACTAAGGTGATGCGGTCGTCCTCCTTCGCTAAACCGGTAGATGAATTAACCTTTCCTAAACCCTCTCGTTAAGACTACTAATTGTTATTGAGTGATGCGGTCGTCCTCTCTCTAACACTTTCGTACGAAATTCAAAGGTAGAGTTAAGATTAATTATATGAATTCATTAATTAAGAGAATTAAAACTAACGTCACCAATTACCTTAATTACGTACCCACATCCTACTTCTACGAGTTCATCCTAACCCAAGCAAGCAAGGGTTTTAGCCGGACATGGTTATAACAAAAATAAAAGCAATAGAAGAAACAACGAACAAAAACATAATGAATTGAACGAAGAAAATAAGAAACATGAACTAGGGTTTTAAAAGAAAATAATTCTAAGAACTGAAATTTAATTAACTAAAACAAAGTTCAAAGCGTTTAAAGTAATCAAGCTAATGAAAAGAAACTAAGAAACGAAAAGAAATTAAGAATTCGTATGAAAAACCTCAACAACGTAAAAGTAAAGCTTGCTCGTTCTTCTCCTCTTCCTCTCTCTAAAAACTAAGTCTAAAAGTGATTTCTAAAAGTCGGGGATCCTTCAAAACGTGTTTGGAAGAGGTATATATAGGCACCGGGTCGAAACGGGAGTTAATGGGCCGAAAATACGCATCCGGAGGCGAAAATACGTGGTTGCTCGAGCAAAACGCTCGAGCTGTTCCGCTCGAGCGCTGAAACTGTTCTGTAAGTTTTTGGTCGCTCGAGCAAAACGCTCGAGCGCTGGCTGCTGTGCACTCGTTCGTAAAATCTTCATATCTCCTCAACCGGGAGTCCGTTTTGGCCGATTCAAAGTCCTACGAACTCCTCTTTTCACCCTCTATCCATCTATGAAAACCAAAGAGACAAATTAATAATTTTATAAAAATGATACTCATTTGACTCCAAGCACTCATCGAAAACACTCAAAACATGAGTAAATCGGGCACCAAAACATAACAATTTCACGCCTAATCACTCAGCTCTGGCTAAGAGAGCATTTCCCTATTTTGTTGGAGCACTTACCTCTTCTGGCAGAGCTGACTGATGCCAAAGTCTGGAGCAAGGCCAACTTGAAGATGTGGAGGACCTCATGTTATTGCTTGAGGAAACGGGTCCTTCCAACTTCACTGTCTGGGAGATTGAGCTCAAACAGAAGCTGAACATCCAGAACCCAGCTGAGCTGGAGACCCCCGTAGCAGTGAAGGTTTTGATTCGCACTCTGCTCATCCAGAGAGGAGTTATGATCACTCCTGAGGGCCCCTCCTACAAATTTGGCCCTCACTTCACTTTTCCTCCAGAGCTCTACTCAGATGAGGAAGATTTTGATGTCACTCCTGCCGTGCTGCAAAAGATGAAGACATTCTTCAATGAACAGATCATGCAGATTGAGCGCTTCTCTAAGGCAATTCAACATATGGCCCCTGCTATGATTGAGCACCAGATCCGGCAGGAGAGGAGGATCTTCTTGAAGCAGATTAAGTCCACCTTTGCAGCTGCCAAATCCTCTTTCAAAGCCAATGGACTTCTTGTCAAGCTGGATGTTATGCACAGCCAGAAGCAGCTCCAGGAGCATGTGCTTGAGCAGCTGAGGCCAGTCTCTGTGCTGAAGGTTGAGATGGCTTCCCAGATGCTGCAGACTGCTAAGCTTAAGGACTCCCTCCAGGAGATGTTAGAGAAGTAGGAGAAGCTGGTTGCGGAATCAAAAGCTTACCTGGAGGAAGCAAAGCAACTGCGTGATCTTCACTCTTCCTCCAACACTGCCTTGCCTGATCTCATTAGGCAGGTAGTGGAGCCCCTTATTGATGAAGTTAAAAAGGGGGAAGAGAAGGCCAGAACTGATCTGGCGAAGACCACGAATGAGACTCTCTTCAACCATGGTGCTCGTCTGGACCTGCTGGAGAACACTTTGGCCCAGGCCGAGCTGCAGAAGAAGAAGAAGGAAGAGCTCAAATCTCTTTCCATGGCAAAGCAGCTTGCAGCGGAGGAGGAGTTTTCAGAAGTAGAGCAGGATCCCATCCATATCTCTGGACCTGCAAAGAAGAAGATCAAGAAGGTGAAGAAGAGTTTCCTAGAAGAAGTTGTTGAGGAAGCAGAGAAGAGATTCCGTGAAGAGACGCCTGAAGAGAGGCAAGCCAGAATAAGGAAGAACATAGATGAAGAGCAGAGGCTCCGATATGTTAGGAGGCAGAATAAGAAGAGTAGAGAAGCTGACATCTCTTCTGGTACCAGTGGATCCAGCCAGAAGAAGAAAGGTCCTGTTGAGGTGATGGACATTTTGCCACTCAGGACAGAAGGGTCTTTTGTCTCTACTGTGCCTGTCCCTCTGATAGAGAAGTGGAGAGAAGCCAAGACTTTGTGGTTCATTCAACACTATATCCAAAGGCCTCCACCAGAGGATGATGCTCTCATCAACAGGACATTCCATTCTTGGATGAAGGCATATGATGCAAGTCTGTACAAGCAACTGATGGACTCCACCATAGAGTTCAACCTGGAGGTCACTGCCCCTGAATTCCATTTTCTTAACACTCCAATGATAGGGGACCAGATTGATTGGGCTGAACTGAAGAAATTGTACAAGACCAAGGTGTTGGTAAATTTCACTCCAACATCCTCTGCAGAGTTGAAGGCCATTCAAGACAGATTCTTCGACTGGTTCCTGGTGCCTAAAGAGAACAGAAGATATGCTTAGAATAGGACCAAAATTACTTTGTAATTTGTAATCACTCTTATCCTTATTATTAATGAAATATCATATCTTCTCTGTTCAAAAGACAACTTCTTGTTGTCTTAATTGTTTGTCTGATAAGATCTATTCTAAGGTCTTATCCTTTTACTTTTTTTTATGCTTAAGTTTTATTTGATCAGTTCTGGTTTTTGTTTTAACTCCATCAAAAAGGGGGAAATTGTTAGGATAATTGTTGTATAGTTTTGATGAGTTAAAAACAAACCAGAAGTTGTAATAGGACCATCTGGACCTGTTAGCCAGATGATGAACTAGAATAGGACTTAGTCTAGGGGGAATTGCCAGACCAGAAGACCTCACCAGAAGAGTCACCAGAAGAGTCACCAGGAGACTCACCAGAGGACTCACCAGAGGACTCCACCAGAGGACTTCACCAGATGAGACTGACTAGAGGCAGAGAACTTTCCCTAGACCAGACGAGTCCGAACCAGACGAGTCTGGTGAAATAAACGATGCTCAGAATCATCTCCTGATTCTGATGAGCATTTTATTTCTTAACCAGATCAGGACCAGAAGACATCTTGATTGCCTGGTGTCTGGAATTGCCTTCTCTGGAGAGAATCAGAGTTTGGTATTGGAAGCTATTGACCGTTGGTGATTCAAATCAAGTCAACAAGATCAGGATTGGGAAGTCTTGAAGTCAATCAATCCAAGGATCTCACCAACCCAATCAATCAATTAGGGATTTGATTGATTGAAGCTTCCCTAAATAGAGGATCTGATTGGATTAGCTCTCCAACGGCTATTCCCTAATCACCTCTATAAATACAGAGTGCAATCTCAAGAAAAAGGGCTAGACAGAATCATACGCGCACGAAGTCATATTCCACGCTCTTGTTTACCAAGCATATAACACTCTTATTCTGTTCATACTTACATATTCACTCTTAAGGAGTAGTTGGACCTCAACCTGTTCATCTACAAGATAAGGTTGAAGGCTGTTGTCTTTATATCGAAGTTAGATCTAAAGAGTTTGTAAGAAGGAACTGGTACTTCACAATTCCAGTAAGTAAGTTGGTTGTTGGTTGGATAGTGAGACCCCTTTGATCAAGGGAGAGTGGACGTAGGATATTCAGATCCGAAGCACTATACATCCGGTCTTATTTACTGTTTTCTGCATTTAATTTCTTGCTTATTTTAGTGTGCTCTTGTGAAAAGAACTTTGCCAAAGGCATTTACTTTAAAGCTTCCGCAATTTATCAATAAAGTGGGACCAACAGAATTAATTGTTCCAGGCCCAATAGGGCTAATATAGAAGTTGGGCTGAAGTATATAGCTTGGGGGCCGATGGCCCAGTGTTTCGCACCCGCCCCGGGTGCGGGGGTTTCGGTTTCGAACCACACGAGCCACTTTTTTTAATTTCAGGTTCAGTATTTACGACGGACACGTGTCCATCATAAATCATAAAATAATGACGGCTTCGTGCCCGTCATAAATATTTTTCTGGCTGATTAAAAAAAAATCGGATAATTTTAACGATGGCTGACGTCCATCGTAAAGTTTGATGCCCGACCGGGTCTGACTTTAACGATGGCTGATGTCCGTCGTAAAGTTTGATGCCCGACCGGGTCTTTGACGGGTCAGATTTATGATGGTTTTTCCCGTCATAAATTTATAATGGCCTTCCAAAAGCCATCGTTAATGTTAGCTACAGTCGATTTGACTACGGGTCCTTGTCCGTCGTAAAACCCCTCGCTAATCCCGTCGTTAAACGCCGTAATTTTTGTAGTGTTAGATTAGCCTTGTCAGCGAATGTGATCAATCCACATTGGTAATATGAGTTCTACATACAGCTGTTGGCAAATTATATTGGTAACATACAATCTTCCTCCATGGTTGTGCATGAAAAGAAAGTTTATGATGCTGACATTATTGATTTTTGGTCCAAAGCAATCGGGGAATGACATTGATGTTTACTTGACATTACTAATTGATGACTTGCAAAGTTTTTAGGTTAGCGTTGGTGCATACCGAAATTAAAAGTTTCTTCTTCGTGCTGTCCTATTTTTGACAATTGATGATTTTTCAGCTTATGGAAATTTGTCCAAGAATGGTGTGAAATAGTATCTTACTTGTCATGTTTGTTGTGAAGGAACAAATGCAAAGAGATTGAAGTATAGCAAGAAAAATTTGTACACATATCATAGAAGGTGTCTTCATTACGAGCATCCATTTCAAAGGCAAAAGATGGCGTTCGATGGCATGCAAGACTTTTAACCCCTCACTAGATGTATTGGATGGAAGTGAGGTTCAAAGCAGAGTTGCTAGAATCAAGTGTAAGTGGGGGAAATTGAGCCGCAATCCTAAACCAAATGAGAATGAAGAAAAATCGTATTGGAAGAAAATATCTATTTTATTTGATCTTGAGTATTGGGAACATCTACATGTTAGACACGTTCTTCATGTGATACACATATAGAAGAATGTGTGTGTGAGAGTCACATTAGTAGGCAGAGCATTAGGGTTCAAATAATTGAGAGATGCATAAATAAATTATGGCTTACTTGTTTGATGATAGGTCGGATGACTGAACACGGACGAGCGAGCACAAACAATGGACAACAAACAATATGATAGATGGTTGAACGCGGATGATGAATGGCGAATGCAGACGACGAACGACGAACACAGACGACGAACTTCCAAAATTGAATCCAACCGTCAATCCAAAAATTTCACAATCAAACATATAACCTTGTTTAAAAGTTGAATTAATCGATATTAAAGAGAAAAATTGAATCGAGCTATATGGAAGAGAATATTTTGTGAGAAAATTAGGGTTTTTTTAGATTAGGTCGCGTGAAAAGACCCAAATATTCTAAGTATTCATTTTATAGTACCAAAGAATCTTTAAGCTGATATATTTAATTAAAAAATGGAAAGGAAAATGGGTCGCAAATAAACATCGGTGGCTAACAAAGGTTTAAAGGAACCGACAAACATCGGTGGCTAACAAAGGTTTAAAGGAACCGACGTCTATCTGCACCCCGCTGAAATATTTAACAGCGTTTTATCTACTACAACGATTTTTTGATTTTTTACAGCGGTTTGATTGAAAATAGTTGTTCTTTAGGCGCTATTAAAATGAAATTTGGCATAGTGGTGTGAGTCACATTAGTACATTACTCGATATTCCAGGAAAAACTATGGATGAATTAGCATCGAGATGTGACCTTGTGGAGATGAAAGTTGTAATACCTCACTTTTAGAAAATTGCATTTCATGTTTTAAACATCTGAATTATTCTTGAACATTAAATTTTTTAAAATATTTTCTAGTTTTAAAAGCTTATGGATTCATTAAATTTTAAGCTAATATTTTCGATGAAGTTTAAAAGTTTTGCAGGATAGCCTACTGAGGAGATCGGTCTCGATTGCGACTCACTTGACACAAACAAGTAAGAAAAATAAAATATAGGTATGGATTAATTAGATATATTATATTTCTACATGTGGGCTTAAAGAAAATAGATGCAAATACCCCTCCAACTAATGCAGATACACTTCTATCAATATTTTAATATTTTATTAAAATTGTAAAATTACATATATAACCTTAATAATTAAACAAAAAGAAAAACTAAGACTACATACAACCCTCATCTTGTTCTTACGTAGAAGAGGTTCAGCTATGTATGTGTGAAGGAAAAAAAGAGAGGTTGATCTCGCTTCCGTCCTAATACGATCAGACGGCACAACAATGATTAATTCATGTTTTTAAACTAGAAAACGGTGAAAATTTTGGAGCATTTCGACCTTCATGTGTATGTTTTTGTGTCCCTTATTTCATATGTTTTCTCTTAATGTATAAACACTAATTTTAAATATTAAACAGTTTAGTTGTTTATATCGCGTGAATTTGTGTACGAAATACTGATGTTTTAGGCATTGAACGACATTAAAAATTGTATGATTGTCATTTGCACATTTTTTTTTCAAATTTCCATCAAACCAACTTTCGGACCTAGTTAGTCGAAAATTTTATATATTTTTCGGACACCAGTTGCCTAAAATTTAAATTTTTGTTAACACGTTTCTGAAATTTGGTTAATTTTTTGGAAATATTTTTTGCCGAACATTTTCTGCGTAAGTATGAGATGAGGGGTGTATGTAGTCTTAATTTTTTTTATTTAATTATTAAGATTATATATGTAATTTTATAATTTTTTAGTAAAATATTAAAATATTGATGAAGGTGTATCTCCATTAGTTGGAGGGGTATTTAGCCTGGGCCTACTTATAATAACTTGGCCCAATCCCCTTAAATTGTGTGAAGGCCCAAATAATAATAATAATAATAATAATAATAATAATAATAATAATTAAAAAAAGAGCGAGTCAAATAAATAATAAAACTTCTAGCAGCTTCTTCATTTTCTTTTATTCAGGAACCAGAAAATATGAATATACTCTTTTCATTCTCGTCTCTCTCTCTCTCACTAATTTTTTTTTTGAAGAAGTCACCATTTTTCTGCTATAATCCTAAGCTAGGTGAAGGAGTCAAGAGATATCAAGTTAAGAATAAAAATACCTTCGTTTTTTTTTTCAAAAAGAATTTTCTTAAGAAACTGATTTATCATTCTTTCACTATTAACTTCTTCTCCACTATATTTTTGTGTTGGTCCCACTAGTAACAATAAAGTAGTGATAACACAACCAAACACACCTCCCCCATCTGTTCCCACTACACCCTAGGAACAGACCCCCCATAATCCCCCTCCTACCGTCCCTACCCCACAAACAGCCTATGTACCAGAAGAGCCTGCTATCACACATCCCTCTACATCTGTTTCAGAACACCCTTCCACCTCATCACAACCCTCTTCCATCCTCCCTGCCCCTTCATTATCTTGCATGGCCCTGGGATTCCTGGCTCCCCTGGGTACTACCCCAAGCTCACCTAGCGATGATAGTAAGGATGAGGCTGCCTCACTTAAGCCTTCAAGCCATACCCTTCCCTCCACCTCCACAAATAAGCCTATCTCATTTGCCTTCAATGCCATAGACATGGGAGTCATAAGGCTGAGCATGAGCAAGACTGCTCAACTCTGGCTCCGGGAGCAATTCCATGTACTGCTGGACCACCTTCCTCTCCTTGCAAATCTCACGGATGGTGTGGTCTGGAGCAGAGCCAGAGAGGGAGATATTGAGGACATGCTCCTCTTGACAGAAGAGATGGGGTCCTCCAACTTCTCCAGATGGGAGATGCAAGTAAAGGAGACCCTAGGTGTAAAATATCCCTCAGAGCTGATCACTGCATAAGCTGCAAGAGTGGTGATCGAGACTCTTTTTGTCCAGAGAGGGGTTATGATCTCTGTTAGGATAAAAATTTGTTAGTTTTGATGAGTTAAAACAAACCAGAAGTTGTAATAGGACCATCTGGACCTGTTAGCCAGATGATGATCTAGATTAGGACTTAGTCTAGGGGGAACTGCCAGACCAGAAGACCTCACCAGAAGAGTCACCAGAAGACCCCACCAGAGGACTTCACCAGAGGACTCCACCAGAGGACTTCAGCAGAAGAGATCAAGACCAGAGGCAGAGGACCTTCCCCAGACCAGACGAGTTCTGACCAGACGAGTCTGGTGGAACAAAAGATGCTCAGTTTGATCCCCTTATTCTACTGAGTATTCTGGTTGTTCACTAGATAAGGACCAGAAGACACCGAGGTTGCCTGGTGTCTGGTCCTGCCTTCTCTGGAGAGAATCAGAGTTAGGCAATTGGAAGCATTGTTCCGTTGGTGATTAATCAAGTCAAAACAAGATTGGATTGAGAAGATATGAAGACAATCAATCAAGATCTCACCAACCCAATCAATCAATTAGGGAATTGATTGATTGAAGCTTCCATATATAGAGGATCTGATTGGATCAGCCTCCCAACGGCTATGTCCCTAATCCCCTCTATATATACTTGAGTGCAGATCAAGAAAAAGCTCTAGAATCATTCACGCGCATATAGCCATACTAAGCTTTTGATCACTACGCATTTCGCACTCACTTTTGTTCTTAATTACTCATCTACTCGTAAGGAGTTTATATACTCAACCTGTTCATCTTGTTAGACAAGGTTGGAGTAAGTTTATCTTTAGATCGACGTTAGATCTAAAGAGTTTGTAAGAAGGTGCTGGTACTTCGGAAATTCCAGTGAGTAAGTTTGTGAGTTGGTTGTTAGTGAGACCCCTTGGTGATAAGGGAGAGTGGACGTAGGATGTTTATCCGAACCACTATATATCTTGTGTCATTTATCACTTTATTTTAATTATTGTTTATTGCTCTCTTATAAAAGATTTTGGAAAGACATCATAACATAAGCTTCCGCAATTAATCTATCGAGTGGGACCAACAAGTGGTATCATAGCAGTGTGTCCACGACCACTGCTTTGAAAAGCTTTTGGTGGTCACCGGGCAGATCCATTGCTCTTTAGTGCTTTTATTCAAGTTCTTGTTATTTCCCTAAATTTCTTATCAAAATGTCTGCAAAATCTTCTTACAAGAGTCGTAAGCTTCCAGAATTCTCTTTTGAGGATTATAGCCACTGGAGCTTCATGATGAGTAATCATCTTGGAGCTATTCACCACCGCATGTTAGATGTGGTTGAAAGTGGCCCCATTAAATTTTATTGGACTCCTATTGATAGTGGCAGGTCTGAGTCCAGAGAAGAGACTAGCGACGCTGCAGAGGATAGAGTTCCCAGACAACGAATCCTCAAAAAGAAAGACGAACTTGACAACAATGAGAGAAAGCTACATAACCTGGACCAGGTGGCGAGGACTGAGATTATCAACACTCTCACTAAGGAAGTAATTGAAAAGGTCAGGACGTGCACCACTGCAAAAGAGATGTGGGACAAGTTAGCTCTGCTCTGTGAAGGAACAGAGAAGATTAAAGATAACAAGCTCCAAGCTGTTCAACACTCTTTTGACACATTTAAGATGAAACCAGACGAGACCATCGACCAGCTGGACATGCGTCTCACGAATCTCTTGAACAAGGCTAGTGCCTTAGGTAAGATCTATTCTGAAAAAGAGATTAATAGTAAAATATTACGTTCACTAACAAGCAGGTGGAGAATTAAAGTCACTGTGATCAAGGACAACAAGGATCTCAATACTCTGGATCATCATCTTCTGTTGTCTGATCTCAAAGCCTATGAGTATGATCTTCAAGAGGAGGATCAAACAGAAGAGGTTTCCTCTTCTGGCCAGAAAGGAGTTGCATTCTCTTCAACTCTCAAATCTGATGTCAAGCCAAAGGAGTCTACTGCAGATGACTTGAGCCTCAAGGAGCAGGTAGCACTTCTAACTCATAAATTAGACAAAATGAGTTCAAAATATGGCAGGTACAAAAGGCATTGGAAGGAGTCTACCAGAAACAGGAAGAGTTCTTCCAAGCCTGCAGAGAAGGAGAAGACATCTGGAGACTCAAGGGAGACCAGATTCAGAACTCCAGAGAGGAGGAGAGATGACAACCCTGGCAACTCTGGGAGATCAGATCATCAGAGGAGGGATGGTAGCTCTGGCAGACCTGACTACCAGAGGAGAGAGAGTAGCCCTACCAGATCAGAATACAACCAGAGGAGGAGAGAGCCAAGTCCTAGTCCCAGAGGAGACAATGCCTGCTACACATGCAACAAGACTGGTCACTACAGTTATGATTGTCCTCAGCTTACTCCTAGGGAAAGAGAAGAGAAAAGAATCAAGAGAGATAGGAGGTATGCAGATAAGAGAGCATTACTGGCAGAAGCAGAGGAGGAGGATACTAGTTCCAGTTCTTCTTCTTCTGACTTTGGATCAGATGATGATGTGTGTCTCATGGCAGACATCACTGAGGTAAATGAAACTACTCTTGCTTTATCTAATTCCAAATGTACTGAATCCTCTAATTCATCTGGTAACTCCAGAGAGTCTGATATGCAACAAATGCTATCAGATCTCCAAAATTGTGTCCAACTCTGTCAAAAACTTGAGAAAGAAAATGGTAGGCTCAGAGCTGAAGTTCAATCTCTCTCTCATGAGCACAAATCCACCAGAGAACTCATGAAAGATCATTCCAAAGAAGTCTCTGAACTTCAGGATAAGATCACAGAAAGAGATACTCTGGTAGATCAACTCATGAAAGAAAGGAATTCTCAAGAGGATGAGATCACTGAACTCAGAGCCAAATACCAAACTCTTATCAAGGGAAAACAAGTTGTCCACAACATAGAGGAGATACCTATGCCCAAAGAAGCTCCTAAGATACCATCTGTTGTATCTATCATATCAGAGTCTTCTCAGCGCATTTGTGATAAGAGTGGTTTAGGATATTCTGGAATTACCACTAAAACTCACAAGTACCTTTATAACAAAGACAAGTCTGTAAGAGCTGGTAAACTGGTAGAAATCTGGAATGATAAAGACTTAACTGGTAATGGTTACAAGGTGGTTCACAATCCTGATTGGAAAAGGAATCACTCTGTTAATCACATAACAAATGGTCCAGAAGAGTTGACTATTCTGGAAGAGAAGATGCTAGAGAATAAGTGTCAAAAAGGGGAACCACTAAAGATTGATGGTTCTGTGAAAAATGAGTCCCAAGGAGTAGGAATTACTCAAATTGGAGGACCCCAGAGAAATCCTCAAATGGAACCTAAACAAATTAGGGGACCTCAAAGGAAACACTCAAAAAGGGGGAATACCAATCAGAGTAATAACTACCAGAGAAGGAACAATGTTCAACAGAACCAGGTACCCCAGAGACAATTCTCTCAGAAGAATCAATTCCAGAATAGGTACACTCAAAGGAACTATAATCACCAGAACAGGTCTAATTATCAGAACCAGAGGAGGTCTTCCAGACCCATCTCTAGAAAACCAACTGATCTGGGAAGTTATGACACCAGAGATGGTTCTTCTAGGATGTACCCTTACAACCAGACCTTTAAGACCATGTCTTTGAGGCAGGCCATTCCAAAGGCCAGATTCGAGAAAAGGTACACCAGACCTGTTTATAGGAAATGTGTCCTTATCAGACCAGTAGCTCAATATGTCATAGTAAGAGGACATGTACTGGTAGATAGATTTGGAAGGAAGATAAGATCTCCTCATCCATCAAGGGATGATCTTTATCTATGGATTCCTACAAAACCTGCAACTAACCAATCAGGACCCAGCACTAGTAGGGGACCTAATTGATCTCTCTGCAGGTAGATAAGAGTCCATTGGAGAAAGGATTTTCAAGCAACCATGTCTGGTACATTGATAGTGGATGTTCCAAGCACATGACCTTCCAGAAGGATAATCTCCAAGATTTCAAGCCATTAAATGGACCAAGAGTGATGTTTGGTGACAACAACTATGGAATCACCAGAGGAGTTGGAAAGTTGACCTTCAATGGAGTATCTGTAGATGAAGTCTACTACGTAGAAGGACTCAAGCATAATCTACTTTCAGTATCCCAATTCTGTGACAAGGGATACTCAGTGAAGTTTTCTAGTGATTCATGCACTGTTTTCTCTTCTGATTATAACGATATCTTGCTAATAGGCTTGAGGAAGGGTAACATTTATCTTGCAGATTTTAGCAGTTGCCCAAGGAATGCTTGCCTGGTTGCTAAAGGATCTGCAGAGAACAGCTAGATTTGGCATAAGAGATTGTGTCATCTTAACTTCAAAACATTGAACAAGATTGCCAGAAAAGGTCTCATTCGAGGTCTTCCTAATGAAGTGTTTAAGAAGGATCAGGTTTGTGGTTCATGCCAGAAGGGTAAACAACCCAAGACTTCCTTTAAGGATGTCCAGAGCACAACCACAACCAGAGTACTTCAACTACTTCACATGGACCTGTTTGGACCTGTTTCTCCTCTTAGTTTCAGTGGAAGAAAGTACACCTTAGTGATAGTAGATGACTTTTCAAGATACACTTGGGTAGTGTTCTTGTTTAAGAAAAATGAAACTATGACTAAGCTGCCAGAGTTCTTCAAGCAGATTCAGAATGAGCAGAACCAGAGCATTGTCAGGATCAGGAGTGACAAAGGAACAGAGTTTTTGAATTCACATATTGCAGATTATTGCAAGGATCATGGGATTTTTCATGAGACATCTGCTGCCAGAACACCTCAACAAAATGGAGTTGCAGAAAGGAGAAATAGGACTCTCAAAGAAGCTGCAAGAACACTTCTGGCAGAGTACAGCACTCCATAGAGATTTTGGGCAGAGGCCATCAATACAGCTTGCTACACTCAGAACAGGTGCCTGATTGCCCAGAGACACAATAAGACCCCATATGAGGTATGGAAAGGTAAAACCCCATCTGTTTCATATTTTCATGTTTTTTGATGTAAGTGTTTCATCCATGACAATGGGAAATCTAAATTAAGAACCTTTGATGCTAAAGTGGCTGATGGAATATTTTTGGGATATTCCAGCACCAGTAAAGCTTTTAGAGTTTTTAATAAGAATTCACTTTGTGTGGAGGAAACACCTCATGTTGTTTTTTATGAATCTACTTTTGAGTGCAAGGTGGATTCTAAGTCTTCAGATGAGACCCAGAATCAGACTACACCCAGAGTTATCAAAGTCAATCCACCTATTCTTGATTCAGATTCAGATTCAGATTCAGATTCAGATGATGACCCATCTCCTGGTTCTCTGAAGCAGCAGCCTTCACAAGGAGCAGAACCAGAAGAGGTTGGAACTCCTGTAGGGGGAAGCTCTTCTGCAGGTGGTGATAATCACCAAGGTACTACAGAAGATGATCACCCAGGCAAGACCACGGGAAGGAGGACCCTGGTTGATCACCCCAATGACCTGATCTTAGGAGATCCAACTAAGGGTGTCCAGACTAGGAGAACTATTAACTTAGCTGCCTTATTCAGTTGCTATGTGTCCTTGATTGAGCCCAAGAACATCAAGGAGGCACTGAAAGATTCAAATTGGATTGTTGCTATGCAGGAGGAATTGAATCAATTCACCAGACAGGATGTTTGGGAGCTGGTAGACAGACCAAGACATCAAAAGGTGATAGGCACTAAGTGGGTTTTCAAAAATAAGAAAGATGAGAATGATGTCATTACTAGGAACAAGGCAAGACTAGTGGCCCAGGGCTATTCTCAGTCTGAAGGAATAGACTATGATGAGACTTTTGCTCCTGTTGCCAGACTAGAAGCCATCAGATTGTTCTTAGCATATGCTGCTCACATGAAGTTCAAAGTATACCAGATGGATGTGAAATCTGCCTTTCTTAATGGGATTCTCATTGAGGAAGTGTATGTGGAACAACCTCCTGGTTTTGAACAAGGTGACAAGGTGTTTAAGCTTAAGAAAGCTCTTTATGGGCTGAAGCAGGCACCCAGAGCATGGTATGACACTCTTTCTCAATTTCTTCTGGACAATGGTTTTACAAAAGGTAAGATTGATAGGACCTTGTTTAGGAAAGAAGAAGGAAAGGACATCCTTCTGGTCCAAATATATGTTGATGACATCATATTTGGATCCCCTAACAAGAAGCTGTGTGAGAAGTTTGGTGAGCTCATGCAGGGACAGTTTGAGATGTCCATGATGGGAGAATTGAATTACTTTTTAGGTTTGCAGGTTAAGCAATCAGAGAAGGGAATTTTTATTAATCAAGCTAAGTACACCAGAAACATGTTAGAGAAATTTGGAATAGGATCTAGCAAGGCAGCCAAGATCCCTATGATGACAAATTTCAACATGGATCCAGATGAGTTTGGAGAGAGTGTGGACCAGACTCAGTACAGAGCACTTATTGGTTCTCTTTTGTATCTGACTGCAAGCAGACCAGATATTACTTTTGCTGTAGGAGTTTGTGCCAGATTTCAAGCTAATCCCAAGAAGAGTCACTTGGAAGCAGCTAGGAAGATATTGAAATATCTCAAAGGAACTGTGAATTTAGGATTATGGTATCCTGCAGATGACAACCTGGAATTAAGTGGTTATTCAGATTCAGACTATGGTGGGTGCAGAATAGATAGGAAATCTACAAGTGGAACATGCCAATTTTTAGGGAATAAATTGGTATCCTGGTTTTCCAAGAAGCAGACTTAAGTTGCTACATCAACAACAGAAGCAGAGTATATGGCTGCAGGAAGTTGTTGTTCTCAACTACTTTGGATTAGTCAACAGCTTAGGGACTACCAGATTAGAGCCAAGGATATTCCTATTTTCTGTGATAGTAATAGTGCCATTGCCATTACCCAGAATCCAGTTCTTCATACCAGATGCAAACATGTTGATATAAGGCATCATTTTATCAGAGATCATGTTGAGAAGGGAGATATAAGGATGGAAAAGATTGCAACAGAGAGGCAGAGAGCAGATATTTTAACCAAGCCTTTGGCTGAGACCAGATTCAGAGAGTTAGCCTTTGAGTTAGGTTTGTTGGATCCAGAGACAGATTTGATTTAGGGGGAACATCAGAGACGTATCCTTATTTTATTAATTTTCTTCATAAATTTTCCTTATGCTAACATACCTGCAGATTAGATATATCAGAGAGGGTATACTTCCAGATGAGGTATACACCAGGTGACACTTATCCCAGATGAGGTGCTGAGTCAGAGATATGTCCAAAGTCTTTACTGACCAGGACCAGATGAGTTCCATCAGAGGAGAAGTATCACCAGACTAGTTGTGGTATCATCTGGTTACAATATCAGGTGACAGGTATGTCTCTTCTACTCTGGCCTCTGATCATTGGGATACACTTTTCAAATTAGTAAGTACACTCAAAACCTTTCAACTTCGGAGTGTATTTAAGACTAGGGTATAGGGCCTAGGCAATCATTTCGCTTTTTCTCTTGACTGCCACAAAACCCCTTTATGCCCAGTCCCAATGACTATGCCAACGCACCAGATTAAATCTGTATTTCGCCTTTCATCATGGCCATCGGATTTAATCACTGTGCAAAATGTCAATCAATGCTAAAATTGATTTTGTTTCCTAAATTGAATTTGAAACAACACGCGTTCACACTTCATTTAATTTTCAAGCCACGCGTATCACCCTATTTAAATCAATTTTGTTTTCAATCTGTCCTTTCACGTTTCTATACTATTCAAACCCTAACCTCTCTCTGCAAAGCATTCTCTCTCTCTCTCTCTCTTTCACAGTTATGGCACCCAAGTGCAATTTCGATCCAGACTATGTCTGCAAGAAACTCAAGACAGAAATGGTGGTGGACTTCTATTCCACTAAGAATCCGGCCGCTTTGGAGATTTTGGAACTTCTCCGACGTTCTGGGCTGGAGAAGTTGATCTCAAAGGTTCCCAAGGATCTGCGTACCTTGGATGGATATGCTGCACAGTTTCTTATCCGGATGAAGATCCATGAAGACTATATTTCATCCAAGATTGATTCAGAGGATCTTGTTTTCTCTAAGGCAGACTTCTGTGGTCTTTTTGGTAACCTTTCTGCGGAAGGTGTGGACCCACTGAAGTACAGAGAAGGAGAGGCGTTGGAATCCTTCAAGATGTTTGCCAGAAATTCATGCCAGAATATTACTAAGGGCTTCTTGGACAAGCATCTTAGGCAGAAGTATAAGGTGCTATTTGACATTGTGGTAAAGATTCTCATGTGTGAGAGCCATAGCACAGATGCCATCTTCGTTGGCAGGCTCTGTGTTATGAGGGCCATTCTGGATGGTGTTCAATGTAACTGGGCTGAGTTCTTCTGGGGGGTGCTGAGGAAGAACAAGGTGAAAATCCAGAAGGAAGAATGCCCCCAGTTGCCAGGAGAGCAACAATTTGTGTTCAATGCTAATGTATCATTGGGCACAAAACTCACCCTAATTCTGGATTCGATTCTTCCAGAGAAGAAATGGAGACAATCCTGGTGTAGGGGCTTCCATAAGTCCAAGATTATGTTCTCCAAGGATGGTTCTCTTCATGGCCATCCTGATTCTGATGGTGAGCAAGCCATCCCTGCCCCTCCCCTTCAAGCCATTCCCTCACCTGCTAAGGGGCAGAAGCAGCAGCAGCAGCAGAAGTCACAGAAGAAAGCTGCTGCAGCAACTGGTTCTTCAACCGTTGCCTTTTCTGGTTCCTCAGAGGAGGACCAGATTCCCCTTCTTGATGTGCTTAAGAAGAAGGTTAATGATGATAAAGCTGTAAAGAAGGCTGGAGCAGCCAAGAGGAAGCAGCCAGACGAGGCCAGGAGACATTCTGCTAAGAAGAGGAAGACTAACAGAAAGGCAAAGAAAACCCTTCATGTGGATGAGCCATCAGAAGAGGAAGAGGAAGAAGATACAGTGCCTCTTGTGAGGAAATCCAAGGCCAAGAGAGCACTTCTTCAAGATTCAGACTCTGGATCTGATCTTGGAGAGGCCTTGGAGAAGGCTATTGAGGATGCCACCCAGATGATGGAGGATGCTCCAGAGCTTGTTGTGTCTGCTGGTGTTGACCCAGCAGAGGTAAACCCTTCCTTTCCCTCTTCCTCCCCCATAAATCTTGTTTCCCCTTCTACCTCTCCCCCAGATAACATTCCCCAAACCCCATCTGCCTCTGGTAACCCCATTCTTCCACCAGAGCAGACTATCCCAGATACCCCAGTCTATACTCCCTCTACCATTCCTACACAAACACCTTCTCCCCCAAATTCCCAAACACATATCCCCACTAACCCCTCTCCCCCACCTTCTGTACCAGAGGTTCCCTCAACCTCCTCTGGTGCAGAAGTCCCCCCTTCAAACACTTCCACCTCCCAAATCCCTCCTACACATTCTGTACCAGATATTCCTTCCTCTTCTGGTGCAGAGCAACCAATCCCTACCACCTCTACTTCACAGAATCCAAACCCTCCCCAAACCCATACAGACCAGGACCCAACCATTTCTATGGCTCTGGGATTCGTGGGCCCTCCCCGCTCTCCAACCTGTTTAACCAGCGATGATAGTGAAGATGAGGAAGCTTCACTTGAGCCTGTTGACTTAGCCCCTTCCTCCTCTGCCTCTGGGCCCAAACCCTTCACTTTCTCATCTGCAGAAATGGGTCCCATTAGGCAGAGTATGAGTGTAAGTGCTCAGCTCTGGCTAAGAGAGCATTTTCCAGTTCTTCTGGAGCACTTACCACTTCTGGCAGAGCTTACTGATGCCAAGGTCTGGAGCAAGGCCAGACTTGAAGATGTGGAGGACCTGATGCTATTGCTTGAGGAAATGGGTGCCTCCAACTTCACTGCTTGGGAGATTGAACTGAAGCAGAAGATGAACATTCAGAACCCAGCAGAGCTGGAGACTCCTGGTGCAGCTAAAGTCTTGATTCGCACCCTGCTCATCCAGAGAGGAGTAATGCTCACTCCAGAGGGCCCCACTTACAAGTTTGGTCCTCACTTTGTCTTCCCTCCAGAGCTTTATTCAGACGAGGAGGACTTTGAGATGTCTCCTGCTGTGCTCCAGAAGATGAAGGCTTTCTTCAACGAGCAGATCATGCAGATAGGGCGCTTTTCCAAAGCCATTCAACATATGGCCCCTGCTATGATAGAGCATCAGATTAAGCAAGAGAGGAAAATCTTCCTGAAGCAGATCAAATCCACTCTGGCAGAGGTTAAAGCTTCATTCAAGGCTAATGGCTTGTTTGTCAAGCTAGATGTCATGCATAGCCAGAAGCAGCTCCAGGAGCACGTGCTGGAGCAGTTGAGGCCAGTCTCTGTTCTCAAGGTAGAAATGGCCAGCCAGATGATTCAAACTGCTAAGCTGAAGGACTCCCTCCAGGAGATGTTGGAGAGGCAAGAGAGACTTGTTGCAGAGTCTAAGGCTTACCTGGAGGAGGCCAAGCAGCTTCGTGATCTTCACTCTTCCTCCAACACTGCCTTGCCTGATCTCATAAGGCAGGTAGTGGAGCCCCTCCTTGATGAAGTTAAAAAGGGGGAAGAGAAGGCCAGAACTGATCTGGCTAAGACCACAAATGAGACTCTTTTTAGCCATGGAGCTCGTCTGGACCTGCTGGAGAACACATTGGCCCAGGCTGAGTTGCAGAAGAAGAAGAAAGAAGAGTTGAAGTCTCTTACTATGGCTAAACAGCTTGCTGCAGAAGAAGAGTCATCTGAAGCTGAGCAGGATCCTTCTACCATTCCTGGTCCTGCTAAGAGGAAGATTAGAAAAGTAAAGAAGAGTTTCCTTGAATCTGTTGTCGAAGAAGCAGAGAAGAGATACAAGGAAGAGACTCCAGAGGAGAGGCAAGCCAGAATAAGGAAGAACGTAGATGAAGAGCAGAGGCTCAGATATGTTAAGAGGCAGAACAAGAAGGCCAGAGAAGCTGGTATTTCTTCTGGTGCAGGTGGTTCAGGTCAGAAGAGGAAAGCTCCTGTGGAAGTTATGAACATCTTGCCACTCAGGACAGAAGGGTCTTTTGACTCTACTGTGCCGTATCCTCTGATTGAGAGATGGAGAGAAGCCAAGACCCTCTGGTTCATTCAGCATTATATCCAGAGGCCAGCACCAGAAGATGATGAGCTGATCAACAGAACCTTCCATTCTTGGATGCAAGCCTATGATGCAGACTTGTACAAGCAGCTGATGGATTCAACCATTGAGTTCAACCTGGAGGTAACTGCTCCTGAATTTACTTATCTTAACACTCCCATGATTGGGAACCAGGTGGATTGGGCAGAACTGAAGAAGCTTTACAAGACCAAGGTGTTGGTGAATTTCACCCCAACATCTTCTGCAGAGTTGAAGGCCGTCCAGGATAGGTTCCTTGACTGGTTTCTTGTCCCTAAAGAGAACAGAAGATATGCCTAGAATAGGACAATGAACTTCAATGTAATCTGTAATTTTTTTTTTCCTCTGATTATTAATGGAAAAATACATATCTTCCTTGTTCTAAAGACAACTCCTTGTTGTCTTATTATTTGCCTGATGAGATCTATTCTAAGGTCTCATCCCTTTATTGTTTTCTTGCTTAAGTTTACTTTTGATCAGTTCTGGTAGTGTTTTAACTCCATCAAAAAGGGGGAAATTGTTAGGATAAAAATTTATTAGTTTTGATGAGTTAAAACAAACCAGAAGTTGTAATAGGACCATCTGGACCTGTTAGCCAGATGATGATCTAGATTAGGACTTAGTCTAGGGGGAACTACCAGACCAGAAGACCTCACCAGAAGAGTCACCAGAAGACCCCACCAGAGGACTTCACCAGAGGACTCCACCAGAGGACTTCAGCAGAAGAGATCAAGACCAGAGGCAGAGGACCTTCCCCAGACCAGACGAGTTCTGACCAGACGAGTCTGGTGGAACAAAAGATGCTCAGTTTGATCCCCTTATTCTACTGAGTATTCTGGTTGTTCACCAGATAAGGACCAGAAGACACCGAGGTTGCCTGGTGTCTGGTCCTGCCTTCTCTGGAGAGAATCAGAGTTAGGCAATTGGAAGCATTGTTCCGTTGGTGATTAATCAAGTCAAAACAAGATTGGATTGAGAAGATATGAAGACAATCAATCAAGATCTCACCAACCCAATCAATCAATTAGGGAATTGATTGATTGAAGCTTCCATATATAGAGGATCTGATTGGATCAGCCTCCCAACGGCTATGTCCCTAATCCCCTCTATATATACTTGAGTGCAGATCAAGAAAAAGCTCTAGAATCATTCACGCGCATATAGCCATACTAAGCTTTTGATCACTACGCATTTCGCACTCACTTTTGTTCTTAATTACTCATCTACTCGTAAGGAGTTTATATACTCAACCTGTTCATCTTGTTAGACAAGGTTGGAGTAAGTTTATCTTTAGATCGACGTTAGATTTAAAGAGTTTGTAAGAAGGTGCTGGTACTTCGGAAATTCCAGTGAGTAAGTTTGTGAGTTGGTTGTTAGTGAGACCCCTTGGTGATAAGGGAGAGTGGACGTAGGATGTTTATCCGAACCACTATATATCTTGTGTCATTTATCGCTTTATTTTAATTATTGTTTATTGCTCTCTTATAAAAGATTTTGGAAAGACATCATAACATAAGCTTCCGCAATTAATCTATCGAGTGGGACCAACAATTTCTCCTGCGGGCCCCACCTACAGCTTTGGCACCCACTTCACCTTCCCTCCAGAGCTGTATTCTGAAGAGGAGGACTTTGATGTCACTCCAGCGATGATCAAGAAGATGCGCCTCTTCTTCAACACTCAGATCAGGGAGATTGGCCACTTCTTCAAGGCAATACAGCACTATGGTCTGGATATGATTGAGATCCAGATCAGAGAAGAAAGGAGTAAGTTTCTCAAGCAGATTAAGAGTGCTTTTTCTTCTGCCAAGACTGCCTTTAGAGAGAATGGCCTCAAGCTCAAACTTGACATCATCAAGAGCCAAAAGGAGCTCCAGCAGCATGTGACAGCACAGTTGAGACCAGTCTTTGTGCTCAAGACCTCTGTAGCCACTCAAATGCTTGAAGTTGCTGCTTTGAAGGATGAGCTGAGGAAATCTCGACATTCACTTGTGAAGTAGCCGATGCTCTGATGATATGCGCAATATTTATTTGGGTTCAGTTTTCCCTTCTCTTGCCTTATTCTCCGCGGTTCTGATAGCATTTCCTTGTCTTTAACATTGTTATATACAGCGTCCACAGACATAGTAAGAATTTGGTTCAGCTTCTCTTTTAACTCAGCTCCCTCGTTGAACGACTTCATATTTTTTGGAGCCTTGTAGTCATATCCTCCAGACTTCTTACCAGACTTTTTTGGGTCGACTTTATCTTCCATTTCTTTGTGTAGGGCTTCCTGCATCGATACGTGGACTTCTGCCTTGTGCCTAAATTCCGCGTATGTCTTTGGACAAGTCAGATGCATCTCTTTCCATAGATCTGTTCCTTTCTTCAATCCTGCCATTACTGCCACTATCTTCGTGTCTTCGCTCACCATCTCGCCCTCCAGTAGAACTTTATCAAATCTTTCCAGAAATTGTTTATCCAATTCCTTATCTCCTTGCCTAATGTCTGCCAACCGATGTCTTTGGGTCATATAAGATGCGGCAGTTGAGAAATGGGATAGAAAATCCTAGCTTAGTTGGGCGAAAGAGCTGATGGAGCCGGGGGCCAGTACTGAAAAACACTTGTGGGGGCCATCACAAAGGGTGAGTGGAAAATTTCGACACTGTGTGGCATCAGTTGCCCCCATCGAGATCATGAAGCCCGAAAACTTTGTCACATGTATTCGGGGGTCCGACGTCCCTTCATAGAAGTTGATGGCTGAAAATTGTATCTTCTTTTGGATTGGTACACTGAGGATTGATGGAGATAGTGGTGAGGATGGGAGAACAGTTGATCCGACACCCTTCTGAGATTCTATTTGTTTTTGTAATTCTTCGATTGCTTTTTTCATCTCTTGTAATTCACCAGGAGGAGTCCTCCTTTTGGAAGGTTGTTCATCGCAATTAGGTTCGATGACCTCTTCGCCACGTAGTCCATCTCCAACGGAACGTTTCTCCTGACTTGTTCTCCTGGCGACATTGCTAGCCCCGTTCGGCCCCAATCGGCCGAAAGCTGACCTCCTAATCTGGTCATGCACTGATGGGCGAGCAGCCGGGCACAGTTGTTCCTCATTCCTCCAGGATTGTTCTCTCCTAGCCGTGTTCCTCGTTCCTAGTCTTTCCAAAGCACTTGTTCGAGAGGTACTTTTGCTTGACTCAATTGTTCGACTCGGCGATGACTCTCCTCTACTCCCTAAACGCTCGCTCAGGGAAGCTTTCCCTTTATTTCTATGGACTTCCTCGCTGTCAGCCTCGTCACGACGCGCATCTTCCCTCATTTTACTTCACTGCTCGCCTGTTCGCCTGCTCGATTGGTCGCCTCCGGGGCTCTTGACGGTCCAGCTGCTTGTCGATTTTGTAATGATTGAAGAACGACAATTGTTTTTGCTAGCTCTACGGGATCTTGAGCAAGAGCTTCTACTTCCAATGGAATTGTGTCAATTGTAACTTGGACATTCCTCCGAGAGGTCGTTCTAACCGACCTTGCATGTCCTTCGGTAGACGAAACCCTAGTTCTTGATCTACGACTCGGGGATGCACTCGAATGTCGTTCTTCTTGTGATCTAATCATTATGGTTGCCAAGGTATGAGTAATAAGCAAAGGAGTGGGGTGATCTTGCTTCCAACAAACACTTTTCTTAAGAGTTACTAGCCTTGGATGTATGAATATGAAGGTTCACAAACCCTAGTTCACACACACATGCATTTAAACCCTTAGAATAGTATGTATATGGGCAATCTTGCACAAAAGAGTGCAAATATTTGATCTCCGATGGTTTCTTCCCGAATTCCGGCGAGATTTTGCAGATTCCGGTGGGAGTCTTCAAACTTTCTTCGAATTTTTCACAAACGGAGGTTCGAAAACCCCCTTCCTCTAGCGCCAATTGTTGATGATCTTTCCTAATCAATGAGATTAGTGGTTGTTTTCTTTAATTAAGATCACCAAACAAGGTCATTTGATTATGGAATTTGACAAAGTAATATTCAAGAAAAGAATTTGCAAGAGTTTGGTTCTTCTTTCTTTTTTTTTTCTGGAAAAATCCCCCCCCCCCCTCTTCATATACATGAAGGGGTATTTATAGATATACAATGAGGCCATGTGTCACCATCTTAATGGTCTAGCCATTGGATCTTTGCCAAGTGTTAAGACATTTGTACAACATCTAGACTATTGCCCATTGGATGGGTGCCAACTGTTAAAACACTTGGGCCATATTTAAGCTAATGACTGTTGGAGTTCCCAATATTGTACTTGGTTTTTTGGAACTACTTAGCTGCTCTTGATGATGACCAGTTGCTCGCTAGTATATCTTCGTTGAGTGTTGAAGATCCTTGCATTTTCAGTTGCTCGCCGTTTGTTCATGGTCGTTGTATAGTTGCTCATTTTATTGCGAAGCTGTTCGCCTTTACACAATTGTTAGCATAATCCTGCTTCATTAGAACCTCTTGCCCGGCTGGTCGCCCCAACCCAGTTGTTAGCTTCTTCCATTTATTACCTTGTTATTGAGTTTAATGGTAATTCATTTATTAAGTACTCAGTTGTTCGCCCACCAACATCTTAGTTGTTCGCCCATCAACAATTGCCCCCTAGTTTGGTCTCATATTGGATATGGATTGATCAATTGAGACCAAGCTATGACTTTACTCCGAGTTGGGCGAACAAAATGGTAGTATAACTATTTGTATGAGCGAGCATTTGGGTATCAGGTCCACTTTGGGCGAGCAACCGAAAATGTATACCTCCAGGCGCGACCAATAGCTCTTAAACCTTCGTGGTGCGACGGTTGGGTTCCCGAGGTGTGGGAACCGAGGCATCGTGTCAGGCGTGTGCGACTCCCTATTTACATATAGGGGCCTGTAAATTTTTTTAGGAAATTGCATTTTTGCCCCGCTTTTATTTCTATAAATAGGCGGGGGCTTCTTCTTTCTTCACCTTCACAAATTTTTGAAATTTCGCCATTGATAAACACCTTCAAGCTTTTCTTTTGTAATTTCTGTGCCCGAGTCCTTTCGTGTGTCCTCTAGGTTTTAGTTTTTCGAAGGTAACTCATCTTATATTACCTTTAATCTCGATTTCTTTTTCAATTTTGCACATTTTCTTTTCTGTAATTACCTGTGAAATTTCTATCGTCCACCGCCGCGTATTCGTTGGACGGTTATAGTACTGCCCCGTGTTCTTTTGTCGCCGTATCGTTGTTCTTTCTTTTCCCAACGTTTAAGAAATAAAAAAATTTCTTCATTTCTGTACATTAAATGGATTTTTCCCCGTCGAGTTCTTCCCAATCTGGACCCGGACGAAATCCGGAAAAGAGACCCACAAATCCAGTTAAATCTCCTCGCAGATCTATTCGCCAAGCCATAGCGAACAACCCGCGGACATTGTTGGTGGATGAGAGTACGGACTCCGATGCGAGTTCCGTTGTTCGCTCAGTTGAAGTGTATGTCGTTGACCATTCTGGCGACCAGGAAGAGACTTATCCAGTTGCTCGCGAGTCTAACACGTCTTCCGATCTTGGAGAAGATTCCACGGAAGTGGCCGCGGAAATAGAGGGCTCTGTTAGTCATGGGGGTGAGCAGCCTAATGTCGCTGGCGAGCAGTACGGTCCCACTCTTACTTGGGAATTTTTTAGGGAGATTAACTTCCCCATGCCTGAATCTGTACCAGAATCTCGGAATCCTGAGGGAGTTGCTCGCGGTAATGAATGGACGGACTATGCTGCTCGCTACTCAGAAACCTTCCCCGTTCTGTCAAGGGTGATAATGAAGGCGCACGAGAGTGAGTTTGTGGCAAGAAAAATTGCTAGCGTCGTTACCGAGGACGACATGGCGAGCATTCATGCAACATATAAAATTCCTTATGATATTTTTATGTACGCGCCGAAGAAAGGAGAGACTGCTGATCGCCCACCTCCCAGTTGCACGACGATTAATCTAGATGTTCTTAACACGGGCTTCCCACTTCCTGTGTACCCATTAATTGGTCGCTTCTTGGCTGATGTGAATTTGGCGATCACTTAAATCACCTCGAATGGTTGGAGCAATCTTTTAGCCTTCATGACCCTCTTTGGTCTCGAGGGTTATAAGAACAAAATAAGCACGGTGGAGCTTCACTACGCCTTGTCTATCTCGGCCTAGAGCGGGGATGGTATTGGGTGGTACTACGTCAAGGCGAGGAGTGGAGTGAAGCTTATCGAAGGGGTTCCAAACAAAGTTAGGGGTTGGCACAGCCAATTCTTTTTTATTGGTGGGGACTGGCGAGCAGCTGAGGGCTTTGTTGGTGGTCGGGCGCGCATCATGTCACCCGAAGGCTTTGGAAACATCAAACGTAGGCCTAGCTCTGTCCTACTGTATCACAAGTAGGACTAATTTTAATCTCTTCTTTGTTGTTTTGCCTGATCTCAGCGATGAGTACCTCTTCACACTTCCTGTCATTTCTCTTCGCGATGCTACTAGTCGCGATTTGGCTCACCTCTCAAAAGCACATTGTCGCAAGCTCGCTGGTTTGATTACAAGCCCCCCACCATCTTGAAGCCCAGGCTGCCATTCCTGCAGGTAATTTTATCTACTTTAATTTTTATTTGTTGCTCATCTCTCCTGTTCGCCTAATCCTATTTCTTTTTTTTTAGAGCAACAAGTTACTGTTGCAGTCCCAGCTGTTCCTGAGTCATACTATTTGCTCGCTGAACGCGTTAAACAAATGGCGGATGCATCAAGGAGAAAGATGGACCCTCCACTCGCGATTCTCCGTCTACGAGCAGGAGAGGATCCTACTGCTCGCCCCCGGTCCGGAGCTGCTCGCGGAAAGCAAGTAACCAAAGTTCCCTCCTCTCCCCGAGATATAAGGAGGGAGAAAGAGAGAGAAAAAGCGAGAGAGGGAGAGGAAGAAGGCGCCACGGGGAGACGATGCTCGCGGTAGCCACGGGGATGATCGCGCCTCAAAGCGCTTGAAAACTAGTGGTGAGGCGAGCAACATTGCGCCAAGGTCTCCTGCCTCCAAGTCCGCATCCTTGGAAATTGTGGACGAGCAACAAGTGGTCGCCAGCCTGGCGGCGACCAAGAGGGGAGATAACCCCAAAGACACCTATTACCTGGGCTGGGACCCAGTTAAGATCAAAGAGTAAGCTCTCCTTTTATTTCTCTGCTCGCTTATTTCACATTCTTTTTTCGCGTGTTAACGTCTGTGATCTTCTTTGCCGTGTAGGTATAATCTGGCTCTCTACCCTGGCTGAGGGATGACACTTCATCATTTTTCCATTGTGAAAAATACACCCTCCACGCTCCACGATATTCCTGATATCCATGTGCGCCGAGCTATTGACACAGTTCCAAGAGCCTGGACCAAGTCGTCTAACACTCTCGTCGCTGGCCAAACGACGAGTGACAATGCTTGCTTGATGGCATATAATGCTAGCCACCAGCTGATCCAGTCTCAAATGTTGCTCGACCAGATTACTGAACTTGAGCGAACAAATCGCGATTTAGGTCGTCGCGTGGAGATGATGGATGAGGAGAGAGCCTCAGCTATCAAACAATGCAAAGCTGACCATGCCCAAGAGATGGCTCTGATGGAGCAGAAAATGGAGGCCACCTTGACTAGCGAGAAGAGTGCTCTTGATCGCTCTGAAAAAATGTTGCTCGAGGTGAAGACTGCTGACCTTCGAGCGGAGATAGCTGAGAAGGAGCGAGCAGACTTGGCTGCTTGCCTGTTGGTCGCCGAGGAGCAGATTAAGAGGCTGAAGGACGAGCGAATGGATATGATTGATTATGAAGTCCACGAGCAGGAGGTGTTGGACAAAACCAACTTTGGGTACATTTGTGCCTTTGCTGAATGTTTGAGGTCCGTCCACTTCGCCCATGATCATAACCAAGACATCCGTGGTGCGGTAAAGGCGGACTTCATTGAATATGTGAAAAATTACCCTCTTGCTCCAGGCTCGACCCTGTTCGTTGCTGACCTGGCCGCCTTGGGCTTCCCTCTGGACATTTTTGGCGAGGAGGTCAACATTGTGCCCTTACTTATGGTGGCCAACCAGAGGCATCCCCCGCGGCGACCAATGATGTTTTTGAGGGGTTGCCTTCAGTTCCTCTGAAACCAATTGATGGTGCTGGCACTTCAACTATCCCGGGCGAGCAGCCGAGCACTGTGGCGACCAGTACTGCTGATGCTCCTCCCCCTCCATCTTGAAGATTTAGTTAGTTTACAATAGGATACACGTCCCTTCTTTTGTACTTATCACTCCTATTGTAAACATATTTTGACTTAATGAAATGAAAGTTTTTGCTAATTTACAAATTTATGCCTTTCTCTATCTTACTCAGTTGCTCACTTACTGCTTTTGCATATGACTATTAGTTTCTAAATGTTCTTTTTTCTTAAGGTAAACACTTAGTTTTTAAGTTGGTCACTTGGTTCTCATAGAACTTGACCTTCAATGTTTGGGCCTTTTTGGTCGCTCGTGGACTTGGCCTCGTTTTTTGCGCTTATTAAGTTCTGGGCGAGCAGCTGAGTAGTTTAGTGAAATATGCATGACCGTTCGCCTAATGAGAACTTTACAATGCACAAACAATTACTCGCCTAGTGATACATAATTGTTCGCCTAAATATATACAATCTTACCCAAAAACATCAAATTTATAAAAATTTACAAGGAATTTACAAAAGATTTACATGGTAAAACTTCTGACTTACAGGACTTTATTGATAGTACTTCTTAAGTAAAGTTACATTCCAGGAGTATTGGGACGACTTGCCTTCCATGTCTTCAAGGTCATATGTGCCATTGTGCCACTTATTTGTCACCTTGTATGGGCCCTCCCAAGTCGGGCCGAATACTCCTGGTGGTGGTGCCAAAACTTTTCGAAGTACTAAATCTCCGATTTTAAAATCTCTTATTTTTACTTGAGAATTATAGTGCTTTGCTGCTCTTCTCTTGTAGATCGCATTCTTCATTTATGCTGTTATTCTCTTTTCTTCAAGCAAGTCCAACTCTGTCGCTAGTGCAGAGTTGTTCGCCTCTTCGTCGAATGTAGCTGTTCGTTCTGTTGAGACTTTCAGCTCAACCGGTATTACAGCTTCTGTCCCGAACGCCATTGTGAATGGTGTTTCACCTGTGCTCATTCTGTGGGACACTCGATATGCCCACAACACCTCCGGTAATTCTTCAGACCACTTCCCTTGTTTGTCGGCTAAGCGGATTTTCAAAATATATTTAATTATTTTGTTCACTGCTTCTACTTGGCCGTTCGACTGGGGTGATACGGTGTTGAAAAATCTTTCTTCATTCCCCACTTTTTACAAAAATCTCTTATCTTTTTCCCCTCGAACTGTTTTCCGTTATCCGTCACGATTGCCTGAGGCACCCCAAAACGGCAAACAATGTTTCTCCATATGAAGTTAATCATTTTTTCTTGTGTAATTCGCACAAGTGCTTCTGGCTCGGACCATTTCGTGTAATAGTCTACTGCCACCACTGCGAATCAAACACTCCCTTTTCCCGGCGGAAAAGGTCCGATGAGGTCAATTCCCCATTTCGCAAATGGCCACGGGCTATTGACTGAAATTAGTTCGTGCAGTGGCTGGTGGATGCTTGGGGCGAACAACTGACATCTGTGATAAGTTCGGGCAATTTTTATTGCATCCTGGAGGAGGGTCGGCCAGTAATATCCCTATCTTACGGTCTTGTATGCCAATGCCCGTCCTCCAGCGTGATTTCCGCATACGCCTTCGTGTATTTCTTCCAACACTGTTTGCTCTTGCCCCCTAACCAAACATTTCAGGAGTGGGAGTGAGAACCCTCTTTTGTACAATTGTCCATCCATCATGGTGTATCTTGTTGCTCTCCTGACCAACCTGTTAGCCTACAACGGGTTGTCTGGCTTTTCATCATTTTGTAGATATTTGATGATCGGCGTTCTCCAATCATCCTCCTACAACTCTTCGTCAACCTGACAAATTTTGTAATCCTCAGTTGATGGGTTGGATATCCTTGTCAATGTAACCTCGGATAACTCCGCTGGTCCGGAGCTAGTTGCTAGCCGAGCAAGCGCGTCTGCTTGTGTATTATTATCTCTTGGTACATGTTCGATGTATATTTGTTCGAACATGGAGGCCAAGTGAGCAACAATTTTCTGATACAAAGTCATGCCCTAGTCATTTGCCTCGTACTCTCCTCGAACTTGGTTGACGATCGATTGTGAATCTCCAAAAATCTATAATTTTCTCACACCAACTGCTAATGCTAGTCGTAATCCAGCAATCAACGCCTCGTATTCTACTTCGTTGTTTATCGCCATGAACTCAAAACGAATGGCTGAAGTGAAGACCTGCTTGTCCGGGCTTATCAAAACTATTCCTACCCCCGACGCCGTGTTAGTAGACGATCCGTTGACATACATGTGCCAGGGATGATTATATCCTCTCGTCGGATCTTGGGGGAAAGTCAGCTCGACTATGAAGTCTGCTAATGCTTGCCCCTTGATCGCTGTTCGAGGAGCATATGAAATTCCGAACTGACTAATTTCCAATGACCACTTTAAAAGGCGACTAGCAGCATCGGGTCTGTGCAGTATCTGTTTGAGTGGGAATGTTGTCAATAGTTCAACCTGGTGGTCGAAAAAATATGGGCGAAGTTTCCTGACACTCATTACTAGCGCGCATGCCAGCTTCTCTGTTGGTGAATATCTGAGCTCTGCTTCATGTAAAGCCTGACTTACGTAATAGATAGGTAGGTAGAACTTTCCTTCTGCTCGAATGAGCACTGAGCTGATTGCAACTTCGGAAGCCACTAGATACAGGTATAACTTCTCCCCTGGGATTGGCTTGGCAAGAATTTTCGTATCACTGAGGTATTCTTTCAGCTGTTCGAACGCTCGTTGACAAGCATTTGTCCATTGAAACTTTCCCTTCTTAATTGCCTTAAAGAATGGTCTACATTTATCCCCGGATCTTGAGACGAACCTATTCAATGCAGCTAGGCACCCGGTTAGCCGTTAGATTTCTTTTACCGACCGGGGTGGTTACATTTCCATGATCGCCTTTACCTTTACTAGATTTGCTTCGATTCCTCTCTGACTAACTAGATGTCCCAAGAATTTTTCGGAATGGACACCAAAACTGTTTTTCTTAGGGTTCAACTTCATGTTATAGACCCAAAGTATTTCGAATGTTTGAGCTAGGTGTTGTAAATGGTCTTATTTTTTTAGCTTTTAACAACAATGTCATCCACATACACTTCCATCGTCCTCCCAATATGGTCATCGAACATCTTATTGACCAATCTCTGGTACGTGGCTCCGGTATTGATCAGCCCAAATGGCATCCTTTTCCAGCATAACAGATTTTTGTTGGTGTAAAATGTCGTGTGCTCTTGATCGTCTGGATGCATTGCAATCTGGTGATATCCTTCAAATGCGTCAATGAATGTGAAGAGCTCATGTCCAGCTGTGCTATCAACCAGCTGGTCGATGTGTGGCAACGGGAAATTATCTTTTGGGCAGGCGGCATTTAGATCAGTAAAATCGATACACAATCTCCATGCCCCACTTGCTTTCTTGACCAATACTGGGTTTGCTACCCATTGTGAGCACAGGGCCTGTCTAATCAAATCGTTGTCCAACAACTTCTTGACCTCCACGTCAAGCGCTTCATATTTGTTAAGTCCAAACTTCCTCCTCTTTTGGTGGACTGGCTTCTTCCTCGGGTCAATATTGAGTCTGTGGCAGGCATGTTCAGGGTTAATGCCTACTATATCTGCACGTGACCATGCGAACACATCGAGATTTGCTTTAAGAAACTCCGTCATTTTAGATCTGTATGGCTCTGGGAGCTCAGATCCTATGAAGAGTTCTAAGCTTTCTTGGTTCGGGTCGACCTTTATTGCTTCTAACTCTTCAACTTGGGTAGATCTCCATTTTTTGCCTTTCCATCGAGGGTCAATAATGGGCCCTTCCAAGTTTGATTCGTCCTCGGCTTCCATTGACTCCGTGCCTAGTCGTGGTTCAATGTCTTCCGCAGCAATGTTGATTGTAGCTGCGTGCTCTTCTCTGTTGCTGGTTGTTGCGACTTCATTTCTCATCTCGCTCGATTGCTCATCTCTGCACAGCTGTTCGTTATTGCACAACTGTTCATCACTGCATAGCTGCTTGTCTACTTCCATCATCTCTGTATTAATAGAGTCCATGGTTTCATTGGGAGTGGCTGTTTGTCTGTCACGCTAACTCCATGATCCTTCGGTTGTATTTGTAAGAGGCATGCACAGGCTTTCTTTTGATCTCCTTTAACTGTGTCTGCACCTTTTGACGTAGGAAATTTTACGCAGTAATAGTACGTCGAAACAACAGGCTTAAATTCATATAAAAAAGGACGGCCGAGGAATCCGTTATAGGAAGACTATTGATCTACGACTAGGAAATCTACCATCCTATTCAGTTTCCTTTCAGGATCCTCGATCGATACAAGTTCGACTGCCAGTGTAATCATTCCTAGAGGGATGGTCACAGCATTTCCAAATCCCACAATTCTATTATCACAATCTTTTATGTATTTGGCGCATTCTCCTAGCTGATCCACTGTGCTTTTGAATAGGATGTTTGTGTAAGAGCCAGTGTCGACAAGCAGACGGTGTACTTTCGTTCCCATAATGTTAGCGCAAATGACTAGCGAGTCATTGTGAGGGGTGAGCACCCCATCTAAGTCTTTTTCTGAAAATGTTAGGTCTCCGGTTCGCTTGGTTGATGGATTTACACCAATTTCCATCACTTGTGCTACCGCTCTTAACTCCGCTTTCTTCTTTCTTTTCGACATGGGTGGTCTCCCATCAGAACAGCCGCCTGCTGGTCCAGTTGGTTCCATCATTAGGATCTCCGGGACTGGTCTTGCTGGGACTGCGGGGACTTTTTTTCCTTTCCTACCCGTCTTGCTTGGTTGCTCGTCGCTATCTTCATCGTCTGAGCTGGACGGTATTGCTGCTCTCGGCCTTTTGCTTGGTTCCTTTTTCACGAACTCAGATAGCTTTCCTTCTTCGTAGAACCTCCACAACTGCTTTAACAAATTCTTGACATTCACTTGTGAAGTGGCCGATGCTCTGATGATATGAGCAGTATTTGTTTGGGTTCAGTTTTCCCTTCTCTTGCCTTATTCTCCGCGGTTCTGATAGCATTTCCTTGTCTTTAACATTGTTATATACAGCGTCCACAAACATAGTAAGAAATTGGTTCAACTTCTCTTTTAACTCAGCTCCCTCGTTGAACGACTTCATATTTTTTGGAGCCTTGTAGTCATATCCTCCAGACTTCTTACCATACTTTTTGGGTCGACTTTATCTCCCATTTCTTTGTGTAGGGCTTCCTGTGTTAGGATAAAAGTTGTTAGTTTTGATGAGTTAAAACAAACCAGAGAATGTAATAGGACCATCTGGACCTGTTAGCCAGATGATGAACTAGATTAGGACTTAGTCTAGGGGAACTGCCAGACCAGAAGACTTCACCAGAAGAGTCACCAGAAGACCTACCAGAGGACTTCACCAGAGGACTCCAACAGAAGACTTCACCAGAGGACTCCAACAGAAGACTTCACCAGATGAGACTGACCAGAGGCAGAGAACATTCCCCAGACCAGACGAGTCCGGACCAGACAAGTCTAGTGAACCAAAAGATGCTCAGAATCATCTCTTAATTCTATTGAGTATTCTGGTTCTTGACCAGATCCAGACCAGAAGACACTGAGGTCACCTGGTACCTGGTCATGCCTTCTCTGGAGAGAATCAGAGTTAGGCATTGGAAGCACTTGACCGTTGGTAATTTAGATCAAGTCAATAAGATCAGGATTGGAAAGTTTTGAAGTCCATCAATCCAAAGATCCCACCAACCAAATCAATCAATTAGGGAATTAATTGATTGAAAGCTTACCTAAATAGAGGATCTGATTAGATTAGCTCTCCAACGACTATACTCTAATCACCTCTATAAATACACTCTTAAATATGCAAGAAGACATTGTCCAAACCTTGTTCATTTACTCTTAAAGCACTCTTATTGCTCTTATCTTACATATACACTCTTAAAGGAGTTGTTGGATCTCAACCTGTTCATCTCTAAGAAAAGGTTGAAGGCTGTAGACTTTAGATTGAAGTTAAATCTAAAGTGTTTGTAAGAAGGAACTGGTACTTCACAATTCCAGTACGTAAGTGGTTTGTTGGTTGGTTAGTGAGACCCCTTTTGATCAAAGAGAGAGTGGACGTAGGACTTGTTTTCCGAACCACTATATATCCTGTCTATTTACTGCTTTCTTCATTTCTGTTTTATTTCATTTGTTTAGTGTTCTTATAAAAGACCTTGTGAAAGACATAATCTTTAAAGCTTCCGCAAATTAATCTACTTAGTGGGACCAACAAGTGGTATCAGAGCATATGTCACAGGTTCGAGTCCCCCATGGCGCAAATAGTGGTATTTTTGGCGAAAAGTCAGGATACTGCTAGGGGGGGATAAGAAAACACTTCGTGTGGATGAGCCATCAGAAGAGGAGGAAGAAGAAGAGGTTGAGCCTCTTAGAGGAAAACCAGGGCTAAGAGAGCCATTCTTCAAGATCCAGACTCTGGCTCTGATGTAGGAGATGCATTAGAGCAGGCTATTGAGGAAGCCTCTCATCTGATGGAGGAAGCCACGGGTTCAGAGCAGGTAAACCTTTCTCCCCCATCTATCCCCATAAATCTTCTAACCCCCTCTACTTCTCCCCCAGAACACATACCCTCCAACCCCTCTAGTGCCCCCATTTCTTCTCCAGAGGCACCCTTACCTGATACTCCCCAATATACTCCCTCCACCATTCCCACACAAACACCTTCTCCTCCTACCTCTCAAATCCCTCTCCCTACAAATCCTTCTCCCCCAGCCCCTGTACCAGATATCCCATCCTCTTCTGGTGCAGAACAACCCCTTCCCCCCACCTCTACCTCCCAAACAACTTCCCCTCCCCAATCTCATACAGAACAAAAACCTTCCATCTCTATGACAATGGGATTCCCTTTTCCCCCCTCTTCTCCCACTTGCCTGTCCAGCGATGATAGTGAAGGTGAGGATGCTTCACTGGAGCCGGAGTGCTTGGCACCATCCTCCTCTACCTCTGGGCCCAAACCCTTTTCATTCTCATCTGTAGAAATGGGTCCCATTAGGCAGAGTATGAGTGTAAGTGCTCAGCTCTGGCCCAGAGAGCATTTTCCCATCCTGTTGGAGCACTTACCTCTGTTGGCGGATCTGACTGACGCCAAGGTCTGGAGCAAGGCCAGACTAGAGGACGTGGAGGACCGAATATTGTTGCTTGAGGAGATGGGTCCTCCTACTTTTTCTGCCTGGGAGATAGAGCTCAAGAAGAAGATGAACATCCAGAATCCAGCTGAGCTTGAGACTCCAGAAGCAGCGAAGGTGTTGATTCGCAATTTGCTGATCCAGAAAGGAAGCCGCGGTGGTCCCCCCCCGGACCGCCCGGATCCCACGAGTGAATCGAAAGTTGGATCTACATTGGATCTCACCCGAATCGCCCCAGGAGTCATGATCACTCCTGAGGGCCCCTCTTACAAGTTTGGCCCCCACTTCTCTTTTCCTCCGGAGCTCTATTCTGATTAGGAGGACTTCGATGTCACTCATGTCGTACTGCAAAAGATGCAGACTTTCTTCAATGAGCAGATCATGCAGATTTGGCGCTTTTCTAAGGCAATTCAACACATGGCCCCTGCTATGATAGAGCACCAGATCCGGTAAGAGAGGAAGATCTTTTTAAAACAGATCAAGTCCACTTTTGCCGCTGCCAAAGCATCCTTTAAGGCAAATGGACTATTTGTGAAGCTTGATGTGATGCAGAGCCAGAGACAGCTCCAGGAGCATGTGCTGGAGTAGCTGAGGCCAGTCTCTGTGTTGAAGGTGGAAATGGCTTCTCAGATGCTGCAGACTGCAAAGCTCAAAGACTCCCTCCAGGAGATGCTCGAGAAGCAGGAGAAGCTGGTATCTGAGTCTAAGGCCTATCTTGAGGAAGCCAGGTAACTCCGTGATCTTCACTCTTTCTCATCTACTGCCTTGCCTGATCTCATTAGGCAGGTAGTGCAGCCCCTTATTGATGAAGTCAAAAAGGGGGTAGAGCAGGCCAGAACTGATCTGGCGAAGAGCACTCTGGAGACCCTCTTTAGCCATGGGGCTCGTCTGGACCTGCTGGAGAATACTTTGGCCCAGAGGGAGCAGCAGAAGAAAAAGAAGAAAGAGCTTAAATCTCTTACTATGGCGAAGCAGCTGGCGGCAGAAGAGGAGTCCACGGACACAGAGCAGGATCCTATGTCCGTTTCTGGACCTGCCAAGAGGAAGTTAAGGAAGGTGAAGAAAAGCTTCCTTGAAGAAGTTGTTGAGGAAGCAGAGAAAAGATTTAAAGAGGAGACTCCAGAAGAGAAGCAGGCAAGAATAAGGAAGAACATAGATGAAGAGCAGAGGCTCCGATATGTTAGGAGGCAAAACAAGAAAGCCAGAGAAGCTGGTATTACTCCTGGTGCCAGTGGATCCAGCCAGAGGAGGAAGGCTCATGTTGAAGTGATGGAGATTCTGCCACTCAGGACAGGTCTTTTGACTCTACTGTGCCTGTTCCTCTCATTGAGAAGTGGAGAGAAGCCAAGACTCTGTGGTTTATCCAACACTATATCCAGAGGCCCCCTCCAGAGGATGATGCGCTTATCAATAGAACCTTCCACTCTTGGATAAAGGCCTACGATGCAGATCTCTACAAGCAGCTGATGGATTCCACCATAGAATTCAATCTGGAAGTCACTGCCCCAAAGTTTCACTATCTCAACACACCTATGCTTGGGGACCAGATTGATTGGATAGAGTTGAAGAAGTTGTTCAAGGCCAAGGTGTTGGTGAATTTCACTCCAACATCTTCTGCATAATTGAAGGCAGTTCAAGACAGATTCCTTGACTGGTTTCTGGTGCCAAAGGAGAACAGAAGATATGCATAGTTTAGGACTCTGAAATGAAATGTAACATGTAATCCTTTGTCCTCAATTATTAATGAAAAGTCATATATTCTCTGTCCAAAAGAGAACCTCTTGTTGTCTTATTGTTTGCCAGATAAGATCTATTCTAAGGTCTTATCATTTTATTATTTTCATGCTTAAGTGTTTATTGTTTTTTATCAGTTCTGGTTAGTTTTAACTCCATCAAAAAGGGGGAAATTGTTAGGATAAAAGTTGTTAGTTTTGATGAGTTAAAACAAACCAGAGAATATAATAGGACCATCTGGACCTGTTAGCCAGATGATGAACTAGATTAGGACTTAGTCTAGGGGAACTGCCAGACCAAAAGACTTCACCAGAAGAGTCACTAGAAGACCTATCAGAAGACCCACCAGAGGACTTCACCAGAGGACTTCACTAGAGGACTCCACCAGAAGACTTCACCAGATGAGACTGACCAGCGGCAGAGAACCTTCCCCAGACCAGACGAGTCTGGTGAACCAAAAGATGCTCATAATCATCTCTTAATTCTACTGAGTATTCTGGTTCTTGACCAGATCCAGACCAGAAGACACTGAGGTCACCTGGTACCTGGTCATGCCTTCTCTGGAGAGAATCAGAGTTAGGCATTGGAAGCACTTGACCGTTGGTGATTTAGATCAAGTCAACAAGATCAGGATTGGAAAGTTTTGAAGTCAATCAATCCAAAGATCCCACCAATCAAATCAATCAATTAGGGAATTGATTGATTGAAAGCTTCCCTAAATAGAAGATCTGATTAGATTAGCTCTCCAACGGCTATACTCTATTCACGTCTATAAATTCAAGAGTGCAGATTCAAAGAAAGGCTCTAGAGATTCTCACGCGCAAGAAGACATTGTCCAAACCTTGTTCATTTACTCTTAAAGCACTCTTATTGCTCTTATCTTACATATACACTCTTAAAGGAGTTGTTGGATCTCAACCTGTTCATCTCTAAGAAAAGGTTGAAGGCTGTAGACTTTAGATCGAAGTTAGATCTAAAGTGTTTGTAAGAAGGAACTGGTACTTCACAATTCCAGTATGTAAGTGGTTTGTTGGTTGGTTAGTGAGACCCCTTTTGATCAAAGGGAGAGTGGATGTAGGACTTGTTGTCCGAACCACTATATATCCGATCCATTTACTGTTTTCTTCATTTCTGTTTTATTTCATTTGTTTAGTGCTCTTATAAAAGACCTTGTGAAAGATATAATCTTTAAAGCTTCCGTAAATTAATCTACTTAGTGGGACCAACAAGTGGTATCAGAGCTTGCTTGACTCACTTGCTCGACTCGGCGATGACTCTCCTCTACTCCCTAAACGCTCGCTCAGGGGAGCTTTCCCTTCATTTCTACGGTCTTCCTCGCTGTCAGCCTCGTCATGACGTGCATCTTCCCTCATTTTACTTCGATGCTCGCCTGTTCACCCCTGCTCGCCTGCTCGATTGGTCGTCTCCGGGGCTCTTGACGGTCCAGCTGCTTGTCGATTTTGCAATGATTGAAGAACGACAATTGTTTTTGCTAGCTCTATGGGTTTTTGAGCATGAGCTTCTACTTCCGGTGGAATTGTGTCAATTGTAACTTGGACATTCCTCCGAGAGGTCGTTCTAACCATCCTTGCATGTCATTCGGTAGATGAAACCCTAGTTCTTGATCTACGACTCAGGGATGCATTCGAATGTCGTTTTTCTTGTGATCTAATCATTTTGGTTTCCAAGGTATGAGTAATAAATAAAGGAGTGGGGTGATCTTGCTTCCAACAAACACTTTTCTTAAGAGTTACTAGCCTTGGATGTATGACTATGAAGGTTTGATTAGGCATGAAATTGTTATGTTTTGGTGCCGGATTTGCCTATGTTTTGAGTATTTTCGACGAGTATTTGGAGTCAAATGAGTATCATTTTTATAAAATTATTAATTTGTCTCTTTGGTTTTCATAGATGGATAGAGGGCGAAAAGAGGAGTTCGTAGGACTTTGAATCGGCCAAAACGGACTCCCGGTTGAGAAGTTATGAAGGTTTTACGAACATGTGTACAGCCAGCGGTCGAGCGCCTCGCTCGACCTCTTGACCCGCTCGACCACCAAGCTCGAATGGAGCGCTCGAGCTGTCCCGCTCGAGCGTTTTTGCGTGTTTTTGGCCCAAAATCGCCCAAATTCGTCCCAAAGCCCATATATACCCCTTCCAAGCATATTTTCACATATCACAACATACCAACACATATTTTTACATATTTTGAGCGAGGAGAAAGCTTGGGAGGGGGATTGGAAGAGTTTTATACGTTGTAATCGAGGTTTTAATTTACGAATTCTTCGTTTTAGTATTTCTTTTGAACGTATTAGATTAATTCTTTCTTTCTTTACTCTTGGAGACGATTAAACCTAGTTTTTCAGATTTATATAGATTTCTTTAGAGACTTTAATTTGTTCTTTCGTTTATGTTCTTGATTTCTTTCGTTAATTTAATTATGCATATGATTATTGTTCTTGTGATTGCTTTTATTATTCAAACCACCATGTTAGGCTAGAACCCTTGCATGTTTGGGGTAGGATGAACTCGTAGAAGTAGGATGTGGGTATGTAATTAGGGTAACTTGTGACGTTAGGTTTTAATTCTCTTGATTAATGAATTCTTAAAATCAATCTTCACTTTGCCTTTGAATTTCGTTCGAAAAGTGTTTGAGAGAGGACGACCGTATCACTCTTTAACAACGAGTAGACTTAACGAGAGGGTTTAGGAAGGGTTAATTCATCTACCAGTTTAGCGAAGAAGGACGACCGCATCACCTTAGTTAAATTAGGGTCTCATTAATTAAGCACAATCTATTAACTTGTTAGTGGATTAGTGAAGTCGAGTGTTAGGGTAAAGTATTAGGGTTTAGAATTTTGAGCTTTCACCTTGCATTCTTATACTTAGGTTATTTCTTGTGTGTCACGATTATTTTAATTATCGTACCAACTCCGTTAGTATACGTAGGAATTCCTATCCCGAGCATCACCCTTTTATATTTGAGACAAAACCCTTAGATAATTAACTTATTTCTTTCTTTTGCATTAGTAGAGTAGTATAGTTTAGATTTAATAATTTTCAATCCCCAAACATACACTCATATTAACTACGACGGGTAGATCTTCAGGGATCTATTCGCATACATACCTTCCCTTGGGTTCGATAATACTTGGTCCCTATACTTGCCCATACTACAGTGAACCCGTACTCTTGCGGGGAAGCTACTAGTAAAAGCTAGTATTTTCGGTTCAAGTCAATGGCGCCATTGCCGGGGATGGCGATGTATGCTTTTTGAATAGGACTTGTAGATAGCTTAGTAGTTAGTAGTGGGTGCTTTAATTTCTGTTTTTATTTTTATTTTCATTCATTCGGCAGTTGCATTTTGATCCTTCTGCTAGTGTGTCAGGTATATGAAAACACGCTCACAAGGAAATACGAGCGAAGAGAGAATACCGTTGGACCCTGAGACGATAACCAGAAGGAACCGAGCTTTCTTGAGAAGAATGAATACTGTCGGAGGAGGGAAAGAACCCATGGACATCTCTAATGAGTTGGATGATGCTGCGAATGAATTCAATCGGGAATTGGGCCGAGTTGAAGGCACTGGAGTTAGTGGTAGCCAGAATCAAGTTCTGTTAGGGGACAGCCAGAGCCTAAACCCAGATATACAAAATGTAGGCAATCCAGCTCATAACATTGTCCAATATCCTCAGAACAACCCTGCTTACCCACATCCTAATTTACCACAAAACAACTTACCTTATCCACCCTACCCATACCCACCTTATCCTTACCCACCATACCCATATCCTCCACCTCCTGCTTACAATCAACCACATGTTTACCAACCACCACCACCCCAACAAGTACCCGTACTAGCTGTTAATCCTCAACACGTTCCTCAGAACGCAGATCAGATGGCTATTCGGGGCAGGTTCGCGGCACAACCGCAGAGGTACTATGATGGAGTGGCGTTGCCTCCTGTGGAGGCGAACAACTTCTCGATTTCCCTGGGAATTCTAAAGTTGCTTACCGAGAATCAGTTCAAGGGGGTGATCGGGAAGGAGAATCCTCATACACATCTGAGGAGTTTTCTCATGATAGCCTCAATATTTAATTATAATGGCATGTCTAAAGATGCCAAGAGGCTTAGGCTGTTCCCATTCTCATTGATGGGAATAGCCAAGGAGTGGTACGATAATACGCTCCCGCGGGGAGGTATTGTTGGTCCCAAAAAGGTTATCCAGCGGAAAGCGTTTTGAGTTTATTTTTAATGAAAACTCTTTTAAAGAAAGTGCTAAAAAATTAAAGTGCAGAAATTTAAAGTGCAGAAAATAAAGAACACCAGAATTTATAGTGGTTCAGACAACAGGTCCTACGTCCACTCTCCCTTTCTCCAAAGGGGACTTTCTCTCCAACCAACTTACTCACGAACCACTGGAATTGGGAAGTACCAGCTCCTTCGTACACTTGCTTACAACAACCTTTCAAGGTGAATAGGTTGATTATAAGATCCAACTGAAACTCCTAAAGAGTGTATAAACATTAATGAACAAGGTGAGTGTTTGGAAGAGTTCGTGTGTTCTTGTTGTGTGCTCTCGCGCGACTCTTGTCCCTTGAACTAATCCAAGCACTCCTATTTATAGTTGTAGGAGTAACTAGCCGTTGGAAGCTAGAAATTCAAACAACCATAATTGGAGGGATATAATCAATCAAAGATTGATTATATGATTGATTAGTTGACTTTCAATCACTCAATCAATCAATCAGATCCTCCTATCAGTTGACTTCCAGATTGCCTTCTTCTCCATCATAGAACTCCTAAAATTTCCTCGTCTCCAGATTACACGCAGCCTCTAAGTGGGTGAACAAATCTGACACATCATCTGGTCTGGACTTGTCTGGTCTGGGGTCTTCTGGTCTGGTCTCATCTGGTCAGGTAACACTTCTGCTCTGAACCTCATCTGGAAGAGGTCTTCTGGTGACTCCTCTGGCAGACTCCTCTGGTCAGACTCATCTGGTCACCTCCTCTGATCAGACTCCTCTGGTCACCTCTCATCTGGTCACCTCCTCTGATCAGACTCCTCTGGTCACCTCTCATCTGGTCACCTCCTCTGATCAGACTCCTCTGGTCACCTCTCATCTGGTCACCTCCTCTGATCAGACTCCTCTGGTCACCTCCTCTGATCAGACTCCTCTGGTCACCTCTCATCTGGTCACCTCTATTTCTTTCCCCTTAACCAAAGACCTATTCTAGACCAAGACTAATCTGTAGCTGACTAACAGGTTCAGCTAGTCCTATTACAAGTTCTTTGTTTTAACATCTTCAAAACATCTAATCTATATCCTAACAATTTCCCCCTTTTTGATGATGTTAAAACTGAAAGAACTGAATTAAAACAAGACAAGAAAACTTGAAATATCTAAATAGAGATTCTAGCAGGCTGGGTCAACTGATCTTCCCCCTCAAAGTATGCTCAACTGATATTGGGGCAAAACATCAGCTGGTCTTCTTGTGTATCTGCAGGCAATCAAGTTTTTGGTACCCTACTGGGTCCAGGGGGGTTAGCACAATATTTAGGAAGCCACAAGAATAGATCATCCCTTTTTGGATCAGGTGATCTTATCTTTCTTCCATACATATCCACAAAAACACACTGAACATAAGAAGCTTCTACATAGTTATTTCTTCTAGAGGCTCTTCTTCTCTTATGAGCTTGTCCAGTAGAAGAAGTAACTTGTCTTAAAGCAACAAACTTGAAATTCTTTTGATAAGGATAAGTCTTACTAGAACCATCAAAGGTTCCAGCTGGTCTGGCAGATGACTTGAAAGTCTTCTGCAGGTGAGTAGGAGTCATCTGGTTCTGCCTCTTTTGAGAAGATCCAGACTGTCTTCTACTCTGCTGGCCTGGCTGAGGTATTTTATTCTGGGTATAACCCTTCTTAAAATTCCTCTTCTGCCTTTTGGGTTTTTGAGTTTCAGTACTCATCTGCCCATTAGGCTGAGTTGCCTGGTCAACTGACCTCTTGCCCTTATCAATAAAATTTCTAGGCTGTTCTTCTTTCTGAACATATGAGGATTCAGGTTTGGTATAACCAAGGCCTGTCTTATCATGCTCTCTTTGAGATGAGGCAGCTATATGTGACACAACATTGTTTGCTGTAGTCAGCTGCTCCAATCTCATCTTGAGTTTGTCCTCACTTTCTCTTACAATTTTGTTTTGATGGAAGAGTTCATCAAACTTAGCTTTAAGCAGATTATATTCATTGTCTTTGTCAATGTTTTCAACAACCAGCCTTTCTATTAGCTTAACTTGTTCATTACACCTGGTTGTCAAGTCAGAAGACTCTTCGACCAGTGTATGATTTTGTTCAGCTGGTAGATCAGCTGAGTTGCCTAGACATTGTGAAAGCTTCTGATTTTCTGCTTTCAGCTTTGAGTTCTCATCTTCCAACTTTTGACAAAATTGTATAGAAGTTTGGAGATCTAATAGCATCTTCTACATATCAGACTCCTCTGATTGTCCAGAAAAAGAAGAAGATGAAAAAGAAGAGGAAGTTCGATTACATACCTCGTCTGTTACAAGACATATTTCTTTGTCTGGTCCAAAATTAGATGATGAACCAGAAGTGGATACCTCTTCTTCCTCATCTGCTAAGCTTCTTTTGGAGTAACTCCTAGTGTATCTTCTACTGCTTTTCTTCGAACCCATTTCTGCAAGAAATTGTTAGCACAACAAATATTTGGGTTTTCAAAAATATGGATCTGCCCTGGTGACCACCAAAGACTTTTCAAAGCAGTGGTCTGTAGGACACACTGCTCTGATACCACTTGTTGGTCCCAAAAAGGTTATCCAGCGGAAAGCGTTTTGAGTTTATTTTTAATGAAAAGTCTTTTAAAGAAAGTGTTAAAAAATTAAAGTGCAGAAATTTAAAGTGCAGAAAATAAAGAACACCAGAATTTATAGTGGTTCGGACAACAGGTCCTACGTCCACTCTCCCTTTCTCCAAAGGGGACTTTCTCTCCAACCAATTTACTCACGAACCACTGGAATTGGGAAGTACCAGCTCCTTCGTACACTTGCTTACAACAACCTTTCAAGGTGAATAGGTTGATTATAAGATCCAACTGAAACTCCTAAAGAGTGTATAAACATTAATGAACAAGGTGAGTGTTTGGAAGAGTTCGTGTGTTCTTGTTGTGTGCTCTCGCGCGACTCTTGTCCCTTGAACTAATCCAAGCACTCCTATTTATAGTTGTAGGATTAACTAGCCGTTGGAAGCTAGAAATTCAAACAACCATAATTGGAGGGATATAATCAATCAAAGATTGATTATATGATTGATTAGTTGACTTTCAATCACTCAATCAATCAATCAGATCCTCCTATCAGTTGACTTCCAGATTGCCTTCTTCTCCATCATAGAACTCCTAAAATTTCCTCGTCTCCAGATTACACGCAGCCTCTAAGTGGGTGAACAAATCTGACACATCATCTGGTCTGGACTCGTCTGGTCTGGGGTCTTCTGGTCTGGTCTCATCTGGTCAGGTAACACTTCTGCTCTGAACCTCATCTGGAAGAGGTCTTCTGGTGACTCCTCTGGCAGACTCCTCTGGTCAGACTCATCTGGTCACCTCTCATCTGGTCACCTCCTCTGATCAGACTCCTCTGGTCACCTCTCATCTGGTCACCTCCTCTGATCAGACTCCTCTGGTCACCTCCTCTGATCAGACTCCTCTGGTCACCTCTCATCTGGTCACCTCTATTTCTTCCCCCTTAACCAAAGACCTATTCTAGACCAAGACTAATCTGTAGCTGACTAACAGGTTCAGCTAGTCCTATTACAAGTTCTTTGTTTTAACATCTTCAAAACATCTAATCTATATCCTAACAGGTATTACCACTTGGGCCGAGCTCGAGCGTCTGTTCCTCGAGCGATTCTACCCTCCATCTAGGACGATCAAGGCTAGAATTGAGATCTCGTCCTTTCGCCAGAAGTCTGGAGAGGATTTACGCCAAGCGTGGGAGAGATACTCAAACATGCTGATAGAGTGCCCGCAGCATGGGTACAATGAGGGGGATATTATGGCATTCTTCTACAGTGGTGCCAACAAGGCGGGGCAAGACCATTTAGACGCCTGTGCGGGCGGAGCATTCCTGAATCAAGGCATAGAGAGGTGTAGGGAGATCGTGGACAACATTGTCACGAATGTCGGGGCTTGGAGTGGAGATCCAGATTTTCAGAGAGTGCATCAAGTTGAAGAGGGTGAAGGAATGAGAAGGCTATTGATGGCCATGATGGAGAAGATCAACAACCTCGAGTTGGGGAAGAGTTTGGTTGGAGAGCATGCAGCAGAGAATGAGAGAGTAGACCAGCCAAGTGGACATCAAGAGGTAGCCAATTACATGAGAGGTCCATATTACAATCAGAATGGCTACCAAGGTGGAAATCAGTATGGAAGGCCTTCTTATGGCCAACCATTTGTACCTTCAGGCCCACAGCCACCTCAAAATCAATGGAGGAACACACAAGGAGTTCAAGGAGGCCAGCAGCCTCCTCAAAACACATGGAGGAAGAATGAGAACTTTTCTTATGCTAACCCAAAAGCTGGTATTGCTGTTCCTGCAGGTGTTGATCCGGGGTCTAAACCTCCCGGTGGAGAAGGCGGTGCATCAACCGAGGAGATGTTGAGAGCTATCCTTCAGAAGGTGGAGGAAGGAAGTAAGAGGTTGTCATCCTTGAAGTACGATGTGAAGGAGTTGCATAAGAAGGGTGATCAACGTGATCAAGACCTCCAGAAGATGAACGTCGAGTGGACTAGAACTCAACAAGAGAACAATCGAAGGTTCACTTCGATAGAGTTCCAGATGAGCCAGATTGCAAAGATGGTGAATAGAGAGCCGGGAAAATATCCTTCCATGCCAGAGGGGAACCCGAAAGAGCATTGTAAGGCGATCCAGCTTAGAAGTGGGACCAAATATGATGGTCCCGAGATGCCTGCTGATTCTGAGACGCTCAAAGAAGAAGTTGAGACAGAAGGGATAGAGTCTCAAGGTGATGGAGTTGAGGTTGAGAAGGAAGGATTTAAGATGAAAATTGATGATAAGAGTAAAGAGAACAATGAGTCCCAGAAGGGGAAAGACTTTGAGGAGATAGAGAGGGTTCCAAAGTGGAAGAAGGCAAAGGAAGCAAGGGAGAAAGTGAAAGTGACCGAGCGAGATGAATGGGGGTACCCAAATCTGTGATACCAGTCCCGTATCCACAGCGCTTCATGAAAAAGAAGCTTGATGAAAAATTTGCAAAATTTCTTGATGTTTTTAAACAACTTCATATTAATATTCCTTTCTATGATGCTTTGGAACAGATACTGCATTATGCAAAGTTTCTGAAGGACTTGATCGCGAAGAGACGAAGAGTTGATGAGCCGAAGTTGGTGCAGTTGAACCACGAAGTGAGTGCACTAGTGCAGTCGGCGCTTCCACTAAAGTTGAAGGATCCCGGGAGCTTCACGATCCTATGTGACATTGGGAACGGGATCAAGAAAGGAGCGCTATGTGATTTAGGGGCGAGCATCAATTTGATGCCATTGTCGCTTTTCAAGAAGTTGGAAGGTGGTGAACTTCAACCCACACTGATGACGCTTCAACTTGCCGACCGGTCTATCACGAGACCTCAAGGTGTTGTTGAAGACGTCCTTGTGAGAGTTGGAGATCACATTTTTCCAGCCGATTTTGTGGTCCTAGAGATGGAGGAAGATGAGCACGTGCCCCTAATCTTGGGAAGACCGTTCTTAACTACGGCGGGGATGGTGCTAGACGTGGCAAATGGGAAGATTACATTAAAGGTGATGATCAAGAAGTGAAGATTTCCCTATATGAAGCCATGAAGCACCCGAAGGAGGATGAGAGTTTGTATTGCATGGATGCCATTGATCCTCGTGTTGAAGACACACCTCCTATCCCTAATCCATCTCATATTCATAAATTTTATAATCCTTCACTTGATAATTTAACCCAAGAGCATTATGATCTGACTTATTTTGATAGGGATAAAGTGAAGAAGTTGAAGGATGAAGAGGTGAAAAGTGTGGATGTAACCCAGTTGGAAAGAAAATGAGGACTTAAGAAGAAAAAGTCCAAATTCAAGAAACTGTTTGGTAAGACTCCTCCAGATAAAGGTGAGAAGGAGTTGAGACCATAACACTTGGGGATGAGAAGAAAGCAAAAGAGCTCATGATGGAGGGGCATCAAGGAAAAGAATGCAACCACCACTCTTATGAGAGTAAGGGAGGTAAATTTGAGTATGATGTCCCATAAGCTCCTTTGAGCTCGGTCCGGCATAAGGACCTTAAAAATAGCGCTGAATGGGAGGCAACCCATTATATTTTTTATTTATTTGCTTTGAGTTTTTTTTTTTAGTTATTAGGGAGTTATTTTGAGTCATATGTTTAACCTCGTATTTGAGTAAGTTGCTTGTAGGCTTGTCTCGAAGGAGTGCCAAAGGAGTGGAGATTGAAGGAACCAACTTGAGACAAGGGAGTGTGCAAAGCTATTGAGAGAAATTGGATTATTTGGTTGAGGTAATCCACAACCCCAAACTTAGACCTCTAGCAAGGTCGAAGTTTGGGGGGGTGGAGTTTTTTTTATTTGTTTTATGATTACATTGCACATGCATGCACCTCTTATCTTTTGAGTTGAGTTTGATTGATTATTGGTTTGTTGAGATACTCCTTGGGGTGATTTTGATTTGACTCGCTATTGCATATTTCATGCCTATCAATCATCTTATGCTTGTTGATTGCTATCTTTGAGTATGATTTGATGAGTAGAGTGAGTTGTAAGGGTGAGTTAGAAATTCTTTTGTGTGAGTGTTTGAGTTTGAGCTGATTTGAGAAAGAACTTGTATGCTTGTGAATTTTTCTTTTGAGTACTTGTGTGATGAGAGTGAGAATGCACTAGACTAGCATGGATGTGAAAGCCGAGAGACTTGAGCCTTATGAGATTTTGATGCATGAATTAATCTCTTCTTTTGTGAGTGGATCGTCACCGTAGAGGATGCTAGAACTTGTGGGTGCTCTTGCTTCTTGATTGTGTCTAGTTTAATATGCCGAATGTGATCTTAGGCCATCTTTGATTTAATTGAGTCACTTAGCCAAAAAATTTCTTACCAATGACATTGAATCCCTTGTTAGCCCCTTTGAGCCTAAAACCTATTTTATTTGCTAGCACATATGAACACTGTTCCAATTCCTAAGCCTTTTTGTCCCAATTTGAGTGGATAATAGGAAAGTGTGAATGTGAAGGGAGTGAATTGAGTTGAAAAAGGAAAATGTTGCTTGTTGAGTGAATATGAGAAAAATGAGTGATGAAGTTATGAGATGTGGGAAAAAGAGAAAAAAATTGAGAATGAGCAAAAGAAAAAAATGAGCTCATGTGTTTGTGTGGAAAAGAAAAAAAAAAGTGAAGTAATTGAAAAAAAAAAGTGAAAAGAGTTAGAAAAAAAATTGAAGTGTTGAGAAAAGTGGAATTGAAAGAGTGTTGATTGAATATGTTTGAAGTAGTCTGTTCTTAATCTCGAAGTGCCAAAGTTTGACTTTCTATTCTCCATTCAGTTAAGTCACTTACCCATATTGTTATCCCACCTGTCCAAAGAGCCTACATTACAACCTTGAGAAAAGTCCTTTTTGATTCGGCATTGATTTCTAGAGTATGGTCGGAGTTGAGAGTGCTTACAAGCCTATGGCTACCAATATGAGTGATTGATTATTTGAGTGAGTCCCTTTATCATTGATATACACTTGTGAGGGAGTGAAACACATCGTTGAGTGCACATCCATATTTGATCTTGGTATTTCTTGTTGTTGTTGCATGAGTATGATGAAGGAAGGTGAGTGAGTATACTTTTGATTGATCTTTGAAGCTCGAGTTCATTTGCTTGCATGAGTTGATTCTTTGACTCATTCCTAACAATTTCACTTGACTTATTATTTCATTGCTTGAGGACAAGCAATATGGTAAGTTTGGGGGGGTTGATTAGGCGTGAAATTGTTATGTTTTGGTGCCGGATTTGCCCATGTTTTGAGTATTTTCGACGAGTGTTTGGAGTCAAATGAGTATCATTTTTATAAACTTATTAATTTGTCTATTTGGTTTTCATAGATGGATAGAGGGCGAAAAGAGGAGTTCGTAGGACTTTGAATCGGCCAAAACGGACTCCCGGTTGAGAAGTTATGAAGGTTTTACGAACATGTGTACAGCCAGCGGTCGAGCGCCTCGCTCGACCTCTAGACCCGCTCGACCACCAAGCTCGAATGGGGCGCTCGAGCTGTCCCGCTCGAGCATTTTTGCGTGTTTTTGGCCCAAAATCGCACAAATTCGTCCCAAAGCCTATATATACCCCTTCCAAGCATATTTTCACATATCACAACATACCAACACATATTTTTACATATTTTGAGCGAGGAGAAAGCTTGGGAGGGAGATTGGAAGAGTTTTATACGTTGTAATCGAGGTTTTAATTTACGAATTCTTCGTTTTAGTATTTCTTTTGAACGTATTAGATTAATTCTTTCTTTCTTTACTCTTGGAGACGATTAAACCTAGTTTTTCAGATTTATATAGATTTCTTTAGAGACTTTAATTTGTTCTTTCGTTTATGTTCTTGATTTCTTTCGTTAATTTAATTATGCATATGATTATTGTTCTTGTGATTGCTTTTATTATTCAAACCACCATGTTAGGCTAGAACCCTTGCATGTTTGGGGTAGGATGAACTCGTAGAAGTAGGATGTGGGTATGTAATTAGGGTAACTTGTGACGTTAGGTTTTAATTCTCTTGATTAATGAATTCTTAAAATCAATCTTCACTTTGCCTTTGAATTTCGTTCGAAAAGTGTTAGAGAGAGGACGACCGTATCACTCTTTAACAACGAGTAGACTTAACGAGAGGGTTTAGGAAGGGTTAATTCATCTACCAGTTTAGCGAAGGAGGACGACCGCATCACCTTAGTTAAATTAGGGTCTCATTAATTAAGCACAATCTATTAACTTGTTAGTGGATTAGTGAAGTCGAGTGTTAGGGTAAAGTATTAGGGTTTAGAATTTTGAGCTTTCACCTTGCATTCTTATACTTAGGTTATTTCTTGTGTGTCACGATTATTTTAATTATCGTACCAACTCCGTTAGTATACGTAGGAATTCCTATCCCGAGCATCACCCTTTTATATTTGAGACAAAACCCTTAGATAATTAACTCATTTCTTTCTTTTGCATTAGTAGAGTAGAATAGTTTAGATTTAATAATTTTCAATCCCCAAACATACACTCATATTAACTACGACGCGTAGATCTTCAGGGATCTATTCGCATACATACCTTCCCTTGGGTTCGATAATACATGGTCCCTATACTTGCCCATACTACAGTGAACCCGTACTCTTGCGGAGAAGCTACTAGTAAAAGCTAGTATTTTCGGTTCAAGTCAAGGTTCAAAAACCCTAGTTCACACACACATGCATTTAAACCCTTAGAATAGTATGTATATGGGCAATCTTGCACAAAAGAGTGCAAATATTTGATCTCCGGTGGTTTCTTCCCGGATTCCGGCGAGATTTTGCAGATTCCGGTGGGAGTCTTCAAACTTTCTTCGAATTTTTCACAAACGGAGGTTCGAAAACCCCCTTCCTCTAGCGCCAATTGTTGATGATCTTTCCTAATCAATGAGATTAGTGGCTATTTTCTTTAATTAAGATCACCAAACACGGTCATTTGATTATGGAATTTGACAAAGTAATATTCAAGAAATTTTTTTGCAAGAGTTTGGTTCTTCTTTCTTTTTTTTTTCTGGAAAAATCCCCCCCTCTTCATGTACATGAAGGGGTATTTATAGATATACAATGAGGCCATGTGTCACCATCTTAATGGCCTATCCATTGGATCTTTGCCAAGTGGTAAGACATTTGTACAACATCTAGACTACTGCCCATTGGATGGGTGCCAACTGTTAACACACTTGGGCCATATTTAAGCTAATGACGGTTGGAGTTCCCAATATTGTACTTGGTTTTTTGGAACTACTTAGCTGCTCTTGATGATGACCAGTTACTCGCTAGTATATCTTCGTTGGGTGTTGAAGATCCTTGCATTTTTAGTTGCTCGCCGTTTGTTAATGGTCGTTGTATAGTTGCTCGCTTTATTGCGAAGCTGTTCGCCTTTACACAGCTGTTAGCATAATCCTGCTTCATTAGAACCTCTTGCCCGGCTGGTCGCCCCAACGCAGTTGTTAGCTTCTTCCACTTATTACCTTTTTTATTGAGTTTAATGGTAATTCATTTATTAAGTACACAGTTGTTCGCCCACCAACATCTTAGTTGTTCGCCCATCAACACATCCAACACTACATTCACAAGCCACCTCCAGAGGATGATGAAGTTATCAATTGGATTTTTCACAGCTGGATGCAAGCTTATGATAAAGTTCTCTATGACCAGCTGATGAAGTCCACCATAGAGTTCAATCTGGAAGTTACTGCACCAGAGTTCGAATATCTGCCTACTCCCCTGGAAGGTGATCAAATCAACTGGTCTGAGCTGAAGAAGTTGTTCAAGACAAAGGTGATATAAGAGTTTGATCCACCTAGCCAGGCAGAGCTCAAAGCTATCCAGGATCGCTTCTATGATTGGTTCCTGGTTCCCAGAGAAGGAAGAAAGTATCTCTAGAAGATAGGAAATTTTCAATGTAATTTGTAATCAAAATTCATACTTAATGAAATTTCCTACTTCTATTTGCCCAGACAACTTGTTGTTGTATTTCTGTGGTGAGATCTATTCTAAGATCTCATCTTGTTTCTTTTATGCTTATCTGGTTTACTTTCAGTTCTGGTTTTAGTTTTAACATCATCAAAAAGGGGAAAATTGTTAGGATATAAACTGTTAGGTTTTGAAGATGTTAAAACAAACAGATGATGTAATAGGACTAGCTGAGCCTGTTAGTCAGATGATGAAAATACACTAGGACTTAGTCTAGGGGGAACTTGCATGCCAGAGAAGTCAGACCAGATAAGTCTACCAGAAGACCTCTTTTAGATGAGGTTCCAGAGCAGAAGACTATCAAGCCTCCCCAGACCTAGACGAGTCCTGGTAGACCAGGCAAGTCTGGTGATTTAAGAAAAGCCTTAGAATCACTTTATGAATCTAGGCAACTCTTTAGATCACTAGCCTGGTCTAGACCAGACGACTTCCGAGTCATCTGGTACCTGGTCTTGTCATTCAGACCAGAAAAGATCAAGGAAGTCTTTACCGTTGGTGACTTAAAGCATTTTGACGATTAAGATTAAAAAGTCAAACAAAAGATTTAGTCTAAAGGATCTCACCAACCAAATCAATCAATTGGGAAATTGATTAATTGACTTCCATTCATAGGGATCTGATTAGATTAGCTCTCCAACGGCTAACCTATTTCACCCCTATAAATAAGAGTATTGGAAAGAAGAAAATGCAGCACACGTACAAGAAACACTCAAGCATCCATTGTTTAAAGATATTATCATCCCAGTACTCATAACTAGATTCACACAATTATCTACTCATTTAGAAGTTATTTTTGGAAATCAATACTTATCATGTTCATCTATATAGACAAGGTTGAAGTGTTGAGGTTAGATCAGTCTTGATCTAAGGATGTAAACAAGGAACTGGTACTTGTCAATTCCAGTGAGTAAGTGAGAAAGACCCCTTGTCAAAGAGAGAGTGGATGTGAGATTTGATATCAGAACCACTATATTCCCGTGTTATTTAAATAATGTACTGCATTCATATTCACTCTTACATTTCACTTTTAAAAGGCATAAAAGGTTTTTATCAAAAGTTAGTATAATTAAGCTTCCATATTCTTCACCAGACGAGTCTACTTTTTTTTCAAAAACCTGAAAAATGAATTGTTTTGTGTGAGAAGTCTATTCAACCCCCCTTCTAGACTTCTTATCACTATTTTATTGTTACTAGTGGGACCAACATTCTGTAATGATTTCTTGAGTGATAGTGATTAAATACTGGAGTTTGAAGCCCAAAGATGTTCTTTGGAACTTGGTTGAGAATTTTGATTTGATTTTACAATTTGGCTTATGAATATGTGAGATATGTGGTTATTTGATACGGACTAGAGGATTGTAGTTGATTTTGTGATTGCATGTAACTTTAGATGATTTTTTTACCTACTGTAAGATGTTAGCATGTCAATGGAGATTGTTTTAATGGCCTTTTTGTGTTTATAGCATGTTGAGGGTCTCAACTATGTCTTTTATGAAAAAAAATATTGCTTCCTGAACAGTTTCAGACCCTTTTTAAATTTAATTTACTTAAATCCTTTTACCCAATTGATGAACTAGAAGTCTTGAATATGTGGTAAAAATTATCATTTTTTCCCGAGTATGACGATGCCATTCGGAGCTTTACAAAAGTGAGAGATTAGTTGGCACCAACTATGGAGGATGGTATGGCATATATCCAGCTGCTTGTTATACATTGAGTAGAGAAGAAAAAAAATTGTTTGCAATTTTTTGTCGGCAATGAAGGTACATATAGGTTACTTAATCAAATGTTAGTAATTTGGTCTCGATAAAAGACTTAAAACAAGTTGGTTTGAAGTCACATGATTGTCACACTTTAATGCAACAACTACTCCCAATAGCAATTCGTAGTGTCTTACCTAATAATGTTAGGTATACTATCACTAAGTTGCATTTATTTTTCAATCAACTTTGTAGTAAAGTGATAGATATTTCAAAGTTAGATGATATATAAAGAGAGATTGTGATAACACTAGTCAAAATGTTGTATTGTATGGTATTATGGCATTTAGTTAATAATGTATTAATAGGTTCCACATTAGTGTATTTAAGGGTTTGGAAAATATAGTGTATCAAAAGAGAAGTTTTGACTACATTATTTTAGAAGTGTATTAAAATTAATGTATTACTAGACCTTTTTTCTTATAGTGTGTGCGAACTTGAGAAGTATTTCCCACCTTCCTTCTTTGATATCATGATTCATTTAATGGTGCATCTTGTGCGAGAGGTAAGACTTTGTGGGCCGGTTTGGTATAAAGGGTTGTATCTGTTTGAAAGGTATGAAAGTTTTTAAGGGTTATGTTCAAAATTGCCATCACCCTGAAGGATGTATGGCTGAAGTTACATTGTAGAAGAGGCAGTGGAATTTACTTCTTATCACTTACAAAATATGAACACTGTTGGATTCCCACAGAGGCCTGGACATGATGAACTAAGTCTTTGTCAAATCCAACTTCATGTATTGAAAAATGACTTAGACATAGATCCTTACATCAAGTTAGTAGTTCAAACTTTAGTTAATTGCATGAAAATGCTTAAATTCTAATTCAATCTGTTGAATATCTTTTTTAGTGAACACATGGAGCATTTGAGATCATCATACAGTCATAAACCACAAAATGGTTACATGATCAACATAATAAGTTGTTGTTAAGACAATGTCAGTTTTGAGTTAATCCCAAAGACCCTGAAAAGATGAATTTGTTGTTGGGGAAATCGGGGTGCCCGGAAATATTTGAGATGAAATTTAAATACGAATTTAAATTTGATTAATACTAGGTTCGAAGTCGCAATGATTCTCACCCAATATGAATCAAAGCAATAATTATTAACCACACATGATCCTGTTTAAGTGACGGAGATTAAGAAATCAATAATCACTGAGGTCTAATTCTTCATATTTCAGAACAGAAGAATTTATCCTCGCTGTAGGTCCTCTTCAACACATACAAAATGTGCTAGTGCAATCTCTTGGTCAAGACAGGTCAATCTGAAATTTACATATCGACCTTTCGCGGTGGATTGTTCAATTCCACCCAGGTCGTGAATTTGTATGTTTAGTTAAAAGGAACTCGTTAATGTGATCTTCCGTGATCTGGTATCACCACATTAACTACAATATAATATATACTATAAATAGAACGGATTGTAATAAATATTTAACATTCATTCATATCTAAAGCAAATGCAATAAAAGAATTATTCTCATAAAATAAGTGTTTAATACATGAGTTATACAAAGTAAAAACATACTTTCACGTATATATAACTCCAACATTTGCCTAAGTGTTTAATAGTCTAGATTAGTCTTGATAGGTTTGAATAGGACTTAGAATGTTTTACATTCACAGGTACTCAGTGAGAGGAGAACTCACTAAAGACATTCAAGTCTGAAGCCTGAAGAACACAAGAGCACCATCACTGACCTTGAAGTTATTCTTTCTAAGCTGGATAGCTCAGAGTCAAGATGAAGAGCATGATCCTGAGATCATTGCTAACTCGTCAGTCCTGAAGGAGTCAGGCTGAACTAAGTATTTGGGAAAGACTTGGAGTAGGATCCAAGCAAGCAAAAGGAATATCAGTGCTGGACCATGTACTTCGTAGATGAGGACAAACCTGAACTCAGAAAAGACAAGATTGGACTGAAGAATGAGTTCTGACATTCTCACCTACCTGATGGCTTGGACCAATCAGAGGAGGACAAGTCATATACGGACCCTGACTTAAGTCTGACATCCCTGCAGAGTTCAACGGGCATGCATTTAATGAATTTATCAAATTCATGCAAGTAGACGGCTGCATGAACACTTATGCCCATTTGAAATATCCTATAAGAAAGATGATTAGAAGGTTATCTCTCCAACGGATAGTTTTTGAAATCATCTATAAATACAGAAGACCTTGGCCCAAACAAGGTTACGGGAAATTTTGAAGCCAAGAAATTAGTCAAGACTCACAAGCATTCAAGCATTCAAAGAAGCACTTGAAACCCTCACAAATATTTCAAGTGTTTCTTATAGTATAGAGTCATTTGTATTTCAAAGAGCTTAACTTTCATATCCTAAGTTTAGAGTGATAATCAAATCCTTAGCATAGCTTTGCCTTGTAAGGATTATCACACTTTAGTTGGAATCCAAGCCAAAACCAAAACCCAAAGCTGAGTTAGTGTTAGGTTTGTTGGTAGAGGTTGATAGTGGTTAAGGAAGGAGGAATAGAACTCACAAATTCTAGGGATCAGTGTGATTGATCATTGTGCACCTTGGCACGTTAAAAACAAGCTAATCCATTAAGGAATTCTCCTGTTAAATCAGGACCGTGGACGTAGGAGCTTGAGTCTCTAAACCACGTTAAACTGCTCTGAGTTCTTATTCTTTTGATATATTGCTTTAACTGTTTTATCATTCATTCATTACATATTTTGTCTGCGTTGAATCAATCAGCCTGACTCAGTAACTCAGTGCACTGCCCTTTAACCACGTCTTCATAAAAAGGAAAAACTCAATTTTCAGAATCAACTTAACAAGTCTAAATCTTTCGGGCTCACACATTCCGCACTCTAAATAGATAGTTAGTCAACTGACTTGCTTCAGAGCTGTTAGTAGGAGTATTATATTCATTGCCTAGCACCTAAACTCTAAGTTGAGGGACTCAGTTTGAAAAAGATTTGTATACGTGTATTCCCCCCCCCCCCCCCCCCCCCAATACACGTATCTTAGGCTTTCCCGGGACCAACAATTGTTCATTAGTTGGTTGCATGAGCCTGTAAGCTCCACAACTGATTAGTGAGAAAATTGCTCGAAATTCATGCATTTAATTTGCCTATTTTAATTGGATTTATTGTAATTATTTAAATTAATGTTATCATTTGTGCTTAATTATCGAGAAAAACATTTGTGTTTATTTTGCAAGAAATTGGAGAATTTTAGAAATAAATATGAGCCTTTAATTTATTGAGGTCAAGCGGAGAGAAAAATCGAGAAGAAAACAAATTGGGCTTCATTTTTATTCAATAACTTTTGGCCCAAGAAATCAATTGAAGCAACCCAAGTTCAGCCCAGTTTAAGAAGGGAATGCCCAATTGCAATATTAATTTGCAATGTATGCATGAGAGAGATTCAGCTCACGGGATGTTTAGAGAAAGAAAGGAAGCAGTAAGGTCTGTTAGGATAATGAGATGCATGTAAACATGCATACGTTCCAAATACATTCATTTGTAACAGATTGTGAAGAAAAAGAGTTAGGAAATGCAGGATAGAAAAATTGACAGTTAGTTTGTTAGATATAGTTAGTTACAACAAGCTTTAGAATATTCTACACATTCACACGTTTCACGGCTCTGATACCATGTTAAGAAGTGTAATTTCATTCCCATTGATTGTAATGCAGATTACATATTTATAGGCATAAGAGCCGTGTGAAACGTGTGAGTGTGTAGAATATTCTAAAGTTTGTTGTAACTAACTATATCTACAAACTAACTGTCAATCTTTCTATCCTGCATTTCCTAACTCTTTTTCTTCACAATCTGTTAAAAATGAATGTATTTGGAACGTATGCATGTCTACATGCATCTCATTATCCTAACAGGGTCCACCATCTCTTTTGCTGTAAGGTAGCTGCCAAGAATCGTAGAGAGAGAAGGAGTTCAATTTTGGATTTCCAAAACCTTCTCTCAATCTTCGTCGGAAAATCATGGAGAAATTGAAGGGGTATTACTGGAAGCTCGCCGTCGACGCCAGAAAGAGAAACAGCACCGGAAATCATTGAGCTCGCACCCGAAATTAGCTGGAATTAAAGCATCTCAGCCGGAAATGAAGCTTCGAAGCCGGAGCAGAAAGCTTAGCCGAGGGCGTTAATGAAGGTGCCCGATTTCGTGACGGGATAGCAGAGGTCGTTGCCGACTTGCCGTTAATGGATGAATCGCCGGAATTAATGGAGTTCACCGGATTTGAAGATTGGGGCCGAAAATTAAATGGAAGGAAGAGAAAAGCTCCGTTTGGAAGAAATGCATGGAACCCGTGACATCGCCGGAAAGCTTGCGCCTGGGATTCTCGCCGGAGGGGAAACGGAAAAAGAGTGTGGGGGCCCACTTTGTTAAAATCGTCCCACGTTCAGCTGAGAAAGAAGAAAGAAACAGTACATGCGGGTCCCACTAGATAGTGAAAGTCCAAAAAGAAAGTATTAGTGTTTGGTAGGGCATATAAGCCCATATTACCACCTCAAATTTGCTTGGTAGACAATACTAATTTAAAATAGATCCGGATATAATATTTTGACCCGGTACAATAAGAGCCCATAATATGGGTCTGACACTATTTCCTTCAATAAATATTGTAAGGTTTATCCCCCCTTACAATTTTAATATAGATGTAAAAAAAAATTTGTATCCATTTTACCCTCTCTTTTCCCTCTACCATTTTTCTCTATAAGGTTAAATTAGTATTTTTATATTTTCTTTTTACCATTTTGTATGCATTGTACCATTTTTATTATTCCCTACCAAGTAATGTGAAAATTTTCATAGATTAATACAATCTTTGGTAATATGATGTACCAAACAATGTAATACATAAAATCAACACTAAATTTATACTCCCCCTCTTAAATTATGAATAACTACCAAGTGGAGCCTGAATTTCTAGTAATCCTCCCGTGCAATATACGATTTGATAATTTGTACTCCCCCGGTCCACAAAATATAGGCTTGATTGCCTTATTGGGCTGGCCACAAAAAATAGTCATGTTGCCTAAAATAGAAATAATAAACTTTTTCTACACTTTCTAACATACACACATAATATTTTTAAAATAATATATTTTGTACTTGATGTGACACAATATTCTTACTTTTTACATATTATATCAATTTTCTTAATAACCGTGTAAAAAATAATAAGCCTATTTTTCATGAACGGAGGGAGTAGTAAAATTTAATTTGAAATCATCTAATGTAAATTGTATTTTGGTGGAAATATATATTAAATATATTACGTCTACCAACCTGCTTTTTTTTTATAAATTTATTTTAATAATATTTTTATTAGTATATAATTTTTTGTTAGATAGTATATGCGTGACTGTTTCACAATGTTAACTAATTAAATATATTTTTAATTATTTATTAAACTTAACATGAATATTAAATTCATAGTGGCATAAAGAAGACAAAACACGAGTCACGAGAAGGGAATCTTGACATAAATTATTAGGTAGATCGTCTCTGGTAAGAGCGATCTACGACGTGTCGAAATCTCTGGTTGATCGCTACTTTGGGGGGCGATCTACCTGGTTGATCGCTCTCCCCAGAGGCGATCTACCCTATTTCGTATAACAATTTCTAACCGCCCTATTTTCACTATTCCAATTGCAATTTACCATATTTGCATAAATTTGCAGTGTTTCTTTTAAATTGGAATGCGTGTTTCATATTACCAACTATTTCACTCGAAGTAATACAACTCGAACAACATCTCTCCAGAGCACAACACTCGCTCGACCAATGTTGCTCGAGCAACTACTGCTTGACCAAAAGTCTGGTCGAGCGCGATCCAATCCTGCCCGTTTTTAGTACTTTTAACCCATTTTTGACCCACTCTTTTCAAGCACTATATATAGATCTCAATTTCAGATTTAGAGCTTGAGAGCCTTAATCCCCTAGAATAGTTTTCTTTCATATTTTTTTTATTTTCTTTTCATTTTCTCTTTTACAATTCCTTAAATTTCTAGCATAGTTTAAAGTAGAGTAAGCTTTCATTTAGTAGCTATTTACCATTCAAGCAAGGATTCTCAAGTATTGTAGCTAAATCAACTCCATAGAGGTGACTTCTACCCTTTATCTTTTATTTAATTGGTTTAATGTTCATGTTTATGGATTATTACTCTTTATTTCATATTAGTTTGTTTGATATGAAGCTTAGTTAATTTTCTTGTGTTTGGGTGTTTGGATTTACATGGATAATTGAGTATTTGATTTGATTTGTGATATCTATTCTAGTTGAAGGTCAACCCATTAGGAATATGGACTTATATTGTTCGATTTCATGATTTTCTCTTTTAGTTCGTATTAGATTGTGTGTTTATCGCAACAAGAGTTTGGTCGGTGCATGATCTAGTATGAGTGTGGATGATTTATGCAATTTGAGTGGATATTGAGGCATCGCAACGAGAGTTGGGTGTTTTCATTAGAACCTCATAATTCTTACACTTGATGCTTGGTTGAGAAATTGAGTGACGAGTGAGAAGATTAACAATCCGATGCTTTAATTTGACTTGTTTACCTATACTTATCCAGTACGGTGAATATGTGATGTTTAGTGATTGCTTCTAGAGTTGATTGGAAACTTGAATAGTGATTACTTATCGAACGTGTACTTGATTCTCATGTGATGAAAAATATCCGAACACGTCTCTTTTATTGTTAGAAAATCCCTAAAATCGCTTATTACTTTCATTTAGTTAATTTCTTTAATTTGAGCTTTCATTTCGAGAAAAACCTTGATCCAAAAGATTGATTCGCACTACAATTACGCGCTGACACATAGTATTAGGGCTACACTAGACACTAGTCTCGTGGTTCGATAATTTAACTTGGTCACTTGTCTAACTACGACAATACATGCACACTTATGTGGTGTTTAATTTTGTGCATAACAAAATTGGCAATCAACAACTATTGACTATTACATTATACAAATTGTTAGGATAAAAATTGTTAGTTTTGATGAGTTAAAACAAACCAGAAGTTGTAATAGGACCATCTGGACCTGTTAGCCAGATGAGGATTAGTTAGGACTTAGTCTAGGGGGAACTGCCAGACCAGAAGACTTCACCAGAAGAGTCACCAGAAGACCCCACCAGAGGACTTCACCAGAGGACTCCACCAGAGGACTTCAGCAGAAGAGATCAAGACCAGAGGCAGAGAACCTTCCCCAGACCAGACGAGTCCGGACCAGATGAGTCTGGTGAAACATAAGTTGCTCAGAATCATCTCCTGATTCTTCTGAGTAATCTGTTTCTTAACCAACTCTGGACCAGAGGACGCCGAGGTTGCCTGGTGTCTGGTCCTGCCTTCTCTGGAGAGAATCAGAGTTAGGCAATTGGAAGCATTGATCCGTTGGTGATTAATCTAGTCAAATCAAGATTGGATTGAGAAAAGATATGGAGACAATCAATCAAGATCTCACCAACCCAATCAATCAATTAGGAAATTGATTGATTGAAGCTTCCTTATATAGAGGATCTGATTGGATTAGCCTCCCAACGGCTATGTCCCTAATCCCCTCTATATATACTTGAGTGCAGATCTAGAAAAAGCTCTAGAGTCCTTCACGCGCACATAGCCATACTAAGCTTTTGATCACTACGCATTTTGCACTCACTTTAGTTCTTAATTACTCATCTACTCGTAAGGAGTTTATATACTCAACCTGTTCATCTTGTTAGACAAGGTTGGAGTAAGTCTATCTTTAGATCGAAGTTAGATCTAAAGAGTTTGTAAGAGGGTGCTGGTACTTCGGAAATTCCAGTGAGTAAGTTTGTGAGTTGGTTGATAGTGAGACCCCTTGGTGATAAGGGAGAGTGGACGTAGGATATTTAAATTCGAACCACTATATATCTTGTGTTCTTTATTGCTATAATTTTCTTATTATCATTTTGAGTATTACTCTCTTGTAAAAGACTTTGAAAGACATCTAACTAAAGCTTCCGCAATTAATCTAACTAGTGGAACCAACACAAATTAAGTCTTTACTTCTATGCACAACTCAAGCTTAATAAATTGTGTAATATAGGTTGTGAAGGAAAGGAAACTACTCAAGAATCAAATATTAGAAAAGGGTAATTAGGTTTGCACAAGGGCCCAGCATCAAGGTGGGAAATATCAAAGTTACTTTATTAATGGGGTTACTTATCATACGAAAGAGCGTGATAGTGTACGTGCTACTCAGAACTCGGGAGTTAACTTAGTTGCAAAGACCTTGCAACTTTCTAGTGCAAAGGATAAAAACTCTATTATGGCTGATATGGTGTTTTATGATGGTATTGAAGAAATATGAGAATTGGATTACTATCTTTCATATATCATTAGTAAAGTGTATTTTGATGGATAATAGAAATGGTTATAAGGTAGATGATTTTGGTTTCACGTTGGAGAACCTTAAGAAAATTGGTTTAAAAATGATTCATTATCTTAGGTAGTTTAGCTAAAAAAAAATTATATTGAGGACCCTAAGGATGACACATAGTCTGTTGTGCTTTCAACTCCTAATAGATATTACTTTTATGAGAAGTGTGATGAGACTTTAATCCACCATCAATGTTTTACCAAAGGGCTACATAGAAATGATCCTGATACATCAGATGATTAAGAACCACCATTGTTACGTAAAGATAGTGAGGTAATTAGTATTGATAATGCAAACACTTAAATATTTTGGTAATTTTTCATATATTGACTGCTTGTTAGTATTTTATACGTATAAATGAACTTGTTAGTATTTTCTGCATCAAAATGAATTTATATTTTATTCACTTGTACGTATTATTACATTGAACTTGGGCTAACCCATTGAGGTCTTTGTGTTTTCAGGTTTGGTTATGAATAGGCGTGAAATTGTCATGATTCGTCATTAGAAATACCCCAGTTTTGGTCGATTTTGTTGAGTATTTAGAGTCAATTGAGTATTATTTCTACACATTGTTGAATTTGTCTCTTTGATGCACATAGGTGAATTGAGGGCAAGAAATGGAGTTCGTAGGACTTTGAATCGACTCAAACTGATGCCCGGGTGAGAAGATATCGAAGAAATACGATTGGTATTAGTGCGAAAGAAGAAAAGTATCAGTTGAAGAAGAGGGAGAGCCATTCGAAAGAAATCATTTGTTCATGTTAGTTACTTCTTCGATTATTTTTGTTTTCGTAAAAACCATGTCTAGCTAAAACCCTTGCATGCTTGGGGTAGGATGAACTCGTAGAAGTAGGATGTGGGTACGTAATTAGGATAATTCGTGACGTTTAGTTTTAATTCTCTTAATTAATGAATTCTTAAAATCAATCTTAACTTTACCTTTAAATTTAGTTCGAAAAGTGCTCGAGAGAGGACGACATTATCACTCTTTAACAACGAGTAGACTTAAGGAGAGGGTTTAGAAAGGATTAATTAATCTACCGGTTTATCTAAGGAGGACGATCGCATCACCTTAGTTAAATTAGGGTCTCGTTAATTAAGCACTATCTATTAACTTGTTAGTGGAATAGTGAAGTTGATTGTTAGGATAAAGTATTAGGGTTTTAATTCTTGAGCTTTCGTCTTGTAATCTTTTACTTAGGTTATTTCTTATGCGTCACGATTATCTTGATTAAGTACCTGCTTCGTTAGTATACGTAGGAATTCCTATCATGAGCATCAACATCTCATACTTGAAAACACACTTTTACATTCTTAGTTTAATTTTCCTTTTTGCATTCATAGAGTAATTTAGTTTAGATTATATTTTATTTTATTCTAAAAAATCCAAAAACATACACTCATATTAGCTACGATGCGTAGATCTTCAGGGATCTGTTCGCATACTTACCTTCCCTTAGGTTCGATAATACTTGGTCACTATACTTGCTTATACTATAGTGAACTCGTACGCTTGCGGGGAAACTACTAGTAGAAAATTAGTATTTCCGGCTTCAAGTCAATGGCGTTGTTGTCGGGGATGGCGTTGTATGTCTTTTGAATAGGACTTGTAGATAGCTTAGTAGTTAGTAGTGAGTGCTTTACTTTTTTGTTTTATTTATACGTGTTTGGCAGTTGCATTTTTATTCTTTTGTTAGTGTTTCAGGTTTATGAAAACACGCTAGCAAGGTGAATCGAGCGAAGAGAGACTACAGCTAGACCCTAAGACAATAGCAAGAAGAAACAGAGCCCTTTTAAGAAGGATGAATACTGCCGGAGGAGAGAACGAGAACATGAACATGGACATCAGTAATGAGTTGGATGATGCTACAAATGAGTTTAATCAGGTAGTGGACCGGGTTGAGGGCACTGGAGGGAATGGAAGTCAGAATCAAGTCCCGTTAGGGAAGAGCCAGAGCCAAAACCCGGGGGGGTAACGGAAACAATCCAGCTCATAACCTTTTCCAACATCCTCAGAACAACCCCGCTTACCCACAGAACAACTTCCCACAAAACAACTTACCTTACCCTTACCCTTACCCATACCCACCATATCCATATCCACCATACCCGTACCCTCCACCTCCCGTTTACAACCAACCACCAGTCTATCAACCACCACCACCCCAACAAGTACCCGTACCACCTGCTAATCCTCAGCACGTTCTTCAGAACATCGATCAGAACATGGCTATTCGAGGAAGGTTCGCGGTACAACCGCAACGGTACTATGATGGAGTGGCATTGCCCCCTGTAGAGGCAAACAACTTCTCAATTTCCCCTGGAATTCTTAAGCTGCTTACCAAGAATCAATTCAAGGGGGAGGTTGGGAAGGAGAATCCTCATACTCATCTGAGGAGTTTTCTGATGATCGCATCTACGTTCAATTATAACGGCATGTCTGAAGATGCCAAGAGGCTCAGGCTGTTCCCATTCTCTTTGACGGGAATAGCAAAGGAGTGGTACGATAACACGCTCCCACAGGGAGATGTAACCACATGGGCCGAGCTCGAGCATCTGTTCCTCGAGCGATTCTACCCTCCATCTAGAACCATTAAAGCAAGGATAGAGATCTCTTCTTTTCGCCAGAAGCCAGGTGAGGACTTACGTCAGGCGTGGGAGAGATACTCTAACATGTTAATTGAGTGCGCGTAGCACAGGTACAATGAGGGAGATATCATGACGTTCTTCTATAGTGGAGCCAGCAAGGCTGGTCAAGCCCATCTTGATGCATGTGCTAGTGGAGCATTTCTGAACCAAGGGATAGCGAGGTGTAGAGAAATTGTTGACAATATTGTCACGAATACCGGGGCATGGAACAAGGACCCAGAATTTCAGAGAGCTTGTAAGTTGGAGGAGAATGAGAGGACGAGGAAGCTGTTGATGGAAAAGATAAGTAACCTCGAGATGGGGCAGAATCTGGTTGGAGGGAATGTAGCAGTGAGCGAGAAAGTGGATCCACCCACAAGTCAACAAGAAGAGGCCAACTATATGGGAAGGCCTAACTATCCACAAGGCGGGTATCCACAAGGTGACAATCAATTTGGAAGGTCTTCTTATGGCCAACCATTTGTACCTCCAGGTCCAAAGTGTTAGGATATACATTGTATAGTTTTGATGAGTTAAAACAAACCAGAAGATGTAATAGGACCATCTGGACCTGTTAGCCAGATGATGATCTAGATTAGGACTTAGTCTGGGGGAACTACCAGACCAGAAGACTTCACCAGATGAGTCACCAGAAGACACCACCAGAGGACTTCACCAGAGGACTCCACCAGAAGAAGACTTCACCGGATGAGACCTGGCCAGAGGCAGAGGACCTTCCCCAGACCAGACGAATCCGGATCAGACGAGTCTGGTGGAACAAAAGATGCTCAGTTTGATTCCCTGTTTCTACTGAGTATTCTGGGTGTTAACCAGATCTGGACCAGAAGACACCGAGGCTGCCTGGTGTCTGGTCTTGCCTTCTCTGGAGAAAATCAGAGTTAGGCAGAGGAAGCATTTGACCGTTGGTGATTCAAATCAAGTCAAACTAGATCGGATTGGAAAGTTATTGAAGTTAATCAATCCAAGAATCTCACCAACCCAATCAATCAATTAGGAAATTGATTGATTGAAGCTTCCTTAAATAGAGGATCTGATTGGATTAGCTCTCCAACAGCTATGCCCTAATCTCCTCTATAAATACAAGAGTGCAGTATCAAGAAAAAGCTCTAGAGAGAGATCCTACGCGCACAAGTCACATTCCAAGCTTTTGATAATCACTCTTAACACTCTTATTGTTCACATTACATATCTACTCTTAAGGAGTTGTTGGACTTTAACCTGTTCATCTTTAAGATAAGGTTGAAGGTTGCTTACTTTAGATTGTGGCTAGATCTAAAGGAGTTGTAAGAAGGAACTGGTACTTCGAAAATTCCAGTACGTAAGTAAGTTGGTTGGTTGATAGTGAGACCCCTTGGATAAAAGGGAGAGTGGACGTAGGATATTCAGATCCGAACCACTATATATCCGGTGTTATTTATTGCTTTCGTTTATTTAATCTATTACTTGTTTTGTGCTCTTATAATAAGAAGTTTGTTAAGACATAAGCTTAAAGCTTCCGCAATTAATCTATCTAGTGGGACCAACAAGTGGTATCAGAGCAGTGTGTCCAACGACCACTGCTTTGTAAAGCTTTTGGTGGTCACCGGGCAGATCTATTGCTCTTTATTGTTTTTTTTGTTCAAATTCTTGTTAAATCCTTATTTTAGTAAATATGTCTTCGAAATCTTCTTATAAGAGTCACAAACTGCCATAATTCTCATTCGAGGATTATAGCCACTGGAGCTTCATGATGAGTAATCATCTTGGAGCTATCCACCACCGCATGTTAGATGTGGTAGAAAGTGGCCCAATTCAATTTTACTGGACTCCTATTGATAGTGGCATGTCAGAGTCCAGAGAAGAAACGAGTGAAACTGCCCAGAAAGCTGCTGAGGACAGAGTCCCCAGGCAAAGAATCCTCAAGAAGAGAGATGAGTTAGACAATGATGAAAGAAAGCTCTACAACTTGGACCAGGTAGCAAGAACCAATATCATCAACACACTTACTAAAGAGGTGATTGAAAAGGTCAGAACGTGTGCCACTGCCAAGGAGATGTGGGACAAACTTGCACTACTCTGTGAGGGAACAGAGAAGATTAAAGACAACAAGCTTCAAGTTGTTCAACACTCGTTTAACACTTTCAAGATGAAACCAGACGAGACTATTGACCAGCTGGATATGCGTCTCACAAAACTCCTGAACAAGGCTAGTGCCTTAGGTAAGACCTATTCAGAGAAAGAAATAAATAGTAAAATCTTGCGTTCACTAACCAGCAGGTGGAGAATCAAAGTCACTGTGATCAAGGACAACAAGGATATCAACACTCTGGATCATCATCTTCTGTTGTCTGATCTCAAAGCTTATGAGTATGATCTTCAAGAGGAGGATCAAACAGAAGAGGTTTCCTCTTCTGGTCAGAAAGGAGTTGCATTCTCCTCAACTATCAAGACTGATGACAAGCCAAAGGAGTCTACTGCAGATGACTTGAGCCTCAAGGAGCAGGTAGAACTTCTAACCCGTAAATTGGATAAAATGAGTTCAAAATATGGCAGGTACAAAAGGCATTGGAAGGAGTCTACCAGAGACAGGAAGAGTTCCTTCAAGCCTGCAGAAAAGGAGAAGACATCTGGAGACTCAAGGGAGACCAGATTCAGAACTCCAGAAAGGAGGAGAGATGACAACCCTGGCAGCTCTGGGAGATCAGATTATCAGAGGAGGGATGGTAGCTCTGGCAGACCTGACTACCAGAGGAGAGAGAGTAGTCCAGCCAGATCAGACTACAACCAGAGGAGGAGAGAGCCAAGTCCTAGTCCCAGAGGAGACAATACTTGCTACACATGCAACAAGAGTGGTCACTACAGCTGTGATTGTCCTCAATTGACTCCTAGAGAAAGAGAAGAGAAAAGGATCAAGAGAGATAGGAGATATGCAGACAAGAGAGCATTGCTGGCAGAAGCAGAGGAGGAGGATACTAGTTCCAGTTCTTCTTCTTCTGATTTCGGGTCTGATGATGATGTATGTCTGATGGCAGACATCAATGAGGTACAAGAAACTACCTTAGTTTTATCAAATTCTAAATATACTGAATCCTCTAATTCATCTGGTAACTCCAGAGAGTCTGATATGCAGCAAATGCTATCAGATCTCCAAAATTGTGTTCAATTATGTCAAAAACTTGAGAAAGAGAATGGTAGGCTCAGAACTGAAGTTCAATCCTTATCTCATGAACAAAAATCCACCAGAGAACTCATGAAAGATCATTCCAAAGAAGTTTCTGAACTTCAGAATAAGATCATAGAAAGATATACTCTGGTAGATCAACTCATGAAGGAAAAGAACTCTCAGGAAGATGAGCTCAATGAGCTTAGAGCCAAATACCAGACTCTTATCAAGGGAAAACAAGTTGAGCAAACTATTGAGATACCTGTGTCCAGAGAAGATTCCATGAAACCAGATGTTCTATCTATTATATCAGGATCTTCTCAACGCATAAATGATAAGAGTGGTTTAGGATATCCTCGATTTATTAAAAGATCTCATAAATATTGCTTTACCAAAGACAAGTCTATAAGATCTGGTGAACTTGTGCAACTCCGGAATGAAGAGGATCCTTCTGATCGCATGGTGGTTCACAGACCTGGTTGGAAATGGGACCCCCCTGCTGATAATTCAAAACATAATCCAGAAGAGGTGAATGTTCTGGAAGGAAAAATTCTAGAGCATACAAATCAGAAAAGAAAACCTATGAAGATTGACGGTTCTGTTCAGATGTCTAACCTGATTAGAGAACCTCAGAGGAATCCTAAAAAAGTGGAACCTAAGCAGATTAGGGGACCTAAAAAAGGAGACTCTAAGAGGAAACCTAATCAGAATAGGAGATACCAGAGGAGGTATATTGAACCAGAGAACCTCAATCAGAATCAGGGATCTCAAAGATGGAATGCTCCAAGAAGATTCCAGAACAGACCTCAGAAGGAACCCTATCATCAGAATAGATCCAATTTTCAGAACCAGAGGAGGTCTTCCAGACCCATCTATAGAAAACCAACTGATCTGGGTAGTTATGACACCAGAGATGGTTCTTCTCGGATGTACCCTTACAACCAGACCTTTAAGACCATGTCTTTGAGGCAGGCCATTCCAAAGGCCAGATTTGAGAAAAGGTACACCAGACCTGTTTATAGGAAAGGTGTCCTTATCAGACCAGTAGCTCAATATGTCATTGTAAGAGGACATGTTCTGGTAGATAGATTTGGAAGGAAGATAAGATCTCCTCATCCAGCAAGGGATGATCTTTATCTTTGGATTCCTACAAAACTTGCAACTAACCAATCAGGACCCAGCACTAGTAGGGGACCTAATTGATTTCTCTGCAGGTAGATAAGAGCCCATTGGAGAAAGGACTTTCAAGCAACCATGTCTGATACATTGATAGTGGATATTCCAAGCACATGACCTTCCAGAAAGATAATCTCCAAGGTTTCAAGCCATTGAATGGGCCAAGAGTGATGTTTGGTGACAACAACTATGGAGTCACCAGAGGAGTTGGAAAGTTGACCTTCAATGGAGTATCTGTAGATGAAGTCTATTATGTTGAAGGACTCAAGCATAATCTGCTTTCAGTATCCCAATTCTGTGACAGGGGATACTCAGTGAAGTTCTCTAGTGATTCATGCACTGTCTTTTCTTCTGATTATAGTGATATCTTGCTAATAGGCTTGAGGAAAGGTAACATTTATCTTGCAGATTTTAGCAGTTGCCCAAGAAATGCTTGCCTGGTTGCTAAAGGATCTGCAGAAGATAGTTGGTTATGGCACAAGAGATTGAGCCACCTTAACTTCAAAACACTAAATAAGATTGTCAGAAAATGTCTTATTCGAGGTGTTCCTAATGAAGTGTTCAAGAAGGATCAGGTCTGTGGTTCATGCCAGAAGGGTAAACAACCCAAGACTTCCTTTAAGGATGTCCAGAGCACAACCACAACCAGAGTACTTCAACTACTTCACATGGACCTGTTTGGACCTGTTTCTCCTCTTAGTTTCAGTGGAAGGAAGTACACCTTGGTGATAGTAGATGACTTTTCAAGATACACTTGGGTAGTGTTCTTGTTTAAGAAAAATGAAACTATCACTAAGCTGCCAGAGTTCTTCAAGCAGATTCAGAATGAGCAGAACCAGAGCATAGTCAGGATCAGGAGTGATAAAGGGACAGAGTTCTTGAATTCACACATTGCAGATTACTGCAAGGACCATGGGATTTTTCATGAGACATCTGCTGCCAGAACACCCCAACAAAATGGAGTAGCAGAAAGGAGGAATAGGACTCTCAAGGAAGTTGCAAGAACACTTCTGGCAGAGTACAACACTCCACAAAGGTTTTGGGCAGAGGCCATTAATACAGCTTGCTATACTCAGAACAGATGCCTAATTGCCCAAAGACATAATAAGACTCCATATGAGGTATGGAAAGGTAAAACCCCACCTGTTTCATATTTTCATGTTTTTGGATGTAAGTGTTTCATCCATGACAATGGGAAATCTAAATTAAAAATCTTTGATGTTAAAGTGGCAGATAGAATATTTTTAGGATACTCCAGCACCAGTAAAGCATTTAAAGTTTTTAATAAGAATTCACTTTGTGTGGAGGAAACACCTCATGTTGTTTTTTATGAATCTACTTTTGAGTGCAAGGTAGACTCTAAGTCTTCTGATGAGACACAGAATCAGACTACACCCAGAGTAATCAAAGTCAATCCACATACTCTTGATTCAGACTCAGATTTAGATTCAGATGGTGACCCATCTTCTGGTTCTCTGAAGAAGAAGTCTTCACAAGGTGCAGAACCAGAGGAGGTTGGAACTCCTGTTGGGGGAAGCTCTTCTGCAGGTGGTGATATTCACCAAGGTACTACAGAGGATGATCAATCAGGCAAGACCACGGGAAGGAGAACCCTGATTGATCACCCCAATGACCTAATTTTAGGAGATCCAACTAAGGGTGTCCAGACTAGGAGAACTCTTAACTTAGCTGTCTTATTAAGTTGCTATGTGTCCTTAATTGAGCCCAAGAACATCAGGGAAGCACTGAAGGATTCAAATTGGATTGTTGCAATGCAAGAGGAGTTGAATCAATTCACCAGACAGGATGTTTTGGAGCTGGTAGACAGACCAAGACATCAAAAGGTGATAGGCACTAAGTGGGTTTTCAAGAATAAGAAAGATGAGAATGATGTCATTACTAGGAACAAGGCAAGGCTAGTGGCTCAGGGCTATTCTCAGTCTGAAGGAATAGACTATGATGAGACATTTGCTCCTGTTGCCAGACTAGAAGCCATCAGACTGTTCTTAGCATATGCTACTCACATGAAGTTCAAAGTATACCAGATGGATGTGAAATCTGCCTTTCTTAATGGGATTCTCATTGAGGAAGTGTATGTGGAACAACCTCCTGGTTTTGAACAAGGTGACAAGGTGACAAGGTGTTTAAGCTTAAGAAAGCTCTTTATGGACTGAAGCAGGCACCCAGAGCATGGTATGACACTCTATCTCAATTTCTTCTGGACAATGGTTTTTCTAAGGGTAAGATTGATAGGACCTTGTTTAGGAAAGAAGAAGGAAAGGACATCCTTCTGGTCCAAATATATGTTAATGACATTATATTTGGATCCCCTAACAATAAGCTGTGTGAGAAGTTTGGTGATCTCATGCAGAGTCAGTTTGAGATGTCTATGATGGGTGAGATGAATTATTTCTTAGGTTTGCAGGTTAAGCAATCAGAGAAGGGAATTTTCATAAATCAGGCGAAGTACATCAGAAACATGTTAGAGAAATTTGGAATAGGATCTAGCAAGGCAGCCAAGATTCCTATGATGACAAATTTCAACATGGATCCAGATGAGTCTGGAGAGAATGTGGACCAGACTCAGTACAGAGCACTCATTGGTTCTCTTCTGTATCTGACTGCAAGCAGACCAGATATTACTTTTGCAGTGGGAGTGTGTGCCAGATTTCAAGCTAATCCTAAGAAAAGTCATTTGAAAGCAGCTAGGAAGATATTGAAATATCTTAAGGGAACTGTGAATTTAGGATTATGGTATCCTGCAGATGACAACTTAGAGTTGAGTGGTTATTCGGATTCTGATTATGGTGGATGCAGAATAGATAGGAAGTCTACAAGTGGAACATGCCAATTTTTAGGGAATAAATTGGTATCTTGGTTTTCTAAGAAGCAGACTTCAGTTACTACATCAACAACAGAAGCAGAGTACATGGCTGCAGGGAGCTGTTGTTCACAACTACTCTGGATTAGTCAACAGCTTAGGGAATACCAGATTAGAGCCAAGGATATTCCTATATTCTGTGATAGTAATAGTGCAATTGCCATCACCCAGAATCCTGTTCTTCATACCAGGTGCAAACATGTTGATATAAGGCACCACTTTATCAGAGATCATGTTGAGAAGAGAGATATAAGGATGGAAAAGATTGCAACAGAGAAGCAGAGAGCAGATATTTTGACTAAGCCTTTGGCTGAGACCAGATTCAGAGAGTTAGCTTTTGAGTTGGGATTATTGGATCCAGAGACAGATTTGTTTTAGGGGGAACATCAGAGAAGTATCCTTTATTTATACCTTATTCCATAATCTTTGTTATTTAAAACTAACATATCTGCAGATTAGAAATATCAGAGAAGTTACATCTCCAGATGAGGTATGCACCAGGTGAGGTACGTCCCAGATGAGGTGCTGAGTCAGATTCCAGAAAAGTCCGGAGTCTTCTCTGATCAGAACCAGATAGATTTCCATCAGATGTGGTATACCGCCAGACTAGTTGTGGTATCATCTGGTTACAATACCAGGTGACAGGTATGTTTTTACCTTTCTGGCCTCTGATCATTGGGATACACCTTTTATATTAATTAATATACCCAAAACGTTTCAACTTCAGAGTGTATTTAAGACTAGGGTATAGGGCCTAGGCAATCATTTCGCTTTTTCTCTTGACTGCCACAAAAATCCCTTTATGCCCAGTCCCAATGACCACGCCTACGCACCAGATTAAATCTGTATTTTGCCTTTTAATTTTAGCCATCAGATTTAATTACTGTGCAAGATGTCAATCAATTCAAAAATTGATTTTGTTCCCTAATTTATATTTGGAAATTACACGCGTTCACTTCATTTATTGTTCTTACCACACGTCTTGCCCTATTTAAATCAAATTTCTTTTCAATCTGTTGTAGGATCAAGCGCTTGCCACTAGACTAAATGCCCGGACTTGTAGTGAGGTGCTACTTTATTTCCTTTAACCCTATCTAGCTGCAGCGCCACGGGTCGAATAGCCTCTGCCGGACGTGGTGCACCAAGCCTTTATCGCGCCCGACTCGGCTGGGAGATGCTGGACTCCGCGCCCAACAATCCCCCCCCAGCATCTGCCAGCCCTCTTGGCCAACAAATGCCTTCCAGTGGGATTCGAACCCGTGACCTGTGCTCTGATACCAATTGTAGGATCAAGCGCTTGCCACTAGACTAAAAGCCCAGACTTGTAGTGAGGTGCTACTTTATTTCCTTTAACCCTATCTAGCTGCAGCGCCACGGGTTGAATAGCATCTGCCGGACTTGGCGCACCAAGCCTTTATCGCGCCCGACTCGGCTGGGAGATGCTAGACTCCGAGCCAAACATCTGTCTTTTCACGTTTCCATATTTTCAAAGCCCTAACTTCTCTCTGCAAAGTTTTCTCTCTCTCTCTCTCTCACAGCAATGGCCCCTCAATGCAACTTCGATCATGAGTTGATGATGAAGAAGTTGAAAACGGAGATGGTGGTTGACTTCTACACCACGAAGAACCCTGTGGCGTTGTCAATTCTGGAGTTGCTCCAGAAAGCAGGGGTGGAGAAGTTGATTTCGACGGTTCCTAGAAACTTTAGGACTTTGGACGGATATGCGGCCCAATTTTTGGTTTGTATGAAGATCCACGATGACTACATTTCATCCTAGATCGACCAGGATGATTTGGTGTTTTCCAAGCACGATTTCTGCGCTTTATTTGAAAATATTTCGGCAGAAGGGGTAGATCCATTGACGTACAAGGAAGATGAAGTTGTTGATTCATTCAAACTTTTTGCTAGATCTTCTTGCCAGAACATCACGAAAGGATTTTTAGATAAGCATTTAAGGCAGAAGTATAAGGTGCTGTTCGATATAGTGGTGAAGGTGCTTATGTGTGAAAATCACAGCACGAATGGAATTTTCAATGGTAGAATATGTGTGATGCGAGCATTGTACGATGGTGTACAATGTAATTGGACGAAGTTCTTCTGGGATGTGTTGAGGAAAAACAAGTTGAAGGTGAAGAATGAGGCATGTCCTTCCATTCCAGGGGAGTTGCAGTTCTGTTTCACTGCAAATGTTTCGTTGGGAATGAAACTAACCTTGATTTTGGATTCGCTACTTCCGGAGAAGAAATGGAAGGAGTCTTGGTGCAGAGGATTTCATAAGTCCAAGATACTTTTCTCCAAGGATGGTCCTCTCCATGGCCATGCCGACTCTGATGGAGAGCAAGCCATCCCTGCCCCCCTCTTCAAGCAGTACCCTCACCTGCAAAGGGGCAGAAGCAGCAGAAGAATCAGCAAACCCAGAAGAAAGTTGCTGAAGCAACTGGTTCTTCAACCATTGCTTTCTCTAGTTCCTCAGAGGAGGACCAGATTCCCCTTCTTGATGTCTTGAAGAAGAAGGGTGAAGGTGCTGAGGCTGCCAAGAAGGCAGGTGCTTCCAAGAGGAAGAGGCCAAATCATGCCAAGAAGGTGTCGGCCAAGAAACCAAGGACGGGCAGAAGAGCTCCAAGGACACTCCTGGTGGATGAGCCATCAGAGGAGGAAGAAGAGGTTGAGCCTCTGAAGAAGAAGCCTAAGGCAAGGAAGGCCATTCTTCAAGATTCAGACTGTGGCTCTGATCTTGGAGATGCACTGGAGAAAGCTATTGATGAAGCTGCCAGAATCATGCAGGACTCCTCTACTCCAGTCCCTTCTGAAGAGGTAATCCCCCCTATCTCTGCCTCTACCCCCATAAATCTTGTTACCCCTTCCACCTCTCCCCCAGATAATCCTCCCAAAAACCCATCTGCTTCTGGTGCCCCCATTGCCTCACCAGAGTAGACTCTCCCTGATACCCCCATTTATACTCCCTCCACCATACCTAAACAAACACCTTCTCCCCCACCTTCACAAACACCCCTTACCAAAAATCCCTCTCCCTCAGCCCCTGTACCAGAAGGGACATCTACTTCTGGTGCAGAACCCTCCATTCCCTCCCCTTCTACATCACAAGTTCCAATCCCACCCCCTGTATCAGAAGTTCCCTCTACTTCTGGTGCTGAACCTACCCTGCCTTCCTCTTCCACTCCACAAACTACCATTCCTATTTTTGTACCAGAGATCCCATCTAGTTCTGGTGTAGAGCAACCCATTCCTTCACCCTCTACCTCCCAAAATCCAAACCCTCCCCAAACTCAAACAGATCAGCACTCTATCCTGAACCCTCTTTCCATGGAATTGGGATTCCCTGCCCCTCCCCCTTCTCCCACATGTCTTACCAGTAATGAAAGTGAAGATGAGGAAGCTTCACTTGGGCCTGCTCACTTAGCACCTTCCTCCTCTGCCTCTAGGCCCAAACCCTTCACTTTCTCATCTGCAGAAATGGGTCTCATTAGGCAAAGTGTGAGTGCTCAGCTCTGGCTAAGATAACATTTCCCAGTTCTTCTGGAGCACTTACCACTTTTGGCAGACCTTACTGGAGTCTGGAGCAAGGCCAGACTTGAAGATGTGGAGGACCTCATGTTGTTGCTTGATAAAATGGGTCCCTCCAACTTCACTGCCTGGGAGATAGAGTTGAAGAAGAAGATGAATATTCAGAACCCAGCTGAGCTGGAGACTCCAGCGGCGGCCAAGGTGGTAATTCGCACCTTGTTGATCCAGAGGGGAGTGATGATCTCCCTTGAGGGCCCCTCTTATAAGTTTGGGCCTCATTTTGTCTTTCCTCCAGAGCTCTACTCTGATGAGGAAGATTTTGATATGTCTCCTGCCGTGCTCCAGAAGATGAAGACTTTATTCAACGAGCAGATCATGCAGATTGGGCAGTTCTCTAAGGCAATTCAACACATGGCCCCTGCTATGATAGAGCACCAAATTCGGCAGGAGAGGAGGATTTTCCTTAAGAAGATCAAGTCCACTCTTGCTGAAGTTAAAGTCTCTTTTAAGGCAAATGGTCTTTTTGTGAAGCTGGATGTTATGCATAGCCAGAAGCAGCTCCAGGAGCATGTGCTTGAGCAGCTGAGGCCAGTCTCTGTGCTGAAGGTTGAGATGGCCACCCAGATGATCCAAACTGCTAAACTTAAGGACTCCCTCCAGGAGATGTTAGAGAAGCAGGAGAAGCTGGTTGCAGAGTCGAAAGCTTACCTGGAGGAGGCTAAGCAACTTCGTGATCTTCACTCTTCCTCCAACACTGCCTTGCCTGATCTCATAAGGCAGGTAGTGGAGCCCCTCCTTGATGAAGTTAAAAAGGGGGGAGAGAAGACCAGAACTGATCTGGCGAAGACCACTAATGAGACCCTATTTAGCCATGGAGCGCGCCTGGATCTGTTGGAGAATACTTTGGTCCAGGCTGAGCTGCAGAAGAAGAAGAAGGAAGAGCTCAAATCTCTTACCATGGCTAAGCAGCTTGCTGCAGAAGAGGAATCATCAGAAGCAGAGCAGGATCCCATTTCAATCTATGGACCTGCTAAGAGGAAGTTTAGGAAAGTCAAGAAGAGCTTCCTTGAATCTGTTGTTGAAGAAGCTCAGAAGAGATACAAGGAAGAGACTCCAGAGGAGAAGCAAGCTAGGATAAGGAAAAACATAGATGAAGAGCAGAGGCTCATATATGTTAGGAGGCAGAACAAGAAGAGCAGAGAAGCTGGTGTTCCTTCTGGTGCAGGTGGATCTAGTCAGAGGAGGAAAGCTCCTATTGAGGTGATGAACATTTTGCCTCTCAGGACAGAAGGGTCTTTTGACTCTACTGTGCATGTGCCTTTTATTGAGAAATGGAAGGAGGCAAAGACTCTCTGGTTCATTCAACACTATATCCAGAGGCTAGCACCAGAGGATGATGAGCTGATCAACAGAACCTTTCACTCTTGGATGCAAGCTTATGATGCAGATCTGTACAAGCAATTGATGGATTCTACCATTGAATTCAACCTGGAGGTGACTGCTCCTGAGTTTACCTATCTCAACACTCCTATGAATGGGAACCAGGTTGATTGGGCAGAGCTGAAGAGATTGTACAAGACCAAGGTGTTGGTGAATTTCACTCCAACACCTTCTGCAGAGTTGAAGGCCGTCCAGGATAGGTTCCTTGACTGGTTTCTTGTTCCTAAAGAGAATAGAAGATATGCATAGAATAGGATCTGATCTTCAATGTAATCTGTAATCATTCTATCCTTATGTATCAATGAAAATCATATCTTCTCTGTCTCAAAGATAACTCCTTGTTGTCTTAATTGCTTATCTGATAAGATCTACTCTAAGGTCTTATCCCTTTACTATTTTACTTGCTTATATTCTGTTTTTGATCAGTTCTGGTAGTGTTTTAACTCCATCAAAAAGGGGGAAATTGTTAGGATATACATTGTATAGTTTTGATAAGTTAAAATAAACCAGAAGATGTAATAGGACCATCTGGACCTGTTAGCCAGATGATGATCTAGATTAGGACTTAGTCTAGGGGGAACTGCCAGACCAGAAGACTTCACCAGATGAGTCACCAGAAGACACCACCAGAGGACTTCACCAGAGGACTCCACCAGAAGAAGACTTCACCAGATGAGACCTGACCAGAGGCAGAGGACCTTCCTCAGACCAGACGAGTCCGGATCAGACGAGTCTGGTGGAACAAAAGATGCTCAGTTTGATCCCCTATTTCTACTGAGTATTCTGGGTGTTGACCAGATCTGGACCAGAAGACACCGAGGTTGCCTGGTGTCTGGTCTTGCCTTCTCTGGAGAAAATCAGAGTTAGGCAGAGGAAGCATTTGACCGTTGGTGATTCAAATCAAGTCAAACTAGATTGGATTGGAAAGTTATTGAAGTTAATCAATCCAAGGATCTCACCAACCCAATCAATCAATTAGGAAATTGATTGATTGAAGCTTTCTTAAATAGAGGATCTGATTGGATTAGCTCTCCAACAGCTATTCCCTAATCTCCTCTATAAATACAAGAGTGCAGTATCAAGAAAAAGCTCTAGAGAGAGATCTTACGCGCACAAGTCACATTCCAAGCTTTTGATAATCACTCTTAGCACTCTTATTGTTCACATTACATATCTACTCTTAAGGAGTTGTTGGACTTTAACCTGTTCATCTTTAAGATAAGGTTGAAGGTTGCTTACTTTAGATTGTGGCTAGATCTAAAGGAGTTGTAAGAAGGAACTGGTACTTCGAAAATTCCAGTACGTAAGTAAGTTGGTTGGTTGATAGTGAGACCCCTTGGATAAAAGGGAGAGTGGACGTAGGATATTCAGATTCGAACCACTATATATCCGGTGTTATTTATTGCTTTCGTTTATTTAATCTCTTACTTGTTTTGTGCTCTTATAATAAGAAGTTTGTTAAGACATAAACTTAAAGCTTCCGCAATTAATCTATCTAGTGGGACCAACACACAGCCTCCTCAAAATCAATTGAGGAACACACAAGGGTATCAAGGAGGCCAACAGCCTCCTCAGAACACATGAAGGAAGAATGAGAATTTTTCATATGCTAATCCGAATGCCGGTATTACAATTCCTCCAGGTGTTGATCCAGGTTCAAAACTCTCGGGTGGAGAAGGCGGTGCCTCAACTGAGGAGATGTTGAGAGCTATCCTTCAGAAGATGGAGGAAGGAAGCAAGAGATTGTCCTCATTGGAGTACGATGTGAAGGAATTGCATAAGAAAGGTGATCAGCGTGATCAAGAACTCCAAAAGAGAGACATAGATTGGAATAGAGCTCAACAAGAGAACAACCGCAGGTTCACTTCTATTGAGTATCAAATTAGTCAAATTGCAAAGTCTCAGATGAGAGAGTCGGGCAAGTATCCCTCAATGCCCGAGGAAAACCCCAAGGAAAATTGCAAGGCTATTGAGTTGAGAAGTGAGACCAAATATGATGGTCCCGAGATGCCTGCTGATTCTGAGACGCCCCCAATAAGAGGTTGAGATAGAAGAAAAAGAGCCTGAGGCAGTTAGAGATGAGATTGAGGAGATGGGAGTTGAGAAGTGGGTTGAGGGTGAAGGCACTCAGAAGAGTAAAGATATGGATGAGTCCCAGAAGGGCAAAGAGCCTGAAGAGGAGGGCATTGAGGAGATTGAGAGAGTTCCAAAGTGGAAGAAGGCAAAGGAAGCAAGGATGATTGTAAAAGAAACTGAAAGAGATGAATGGGGGGTACCCAAATCTGTGATACCTGTCCCATATCCACAGCGGTTCATGAAAAAGAAATTAGATGAAAAGTTTGTAAAATTCCATGATGTTTTTAAAAAGTTATATATTAACATTCCTTTTTATGATGCTTTGGAACAGATGCCTAACTACGCCAAGTTTCTGAAGGACTTGATAGCGAAGAGATGGAGAGTGGATGGACCCGAGCTAGTGCACTTGAACCATGAGGTGAGTGCTTTGTGTGATCGCGGGGCGAGCATTAAGTTGATGCCTCTTTCGTTGTTCAAGAAGTTGGAAGGGGGTGAGCTTCAACCGACGATGATGACGCTCCAGCTTGCTGATAGGTCTATCACAAGACCTCAAAGAGTAGTGGAGGATGTTCTAGTGACGGTGGAGAATCATGTTTTTCCAGCCGACTTCGTGGTACTAGATATGGAGGAGGATGAGCATGTGCCGCTGATTTTAGGGAGGTCGTTTCTAGCTACAACCGGGATGGTACTTGATGCAGTGAATGGGAAGATTACTGTCAAAGTTGATGATCAAGAAGTGAAGATAGCTATTTATGAAGCTATGAAATACCCCTTGGGAGATGAGAGTTGCCACTTCATTGACATCACGGATACTTGTGTTGAAGATACACTTCTAGACCCTTGCTCTTTCTATGTTCATCAGTTTGATTATCCTATCCTTAACGATCTATCTTATGATTCTTATGATCTTGATTATTTTGACAGCTTGAAAGACAATGAAGATGTCAAGTTCTTGGAGATGAAGAAAGTAGAGGATGAGAATGACTTGGAAGCCAAGGAGTCAACTTTCGAGAAGATGTTCGATAAGGCGCCACCATTGGAAGCGAAAAAAAAGCTGAAACCACTCCCTGACCACCTCAAGTACGCCTACTTAGATGAGACCGATAAGTATCCGGTAATTGTATCTGCCCTTTTAACTGATGATCAGCTTGAGAGACTCTTGGTAGTGCTTCGTAAGCACAAATCTACTATAGGATGGTCGATCACAAATATTAAGGGAATTAGTCCTTCCATTTGCATGCATAGGATTAGATTAGAAGAGGGTAGAAAAGCTATAGTGCAAAATTAATGTAGGGTTAATCCGGTGATTCAAGAGGTGATTCATAAGGAGGATTTGAAGCTGTTAGATAGAAACATGATCTTTGTGATTTTTGATAGTCCATGGGTGAGTCCGTTACACGTAGTTGCTAAGAAGGGGGGTACCACGATGATTAAGACGGAGTCTAATGAATTGGTAGCCACTAGATTAGTGATGGGATGGCGTGTGAGTGTTGATTATAGGGAGTTGAACAAGGCAACTTGTAAGGATCACTTTCCTCTACCGTTCCTTGATTAGATGATTGATAGATTAGGTGGTTTTGAGTATTACTGTTTCTTAGATGGGTATTTGGGGTATAATCAGATCATGATAGCCCCCGAGGATCAAGAGAAAACCACCTTCACCTGCTATTATGGGACTTTTGCTTTTAGGAGGATGTCGTTTGGGTTGTATAATGCACCCGCCACCTTTCAAAGGTGTATGATGGCTATTTTTCATGGTTTGATTGAGAAGATTATGGAGGTTTTCATGGAGGACTTCTCCGTCTATGGGGAGTCATTTGATAAATGTCTAATCAATCTTGAAGTTGTGTTGAGCAGGTGTGAAGAGACGGACTTGGTGCTTAATTGGGAGAAGTGTCACTTCATGGTGAGAGAGGGTATTGTTCTTGGACATCATGTGTCCTCGAAAGGTATCCAGGTTGACAAGGCGAAAGTGATTGCTATTGAGAAGCTTCCACCACCTTCGACCGAGAAGGGGATTCGGTTATTTTTAGGACATGCGGGATTCTATAGATGTTTCATAAAAGACTTTTCACAAATTGCTAAACCACTTTCACGGCTTCTTGAAAAAGAAGTCGCCTTTGAGTTTACTAATGAGTGTTTAGTGGCTTTTAACAGGTTGAAAGAAGCGTTGGTGAATGCCCCAATACTTGTGATCCCAGATTGGTCTAGCCCATTTGTGCTGATGTGTGATGCTATTGACTTTGCGATGGGGTTGCTTTGGGGCAGATTCGTGAGAAGCATTTTCACGCTATATACTATGCCTCGAAGATGCTGAATTCTGCTCAAGTGAATTACACGACAACCTAAAAGGAGCTGTTAGCGGTCCTGTATGCTTTTGATAAATTTCGACCCTACCTCGTAGGGATGAAAATAATAGTATATACGGACCACGCAGCGATTCGGTACCTTATGAGTAAGAAGGATGCAAAGCCCCGTCTCATTCGTTGGATCTTGTTACTCCAGGAGTTCGATGTCGAAATTTGAGACAAGAAGGGATGTGAGAATGTTATAGCCGATCACCTTTCGAGGTTAGAGCTTACAAAGGAAAATACAGTGGAAGATCGAGAGGTGAACGATGAATTTCCGGACGAGAAGTTATTTGGCTTAGGAGATATTCTGGTATATTGAGTTGAAGGGAAAGCGCAGTGGTTTGCAGATTATGCTAACTATTTAGCAAGTGGAGAGTTACCGGCAGAGATGGACTCGGTGCACCGGAAGACATTTTTTAAGAAAGTTCGGGAATTCATTTGGGACGATCCCTACTTGTTCAAAAGAGGGATTGATCATGTGTTGAGAAGGTGTGTGCCAGAGGAGGAGTGGAGTGATATCATAAGGCATTGTCACGTCTTACCATGTGGAGGACATTTGGGTGGAGAGAAGACCGGGAGAAAGGTGCTTCAATCTGGTTTTTATTGGCTAACTCTCTTGAAGGATTGCATGGAATGGGTTAATAGGTGTGATAAGTGCCAACGATTTGGCTATATCACTAAGAGAGACGAGATGCCGCTGCACGTGTTCATGGAAGTTGAGGTATTTGACGTATGGGGGATTGATTTCATGGGTCCATTTCCTCCTAGCAATGGATTCTTGTACATTTTCGTGTGCGTCGATTATATCTCGAAGTGGATTGAAGCTGTCCCGACTAGAGTGAATGATTCCCGAGTGGTGATTGAGTTCTTGAGGAAGAACATTTTTGCTAGATATGGAGTCTCAAGAGCTTTGATTAGTGATGGGGGGAGTCACTTCGTGAACAAGTGGATGGAGAAATTGCTGTCAAAATATGAGGTAAGTCATCGAGTCTCTACTGCTTATCATCCTCAATCTAATGGTCTTGCAGAGGTATCGAATCTTCAAATCAAGGAGATCCTTGAAAAGACGGTGAGCATTAGTAGGAAGGATTGGGCAATGAAGCTTGATGATGCACTTTGAGCGTATAGGACAACTTTTAAAACTCCTCTTGGTATGTCTCCGTACCAATTAGTTTTTTGAAAGGCATGTCACTTGCCCATGGAGTTGGAGCACAAGGCATATTGGGCGATCAAGAAGCTAAATTTTGATAGTGCCTTGGTTGGTGAGAAGAGATTACTCCAATTGCATGGGTTGAAGGAGTTTCGAGATAGTGCCTATGAGAATGCCCGAATCTTCAAGGAGAAGACTAAGAAGTGGCATGATGCTCGATTAAGGAAAAAGGAGTTCAAAGTGGGTGATCAAGTCCTCGTATTCAATTCGAGGATGAAGTTGTTTGGCGGAAAGCTCAAATCCAAGTGGAACGGGCCGTATATTGTGAGGGAAGTGCATAAGAGTGGATTCCTTGAAGTCGAGAAGGAGGATGGACATAGATTCATGGTGAACGGGCATCGAGTAAAGAAATTCTTCAACTTCTCTTATGAGAATAAGGAAGGTATTTTAGATTATCAAGTCTCGTGAGCTCCTTCGAGCTCGGTCCGGCATTAGGACCTTAAAACTAGCGCTAAATGGGAGGCAAACCATTTTTACTTTTTTTTATGTGTTTTGTTAGTTTTGTCATTTTGTGAATCGTAGATGTTAACCTCGTTTGTTGAGAATTTTTTTTGGTGTAGGCTTGTTTCGTGGTGATTGATTCGAGTATGTGAGCTTAAGGTGAAGAAATTCATGACGATGTTGAGATGTCAAGTAGTGGAGCATTCGATTGATGGAGTTTGAGGTAACCCGAACCCCAAACATAGACCTCTTTGCGAAGTCGAAATTTGGGGGGTGATATTTCTTTTCGTTCATTACTTTGCATTGGTAGTGATTTAAGTTCATGAGAATTTAGTGCACAACTCGCACGTATTCATTCTTTTCAAACTTTATTATTGCATAGCAAGAATAAAGTTTGGGGGGTGTATTCGTACTTCGAGTTCGTACACGAAATTCTAATGAAAAATTGGTCAAATTTTTCAAAAATATCGATGCATAAGGGTAGTTGGATCGAATTAAGTGTGAGTGCTTAAGTTCGACTTGAATTGGCTTGGTGATTTGCACGTTTGGAAGAGACCCCAACTCCTCGGTCGAATGAGCGACCTGGCTTAAATCGAGGAGTTCTCAGGTTAGTTCATATTTTGGTTGAGTTTGATGATTGTCACGAGTTTGGTTCGTATGAAAAATTCGAGTTTTGGAAGTCGTTGTTTGAGGTTGACGGGAGGCTTTGCTCGAGTGGCATAGCTCGAGCGCCTCCGCTCGAGCGTGTTGCTCGAGTGCCCGAATTGTCCAGAAAGTTTTTGGCACTCGAGCCCTGGTTTCATTCGAGCTATATGCTCGAGCGCGACCGCTCAAGCAGGTCTGCTCGAGCGGATCGCGGGTTTCTGCCTGAATTTGAGCCCCTCTATAAACCCCCCCCCCCCCCACACACACACTTTTTCACACACTTTCACACACATCAACAGGCGATTTGGGGCGATTCCTAGCGGCTTCATACGAATTTCACTTGTTTGGTCGCGTATTCGTTCAGTTCCTTCACAAATCTTCGTTGATCCTCCAAACAAGGTATGTAATCTCTAAGTGTTTTCATGTAATTCGTAGTTTAGGCTTGGATTTGAGATGAATTGAGCATGAGAACTAGGGTTCATGAGTAATTCGAAAATTTGGGGATTTTTGTATAGCTTGTTGATTCTTGATTCCTTATGGATGAATATTGATTATATGCTATGGGTTTGCTTGTTTTACTTTCAATTTTGGAATTGCATAAGTAGAATGGGTGAATTTCTAGAGTGAGAAAGAAGGAATTTGAGAAAAGGATATGGGTTTTGCTTGTTGGGAAGAAATTTTTGTGAATTGAGATTGAATTGAGTATGAATAAGTATGAATTGAGTCTTGAGCATGTAAATTACATTATTCTTGTGATTTTACTTCATGATAGACTTAGTTGTGGATAATTATTGATTTGAGATGACTTGTTTGAGAACTACATGAGCACTTTGGTATGAAAGCATAAAGATTGAAATTGATGAACTTGAGTTGAGGTTAAATGTTGCATGAATTGGCATTGAGAGCTATTTGAGATTATTGTATAGGAGTGAATGTCATGAATGGATTTGAACGACTTTGTTGTGTTTTGCTTAGGTACTATGGCTCCCAAGAAAAACGAGGACCGAATTTTGAGTATTGCTGAGTTAGAGGAGGTCACCAGTGAGCTTAGGCGGAAAGGTCTGCTGCCCTCGAGATGGGACAATCTGGATTACGAGGGGAGTTGGCGATACATAGCTTATAGATGGAGTTTGATAACCGGGAAGGTGGAGAAGACCCGGAGGCCCGTCGTGAGTTTCATGCGCGACTTAGGGATTGAGGATGAAATCCGAAGAATCTTCAGGAGGAACAACATGACGGAGTTCTTCGAGTTGCTTCTGACCATGGACACCAATGCTGATTTGGTGGAGCAGTTCTTGGCCACTGTTGAGAAGAAGGACGAAAACTCCTTCAAGTTCAAATACCGTAACGAGTGGCAACACTATGATGTGGGAGCGGTCAACCTTGCACTTGGGTTCCCAGCCTTATCAAGGCCCAACCGTGTGTCAAAGTCGTATAAGGCGAATTCATTTTGGAATGACATTACGGGTGGCATGGCCGGGGAGTAAAAAGGGCAAAACGCAAGGGCATCGGCAATCAGGAACCCGGTGATTAGATATTTGGAGAGGATTCTGGAAAACACCATCTATGGCCGCTCTGAGATGGGAACGGTGACAAGTAAGCAACTATACTGGATTTGGTGTCTCCTGTACACCAAGGATCATGATTTTGGAAGGGATTTCTTGGAGCACCATTACGAGGCTCCGTTCAAGCTTGGTGCGAAGACCTCAAAAGTTCGAGGAGGGGGATTGATTTTGGTGTTCGTGAAGAGTCTTGGTTTTGAGCCTTGTTCGGGTCCCTGCCCGGGCATGGATTTGGGGTTCGAGCAGATGAACACCATGATGTTCGAGCGATGGTTGGGGAGTTACTGCATCAGGTACAAGGACGATGACCTCTTTCTGCTGCCGAACGATAAGCTCGTGACATTGAAGGGGAAGAAAAGGCAGAACCTGGGCATGGATGGAGAGCAGCATCTTGCTATAGGTGCTAAGTATACAACTGAAGTTGACAGCAGGGGACTCCGGGATGTTAGGCCCGTGAAGAGGAACCGAGGAGAAGGCACAAGTGGTGCCGGTTCGAGTGGAGTGGCAGATTTTACAAGAAGAGGAGGAACAAGAATATGAAGCAGGGCATGATGAGGAAGGAGAAGCAGCGGGGCGAGGGCCCGCAAGAGATGGAGGTGGAGTCACCCGGAATGCAGTCGCCCGGGCAGTGGTACCCCACATATGATGATTGGATGCAGATGGGCAACCAGATCCAGACTCTCCAGACGGATGTGACGTACTTGCGTGAGACGCAAGATAGGCTGGACACGAGAATAGGGCACATGGAGGACCATTTCTCAGACATGCACTGTTGGATGGAGTCACTCTTCATGTCTCACTTGGGAGCTGATCACCCGAACTACCGCCCACCACCGCCTCCAGATGCATGAAGATCATGGGATTTCCCCAGTTTCTGTTTCCTTTTTCTTTTTCTTTTTCTTTTCTTATTTATTGCTTTTGGAGTGTGAACTTGTTTGAGTGTTTGGATGAGTTATGGGATTGTATTGGAAGCACTTTAAATTATTGGGGTATGATTTTTTTGTGAATTGATTGATGATTTATTTATTTCACGCTTCTTTACGCGTATCACTTGCTTATTGATGATTCTTGAGAATGACTTGGTGAGTAGAGTTGAGTTGTGAGGTTGAGTTAGGAGTTTTACTGTGTGAGTGCATGAGTTAGAGTTGATTTGAGAGAGAACTAGTATGCTTGCGAGTTTTCCTTTTGAATGCTTGTGTGATGAGAGTGAGAATTCACTAGGACTAGCATGGATGTGAAAGTCGTGAGGTTTGAGCCTTTTGAGATTAAGATACATGAATTGATCTCTTCGTTTGTGAGTGGATCGTCACCTTAGAGGATGCTAGAACTTGTGTGTGCTCTTGCTTCTTGATTGTGTCTAGTTTGATATGTCGAATGTGATCTTAGGCCATCTTTGTTTTGATTGAGTCACTTAGCCAAAAAATTTCCTTACCATTGATATTTGTCCCTTGTTAGCCAGTTTGAGCCTTAAGCCTATTTCATTTGCTAGCACATTTAAACACTATTCCAAGTTCCTAAGCCTTTTTATCCAAATTTGAGTGGAGAATAGGAAAAGTATGAATGTGAAAGGATTGATTTGAGTTGAAAAAGGAGAATTGAGATTGCTTGAGTGACTATGAGAAGAAGGTGTGATGAAGAAAAAGAGTTGTGGGAAAGAAAAAATGAGAATGAGCAAAAGAAAAAATGAGCTCATGTGTTTGTGCTAAAAGAGAAAAGGAATAAAAAAATGAAGTGATTGAAAAAAGTGAAATGAGTTAGAAAAAAAATTGAAGTGTTGAGAGTAGTGGAATTAAAAGTGTGTTGATTGAAAATATTTGAAGTATTCTGTTCCTAATCTTGAAGTACCAAGGTTTGATTTTCTATTCTCCATTCACTTAAGTCACTTATCCATATTGTTATCCCACCTGTCCAAAGAGCCTACATTACAACCTGGAGAAAAGTCCTTTTTGATTCGGCATTGATTTCTAGAGTATGGTCGGAGTAAAGAGTGCTTACAAGCCTATGGCTGCCGATATGTGTGATTGATTGTTTGAGTGAGTCCCTTATTCTTGATATACACTTGTGAGGGAGTGAAACACATCGTTGATTGCACATCCATGTTTGATCTTGGTGTTTCTTGTTGTTGTTGCATGAGTATGATGAAGGAAGGTGAGTGAGTATACGTGTGATTGATCTTTGAAGCTCGAGTTCATTTACTTGCATGATTTGATTCTTTGACTCATTCCTAACAATTTCACTTAACTTATTATTTCATTGCTGGAGGAAAAGCAATATGGTAAGTTTGGGGGGTTGATTAGGCGTGAAATTGTCATGATTCGTCGTTAGAAATACCCCAGTTTTGGTCGATTTTGTTGAGTATTTAGAGTCAATCCAGATAATAGCGATGACTACATAAACAATCAATGAAATAAAACACCTAGTACATATTGTAATCTACGAGAAATTACTTAAACAACAACTTACATTTTCCTCAACATAACCTACATAACCTTCACGAGAGAGACGTTGTGGAAATTTATTTTGTGCCCTTATTTACTTTTGTTTATTTCTCTTTTCCTATATAATAAAGAAAATATATAAATCAACTAATGAACAATTTAACATTAGTAAATGACATAATACTAGTAGCTTATCATGAAATCTCGAGACAATCGATTAATCACAAACTAACTTCAAGCAGCTGATAAAATATTCGGATAAGGTTTTGGCGGTGTATTCATTAAAATGGAGTTTTGTTGTCTTTTATACACGAAGTGCTCCCCAAGGAATGACTTAAATTACCTCTGTTTAGTTCCACAAGAGATCATGCACGTTTTTCTATTCCATTCCTTTACAATAAATGCTAGCTAAAAAATCATAACAAATAATATTAATTTTAGGATGTATTTTAAAAGAGTTAAAAAATTAAAACTTACTTTTACTAAATCCCTTATTCGATCTTTCACTTCCTTTGAGACTTCCTTCCAATGATCATTGTTAATATCCACCTTATCCCAAACTAAAACCCCAGGGTAGATAGCATAGTAAGATTTCTAAGCACCTATAGGCTGTCCCAATGTATTGAATAAGACAACTTTCTTCAAACCTTTCCTTCTAAGCTTTTCAATATTACCATAACTGTTGGCCCTTTTGGAACAATAGTTCTACCACTCTTGGCCTTTTTCTTCCCACTCTTTGCTACTACTTCCTCATGCTCTCTCCCTCTCTCATCAATGGTGGGGGACTCTTCATGTTGGTGGTTGTTTTTAATTTCTCAGCTTCTATTCAATTTTTTTAGCTTTTCTGTGGGCCCTCTCCCCTTAATAGTTCTACCACCCTTAGCCTTTTTCTTCTTCCTCTTTAGTACTACTTCCCCATGCTCTATCTCACTCTCAACAGTGGTGGGGGCCTCTTCATATTCAGAGGGTGTTTTTAATTTCTCAATACTATTATCAAATTCTTTTAGCTTTTTCGTTGGCCCACTTTGCTTAACAGTCGTACCACTCTTGGTCTTTCTCTTCCCCTTCTTTACTACTACTTCCTCATTATCTCTCTCACTCTCATCATTAGTGGGAGCATCATCATATTTTGTGGGTGTTTTTTATATCAACACCATCACTAGTTCTTTTGAGAATTTTTCGAGGTGCTATTAATCGTAACCTGACTTGAAGCCGAAAATACTAACTTTCTACTAGTAGTTTCCCTGCAAGCGTACGGGTTCACTGTAGTATAAGCAAGTATAACGACCAAGTATTATCGAACCTAAGGGAAGGTGAGTATGCGAACAGATCCCTGAAGATCTACGCGTCGTAGCTAATATGAGTGTATGTTTTTGGATTTTTTAGAAGAAAATAAAATATAATCTAAACTAAATTACTCTATGAATGCAAAAAGGAAAATTAAACTAAGAATGTAAAAGTGTGTTTTCAAGTATGAGATGATGATGCTCATGATAGGAATTCCTACGTATACTAACGGAGCAGGTACATAATCAAGATAACTGTGACGCATAAGAAATAACCTAAGTAAAAGATTACAAGACGAAAGCTCAAGAATTTAAACCCTAATACTTTATTCTAACAATCAACTTTACTAATTCACTAACAAGTTAATAGATAGTGCTTAATTAACGAGACCCTAATTTAACTAAGGTGATGCGATCGTCCTCCTTAGATAAACCGGTAGATTAATTAACCCTTTCTAAACCCTCTCCTTAAGTCTACTCGTTGTTAAAGAGTGATAATGTCGTCCTCTCTCGAACATTTTTCGAACTAAATTCAAAGGTAAAGTTAAGATTGATTTTAAGAATTCATTAATTAAGAGAATTAAAACTAAACATCACGAATTATCCTAATTACGTACCCACATCCTACTTCACGAGTTCATCCTACCCCAAGCATGCAAGGGTTTTAGCTAGACATGGTTTTTACGAAAACAAAAATAATTGAAGAAGTAACTAACATGAACATAATGATTTTAACGAATAAATTATCAAACATCAACTAGGGTTTCGAGAAACAAATGCTAAGAACTGAAATTAAATTAATAAAACAAAGTCTTAATGTATTCAAGAACAAAGGTCTGAAAGAAAAGAACGAAAGATCAAAACCAAACTATGAATTCGTAAGAAAAACCTTGAAAATGTAAAACTAAAGCTTGCTCGTCTCTTCTTCTCTTCCTCTCTCCAAAATCTAACTCTAAAAGCGATATGGTATCAAGTGGTGTGTAAAAACGTGTTCGGGACGAGTATATATAAGCATCGGGCCGAATTGGGAACTCAGGGGCCAAAAAACGAATCCGAAAACACGAATCTTGAAAGTGCTCGAGCAGGCCTGCTCGAGCAGTGGCGCTCGAGCTATGTAGCTCGAATGGTGCAAGGGCTCGAGCGCTCGTGCTCGAGCTGCTCGAGTGGCAAAATTCTTCTGCATGTTTTGGGGCGCTCGAGCAACACGCTCGAGCGGTGGCGCTAGAGTAGCTCGAGTGGAGAAACTTCTCTGGACAAATTAGGTGCTCGAGCAACATGCTCAAGCGGTGGTGCTCGAGTTGGTCCACTCGAATAGCTCTCCCTCTTCTTCAACTGATACTTTTCTTCTTCCGCACTAATACCAATCGTATTTCTTCGATATCTTCTCATCCGGGCCTCCGTTTGAGTCGATTCAAAGTCCTACGAACTCCATTTTTCGCCCTCGATTCACCTATGAGCATCAAAGAGACAAATTCATCAAAGTTAATGCTTTTACCCATTGGATTGAAAAATTCTAATTTTTCTTGTATGTTATCTCTCTTTTCTAGGTGGTTGTTCTTCATTGCATATACTTGCAATATTGCATTAGATGCAATTCACCATTTGCAGCTTGTAGCTTTATCTTTATTCTTAAAATTAGTTGTTAATAGTGTCATGTATCAAAATTTAACTGAACTAGTTGCTAGCCAACTCCAGTTTTTGTTAGTGACATGGAATTTCATGTAGCTAATCAGACACTACAAAAAAATGGCAAGAAGTGAGGGTTAAGGTGGAGGTATTTTCTTGCTAAATCTAGTTAGCGAGGGTTTGGGAAGAATTAAATAAATTAACAACCATTATAAAAAAATGTCATTGCCAAGGAAAGAAGCAAGTTTTTATATGCACCTTCCAATTAGCGAGTACTTTCATGCCCTCACAATTTCTCGATTAAAATGTCATTATTTTAAATTCTTGTTCGCCAAAACTCTTGCAACTGGCAAGTACGTAGATGGTTGTTGTAATACCCCGACCCATTTTAAGTTATATAAATAAATAAATAACTAACATTTGTTGTGTTCATGCATTCATGTTTTATTTTCAAAAGGAGGACAATAACTCTATTTCAATGATTTTTCAAAACGACGAATGAGAAAGTCGAACCGGAAGCACTCCCAGTATTAATACTGATGAAATTAAATCATGAATTGATGAAATTAATAAAATACAAATTCTAAATAGGCATTTCCAATGCCCCAATAACGCTTATAATTATTAAACAAAAAATTAAATACTTGTCACCAAAAGTTGGGCGAAAAACCCCCGATTTCTTATCCGATGAATAAATACGGACCCGAACTAATACACAATTAATAAAGTAAGTTAAATAATAATTTTGAATTGGGAAAATTAAAACCCTAAATTATTCTTATAAAAATCGATCCAAAACTTCATTTTCGGAGCTCGAAACTTAGCCGAAAAGCATCTGGTTCCAAAACCAAAAACTATATCGCGTCCAATAATACTGAGAGGACTCGAAAGTCCTCTCTAGGGCCCACATGGACGTCCATCAGTTGGAGAAAGGAGGCCAAAGTCAGCCCTCCATCTTTTCCCTTATTTCATGGACAAGTTTCCATCTTTTTTATCATAAAGGACTTGAACTCCCTCCATCAAATGTCATGACTTATACCTCCCTTACTCCATTAGCTCAGCATGAATACCCCTCCCATTTCATCTATAAATACCCCTCCAAACCCCTTTCATTTGCCACATTAGTTCTTGCACTCAAGATAGAAAAGAAAGAAAGAAAGAAAGAAAGAAAGAGAGAAAGTTAGAAGTGAGAGTAGAAGGAGAAGAAGACCTCTCCTCTCCTCCCCCCTCTTGGCCTACACCACCACCACCTAGGAGGAGTGTTTCCCCCACCATCTTGAAGTCAAGGGAGTGTTAGAAGCTAGGGTGTTCATCATTGGTTCCTCATCATTTAAGAAAGAGAGGAAAACTACAAGGGTAAGCATTTAAATCCCATTTCTCTTGATACTATGATCATATTTTGTTTGAGCATGAAACCCTTAGAAAAGGCATGTTAGGAACCTACCTCAAGCTTATTTAAACTCTAAGAATGATGTATGAAGTTGAGTTTAGGATTTTTCCACGTTTTTGAGCTTATATGATCATATATGTGAAAGTTCAACAATGTTCATTTCTACTCGAGTTAGCTACTGCCCCCTTTTTTACAAACCCATTTCGGACCCTTATTGATTTTGAAAAATCATAAAAATTTACCTGAACATAGTATTTGATGTATACAAGAAACTGTGAAAATTTGGTAGTCATCTGATTTATATTGAGGGAAAATAAATTTATGGAAATTTGTATGTCTGAAACCGTGCGAAACTGGGAGCAACAACTCTATCTAACATTTTTACCTATTTACAGTATTGATAAAATTATAGAAAAATTTGGGGACGTTTCCTTTGTTGTTTTGTAAGATATATCCAAATATCCTAGCATTTTGTGTAATAGATAATGAGATATACCTGTTTTAATATTGTGTGGTAAATACTTGACTGAGGTTGATCCTTTGTTTTCAAAAATCCATTTAGCCCTTTTTTAAGTGTTTGAAAATCTTAGAAAAATTTGGAGATATTCTCCACTGATTCTGGAAGGCTATCTGAAATACTTGGTTAATTTTGAGTAAGCTTACAATAAGTTATGGATTTTTAAGTAAAGTATGTACTGCATGATAAACTATGTTATAAACCCATTTTCCATCAAACATATGGTAATGTTCCGTAACTCAAATAACTTAGGTTTACAGATGAAAAATGTTAGGTTTTAAGTTTGAATGCACCTACTGTGAGATATAATTTTTAGACTTCAATGTACACTGTTTTGATGAATGTCTTGTTGTTCTGTTTTCAAATGCAAATGTACCCTATTTCCGTAGTTCAAATGACTTAGTACCCTTAATGAACTTTGTTCCATATCATCTGATGTATAACATACTAAAATCTCATAATTTTCCAGTAAGTATAAATACCCTTTCTAGTTAATACATGTATGTATGTCTTTTGTTAAATAAGTAGCACTAGAAAGAAGGAATAATTGATACTTTTATAAACAAGCATGTTTTAGGTATATGAATGACTTGTGTTTACTTGTTCAAGAATGTGTTTGAGTGTTTTACTTACTTTTGAGTGTTGAATGAACCCGGAAGATCCAAAACCCCAACCGGTGGACCCGTATTGAATTAGAGTAACCTTACTACCCGAATGAACGAGTTTCAACGCCTTCCTTGAACTTGAACGAAACCCTAGGATTATTTTAATAGGATATATACTTCCCCTATTATAGAAAAGCCCTAAGTATGATGCGAAGTTGAGTAATAAACTAAAAGAATGAACGATGACTAAATTAACGGACTGTGTTAGGTAAAGTGGGGTTAGCTCGGAAGCTCGGAGGTCACCTTTGTTCTAAGCAATCAAGAAGTTAAGCTTTATCTCTAAATGTTTCCAGGTGGGTGACACTATCTGTATAGCTAGTTAATGTTATATGGATTGTTCTCAGTTTTCTGAAACAAACGTAATGAATATCAGTAAAAGACAATAATAATCTTATGAATGTGAATGTGAGTATGCGATTATAACAATGTGAGCATGTGGTATGTGATTTGTGAACTATGTGAAAGTTGTAAGGGAAACTGGTGGAGGGATAAGGACGGAAGGGATAAGGACGCGGTGGAGTCGCTACCGGTGCTCCCCAAACAGGGATAAGAATGTGGTTGAAAGAGTACCAGTGCCCCCCAAACTTTTAGGGACAAGGATGCGGTAGAGTCGCTACCGGTGCCCCCCCAACAGGGATAAGGATGTGGTTGAAAGAGTACCAGTGCCCCCATATTTTTAGGGACAAGGACGCGGTGGAAATGCCACTGGTGCCCCCCATATGAATAAGAAAGGAGATTGATGGGCCTTTGAGCCATATGATTGATGGGCCCTTGAGCCATATGAATGATGGGCCTTCGGGCCATATGAATGCTTTGTTCTAAATATGTGTTTATAAGTTTTATGTTAAAGAAAGCGAATACACATGACCAAGAATTATAATGAACCAACTGGAAGGTGAAAATCTTAAAAGTATTATTATTTTGGATCTCCTGACAATCTGTATAACAGCATACAGGTTACCCGCTGAGATTTTATCTCACGCCCCTCTGTAAATATTTTCAGGCTATGATACTGAGGTCCGGGAGCTGCCGCAGATGACTACTTTCCACTCCCACTGATTAATTAAATAAACTGTTTTTATCATGATTGAGACATTATGTTATTTTAATACGACTGTTAATCTTTAGTCACTAATGCCTCGAGAATCATACCCAGGACTCGTCGGGATGTTTCCTTATTAAGTAATGGGATGATGGTTTTTTTATTAAGTAACAAACTGATATTTTCTCTAATAAGTATTATGTTAAGTTCTTCCGCTGCATCTGTATAATTATATTTATTGTTTTATCTTTTATAAAGAAATTTTCAGGCTCAGTTTTTATGGTTCACTAAGTAATGACTTGGGTTTAGGACGTTGTGACCTCAAAGGTCAACTTTCTGAATTCCGGGGCGTTACAGTTGTTGCTTTGTTTTCTTTAGAAAAATAAGATTGATTGGATTCAAACCTGGGCCAATGGCCCACCATACACCCACCCCACCATCAAGCCATGAGCTAATTTGGCCCATAACACAGAGGGAAAAAAAGTCCATCAAACCTAAATGCTAGTAAAATATCACTCCTAACCATCACCACTATCAACATCAATCAAGGCATCTATGTGGTTCGAAATTTGAGCTAAGATATGATATTACAATCAACATTCCAAAATAAAGCAAGACCCTATCTATGGTCAACCTTAGTAACATTGCAATCAACCACAAAAAATGAATCAAAACTCAACATACTACCTACACCAAGAACTTTTCATTCCATTAACTTAGTTAAATAAAGAAAAATAAAATTGGGACCTTTAGCATGAACCTTTTTTTTAATGTTGGAACTTTGAGGTTCCCATACCCCCAACAGTTTTCATCTAATACAACTCATTGTTATCGATGGGCCAGATGTGCAACCTCTGGCGAAGAAAAATAAGTATAACCCATATCAACATCACTATCTTATCCATACCACTAGTGACTCCATTGTAATATTTTTGTTTTGGTGCAACTATCTCTAAATCAACTTCGAACTGGTTTTAAATAATAATGCTTAGTCGATAAATCAAACTTTTCAAACGTGCCCATTTTTTCCGCTAGAGATTCCAGAGTAACCATGTTTTAACAAACCATGGGAAGATCATAGGCTTGTAACAAAAAAACAAAGCCTCTTCAATTGATACAGTTAAGGGTTGCTCTATCTACTTCAACACGCAATTGCAAAAAAAGAGTCGTTAAAGTGCCACTATTGTTGTCTCCTCATCAAAAAAATTAATCATTTTGTTTCCTCATCACAGCAAAAGAGGAGAAAAGAAACAAGGAAATGAAAGAAGTCGTGGTTAGAAGGGCAGTGCAATGAGTTCTAAAGTCAGGCTGAGTGATTCAACACTGACAAAATAAGAAATGAATGAAATGATAAACAGCTTAAGTCCAATATCAAAGCAAGTAAAGACTCAGATCGATTTAACGTGGTTCAGAGACTCAAGATCATACGTCCACGGTCCTGATTGAACAGGAGAATCCCTTAATGGATTAGCTTGTTTTTAACGTGCCAAGGTGCACAATGACCGGTCACACTGATCACTAGAATTCGAGTTCTAGTCCTCCTCTCCTAATCAACTTACAACTTCAACCAACAAACCTAACATTGGGGGTTTTGTTTTCAGTTTGGATTCCAACTAGTTTGTGATAATCCTTACAATGAAAATATATTCTAAGATTTGGATTATCACTCTAAGTTGAGATATGTATAGTAAGCTCAGTGGAATACAGAATAAACCCTAGACTATAAGAAACACTTGGGAAATTAGTAGGGTTTCGAGTGCTTCTTTGAATGCTTGAATGCTTGTGAGTCTTGAGTAATTTCTGGCTTTGAAATTTCCCATAACTTTATTTGGGGCAAGGTCTTCTGTATTTATATGTGAATTTGGAAACAATCTGTTGGAGAGATAGCTTCCTAGTAACCTTGCTTGTAGGATATTCAAACAGACATAATCTTCATACAGCAGTCGTCCTTGCATGGATTTTGTAAATGCATTAAATGCATGCCCGTTGAAAACTGCAGGGATGTCAAGTTCAAGTCATTGTTCGTACATGACTTGTCTTCTCTTTATTGGTCCACATCATCAGGTAGGTGAGAATGTCAGAACTCATTCTTCAGTTCAGTCTTGTCTTTTCTGAGTTCAAGTTTGTCCTCATCTACGTACATGGTCTAGCGCTGACATTCTTTTTGTTTTCTTGGATCCTACTCCAAGTCTTTCCCAAATACTCAGGTAGCTTGTTCCCTTCAGATCCGTGAGCAAGCAATGATCTCAGGATCATGCTCTTCATCCTGACACTCAGCCGGCTTAGAAGGACTATCATAAGTTCAGTGATGGTGCTCTTGTTAGTGTTAGTGTCCTAGAGACAATCCATCGAAAGGATATAATACTAAGATAATATTCAGATTTGGTTTAATATTAAATGTATGGCGTTACACTTATCTGAATATAATGTTTGATTGTTTGTATATATTCTTATTTGTGTTCCCATGAATCACTACTGTCATTGAGTGAGTGAGAACTCAGATAACTTAAGTATGATTCTCAAATAGCCCCGATCAAGGATCATCAAGAATGAGATATTGATGATGCAATTGAGATTGGTGTGCGATCTGCATCATACTCTTAGAGAGTGTAGTAAGATCTCACTTACTACAAGATACCGGGTATCTCATGTTGGATGCACAGATACCTTAGAGGGTATTGGTATACCCATTCGAGAAACCGTTTGATGTAATTCCACATAATGTGTCTACGGGTGTCTCGGTTAGTGGGAGCGATGTGATACTCCTTTGACTTGAGGTCAATACGCACGATATGTGTGGAGTGATGAACTTTGACCATGATCGACGCTTGCACCCTTCCACGGGTAGATATGGTATGGATTGGGTTCATCACGAAATGCATGTGCGTGGTAGTTGAGCCAAGAATATGATTCATTCCTCAATGTGGATTTAGAGATAATACCCGTCTTCTCATCATTATTGGATCTAAGTCTTCGGCCGACGCATATCAACTTAGACTTTGTGGCTAAGTGTGATATACTTGATCAATTAGTGATTTGAGATAATGTGATTAAGTTATTTGAATAGACACTTCATCATGTTCAAGACTTAATCGGGTATTCGCGAATGAAAGGAAGATATCACAATAGCTACAGTATTACAGGTAATTGGAGATTTCCTCGCAATGTACCTCGTATATTGAGAATGTCTAATTTATTGTCTAGGGTTCAATTAAGACCGTTAGTTTGACTAATTGCTCGATATATGATGGCCTATGGGTCACACAACAAGTAATGGCAATTTACCAATTATAGTTGGTTGATTAAATATTGTATTGGATATAATATTTAATTTATGGAGAATATAATAATAATTATATTTGGAATTAATTATTATTATTATTTAATTAAATTAGATTTAATTAAATATGAAATCCCAATAATAATATTTGGAATATTATTATACAAGAATAATAGATATGGTAAAGATATTATTCGTAGGAACATATCTAGGGAAATATAATCCATAGAGATTATATTACGGGTTAGGCCCAATATCTCGCTTAGGAATTAAGCCAAATTAATCCCTATAAATATGTGTCCTGTTAGGATAAAAGTTGTTAGTTTTGATGAGTTAAAACAAACCAGAGGATGTAATAGGACCATCTGGACCTGTTAGCCAGATGATGATCTAGATTAGGACTTAGTATAGGGGGAACTACCAGACCAGAAGAGTCACCAGAAGACCCCACCAGAAGACTCACCAGATGAGATCTGACCAGAGGCAGAGGACCTTTCCCAGACCAGACGAGTCCAGACCAGACGAGTCTGGTAGAACAAAAGATGCTCAGTTGGATCCCTTGTCTCTACTGAGTATTCTGGTTGTTCACCGGATTAGGACCAGAAGACACCTAGGTTGCCTGGTGTCTGGTCTTGCCTTCTCTGGAGAAAATCAGAGTTAGGCAGAGGAAGCTATTGACCGTTGGTGTTTCAAATCAAGTCAACAAGATCAGGATTGGAAAGTTTTGAAGATAATCAATCCAAGGATCCCACCAACCCAATCAATCAATTAGGGAATTGATTGATTGAGGCTTCCTTAAATAGAGGATCTGATTGGATTAGCCCTCCAACGGCTAGCCCTAATCCCCTCTATAAATACAAGAGTGCAGTTCAAGAAAAAGCTCTAGAGAGACTACATACGCGCACAAGTCCATCCAAGCTTTTGATAATCACTCTTAGCACTCTTACTGTTCATAATATTTATCTACTCTTAAGGAGTTGTTGAAACCTCAACCTGTTCATCTACCAGATAAGGTTGTTGGCTATGGATCTTTAGATTGAAGTCAAATCTAAAGAAGTTGTAAGAAGGAACTGGTACTTCACAATTCCAGTGAGTAAGTAAGTGAGTTGGTTGATAGTGAGACCCCTTGGATAAAAGGGAGAGTGGACGTAGGATATTCTAATCCGAACCACTATATATCTTGTGTTCTTTATTGCTTTCGATTTACTTATTCTCTTATTAGTTGTTGCTCTCTTGTGAAAAGAATTTGAAAGACATATTAACTTAAGCTTTCGCAATCAATCTAACTAGTGGGACCAACAAGTGGTATCAGAGCAGTGTGTCCAACGACCACTGCTTTGAAAAGCTTTTGGTAGTCACCGGGCAGATCCATTGCTCTTTAGTGATGGATCGCGCCGGTGAAGGCTGTCCGTCCCCAAGATCGTTGTTGGGATACCAAACGTGTATAAACAATTAAAGACCTAAACATGCATCTAAAGACAAGTTTAGATCCGTTACCCTTGAAGACCGAGGCGTTGATTCCACCACTGATCTTCTAATATGTCTCCCAACCTCGTTCGTACACCGGGTGGACGGCGAACTAGCGAACGTGGAGAAAAGTGCCTCCCAATTTCGTCTCTTCAAAAACCCTTGCTCACGAAATTCAGCTGCTCACGAAATTCTTTTAGTGCTAGAGTTTCAAAGAATGAAATTGAAGCCTTTATATAGGTTTCATGGGCCAGACTAGGGATCTGTTAGAAGGTATAGGTTTGGGCTCCTCATGGACCCAAATATTCTTATGTTCAGCCCAGAACATATATTTGGCCCGTGAACATTAATTCATTCCACTAGAGAATTAATGTTGCACTCCCGTCCTATCCCGAACCGAATCAGGGCTTCTATTAGACTCTATAATTCCCCGTGTTAAAGATATCGCACGTCCATTAATTATTAAAGCTTCTGACCGCTTTAATTAATTAACATCTATTATTCCTTGAGTAGTACCACTCAACCTTGTTGTCGTACGGATTAAATCCACCTGCAGGGTTTAATACGACAATCCTTTATGAGTTTCCTCAAGGGGACGTCATCAACCTGGATCACCAGGACACGGTGCCCTAATGCCAATAAATAGACATCGTGCAAACGATGTCACTACCCAAAATACATAGTGCATTGAATCTAACAAGATTCTCACCCATAGTAAATCACAGTAGTGAACAAGCGCTCCACATATCTAGATATCACAATTAGGGTTAAGAATTACAAGAGTCACCAAGACCTTTAGTTCTTCATAACAGTCAGAATAGAAGAACATGTCTTAACTGTGATCCATTCAATACGACATAGCGTACTAGTATGAACTAATGGCCAAGACAAGCCACTAACAAGTTCATACTACAACTTATACCAATAGTTATGTCCAGAACTATCTTAGTTGTGAATACTGTTTATATCTTATAAGGAACTGACAATGTGATCTTCTGTGTGACTACAAACCCACCACATTATCTACAATATAAGATAAATAGACATACAAGTATTACAAGCAATTAATAAGATTGCAATAATGTGAAAAACCATTTATTTCAGATAATAAGGAAATTGAATATATCCATAAAAGCCCAACAAAAGTTTGCTTTACAGTATACACCAACAATCTCCCACTTATACTAAAGCTAAACTTTTAGTATACACATAAAGACATATCAATTCTCCCACTTATACTTAAAGTCTAGCTGGTATACATCGTAAACCAAGACCTTCCACATGCTGCTCAAAACCTTTCATCCCCAGAGTCTTTGTGAAAGGATCAGCTAGGTTGTTCAACGATGCAATCTTAGCTATAGCTACGTCTCCTCGATTTACGATGTCTCGTATAATGTGGTACTTCCGCTCTATGTGTTTACTCGCTTTATGGGCTCTAGGTTCCTTTGAGTTTGCCACTGCACCTGCGTTATCACAATAAACAGTGATACACCTTGGCATACTCTTGGACACCTCCAAGTCCAAGAGGAAATTACGTAGCCAAACAGCCTCTTTAGCAGCCTCTGAGGCAGCTACGTACTCGGCCTGCATAGTGGAGTCCGCGATGCATTTCTGCTTCACACTTCTCCAAGATATGGCTCCGCCTCCCAACACAAACACATAACCCGAGGTAGACTTCTGTTCATCTAGATCAGCTTGGAAATCCGAATCAGTATAACCCACAGGAACAATACTATCTGACTGGTATACCAGCATATAATCTCGAGTCCTTTTCAAGTACTTGAGGATATGCTTGACAGCAGTCCAATGTCCTTGACCAGGGTTAGACTGATATCTTGCTACCATACCGACTGCATAGCAAATATCAGGCCTCGTACACAGCATCGCATACATAAGGCTTCCTACAGCCGAAGCATAAGGAACCTTAGCCATCTCCTCTATCTCCTTCTGTGTCTTAGGACACATATCCTTTGATAAGGGAACTCCATGTCTGAAAGGTAGTAAACCCTTCTTTGAGTTCTGCATGCTGAAATGAGCAATCATAGTATCAATGTAAGATGCTTGAGATAAACACAACATTCTCTTTTTCCGATCACGAATGACCTTTATACCAAGAATGTACGATGCATCTCCCAAATTCTTCATTTGAAACTGCTCTGAAAGCCACACCTTTACGTCTGATAATACTTTCACATTGTTGCCAATGAGAAGAATATCATCTACGTACAGTACTAAGAATACCACGACGTCTCCGTTACTCTTCTTATACACACAACTTTCATTTTGACATTGTTCAAATCCAAAAGATTTGATCACCTCATCAAAACGAATGTTCCAAGACCTGGAAGCTTGCTTTAGCCCATAAAGGGACTTTTTCAGCTTCCAGACCAGATGCTCTTGGCCTTTCTTCACATAACCCTCAGGTTGCCGCATGTAGATGTCCTTATTCAGATTTCCATTAAGGAAAGCTGTCTTGACATCCATTTGCCAAACCTCATAGTTCATGTGATTAGCTATGGATAAGAGAATCCGGATCGATTTTAGCATGGCTACTGGTGAGAAGGTCTCGTCATAGTCGATTCCTTCTTTCTGGGTAAAACCCTTTGCCACCAACCTTGCTTTAAAGGCAATAACCTTCCCATCAGATCCTCTCTTACGTCTGTAGACCCACTTACACCCAATGACTTCCTTGCCATGGGGAAGTTTGCTTAGGTCGTACACTTCCATAGCATCCATAGATTCAATTTCTGAATCCATAGACTTGTGCCAAGACTCTGCATCTTTGTCTTGAATTGCCTCTTTGTAAGTCCAGGGATCGTTATCATCATGTTCATCGCTTCGAATCAAGTCCACAGACTCTCCCACAAACATGAAACGATCAGGTTGACGTACAACCCTCCCACTACGACGAGGCAATGCATGCAAAGGTTCATCAGAGCAATCACGTTGTGCAGTCTCTTGTGGTATTTCCTCTTGCACACTCGGTGTGCCATTGTCTCCCCTTAACTCATTGAGAATGATCTCACTATTGGACTTATGCTCATTCATATAGTCTTCCTCTAAAAATCGGGCATTAGTACTGACTATCACCCTCTGATCTTTAGGACTATAAAAATAACCACCTTTTGTTCCCTTAGGATATCCTACAAACAACCGTACTTCAGTTCTAGGTGCCAACTTATCAGCTTCCTTATCCAGCACATGTGCTGGACAACCCCAAATCCGAATGTGATTGAGACTAGGCTTTCGCCCAGACCACAGTTCAATCGGAGTTTTTGGAACCGCTTTAGAAGGTACGTAATTTAGAAGGTACGCCGCTGTTTCCAAGGCATATCCCCAAAACGAGGTAGGTAATGATGCATAACTCATCATTGATCTCACCATTTCTAATAGAGTCCTATTCCTTCTTTCAGCTACGCCATTCTGTTGGGGAGTACCAGGCGCAGTGAGCTGGGATGTAATCCCATTCTCTAATAAGTATTGCCTAAATTCATTACTAAGGTATTCGCCACCACGATCAGATCGTAGTGACTTGATACTCTTACCATGACGGTTCTCCACTTCTGCCTTAAATTCTTTGAACTTGCCAAAGCATTCAGACTTGTGGCGCATCAGATAAATGTACCCATATCTTGAGTAATCATCAATGAAAGTGACGAAATACTCAAAACCACCTCTAGCTTGAACAGACATAGGCCCACACAAATCAGAGTGAATCAATTCTAACACATCACTGGCCCTATTCCCCTTGGCCTTAAAAGGCCTTGAAGTCATCTTGCCTTCCAAGCAGGATTCGCAGACTGAGAATGGTTCCACTTGGAGAGACTCCAAAGAACCACTACTTACAAGTCTTTGAATTCTCCTCAGATTGACATGACCTAGTCTTAGGTGCCAAAGATATGTTTGATTCATCTTTGAAGGTTCTTTTCTCTTATTTGATGATGATGAATGAGTTTCAGTCATAGTACGATATGCACAAGTAATAGTGTAAAGACTGTTTTCTAACGTGCCAGAACAGATTAAAAAGTCATTTCTCATAATAACAACTTTGTCATTAAAAACAACTGAGCATCCATCCAAAAACAACTTCGAAACAGAAATTAAATTCTTCCGAAAACTCGGCATGTACAAAACGTTCTTTAATACTAAAACAGAATTAGAAAAACATAAGTGCACATCTCCCACTGCGACCACTGCTACAGTCGTAGCATTGCCCAAACTGATAGTAATCTCGCCCTCACTCAGTTGCCTTGTTTGCAGAAACCCCTGCAAGGTATAACAAACATGATCAGTGGCTCCTGTATCTACTACCCAAGAAAGGGCAGAACAAGCCGCAAAGCATGTTTCAACAACTAGAGCAAGAGATGTACCAGAGTTATCCTTTTTCAAGAGAGGACAATCAGGCTTCCAATGTCCGGTCTTGTGGCACTTGAAGCATTTGCCTTTCGGCTTCTTCACGCCACCAGAAGGCGCCAAAACCTTACTCCCACTGCTTCCACCACTACTTCCACCAGCCTTTTTCTGAGAAGGCTTTTTCTTCTTCCCGCCCTTGGACGAAGAAGATCCAGCCTGAACAGAAACATGGGCTTGTGGACCCTTACCCATGAGACCTTCCGCCGCAACCAACTCCGCAAGAAGCTCAGCTACAGAATAGCCCTTCTTACTCATGATTATGTTCAAACGAAAGTTTTCAAATGATTTTGGGAGCGAGTTGAGGATCATATCGACCTTGGCATCACCGTCGATTTCTCCCCCGAGCACCTCTATCTCATTCAGATATTACATCATCTTGAGACAGTGGTCCCTCACCGACGCTCCCTCTGGCATAGAGGTAGTCATAATTTTCCTCATAGCCTCAAAACGGGCAGCCCTATCTTTCTCACCAAAAAGCTCTTTTAGGCTCAACATCATATGTGCGGCAGTAGGCATGTTTTGATGCTGCTGTTGTAAAACATTTGACATAGAGGCCAAAATGTAACAACGAGCCATCTCATCAGCCTTGTGCCATTTCTTATGAGCCTCCTTTTGCTCTTCAGTGGAATCGGGTGCCAGATCGGCAGGAGCAGGAGTATTGAGCACAAACTTGTACTCATCTGCAACCAGGACAATGTCCAGATTTCTCTTCCAATCCAAATAATTCGGACCAGTCAGCTTATTTTCTTTTAAAATAACCATAAGCGGGTTGAACGTCATCTTATTAAATCTGAAATAAATTAAATGCAAGCAAGCATTAAAATCACATAAATTGAAGCATGAAATATTGGAAACCTTCAAAACCAACATTTAACACAACCTCCAACAGCCCAACAAACAAACACGCAAGCCACGTTAGGATGGTCGTTTACGCGTGTGTTCATCAACCAGACACCAAGTCTTTAATTTCAATATCACATCAACTTATCCTTATGACGAATGAAATTAATAGTCGGACCTAAACTGGCCATGTGAATTAGAATAGGGACCCCGTTGGGGGGTTATATTAAAATTCACATCTAAGTGATGACCACAATTTAACTGTAGGAACTATTATTCACAATTGACGAGCTCATACAAAGAACACGTCGCTAGTAAATAATTCACTACAGTTATCTTGCACTAATCTTAACTGATGAACTCATGAATAATACATCCGTTGGGGATGATCACACACTTCATTTTAAGATTAAAACATTTTGATTAGAAGTCTTAACTAGTAAGCTTGTGAATGTTGCATCCGTTAGGGGGAGACTCCCAAGGTCCCACGAGCAACAATCACCTTACTTAAAGACCAATTGTGGAGGCCAAAGAATTAATTAAATTAAATTCTACTCACTTAGTCATTTAAAATTGAAGATTATTCACAGGCAATAGCAGATTATAATAAAATTAATTATAAAACACAAACATGCCAGAAAACGATAGATAAAAGCATAAATAAACGCATATCTATCGCAACCCCTTCTAAAACTTATCAAAAACAGCCTATCAAAGCTATTACAATGATAAATAAAGGGCGCGGACGGATGCCTCGCATCGGCCTCTCACGCAAAGCAAGAAATGGTCTCGAACGGGTCGAATTCACGTCACCCGAACTAAACTGGCAGAAAACTTCATCAAGATGATTGAATTAGGTCTCGCCACAGGGGGTCAGCATAGCTGTGAGGTCTGTAGATATCGTCACGAGGTTTCCGAAATGGGCTTACTTGCAGAAAACGGACTCCCGAGTCAAAAGTTATGGCCAAAACAGTGAACGACACCGTCTAGGGCCAAAAACTTCTAACACAGAGAACCTGAAATCCGTTTCCACATCCTCCATCCGACATCGCCCGCTCTTGTGATCAGAAAACACAACTAATACAAGCGAACGAAACCCTAATACAGTGATCTATTGTAAAAGAAACCTATACTACCCACACTTATTATCTGGTGGGAAAAACGATTACAAAAACACACAAGGGTTGCGATAGAGAAACGATCTAAAACCACGAAAGCAGAAAACCAGAAAATAGATACACGTTTCAGGCAGAGCCAACAATCCACGAATCCTTGGCTCTGATACCAATTGATGGATCGCGCCGGTGAAGGCGGTCCGTCCCCAAGATCGTTGTTGGGATACCAAACGTGTATAAACAATTAAAGACCTAAACATGCATCTAAAGACAAGTTTAGATCCGTTACCCTTGAAGACCGAGGCGTTGATTCCACTACTGATCTTCTAATCTGTCTCCCAACCTCGTTCGTACACAGGGTGGACGGCGAACTAGCGAACGTGGAGAAAAGTGCCTCCCAATTTCGTCTCTTCAAAAACCCTTGCTCACGAAATTCAGCTGCTCACGAAATTCTTTTAGTGCTAGAGTTTCAAAGAATGAAATTGAAGCCTTTATATAGGTTTCATGGGCCAGACTAGGGATCTGTTAGAAGGTATAGGTTTGGGCTCCTCATGGACCCAAATATTCTTATGTTCAGCCCAGAACATATATTTGGCCCGTGAACATTAATTCATTCCACTAGAGAATTAATGTTGCACTGCCGTCCTATCCCGAACCGAATCAGGGCTTCTATTAGACTCTATAATTCCCCGTGTTAAAGATATCGCACGTCCATTAATTATTAAAGCTTCTGACCGCTTTAATTAATTAATATCTATTATTCCTTGAGTAGTACCACTCAACCTTGTTGTCGTACGGATTAAATCCACCTGCAGGGTTTAATACGACAATCCTTTATGAGTTTCCTCAAGGGGACGTCATCAACCTGGATCACCAGGACACGGTGCCCTAATGCCAATAAATAGACATCGTGCAAACGATGTCACTACCCAAAATACATAGTGCATTGAATCTAACAAGATTCTCACCCATAGTAAATCAAAGTAGTGAACAAGCGCTCCACATATCTAGATATCACAATTAGGGTTAAGAATTACAAGAGTCACCAAGACCTTTAGTTCTTCATAACAGTCAGAATAGAAGAACATGTCTTAACTGTGATCCATTCAATACGACATAGCGTACTAGTATGAACTAATGGCCAAGACAAGCCACTAACAAGTTCATACTACAACTTATACCAATAGTTATGTCCAGAACTATCTTAGTTGTGAATACTGTTTATATCTTATAAGGAACTGACAATGTGATCTTCTGTGTGACTACAAACCCACCACATTATCTACAATATAAGATAAATAGACATACAAGTAATACAAGCAATTAATAAGATTGCAATAATGTGAAAAACCATTTATTTCAGATAATAAGGAAATTGAATATATCCATAAAAGCCCAACAAAAGTTTGCTTTACAGTATACACCAACATTTAGTGCTTTTGTTCAAGTTCTTGTTATTTCCCTTAATTTTATCAAAATGTCTGCAAAATCTTCTTACAAGAGCCGTAAGCTCCCAGAATTCTCTTTTGAGGATTACAGCCACTGGAGCTTCATGATGAGCAATCATCTTGGAGCTATTCACCACCGCATGTTAGATGTGGTAGAAAGTGGCCCCATTCAATTTTACTGGACTCCTATTGATAGTGGCAGGTCAGAGTCCAGAGAAGAAACTAGTGAAGCTGCCCAGAAAACTGCAGAGGATAGAGTCCCCAGGCAAAGAATCCTCAAAAAGAAAGATGAGCTTGATAATGATGAAAGAAGGCTCTACAACTTGGACCAGGTGGCAAGATTAGAGATCATCAACACACTTACTAAAGAGGTGATTGAAAAGCTCAGAACGTGTGGCACTGCCAAGGAGATGTGGGACAAACTGGCACTACTCTGTGAGGGAACAGAGAAGATCAAAGACAACAAGCTCCAAGTTGTTCAACACTCGTTTGATACCTTCAAGATGAAACCAGACGAGACCATTGACCAGCTGGACATGCGTCTCACAAATCTCCTGAACAAGACTAGTGCCTTAGGTAAGACCTACTCTGAAAAGAAAATTAATAGTAAGATCTTGCATTCACTAACCAGCAGGTGGAGAATTAAAGTCACTGTGATCAAGGACAACAAGGATCTCAATACTCTGGATCATCATCTTCTGTTGTCTGATCTCAAAGCCTATGAGTATGATCTTCAAGAGGAGGATCAAACAGAATAGGTTTCCTCTTCTGGTCAGAAAGGTGTTGCATTCTCTTCAACCATCAAGCCTGATGTCAAGCCAAAGGAGTCTACTGCAGATGACTTAAGCCTCAAGGAGCAGGTAGCACTTCTAACTCGTAAATTAGATAAAATGAGTTCAAAATATGGCAGGTACAAAAGGCACTGGAAGGAATCTACCAGAGACAGAAAGAGTTCCTTCAAGCCTGCAGAGAAGTAGAAGACATCTGGAGACTCAAGGGAGACCAGATTCAGAACTCCAGAGAGGAGGAGAGATGACAACCCTGGCAACTCTGGGAGATCAGATTATCAGAGGAGGGATGGTAACTCTGGCAGACCTGACTACCAGAGGAGAGAGAGTAGTCCAGCCAGATCAGACTACAACCAGAGGAGGAGAGAGCCAAGTCCTAGTCCCAGAGGAGACAATGCCTGCTACACATGCAACACAACTGGCCACTACAGTTATGATTGTCCTCAACTCACTCCTAGGGAAAGAGAAGAGAAAAGGATCAAGAGAGATAGGAGATATGCAGATAAGAGAGCATTGTTGGCAGAAGCAGAGGAGGAGGATACTAGTTCCAGTTCTTCTTCTTCTGACTTTGGATCAGATGATGATGTGTGTCTCATGGCAGACATCACTGAGGTAAATGAGACTACCCTATGCTTATCTAATTCCAAATATACTGAATCCTATAATTCATCTGGTAACTCCAGAGAGTCTGATATGCAACAAATGCTATCAGATCTCCAAAAGTGTGTCCAACTCTGTCAAAAACTTGAGAAAGAGAATGGTAGGCTCAGAGCTGAAGTTCAATCTCTCTCTCATGAGCATAAATCCACCAGAGAACTCATGGAAGATCATTCCAAAGAAGTCGCTGAACTTCAGGATAAGATCAGAGAAAGAGATACTCTGGTAGATCAACTCATGAAAGAAAAGAACTCTCAAGAAGATGAGATCAATGAACTCAGAGCCAAATACCAGACTTTTATCAAGGGAAAACAAGTTGCTCACAACATAGAGGAGATACCCATGCCCAGAGAAGCTCCTAAGATACCATCTGTTGTATCTATCATATCAGAGTCTTCCCAGCGCATTAGTGATAAGAGTGGTTTAGGATATCCTGGAATTACCACTAAAACTCATAAATACCTTTATAATAAAGACAAGTCTGTAAGAGCTGGTAAATTGGTAGAAATCTGGGATGAAAAAGACTTAACTGGTAATGGTTACAAGGTGGTTCACAATCCTGTTTGGAAAAGGAATCACTCTGTTAATCACATAACATATGGTCCAGAAGAGTTGACTGTCCTGGAAGAGAAGATGCTAGAGAATAAGTGTCAACAAGGGGAACCATTGAAGATTGATGGTTCTGTGAACAATGAGTCCCAAGGAGTAGAACTTACTCAAATTGGAGGACCCCAGAGAAATCCTCAAAGGGAACCTAACCAGATTAGGGGACCTCAAAGGAAACACTCAAGAAAGGGGAATACCAATCAGAGTAATAACTACCAGAGAAGGAACAATGTTCAACAACACCAGGTACCCCAGAGACAATTTTCTCAGAGGAATCAATTCCAGAATAGGTATACTCAAAGGACCCTTAACCACCAGAGCAGGTCTAATTCTCAGAACCAGAGGAGGTCTTCCAGACCCATCTATAGAAAACCAACTGATCTGGGAAGTTATGACACCAGAGATGGTTCTTCTAGGATGTACCCTTACAACCAGACCTTTAAGACCATGTCTTTTAGGCAGACCAATCCAAAGGCCAGATTTGAGAAAAGGTACACCAGACCTGTTTATAGAAAAGGTGTCCTTATCAGACCAGTAGCTCAATATGTCATTGTCAGAGGGCATGTGCTGGTAGATAGATTTGGAAGGAAGATAAGATCTCCTCATCCAACAAGGGATGATCTTTATCTATGGATTCCTACAAAACCTGCAACTAACCAATCAGGGCCCAGCACTAGTAGGGGACCTAATTGATTTCTCTGCAGGTAGATAAGAGCCCATTGGAGAAAGGACTTTCAAGCAACCATGTCTGGTACATTGATAGTGGATGTTCCAAGCACATGACCTTCCAGAAGGATAATCTCCAAGACTTCAAGCCATTGACTGGACCAAGAGTGATGTTTGGTGACAACAACTATGGAGTCACCAGAGGAGTTGGAAAGTTAACCTTCAATGGAGTATCTGTAGATGAAGTCTACTATGTAGAAGGACTCAAGCATAATCTGCTTTCAGTATCTCAATTTTGTGACAAGGGATACTCAGTGAAGTTTTCTAGTGATTCATGCACTGTTTTCTCTTCTGATTATAATGATATCTTGCTAATAGGCATGAGGAAGGGTAACATTTATCTTGCAGATTTTAGCAGTTGCCCAAGAAATGCTTGCCTGGTTGCAAAAGGATCTGCAGAGAACAACTGGATTTGGCACAAGAGATTGTGTCATCTTAACTTCAAAACACTGAACAAGATTACCAGAAAAGGTCTCATTCGAGGTCTTCCTAATGAAGTGTTTAAGAAGAATCAGGTTTGTGGTTCATGCCAGAAGGGTAAACAACCCAAGACTTCCTTTAAGGATGTCCAGAGCACAACCACAACCAGAGTACTTCAACTACTTCACATGGACCTGTTTGGACCTGTTTCTCCTCTTAGTTTCAGTGGAAGGAAGTACACCTTGGTGATAGTGGATGACTTTTCAAGATACACTTGGGTAGTGTTCTTGTTTAAGAAAAATGAAACTATCACTAAGCTGTCAGAGTTCTTCAAGCAGATTCAGAATGAGCAGAACCAGAGCATAGTCAGAATCAGAAGTGATAAAGGGATAGAGTTTTTGAATTCACACATTGCAGATTACTGCAAGGACCATGGGATTTTTCATGAGACATCTGCTGCCAGAACACCCCAACAAAATGGAGTAGCAGAAAGGAGGAATAGGACTCTCAAAGAAGCTGCAAGAACACTTCTGGCAGAATACAACACTCCACAAAGATTTTGGGCAGAGACCATTAATACAGCCTGATATACACAGAACAGGTGCCTGATTGCCCAGAGACATAATAAGACTCCATATGAGGTATGGAAAGGTAAAATCCCATCTGTTTCATATTTTCATGTTTTTGGATGTAAGTGTTTCATCCATGACAATGGGAAATCTCAATTAAGAACCTTTGATGCTAAAGTGGCTGATGGAATATTTTTAGGATATTCCAGCACCGGTAAAGCTTTTAGAGTTTTTAATAAGAATTCACTTTGTGTGGAGGAAACGCCTCATGTTGTTTTTTATGAATCTACTTTTGAGTGCAAGGTGGACTCTAAGTCTTCTGATGAGACCCAGAATTAGACTACACCCAGAGTTATCAAAGTCAATCCACCTATTCTTGATTCAGATTCAGATTCAGATGATGACCCTTCTCCTGGTTCTCTGAAGCAGAAGCCTTCACAAGGAGCAGAACCAGAAGAGGTTGGAACTACTGTAGGGGGAAGCTCTTCTACAGGTGGTGATAATCACCAAGGTACTACAGAAGATGATCAACCAGGCAAGACCACGGGAAGGAGGACCCTGGTTGACCACCCCAATGACCTGATCTTAGAAGATCCAACTAAGGGTGTCCAGACTAGGAGAACTCTTAACTTAGCTGCCTTATTCAGTTGCTATGTGTCCTTGATTGAGCCCAAGAACATCAAGGAGGCACTGAAAGATTCAAATTGGATTGTTGCTATGCAGGAGGAGTTGAATCAATTCACCAGACAGGATGTTTGGGAGCTGGTAGACAGACCAAGACATCAAAAGGTGATAGACACTAAGTGGGTTTTCAAGAATAAGAAAGATGAGAATGATGTCATTACTAGGAACAAGGCAAGGCTAGTGGCCCAGGGCTATTCTCAGTCTGAGGGAATAGACTATGATGAGACATTTGCTCATGTTGCCAGACTAGAAGCCATCAGATTGTTCTTAGCATATGCTGCTCACATGAAGTTCAAAGTATACCAGATGGATGTTAAATCTGCCTTTCTTAATGGGATTCTCATTGAGGAAGTGTATGTTGAACAACCTCCTGGTTTTGAACAAGGTGACAAGGTGGTTAAGCTTAAGAAAGCTCTTTATGGGCTGAAGCAGGCACCCAGAGCATGGTATGACACTTTATCTAAATTTCTTCTGGACAATGGTTTTACTAAGGGTAAGATTGATAGAACCTTGTTTAGGAAAGAAGAAGGAAAGGACATCCTTCTGGTCCAAATATATGTTGATGACATTATATTTAGATCCCCTAACAAGAAGCTGTGTGAGAAGTTTGGTGAGCTCATCCAGAGTCAGTTTGAGATGTCCATGATGGGAGAAATTAATTACTTTTTAGGTTTGCAGGTTAAGCAATCAGAGAAGGGAATTTTTATTAATCAGGCAAAGTACACCAGAAACATGTTAGAGAAATTTGGAGTAGGATCTAGCAAAGCAGCCAAGATCCCTATGATGACGAATTTCAACATGGATCCAGATGAGTCTGGGGAGAGTGTGGACCAGACTCAGTACAGAGCACTTATTGGTTCTCTTCTGTACCTGACTGCAAGCAGACCAGATATTACTTTTGCTGTAGGAGTTTGTGCCAGATTTCAAGCTAATCCCAAGAAGAGTCACTTGGAAGCAGCTAGGAAGATATTGAAATATCTTAAGGGAACAGTGAACCTAGGATTATGCTATCCTGCAGATGATAACTTAGAGTTGAGTGGTTATTCAGATTCAGACTATGGTGGATGCAGAATAGATAGGAAGTCTACAAGTGGAACATGCCAATTTTTAGGGAATAAATTGGTATCTTGGTTTTCTAAGAAGCAGACTTCGGTTGCTACATCTACAACAGAAGCAGAGTATATGGCTGCAGGGAGCTGTTGTTCACAACTACTCTGGATTAGTCAACAGCTTAGGGATTACCAGATTAGAGCTAAGGATATTCCTATTTTCTGTGATAGTAATAGTGCAATTGCAATCACCCAGAATCCAGTTCTTCATACCAGGTGCAAACATGTTGATATAAGGCATCATTTTATCAGAGATCATGTTGAGAAGGGAGATATAAGGATGGAAAAGATTGCAACAGAGAAGCAGAGAGCAGATATCTTAACTAAGCCTTTTGCTGAGACCAGATTCAGAGAGCTAGCTTTTGAGTTAGGATTGTTGGATCCAGAGACAGATTTGTCTTAGGGGGAACATCATAGAAGTATCCTTTGTTTCTTTCCTTTACTTCATATATTTATTCTCAAGCTAACATGTCTGCAGATTAGACATATCAGAGAAGTTATATCTCCAGATGAGGTATGTATCAGGTGACACTTGTCCCAGATGAGGTGCTGAGTCAACTTCAAGAAATGTCCAAAGGTCTTCTCTGACCAGGACCAGATGAGTCGAATTAGAGTAGATTTAGCACCAGACTTGTTGTGGTATCATCTGGTTACAATATCAGGTGACAGGTATGTCTTTACTTCTCTGGCCTCTGATCATTGGGATACACTTTTCAAATTAGTAAGTACATTCAAAACGTTTCAACTTCGGAGTGTATTTAAGACTAGGGTATAGGGCCTAGGCAATCATTTCGCTTTTTCTCTTGACTGCCACAAAACCCCTTTATGCCCAGTCCCAATGACTATGCCAACGCACCAGATTAAATCTGTATCTCGCCTTTCATCGTGGCCATCAGATTTAATCAATGTGCAATATGTCAATCAATTCGAAAATTGATTTTGTTCCCTAAATTAAATTTTCTATTACACGCGTTCACACTTCATTTATTACCAAGCCACGCGTATTGCCCTATTTAAATCAAATTTCTTTTCAATTTATCTTTTCACGTTTCCATATTCTTACAAACCCTAACTTCTCTCTGCAAAGTGTTGCTCTCTCTCTCTCTCTCTCTCTCTCTCTCTCTCTTTCACCGAAATGGCCCCTCCGTGCAACTTTGACCATGCCCTGATGATGAAGAAATTGAAAACAGAAATGGTGGTCGACTTCTACACCACCAAGAACTCGTCTGCACTTGCTATTCTTGAATTATTGAGGAGATCCGGAGTTGAAAAGTTGATCTCCACAGTCCCCAGAGATTTTCGCACCCTAGATGGTTATGCGGCCCAGTTTCTGGTACGAATGAAGATCAATGAAGACCATATTTCTTCAAAGATTGACAAGGAGGATTTGGTGTTTTCCAAGCATGACTTCTGTGCGCTGTTTGGAAATATTTCTGCAGAAGGGGTGGATCCTTTAACCTACAAGGAGGATGATATTGTGGGTTCCTTCAAATTGTTTGCTCGTTCTTCTTGCCAGAACATCACAAAGGGCTTCTTGGACAAACATCTGAGGCAACAGTACAAGGTACTTTTTGATATTGTGGTGAAGGTGCTGATGTGTGAGAATCACAGCACGGATGCGATTTTTAATGGAAGAATGTGTGTGATGAGGGCTCTGTATGACGGCGTCCAATGTAACTGGGCAGAGTTCTTTTGGGGCGTCTTGAGGAAGAATAAGGTGAAAGTGAACAAGGAGGCTTGTCCTTCCAAGCCAGGGGAGATGCAGTTCTATTTCACTGCAAATGTTTCGTTGGGAACGAAACTTACTCTGATCTTGGACTCTTTGCTTCCAGAGAAGAGATGGAAGGAATCCTGGTGCAGAGGATTCCACAAGTCCATCTAAGGATGGTCTCCTTCATGGCCATCCTAATTCTGATGGAGAAGAAGCCATCCCTGACACTCCTCTACAGGCAGTACCCTCACCTGCTAAGGGGCAGAAGCAGCAGAAGAAGAAGCAGAGTTCAAAGCAGGCTGCTGGAGCAACTGGTTCTTCTACGGTTGTCTTCTCTGGTTCCTCAGAGGAGGACCAGATTCCCGTTCTGAATATTCTGAAGAAGAAAGGTGAAGTAGCTGAGGCTACTAAGAAGGCTGGAGCAGCCAAGAGGAAGAGGCCAGAGGAGGCCAGGAAAGGCTCTGCTAAGAAGTCCAGGACTAGCAGGAAGGCCAAGAAAACCCTTCTGGTGGATGAGCCATCAGAGGAAGAAGAGGAAGAAGAGGTTGAACCTCTTAAGAAGAAATCCAAGGCCAAGAGAGCCATATTTCAAGATTCAGACTCTGGCTCTGATCTTGGAGAGGCCTTGGAGAAGGCAATTGATGAAACTTCTCAAATGGTGGAGGATGCTTCTGTTCCAGAGCATGTTGTACCTGCTGATGTTGACTCAACAGAGGTAAACCCTTCCATTCCCTCTTCTACCCCTATTAATCTTGTTTCACCCTCTATCTCTCCCCCATATAACCTTCCCCAAACTCCATCTGCTTCTGGTAACCCTATTATTCCACCAGAGCAGACTCTCCCAGATACCCCCGTATATACTCCCTCAACCATTCCTACCCAAACACATTCTCTCCCAAATTCCCAAACACATCTTCCTACAAACCCCTCTCCCCCACCTTCTGTACCAGAGGTGCCATCAACCTCTTCTGGTGCAGAGATCCCCCCTCCAAACACTTCCACATCCCAAATACCACCTACATCTTCTGTACCAGAGATCCCGTCTTCTTCTGGTGTAGAGCAACCCATCCCCTCCACCTCTACCTCACAAAATCCTAACCCTCCCCAAACCCATACAGACCAGGACCCAACCATTTCTATGGCTCTGGGATTCCCTGCCCCTCCCCCTTCTCCCACCTGTTTAACCAGCGATAATAGTGAAGATGAGGAAGCTTCACTTGAGCCTGCTAACTTAGCACCTTCCTCCTCTGCCTCTGGGCCCAAACCCTTCATTTTCTCGCCTGATGTGATGGGTCCCATCAGGCAGAGTATGAGTGTGAGTGCTCAGCTCTGGCTAAGAGAGCAATTTCCAATTCTGTTGGAGCACTCACCCCTCCTGGCAGATCTGACGGATGCCAAGGTTTGGAGTATGGCCAGACTCCAAGATGTTGAAGATCTTATGCTTCTGCTGGAGGAGATGTCTCCCTCTGCCTTCACTGCGTGGGAGATTGAGCTGAAGAAGAAGTTAAACATTCAAAACCCAGCAGAGTTGGAGACACTAGAGGCGGCCAAGGTCCTCATCAAAACTCTCCTGATCCAGAGAGGAGTTATGCTCACGCCAGAGGGCTTCTCTTACAACTTTGGTCCTCATTTCACTTTTCCTCCCGAGCTATATTCAGATGAGGAGGACTTTGAGATGTCTCCTGCCGTGCTCCAGAAGATGAAAGCCTTCTTCAATGAGCAGATCATGCAGAAAGGGCATTTTTCCAAAGCTATTCAACACATGGCCCCTGCTATGATAGAGCATCAGATCAGGCAGGAGAGGAGGATCTTCCTGAAGCAGATCAAGTCCTCTCTGGCAGAAGTTAAAGCTTCTTTCAAAGCAAATGGCCTCTTTGTCAAGCTGGATTTCATGCACAGCCAGAAGCAGCTCCAGGACACGTGCTGGAGCAGATGAGGCCAGTCTCTGTGCTAAAAGTTGAGATGGCTAGCCAGATAATCCAAACTGCCAAGCTGAAGGACTCCCTCCAGGAGATGTTGGAGAAGCAGGAAAGGCTTGTTGCAGAGTCGAAAGCCTACCTGGAGGAGGCAAAGCAGCTGCGTGATCTTCACTCTTCCTCCAACACTGCCTTGCCTGATCTTATAAGGCAGGTAGTGGAGCCCCTCCTTGATGAAGTTAAAAAGGGGGAAGAGAAGGCCAGAACTGATCTGGCGAAGACCACCAATGAAACACTTTTTAGCCATGGAGCGCGCCTGGATCTGCTAGAGAACACACTGGCTCAAGCAGAGTTGCAGAAGAAGAAGAAAGAAGAGCTCAAATCTCTTACTATGGCTAAGCAGCTTGCTGCAGAAGAAAAATCAGAAGCAGAACAAGACCCTATCTCTATCTCTGGACCTGCTAAGAAGAAGATTAGAAAAGTTAAGAAAAGCTTCTTAGAGGAAGTAGTGGAAGAGGCAGAGAAGAGATTTAGAGAAGAAACGCCTGAAGAAAGGCAAGCAAGGATAAGGAAGAACATAGATGAAGACCAGAGGCTCCGATATGTTAGAAGGAAAAATAAGAAGAGCAGAGAAGCTGGTATCACTCCTGGTGCTAGTGGATCCAGCCAAAAGAGGAAAGGGCCTGTTGAAATCATGAACATCCTCCCTCTCAGGACAGAAGGGTCCTTTGACTCAACTGTTCCTGTGCCTTTGATAGAAAAATGGAGAGAAGCCAAGACTCTCTGGTTCATTCAACATTACATCCAGGGACCTCCACCAGAGGATGATGCTCTCATCAACAGAACCTTTCACTCCTGGATGAAAGCTTATGATGCAGATTTGTACAAGCAGCTGATGGATTCAACTATTAAGTTCAACCTGGAAGTCACTGCTCCTGAATTCCATTTTCTCAACACTCCAATGGTAGGAGACCAAGTTGATTGGACTGAATTGAAGAAACTGTACAAGACCAAGGTGTTGGTGAACTTCACTCCAACATCTTCTGCAGAGTTGAAGGCCGTCCAGGATAGGTTTCTGGACTGGTTTTTGGTGCCTAAAGATAACAGAAGATATGCCTAGATTAGGACCAGACTTGCCTTGTAATCTGTAATCATTCTATCTTTATCATTAATGAAATTTATATCTTCTCTGTTCAAAAGACAACCTCTTGTTGTCTTAATTGTTTGCCTGATAAGATATATTCTAAGGTCTTATCCTTTAATGTTTTCTTGCTTAAGTCTTACTTTTTGATCAGTTCTGGTAGTGTTTTAACTCCATCAAAAAGGGGGAAATTGTTAGGATAAAAGTTGTTAGTTTTGATGAGTTAAAACAAACCAGAGGATGTAAAAGGACCATCTGGACCTGTTAGCCAGATGATGATCTAGATTAGGACTTAGTTTAGGGGGAACTGCCAGACCAGAAGAGTCACCAGAAGACCCCACCAGAAGACTTCACCAGATGAGATCTGATCAGAGGCAGAGGACCTTCCCCAGACCAGACGAGTCTGGTAGAACAAAAGATGCTCAGTTGGATCTCTTGTCTCTACTGAGTATTCTGGTTGTTCACCAGATTAGGACCAGAAGACACCTAGGTTGCCTGGTGTCTGGTCTTGCCTTCTCTGGAGAAAATCAGAGTTAGGCAGAGGTAGCTATTGACCGTTGGTGTTTCAAATCAAGTCAACAAGATCAGGATTGGAAAGTTCTGAAGATAATCAATCCAAGGATCCCACCAACCCAATCAATCAATTAGGGAATTGATTGATTGAGGCTTCCTTAAATAGAGGATCTGATTGGATTAGCCCTCCAACAGCTAGCCCTAATCCCCTCTATAAATACTGTTAGGATAAAAAAAATTGTTAGTTTTGATGAGTTAAAACAAACCAGAAAATGTAATAGGACCATCTGGACCTCTTAGCCAGATGATGATCTAGATTAGGACTTAGTCTAGGGGGAACTGCCAGACCAGAAGACTTCACCAGAAGAGTCACCAGAAGACCCCACCAGAAGACTTTACCAGATGAGATCTGACCAGAGGCAGAGGACCTTCCCCAGACCAGACGAGTCCGGACCAGACGAGTCTGGTAGAACAAATGATGCTCAGTTTGATCCCCTGACTCTACTGAGTATTCTGGTTCTTGACCAGATGAGGACCAGAAGACACCGAGGTTGTTAGGCAGAGGAAGCTATTGACCGTTGGTAATTCAAATCAAGTCAACATGATCAGGATTGGAAAGTATTTGAAGATAATCAATCCAAGGATCCCACCAACCCAATCAATCAATCAGTCTTCTCTGGCAGAGGTAAAAGCTTCTTTTAAGGCAAATGGCTTATTTGTCAAACTGGATGCCATGCACAGCCAGAAGCAGCTACAGGAGCACGTGTTGGAGCAGTTGAGACCTGTCTCTGTGCTTAAAGTGGAGATGGCCAGCCAGATGATTCAAACTGCCAAGCTGAAAGACTCCCTCCAGGAGATGTTGGAGAAGCAAGAGAGACTTGTTGCAGAGTCTAAAGCTTACCTGGAGGATGCCAAGTAGTTGCGTGATCTTCACTCTTCCTCCAACACTGCCTTGCCTGATCTTATAAGGCAGGTAGTGGAGCCCCTCCTTGATGAAGTTAAAAAGGGGGAAGAGAAGGCCAGAACTGATCTGGCGAAGACCACAAATGAAACACTCTTCAGCCATAGAGCTCGTCTGGACCTGCTGGAGAATACATTGGCCCAGGCTGAGTTGCAGAAGAAGAAGAAGGAAGAGCTCAAATCCCTTTCCATGGCTAAGCAGCTTGCTGCAGAAGTGGATTCCGAAGCAGAGCAGGATCCAATTTCCATCTCTGGACCTGCAAAGAGGAAGATAAGGAAAGTGAAGAAGAGCTTCCTTGAATCTGTGGTTGAAGAAGCAGAGAAGAGATTCAAGGAAGAGTCGCCTGAAGAGAGGCAAGCAAGGATAAGGAAAAACATAGATGAAGAGCAGAGGCTCAGATATGTTAGAAGGCAAAATAAGAAGAGCAGAGAAACTGGCATCACTCCTGGTGCTAGTGGATCCAGCCAGAAGAGGAAAGGGCATGTTGAAGTCATGAACATCCTCCCTCTCAGGACAGAAGGGTCCTTTGACTCAACTGTTCCTGTGCCTTTGAAAGAAAAATAGAGAGAAGCCAAGACTCTCTGGTTCATTCAACATTACATCCAGAGACCTCCACCAGAGGATGATGCTCTCATCAACAGGACTTTCCATTCTTGGATGCAGGCATATGATGCAGATTTGTACAAGCAGTTGATGGATTCAACTATTAAATTCAACCTGGAAGTCACTGCTCCTGAATTCCATTTTCTCAACACTCCAATGGCAGGAGACCAGGTTGATTGGGCTGAGCTGAAGAGACTGTACAAGACCAAGGTGTTGCAAACTTCACCCCATCATCTTCTGCAGAGTTGAAGGCCATTCAAGATAGATTCTTTGACTGGTTCCTAGTGCCCAAAGATAACAGAAGATATGCTTAGAATAGGACCAGAATTGCTTTGTAATCTGTAATCTTCTTTGTCTTTTTTATCAATAAAGATCTCATATCTTCTCTGTTCAAAAGACAACCCCTTGTTGTCTTATTTGTTTGCCTGATAAGATCTATTCTAAGGTCTTATTCTTTATTGTTTTCTCGCTTAAGTTTACTTTTGATCAGTTCTGGTATGTTTTAACTCCATCAAAAAGGGGGAAATTGTTAGGATAAAAAAATTGTTAGTTTTGATGAGTTAAAACAAACCAGAAAATGTAATAGGACCATCTGGACCTGTTAGCCAGATAATGATCTAGATTAGGACTTAGTCTAGGGGGAACTGCCAGACCAGAAGACTTCACCAGAAGAGTCACCAGAAGACCCCACCAGAAGACTTCACCAGATGAGATCTGACCAGAGGTAGAGGACCTTCCCCAGACCAGACGAGTCAGGACCAGACGAGTCTGGTAGAACAAAAGATGCTCAGTTTGATCCCCTGACTCTACTGAGTATTCTGGTTCTTGACCAGATGAGGACCAGAAGACACCGAGGTTGCCTTGTGTCTGGTCTTGCCTTCTCTGGAGAGAATCAGAGTTAGGCAGAGGAAGCTATTGACCGTTAGTAATTCAAATCAAGTCAACATGATCAGGATTGGAAAGTATTTGAAGATAATCAATCCAAGGATCCCACCAACCCAATCAATCAATTAGGGAATTGATTGATTGAGGCTTCCTTATATAGAGGATCTGATTGGATTAGCCCTCCAACGGCTAGCCCTAATCCTCTCTATATATACAAGAGTGCAGTTCAAGAAAAAGCTCTAGAGACTCTATACGCACATAAGTGATCCAAGCTTTTGATATTCATACCAAGCACTCTTACTTTTCATAATATTTATCTACTCTAAAGGAGTTATTGAAACCACAACCTGTTCATTTATTAGACAAGGTTGTTGGCTGGTTGATCTTTAGATTGAAGTTAAATCTAAAGAGGTTGTAAGAAGGAACTGGTACTTCCCAATTCCAGTAAGTAAGTTTGTGAGTTGGTTGATAGTGAGACCCCTTGGTTATAAGGGAGAGTGGACGTAGGATATTCAATCCGAACCACTATACATCTTGTGTTCTTTATCGCTTTATTTTACTTATTGTTTGTTGATTATTGCTCTCTTGTAAAAGACTTTGAAAGACATTTAACTTAAGCTTCCACAATTAATCTAACTAGTGGGACCAACAAGTGGTATCAGAGCACAGGTCACGGGTTCGAGTCCCCCATGGCGCAAATAGTGGTATTTTTGGCGAAAAGTCAGGATACTGCTAGGGGGAGGGGGATTGTTGGGAAATATCCTAGCAGTCTCCTGCCTTCCAGGCTTGAGCGCTCAAGTCCTGCCCGCTCGCTCGATTAAAGGCATAGTTGGGTGCCGCCCGTGGCGCTGCAGCTAGATATGGGTTAAAGGAAATAAAGTAGCACCTTACTACAAGTCCGGGCTTTTAGTCTAGTGGCAAGCGCTTGATCCTACAAGTGGTATCAGAGCAGTGTGTCCAACGACCACTGCTTTGTAAAGCTTTTGGTGGTCACCGGGCAGATCCATTGCTCTTTAGTGCTTTTGTTCAAGTTCTTGTTATTTCCCTAAATTTCTTATCAAAATGTCTGCAAAATCTTCTTACAAGAGCCGTAAGCTCCCAGAATTCTCTTTTGAGGATTACAGCCACTGGAGTTTTATGATGAGCAATCATCTTGGAGCTATTCACCACCGCATGTTAGATGTGGTTGAAAGTGGCCCCATTCAATTTTACTGGACTCCTATTGATAGTGGCAGGTCTGAGTCCAGGGAAGAAACTAGTGAAGCTGCCCAAAAAGCTGCAGAGGATAGAGTCCCCAGGCAACGAATCCTCAAAAAGAAAGATGAGCTTGACAATGATGAAAGAAAGCTCTACAACTTGGACCAGGTGGCAAGAACAGAGATCATCAACACACTTACCAAAGAGGTGATTGAAAAGGTCAGAACGTGTGCCACTGCCAAGGAGATGTGGGACAAACTGGCGTTACTCTGTGAGGGAACAGAGAAGATCAAAGATAACAAACTCCAAGCTATTCAACACTCGTTTGATACCTTCAAGATGAAACCAGACGAGACCATTGACCAGCTGGACATGCGTCTCACAAACCTCCTGAACAAGGCTAGTGCCTTAGGTAAGACCTACTCTGAAAAGGAAATTAATAGTAAAATCTTGCGTTCACTAACAAGCAGGTGGAGAATTAAAGTCACTGTGATCAAGGACAACAAGGATCTCAATACTCTGGATCATCATCTTCTGTTGTCTGATCTCAAAGCATATGAATATGATCTTCAAGAGGAGGATCAAACAGAAAAGGTTTCCTCTTCTGGCCAGAAAGGTGTTGCATTCTCTTCAACTATCAAGCCTGATGTCAAGCCAAAGGAGTCTACTGCAGATGACTTGAGCCTCAAGGAGCAGGTAGCATTTCTAACTCGTAAATTAGATAAAATGAGTTCAAAATATGGCAGGTACAAAAGGCATTGGAAGGAATCTTCCAGAGATAGAAAGAGTTCCTTCAAGCCTGCAGAGAAGGAGAAGACATCTGCAGACTCAAGGGAGACCAGATTCAGAACTCCAGAGAGGAGGAGAGATGACAACCCTGTCAACTCCGGGAGATCAGATTATCAGAGGAGGGATGGTAGCTCTGGCAGACCTGACTACCAGAAGAGAGAGAGTAGTCCTGCCAGATCAGACTACAACCAGAGGAGGAGAGAGCCAAGTCCTAGTCCCAGAGGAGACAATGTCTGCTACACATGCAACAAGACTGGTCACTATAGTTATGATTGTCCTCAACTCACTCCTAGGGAAAGAGAAGAGAAAAGAATCAAGAGAGATAGGAGATATGCAGATAAAAAAGCATTGCTGGCAGAAGCAGAGGAGGAGGATACTAGTTCCAGTTCTTCTTCTTCTGACTTTGGATCATATGATGATGTGTGTCTTATGGCAGACATCACTGAGGTAAATGAAACTACTCTAGTTTTATCAAATTCCAAATGTACTGAATCCTCTAATTCATCTGGTAACTCCAGAGAGTCTGATATGCAACAAATGCTACCAGATCTCCAAAATTGTGTCCAACTTTGTCAAAAACTTGAGAAAGAGAATGGTAGGCTCAGAGCTGAAGTTCAATCTCTCTCTCATGAGCATAAATCCACCAGAGAACTCATGAAAGATCATTCCAAAGAAGTCTCTGAACTTCAGGATAAGATCACAGAAAGAGATACTCTGGTAGATCAACTCATGAAAGAAAAGAACTCTCAAGAAGATGAGATCACTGAACTCAGAGCCAAATACCAGACTCTTATCAAGGGAAAACAAGTTGCTCACAACATAGAGGAGATACCTATGCCCAGAGAAGCTCCTAAGATACCATCTGTTGTATCTATCATATCAGAGTCTTCTCAGCGCATTTGTGATAAGATTGGTTTAGGATATTCTGGAATTTCCTCTAAAACTCATAAATACTTTTATAATAAAGACAAGTCTGTAAGAGCTGGTAAATTGGTAGAAATCTGGGATGATAAAGACTTAACTGGTAATGGTTACAAGGTGGTTCACAATCCTGACTGGAAAAGGAATCACTCTGTTAATCACATTACATATGGTCCAGAAGAGTTGACTGTTCTGGAAGAGAAGATGCTAGAGAATAAGTGTCAAAAAGGGGAACCATTAAAGATTGATGGTTCTGTGAACAATGAGTCCCAAGGAGTAGAAATTACTCAAATTGGAGGACCCCAGAGAAATCCTCAAAGGGAACCTAAACAGATTAGGGGACCTCAAAGGAAACACTCAAGAAATGGGAATACCAATCAAAGTAATAACTATCAGAGAAGGAACAATGTTCAACAGCACCAGGTACCCCAGAGACAGTTTTCTCAGAGGAATCAGTTCCAGAATAGGTATACTCAAAGGAACTATAATCACCAGAGCAAGTCTAATTATCAGAACCAGAGGAGGTCTTCCAGACCCATCTATAGAAAACCAACTGATCTGGGTAGTTATGACACCAGAGATGGTTCTTCTAGGATGTACCCTTATAACCAGACCTTTAAGACCATGTCTTTGAGGCAGGCCATTCCAAAGGCCAAATTTGAGAAAAGGTACACCAGACCTATTTATAGGAAAGGTGTCCTTATCAGACCAGTAGCTCAATATGTCATTGTCAGAGGACATGTGCTGGTAGATAGATTTGGAAGGAAGATAAGATCTTCTCATCCATCAAGGGATGATCTTTATCTATGGATTCCTACAAAACCTGCAACTAACCAATCAGGACCCAACACTAGTAGGGGGCCTAATTGATTTCTCTGCAGGTAGATAAGAGTCCATTGGAGAAAGGATTTTCAAGCAATCATGTCTGGTACATTGATAGTGGATGTTCCAAGCACATGACCTTCCAGAAAGATAATCTCCAAGATTTCAAGCCATTGAATGGACCAAGGGTGATGTTTGGTGACAACAACTATGGCGTCACCAAGGGAGTTGGAAAGTTGACCTTCAATGAAGTTTCAGTAGAAGAAGTTTACTATGTTGAAGGACTCAAGCATAATCTGCTTTCAGTATCCCAATTCTGTGACAAGGGATACTCAATTTTAACAGTTGCCCAAGAAATGCTTGCCTAGTTGCAAAAGGATCTGCAGAGAATAGCTGGATTTGGCACAAGAGATTGTGTCATCTTAACTTCAAAACACTGAATAAGATTGCCAGAAAATGTCTCATTCGAGGTCTTCCTAATGAAGTGTTTAAGAAGAATCAGGTTTGTGGTTCATGCCAGAAGGGTAAACAACCCAAGACTTCCTTTAAGGATGTCCAGAGCACAACCACAACCAGAGTACTTCAACTACTTCACATGGACCTGTTTGGACCTGTTTCTCCTCTTAGTTTCAGTGGAAGGAAGTACACCTTGGTGATAGTAGATGACTTTTCAAGATACACTTGGGTAGTGTTCTTGTTTAAGAAAAATGAAACTATGACTAAGCTGCCAGAATTCTTCAATCAGATTCAGAATGAGCAGAACCAGAGCATAGTCAGAATCAGAAGTGATAAAGGGACAGAGTTTTTGAATTCACACATTGCAGATTACTGCAAGGATCATGGAATTTTTCATGAGACATCTGCTGCCAGAACACCCCAACAAAATGGAGTAGCAGAAAGGAGGAATAGAACTCTTAAAGAAGCTGCAAGAACACTTCTGGCAGAATACAACACTCCACAGAGATTTTGGGCAGAGGCTATTAATACAGCTTGTTACACTCAGAACAGATGCCTGATTGCCCAGAGACATAATAAGACTCCATATGAGGTATGAAAAGGTAAAACCCCATCTGTTTCATACTTTCATGTTTTTGGATGTAAGTGTTTCATCCATGACAATGGGAAATCTAAATTAAGAACCTTTGATGCTAAAGTGGCTGATGGAATAATCTTAGGATATTCCAGCACCAGTAAGGCTTTTAGAGTTTTTAATAAGAATTCACTTTGTGTGGAGGAAACACCTCATGTTGTTTTTGATGAATCTGCTTTTGAGTGCAAGGTGGACTCTAAGTCTTCTGATGAGACCCAGAATCAGACTTCACCCAGAGTTATCAAAGTCAATCCACCTGTTCTTGATTCAGATTCAGATTCAGATGATGACCCATCTCCTGGTTCTCTGAAGCAGCAGCCTTCACAAGGAGCAGAACCAGAAGAGGTTGGAACTCCTGTAGGGGGAAGCTCTTCTGCAGGTGGTGATAATCACCAAGGTACTGCAGAAGATGATCAACCAGGCAAGACCACGGGAAGGAGGACCCTGGTTAATCACCCCAATGACCTAATCCTTAGAGATCCAACTAAGGGTGTCCAGACTAGGAGAACTCTTAACTTAGCTGCCTTATTCAGTTGCTATGTGTCCTTGATTGAGCCCAAGAACATCAAGGAGGCACTGAAAGATTCAAATTGGATTGTTGCTATGCAGGAGGAGTTGAATCAATTCACCAGACAGGATGTTTTGGAGCTGGTAGACAGACTAAGACATCAAAAGGTGATAGGCACTAAGTGGGTTTTCAAGAATAAGAAAGATGAGAATGATGTCATTACTAGGAACAAGGCAAGGCTGGTGGCCCAGGGCTATTCTCAGTCTGAAGGAATAGACTATGATGAGACATTTGCTTCTGTTGCCAGATTAGAAGCCATCAGATTGTTCTTAGCATATGCTGCTCACATGAAGTTCAAAGTATACCAGATGGATGTGAAATCTGCCTTTTTTAATGGGATTCTCATTGAGGAAGTGTATGTGGAACAACCGCCTGGTTTTGAACAAGGTGACAAGGTGTTTAAGCTTAAGAAAGCTCTTTATGGGCTGAAGCAGGCACCTAGAGCATGGTATGACACTCTATCTCAATTTCTTCTGGATAATGGTTTTACTAAGGGTAAGATTGATAGAACCTTGTTTAGGAAAGAAGAAGGAAAGGACATCCTTCTGGTCCAAATATATGTTGATGACATCATATTTGGATCCCCTAACAAGAAGCTGTGTGAGAAGTTTGGTGAGCTCATGCAGGGACAGTTTGAGATGTCCATGATGGGAGAAATGAATTACTTTTTGGGTTTGCAGGTAAAGCAATCAGAGAAGGGAATTTTTATTAACCAAGCTAAGTACACCAGAAACATGTTAGAGAAATTTGGAATAGATTCTAGCAAAGCAGCCAAGATCCCTATGATGACAAATTTCAACATGGATCCAGATGAGTCTGGAGAGAGTGTGGACCAGACTCAGTACAGAGCACTTATTGGTTCTCTTTTGTACCTGACTGCAAGCAGACCAGATATTACTTTTATTGTAGGAGTTTGTGCCAGATTTCAAGCTAACCCCAAGAAGACTCACTTGGAAGCAGCTAGGAAAATATTGAAGTATCTTAAGGGAACAGTGAATTTAGGTTTGTGGTATCCTGCAGATGACAATTTAGAATTGAGTGGTTATTCAGATTTAGACTATGGTGGATGTAGAATAGATAGGAAGTCTACTAGTAGAACTTGCCAATTTTTAGGGAATAAATTGGTATCCTGGTTTTCTAAGAAGCAGACTTCAGTTGCTACATCAACAACAGAAGCAGAGTACATGGCTGCAGGGAGCTGTTGTTCTCAACTACTCTGGATTAGTCAACAGCTTAGGGACTACCAGATTAGAACTAAGGGTATTCCTATATTCTGTGATAGTAATAGTGCAATTGCAATCACCCAGAATCCAGTTCTTCATACCAGATGTAAACATGTTGATATAAGACATCATTTTATCAGAGATCATGTTGAGAAGGGAGATATAAGGATGGAAAAGATTGCAACAGAGAAGCAGAGAGCAGATATCTTAACCAAGCCTTTGGCTGAGACCAGATTCAGAGAGTTAGCTTTTGAGTTAGGATTGTTGGATCCAGAGACAGATTTGTTTTAGAGGGAACAACAGAGAAGTATCCTTTGTTTTATTACTTTACTTCATACATTTATCTTCTTAAACTAACATACCTGCAGATTAGACATATCAGAGAAGGAATGTCTCCAGATGAGGTATCCACCAGGTGACACTTGTTCCAGATGAGGTGCTGAGTCAGATTCCAAATATATCCAAAATCTTCTCTGACCAGGACCAGATGAGCTCCATCAGAGGAGATGTAGCACCAGACTAGATGTGGTATCATCTGGTTACAATATCAGGTGACAGGTATGTCTTTACTTCTCTGGCCTCTGATCATTGGGATACACCTGTCAAATTAGTAAGTACACTCAAAACGTTTCAACTTCGGAGTGTATTTAAGACTAGGGTATAGGGCCTAGGCAATCATTTCGCTTTTTTCTCTTGACTGCCACAAAACCCCTTTATGCCCAGTCCCAATGACTATGCCAACGCACCAGATTAAATCTGTATCTTGCTTTTCATCGTGGCCATCGGATTTAATCACTGTGCAAAATGTTAATCAATGCTAAAATTGATTTTGTTTCCTCAATTAAATTTTTGAAATTACACGCGTTCACACTTCATTTAATAATCTAGCCACGCGTATTACCCTATTTAAATCAAATTTCCTGTCAATCTGTCATTTCACGTTTCCATACTTTCAAACCCTAACCTCTCTCTGCAAAGCATTTCTTTCTCTCTCTCTCTTTCACAGTAATGGCCCCTCCGTGCAATTTTGACCATGTCCTGATGATGAAAAAGCTAAAGACGGAGATGGTGGTGGACTTTTATACCACCAAGAACCCAGTTGTGCTGTCGATTCTGGAGATGCTCCAGAGTGCAGGGGTGGAGAAGTTGATCTCCACTGTTCCTAAGGATTTTCGTACTCTTAACGGATATGCGGCCCAGTTGTTGGTTCGTATAAAGATTCATGAGGATTACATTTCGTCCAAGATTGATGAAGATGATTTGGTGTTTTCTAAGCACGATTTCTGTGCTCTTTTCGAGAACATTTCTGCGGTGGGAATGGATCCTTTGACGTACAAGGAGGATGACATTATTGGTTCTTTCAAGATCTTTGCTCGATCTTCCTGCCAGAATATCACAAAGGGCTTTTTGGACAAGCATCTGAGACAGAAGTACAAGGTCCTTTTTGATATAGTTGTTAAGGTACTTATGTGTGAGAATCACAGCACAGATGCCATTTTCAACGGCAGGATGTGTGTGATGAGGGCTTTATATGATGGTGTTCAGTGTAATTGGGCAGAGTTCTTCTGGGATGTGTTGAGGAAGAACAAATTGAAAGTGAAGAAGGAGCCTTGTCCTTCCAAGCCAGGGGAGTTGCAGTTCTTCTTCACTGCAAATGTCTCTTTGGGGACTAAGTTAAGTCTTATTCTGGATTCTCTCCTTCCAGAGAAGAAGTGGAAATCATCTTGGTGTCATAGTTATCACAAATCCAAGATCCTCTTCTCTAAGGATGGCCCTCTTCATGGCCATGCCGACTCTGATGGAGAGCAGGCTATCCCTGCCCCTCCTATTCAATCTATTCCCTCACCTCCAAAGGGGCAGAGAAAGCAGCAGAAGCAGAAGACCCATAAGAAAGCTTCTGAAGCAACTGGTTCTTCAACCGTTACCTTTTCTGGTTCCTCAGAGGAGGACCAGATTCCCCTTCTTGATGTGCTTAAGAAGAAGGGTGATGATGATAAAGCTGTTAAGAAGGCTGGAGCAGCCAAGAGGAAGCAGCCAAACGAGGCAAGGAGAGGTTCTGCTAAGAAGCGAAGGACTAGCAGAAAGGCAAAGAAAACCCTTCTGGTGGATGAGCCTTCAGAGAAAGAAGAGGAAGAAGAGGTTGAGCCTCTTGTGAGGAAATCCAAGGCCAAGAGAGCCCTTCTTCAGGATCCTGACTCTGGATCTGATCTTGGAGAGGCCTTGGAAAAGGCAATTGAGGATGCTTCCCAGATGATGGAGGATGCTCCGGAGTCTGCTGTACCTGCTGGTGTTGACCCAGCAGAGGTAAACCCTTCCTTTCCATCTTCTTCACCCATTAATCTTCTCTCCCCCTCTACCTCTACCCCAGATAATATTCCCCAAACTCCATCTGCCTCTGGTTACCCTTTTGTTCCACCAGAGCAGATTATCCCAGATACCCCTGTATATACTCCCTCTACCATTCCTACCCAGACACCTTCTCCCCCAAATTCCCAAACACATCTTCCCACAAACCCCTCTCCCCCACCTTCTGCACCAGAGGTACCCTCAACCTCTTCTGGTGCAGAAATCCCCCCTCCAAACACTTCCACCTCCCAGATACCTCCTACACCTTCTGTACCAGATGTTCCATCTTCTTCTGGTGTAGAGCAACCCATTCCTACACCCTCTACTTCTCAAAATCCTAACCCTCCCCAAACCCATACAGACCAGGACCCAACCATTTCTATGGCTCTGGGATTCGTTGGCCCTCCCCCTTCTCCTACCTGTTTAACCAGCGATGATAGTGAAGATGAGGAAGCTTCACTTGAGCCTGCTGACTTAGCACCTTCCTCCTCTGCCTCTGGGCCCAAACCCTTCACTTTCTCTTCTGCAGAAATGGGTCCCATTAGGCAGAGTATGAGTGTAAGTGCTCAGCTCTGGCTAAGAGAGCATTTCCCAGTTCTTCTGGAGCACTTACCACTTCTGGCAGAGCTTACTGATGCCAAGGTCTGGAGCAAGGCCAGACTTGAAGATGTGGAGGACCTAATGCTGTTGCTTGAGGAAATAGGTCCCTCCAACTTCACTGCTTGGGAGATTGAGCTAAAGCAGAGGATGAATATTCAGAACCCAACAGAGCTGGAGACCCCTGGTGCTGCTAAAGTCTTGATTCACACCCTGCTCATCCAGAGAGGAGTAATGCTCACTCCAGAGGGCCCCACTTACAAGTTTGGTCCTCATTTTGTCTTCCCTCCAGAGCTATATTCAGATGAGGAAGACTTTGAGATGTCTCCTGCCGTACTCCAGAAGATGAAAGCTTTCTTCAATGAGCAAATCATGCAGATTGGGCGCTTTTCAAAAGCTATTCAACATATGGACCCTACTATGATAGAGCACCAGATCAGGCATGAGAGGAGAATCTTCCTGAAGCAGTTACAGTCTTCTCTGGCAGAGGTAAAAGCTTATTTTAAGGCAAATGGCTTATTTGTCAAACTGGATGTCATGCACAGCCAGAAGCAGCTACAGGAGCACGTGCTGGAGCAGTTGAGACCTGTCTCTGTGCTTAAAGTGGAGATGGCCAGCCAGATGATTCAAACTGCCAAGCTGAAAGACTCCCTCCAGGAGATGTTGGAGAAGCAAGAGAGACTTGTTGCAGAGTCTAAAGCTTACCTGGAGGAGGCCAAGTAGCTGTGTGATCTTCACTCTTCCTCCAACACTGCCTTGCCTGATCTTATAAGGCAGGTAGTGGAGCCCCTCCTTGATGAAGTTAAAAAGGGGGAAGAGAAGGCCAGAACTGATCTGGCGAAGACCACAAATGAAACACTCTTCAGCCATAGAGCTCGTCTGGACCTGCTGGAGAATACATTGGCCCAGGCTGAGTTGCAGAAGAAGAAGAAGGAAGAGCTCAAATCCCTTTCCATGGCTAAGCAGCTTGCTGCAGAAGTGGAGTCCGAAGCAGAGCAGGATCCAATTTCCATCTCTAGACCTGCAAAGAGGAAGATAAGGAAAGTGAAGAAGAGCTTCCTTGAATCTGTGGTTGAAGAAGCAGAGAAGAGATTCAAGGAAGAGTCGCCTGAAGAAAGGCAAGCAAGGATAAGGGAAAACATAGATGAAGAGCAGAGGCTCAGATATGTTAGAAGGCAAAATAAGAAGAGCAGAGAAGCTGGCATCACTCCTGGTGCTAGTGGATCCAGCCAGAAGAGGAAAGGGCCTGTTGAAGTCATGAACATCCTCCCTCTCAGGACAGAAGGGTCCTTTGACTCAACTGTTCCTGTGCCTTTGATAGAAAAATGGAGAGAAGCCAAGACTCTCTGGTTCATTCAACATTACATACAGAGACCTCCACCAGAGGATGATGCTCTCATCAACAGGACTTTCCATTCTTGGATGCAGGCATATGATGCAGATTTGTACAAGCAGTTGATGGATTCAACTATTGAATTCAACCTGGAAGTCACTGCTCCTGAATTCCATTTTCTCAACACTCCAATGGCAGGAGACCAGGTTGATTGGGCTGAGCTGAAGAGACTGTACAAGACCAAGGTGTTGGCAAACTTCACCCCATCATCTTCTGCAGAGTTGAAGGCCATTCAAGATAGATTCTTTGACTGGTTCCTAGTGCCCAAAGATAACAGAAGATATGCTTAGAATAGGACCAGAATTGCTTTGTAATCTGTAATCTTCTTTATCCTTTTTATCAATAAAGATCTCATATCTTCTCTGTTCAAAAGACAACCCCTTGTTGTCTTATTTGTTTGCCTGATAAGATCTATTCTAAGGTCTTATTCTTTATTGTTTTCTCGCTTAAGTTTACTTTTGATCAGTTCTGGTATGTTTTAACTCCATCAAAAAGGGGGAAATTGTTAGGATAAAAAAAATCGTTAGTTTTGATGAGTTAAAACAAACCAGAAAATGTAATAGGACCATCTGGACCTGTTAGCCAGATAATGATCTAGATTAGGACTTAGTCTAGGGGGAACTGCCAGACCAGAAGACTTCACCAGAAGAGTCACCAGAAGACCCCACCAGAAGACTTCACCAGATGAGATCTGACCAGAGGTAGAGGACCTTCCCCAGACCAGACGAGTCTGGACCAGACGAGTCTGGTAGAATAAAAGATGCTCAGTTTGATCCCCTAACTCTACTGAGTATTCTGGTTCTTGACCAGATGAGGACCAGAAGACACCGAGGTTGCCTTGTGTCTGGTCTTGCCTTCTCTGGAGAGAATCAGAGTTAGGCAGAGGAAGCTATTGACCGTTAGTAATTCAAATCAAGTCAACATGATCAGGATTGGAAAGTATTTGAAGATAATCAATCCAAGGATCCCACCAACCCAATCAATCAATTAGGGAATTGATTGATTGAGGCTTCCTTATATAGAGGATCTGATTGGATTAGCCCTCCAACGGCTAGCCCTAATCCCCTCTATATATACAAGAGTGCAGTTCAAGAAAAAGCTCTAGAGACTCTATACGCGCATAAGTGATCCAAGCTTTTGATATTCATACCAAGCACTCTTACTGTTCATAATATTTATCTACTCTAAAGGAGTTATTGAAACCACAACCTGTTCATCTATTAGACAAGGTTGTTGGCTGGTTGATCTTTAGATTGAAGTTAAATCTAAAGAGGTTGTAAGAAGGAACTGGTACTTCCCAATTCCAGTAAGTAAGTTTGTGAGTTGGTTGATAGTGAGACCCCTTGGTTATAAAGGAGAGTGGACGTAGGATATTCAATCCGAACCACTATACATCTTGTGTTCTTTATCGCTTTATTTTACTTATTGTTTGTTGATTATTGCTCTCTTGTAAAAGACTTTGAAAGACATTTAACTTAAGCTTCCGCAATTAATCTAACTAGTGGGACCAACAAATACAAGAGTGCAGTTCAAGAAAAAGCTCTAGAGAGTCTACATACGCGCATAAGTCCATCCAAGCTTTTGATAATCACTCTTAGCACTCTTACTGTTCATAATATTTATCTACTCTTAAGGAGTTGTTGAAACCTCAACCTGTTCATCTACCAGATAAGGTTATTGGCTGTGGATCTTTAGATTGAAGTCAAATCTAAAGAAGTTGTAAGAAGGAACTGGTACTTCACAATTCCAGTGAGTAAGTAAGTGAGTTGGTTGATAGTGAGACCCCTTGGATAAAAGGGAGAGTGGACGTAGGATATTCTAATCCGAACCACTATATATCTTGTGTTCTTTATTGCTTTCGATTTACTTATTCTCTCATTAGTTGTTGCTCTCTTGTGAAAAGAATTTGAAAGACATATTAACTTAAGCTTCCACAATCAATCTAACTAGTGGGACCAACATGTCCTATGGGAATTCCGAAAACACACAAGAAATATAATTTCTCCATAAAATCTCCAGTCGGAATTTTCCTAGCAAATTCATCTCGAGATTCAATGCTGGCATATCGATGCGGGTTGGTAGAAAGTCGTTACGTGGATACCGTAGTTGAGAATTCTGCGTACAAATCACTGTAAGGATTTATATATCGTTATTTATCCTTTAATTTTTATGTTATACAACCATGTTTGAGATTCATTGTTGATGAATCATAATCTTCCGCTGCGCGAACATGGTGTTCGTGCCTCAAAAACCCAGCAGCTCTTGTGTTCTTCAGGCTTGAGTCTTGATTGTCATCAGTGAGTTCTCCTCTCATTGAGTATCTGTGAATATAAAAACTATTCTAACTTATACAAAGCTTAACAAGACTAGCCTGACTATTATAATACTTAAGCAAATTCATTTTTTCAGGGTGTTTGGGATCAACTCAAAACTGACATTGTCCCAGCAATTTTCACCTTTTTGATTATGCCAAAACACTGAAAAGATCCACAAAACACTTAGTGGAAATAAACCTATCTATAAGATAAAAGATCAGTGTTAGAGCAGTTTTTGATAAAGTACAGAATTTAAACAACAACCAAAAAGACAATGAGTTTTTGTCTGTGGGAAAATGTAATAGATTCCATTGATAAATATGTCAAGAGTACAAGGCCCTATCTATTATAATAAAAATTCAGGGTACAATTAGATTCTACGCAATTCAGGTTTGAGTTCATAACCAGTATAGACTCTCTCTTTCAACTCTTCAATCCTCTCTAACTGGTTGATGTACCCCTCAGTCTTGGCAATCATGAGCACCTCCTTCATTATTGCCCTTAAGTCATACATGGTTGAGCCAGGAATGTATGAAGAAGTACGAGTGATAAGTTCAGGAGCCTTCACTTGAGCTTTAGCTTGATCAGCCTCGTCCAAGATCAGTTTGAACAATTCAGGATAGTTGTCCACCATGAAGTCAGTGAAGTGTGCGTTGATGTCTTCAGTGTCGCCCCACTTCTTGACCACATACCAGAGCCAGATAAACTCGTTCCATGCATCCTCTCAAAATTCCTTCAACTTCTCTTATGAAAGTGTCAATGAGAACTGGCTCATTGCATGACTCTTTTGGAACTTGAATCTTCTTGGCCCTTGGTACAGCTGGCTTCCTGTACTTTCTGGGTTCAGGCTTATCCTTCTTCCTCCTCAGCAAACTGAATATACCATCATCAAGTTCTTTCTGTTGCAATTAAGTGATGTAAGTCAGTTTCTCAACCTCCTTCTCCAGAATGCGTTGCTTCTCCTTTTGAGCAATTTCAACACGGCACTGAGCTTCAGTCTTCTCAGGTGCAACACCCCATGATCACCATCGTAGGTAATGGGATTCTTCCTTGTCGCAATGGGGGAATGCATTGAAGCCTCAGGAATGGAAGGTAGTTGAGGAAGAACTTCTTGTTGTGAAGGATCATTAGCTTGAGCCGCTAATCTTGTTGACTTCCTTGGAGTAGACTGGACCATGAACAAATTAGTGTTATTACAAGAACTAATCAGTGTTACGATATGAGCTAGTAATACACATACAGTAACACTCGTTTGTTCATACAGTAACACAATTTTCAGCAATATAAAAAATGGGTGACCCGTTTGACCCGCCTTTGACCCGTGAATTTTGATTTAATTTATATAGAAAGCAACCGCCAACTGAATAGGATTTGGGCATATTGCACGGAGTAAACTTTATGCAATATTGTATATTAGACTTTATCCATGAAAAAAAAATGAAAGAATGAATAAATAAACATGAGGATTTTATTGTTTTAAGTATGCATGTGTATATAGGTGTGAGTGTGGATGATGATCTTAACTTTGATGTAGGCTTTGCTAGAGTGGACAGAGCACATCAATTCTAAAGAAGCCAGGCCCAAATAAAAAGCTTTGCTCAGAGATAATGAGAGCAAAGATCTGAGCTCACCATCATAGAAGACTCCGAAGAGACCGAATAAGTCTGGAAAAAGAAGGAGATCCCTCTTGCATGGCCTCGTCAGGCTTTACTTGTTTTACCCCTTGAAAGGAGAAACCTTATTTCAACAGCTCTGCCAGAGCTTATGAAATATGGTTTGAAGAACTCTGGAAAATTAGTACTTGATGAAGGATTCGGAAGCCTCCTACTTGTATAAAAGTTTGAGAAATAATATTCGATTCATTTGAAATATATCTCTCCAGAGCTTCTCAAAAGCTCTGGATACCGATCGCAATATGTGAATATAAAGGCCAGAAGATAAAGTGTTATTGAATCTCAAGATCCCCAGAAGCTGGGAACATTCTCTCATTTCCCGAAATTACGAATAATGGAGAAAGGAATATTAGATCTGTCCTTTTCACGAGCTCTGGGACTGAGGCTCAAAATAGGATGATTCTGTCAGGATTTGTCTGTGCTAAACGACACAGAACAGGCTAGCCAAGGGACACGCGTCGGCTCCTAAGGCACCCGGGTCCCCAAGTAGTCCCAAGAATAATTAGGGCAACAGAGACGATTTTACTGTTCTGCCCCCATAGCTTAAAGGTATAAATACTCATTTTCCTTCTTCATAACAAGGTATTGTCACTATTACTCACACACATTTTCTAGTTTTCAGCTATGGCTTTTCTTCCATAGCAAGTTTTCTGACTTGAGCGTCGGAGGGTCGACGCCGGAGCCCCCTCCGGCCCGACTTTGTGCAAGAATCCCACCGGAGGTCCAAGCTATCACTGGAGGTTGCCACCTTGAGTTCCGGAGACTGTTTTCTAGCCTTCTCTTTTATGTTCCTGGGCTTTTACAGAGAGACTCTCAGGTACCACTCTTAGTATTTCTTCAAATACTTGCTTGATTTTGTGTTGATCTTGAGTTTGCACTCATCAACTTGAGGGTCGACGCCGGAGCCCCCTCCGGCCCGACTTTGTGCAGGAATCCCACCGGAGGTCCAAGCTATCACTGGAGGTTGCCACCTTGAGTTCCAGAGACTGTTTTCTAGCCTTCTCTTTTGTGTTCCTGGGCTTTTACAGAGAGGCTCTCAGGTACCACTCTTAGTATTTCTTCAAATACTTGCTTGATTTTATGTTGATCTTGAGTTTGCACTCATCAACTGGCGTCGTCTGTGGGAAAACTGAGTTTTGACATGAGTTATTTCTTATTTCCCTTCATGAATCGTGAGTGAAAATAGTGAAGTGATGCATGATTATTTATGTCCCCTGTTTTTCTGGAAAAAATCTCATGAATATGAGTACCTTCATGTGTCACAGCTTTTTTTCTTAGTCATTTCGGTTGTGAAAGTGCTAGATCTGTACTAAATTTTTTTGTTATAGCATGAATATGAATTATCTTTATTGTTTCCATAATGAAAAGTGTTGTTTCTTTACCAAAATATGGAGTACTGCCTTTACAAAGATTATTTGGCATGAATGGTGTTATGAATGTACGGATCTGGGCGTACAAGGTCATTTGACAGCTTTATTTTTTCCAAAAAATTAGCTCTCAGCACGTGAGTCGATCTGTTTGGAAATTTACGAGATTATCAAAAGATGTTATTACGATTTTCAAGTAACAAGTGATATTATGATATTTGCTCAGAGCTTATGAAAATTTTCATTATCTCTGAAACCGTTAGCTCTGTAGAGATAACCACTACCTGTTAGTCACTGTGTGTTCTTAAATGTATATCGTTGCGATCTCGATGAAAGAGGTACTTGTATTTGGTCGATTAATATGTATTTTGAGAAAACCATGAATTAAGTTGCTATTTTTTCTTGGCTCTCAGAGATGACAAATCCCACCCCCCGAGATCTGGGTAAGGATTTTGATGATGCTACCACTGCTCCGACGGATACTCCAACGAGCGCGAATGTGGTAGGAGGTTCGAAAGCCTCTGAAAATGTGGACACTCCTGCGGTCACAGTTGTGGATGTGGAACATCCAGAGACTACACCGGTTCAGGATAGCACGACTCTGATTCCATTGACAGTTGAGCAGTTGAGAACTCTGATTAAGACAGCAGTTGATTAGGCTGTGGCGGAAAGGACTCCCACCCGGGGAGCTCCTCAGTGTTTGGATGCGAATGAACTCCGGGCACATGATATGCCCGGACCTCAGGCCCCGAGTGCGCCTCGTCCTAGAGTCTTCAATGTGGCTCAGGACACTAGGGCCTGGATGCCCCGAAACATTCTGTTGTCTTCTCCCCCTGGAGACGTCCTAGGGGAGACCAACGTGAGAACTAGTGTTGGCAGAGCAGCTGCCGGTGGGACAGCCACCAGAAGGGAAAGAACAGATCTGGGTGGTGTGACCCCAAGAGATGTTAGGGCTGCAGTCAGAGCTGCTAGGGTTGAGGAACAGAGACCCCGTTTAGTTGAATATGATGAACATGGGTCAGAAGAGGATGATGCTGATTCTACGACCCAAAATACCAGCTCTCGTAAAAGTGGTACTCAGCGAGAGCTAGCGTCTTTAAGAAAAGATATCAAAGTAATGAAGAAACAACGAGAAAGAAGTGGAAAATAGGGAATGAGGCAAGATGGATCCCCCTTTTCGGAGGAAATCCTCTTGGACCCTCTTCCCAAGAATTTCAAAACTCTGGCCTACGAATACAATGGCACTACTGATCCGCAGAATCACTTGTTGAGATTCGAAAATGGGCCCTGCTCCACCAATACTTTGACGGCGTGAAATGCCGAGTATTTATAACCACCCTGACAGGCTCTGCTCAGACGTTGTTCAGCCAACTGCCCAATGAGTCTATACACTCTTTTAGAGGGCTCAGTACACTTTTCTTGCATCAGTTTGCCAATGCACAAGAGAGCTTGAGAGATTACATCTCTCGTTTTAACGAGGCTGCTCTGGAGGTGCCGGCAGCCACTGACGAAGTAAAGATTAATGCCCTGGCAAGAGGGCTAAGAGGAGGAGATTTCTTCAAATCTCTGGCTAAGAAGCCCCCTGATACTTTTGATGAGCTTCAACAAAGAGCTGATAAGTATATCAACCTGGAAGAGGCTACGTACTTACGGAAGGAAGAAACCACTGGAAAGAACACTTCGATTAAGAATACGCCCGACAAGAAGAAAGGTGTGGAAGAAAAGGAGAGGGGCAGAGAAAGAAGATTGAGGCCTCTCCAAGAAAGATTTAAGTCTTATACCCCACTAACTCTCCAGCCAGCAGAGATGTTGGAAGTAGTGGCGGATCACCCGAAATTCAAATTCCCATCCTCTGCAAAGACAGGACCTCGTCACCCCAAGTCGGAGTTGTACTGTCGTTTTCACAATGACTATGGGCACGACACTAACTCCTGTAGGCATCTAAAAGATGCCAGTGAAAGATTGATTAGAGACGGACACTTGATGGAATTTGTGAAGAAAGAGAAAGATAGAAGCGGCAAGAGGAAAGATGATGGAGAAAGAGGCAAGGAGGTGGCAGAGCCACCTAAAAAAGATGGCTCTGGCCATAAGAGGGGATTTATCCATATGATAGTTGGAGGACCAGCGGATGGCGACTCTCATAGAGCTAGAAGAGCCTCTGTGAGAGCTGCTCATCTCTGGCAAAAAGAGGATGTCCATGAAGTAAAAAGACTGGAGAGCTCACCAAATGTTCAATTCGGGCCAGAGGATGAGTTGTCAATACTCAGGCCCCATAATGATGCTTTGGTAATTACCACGGAGATTGGTGGATATGATGTAGCCAGAATCTTCATAGATACTGGTAGCTCTGCAGATATAATGTTCCACGACTGCTTTGTTAAGATGAATCTGAACGTAGAGATGAAGCCGGTGGAAACGGCCATTTTTGGATTCACAGGGGGTGCCATCCACCCTAAAGGGCAAGTATCTCTGCAGGTCCGTTTCGGAGAACCCCCTGTTACTAATGTGAAAATGGTAAATTTTCTGATCGTAGACGCACCGTCCGCGTACAATGTGATTCTAGGAAGGCCATCTCTGAACCTTTTTAAAGCGGTGGTCTCCACATATCATATGAAGCTAAAGTTCCCAGTAGGTGATGAGGTGGGAGAGCTTGTAGGTGGCCAGATATGCTCACGAAAATGCTATGTAAAAACCGTTAAGAAAGCAGCACACACATTCCCAGGAAATCAGAGCCGAGGGGATGATCCTACAGGGAAAAAGTTGAAACAGGTAGAGCTCATGGAAGAAGAACCAGAGCTGCAGATTAGGCCAGAGGAATAACTCATGCCTGTGGAGTTGTTCCCCAACAAGCAAGGCTTCACCACCCGTATAGGGACACAGATGCCACATGATGTGGCTGAAGAGGTCGTTAGATGTCTAAGGAGAAATGCAGATCTTTTCGCATTCCAACCAGATGATATATTGGGGATTGACCCCAAGGTAGCACTACATCATTTGAATGTTGATCCAGAGATCAGGCCCGTAAAACAGAGATTGAGGCAATTTGGGCCAGAAAAAGATAAGATAATTAAAGAAGAAGTTGGAAGGCTGTTGAAAGCAAAACATATTGAGGAAGTGCAGTATCCGGAATGGTTGTCCAATGCAGTCATGGTAGCCAAAGGAAGTGGAGCGTGGCGTATGTGCATCGACTTTCGGGATCTGAACAGAGCTTGCCCGAAAGATCATTATCCTCTACCAAGGATTGATCAGCTAGTGGATTCGACATCCGGCTGTGAATTATTGTCCATGATGGATGCGTATCAAGGGTACCATCAGTTATGGATGGACCCCAAAGATGTGCCCAGAGCTTACTTCGTAGTCTCATGTGGCACTTATGGTTATGTGAAAATGCCTTTTGGGCTAAAGAATGCTGGGGCCACCTACCAGAGATGCAGCCCCCTCGAAACTTGAAAGAGACCCAGAGATTGAATGGGCGAATAACAGCTTTGAGTCGTTTCATCTCCAGATCGGCAGAAAGAAGCCTACCATTTTTTAAGATCCTCTGAAAAGGATCTAAATTTGAATGGGATGGTGAATGTCAGAGAGCTTTTGAGGAACTGAAAAAGCACCTGACAAGTTTGCCCCTCCTCACAAAGCCAGTGCCAGGGGAAACTCTATATTTGTATTTCTCTGTAGGAGAACATGCTCTGAGCTCTCTTCTCCTCAGAGAAGAGGGGGTGACACAGATACCCATATATTATGTGAGCAAGGCTATCCAAGGGCCAAAAATGAGATATTCCGAAATAGAAAAATCAGCTCTGGCTGTGATGGTGACAGTGAGAAGGTTGAGACCATATTTTCTCTCTCATAAAGTAATTGTGAGGACCAACTTACCTCTGAGATAAACGATGGGAAGGCCAGATCTGTCTGGAAGAATGGTGAAATGGGCGGTAGAACTGGGGGAGTACGATGTCGAATTTGAACCCAGAGCTTCTATCAAAGCTCAAGCTCTGGCTGACTTTATTCAAGAAACAACCAGAGCTCATGAGTCAGAATTCTGGAAGGCATATGTTGATGGATCTTCATCCATGCATGGATGTGGAGCGGGGATTGTGATCATACCCCCAGTGGAAGAGGAACTGCAGTTCGCTATAAAGTTTGAATTTCGAACCTCGAATAATGAGGCTGAGTATGAAGCTCTGATTAGAGGAATTCAGATGTTATGGGAGTTGGGAGCACAGAGAGCGATTGTATATTCTGACTCCCAACTGGTTACTCAACAGTTGTTGGGTACATATGAGAAAAAAGATGAAAAGATGGCAACGTATGCTGGTCTAGCTGAGCAGATCAGAGCCAAATTTGAAGAAATAAGGATTGAGCAGATACCCAGAGCCGAAAATCAAAAAGCTGATTACTTAGCGAAATTGGCAAGCTCTGCGGAAGAGGGAGCCAAGGGTAAGATCACGTTATTGACAGCTAAGAGTCAGGTGTTAACTCTGGATGTGGGATCAATCGATGAAGTAGATGATTGGAGAGCCCCCATTATCCATTTCTTGAAAACAGGGCAGAGGCTGGACAAGCCAGACGTCCCCAAAAAAGCAATATATGCCAAGTATTGTATGATGGGCGAACATTTATACAGGAGATCATTCTCTCAACCATACCTGAGATGCCTCTCTAACCTTGAAGGGAACTACGTGTTAAGAGAAGTGCACGAAGGCTGTGGAGGAAGTCACACTGGCTTCCAAGATGTGGTTAGAAAGGTATTGAGAGTTGGTTATTACTGGCCAACTCTCAATAGAGATGCAAAGGAATTAGTAAAGAAGTGCGATAGATGCCAAAGAAATGGCCCCCTGATTCACATTCCAGCGGAGGAATTGGGAGTTATGTACTCCCCTTGCCCATTTGACAAATGGGGCATCGATATCGTAGGTAAATTCCTAACAGCCTCCGGAGGCAGAGCCTTTCTGATTGTGGCAGTTGATTATTTTAGTAAGTGGGCAGAAGCCGAGGCTGTAAAGAAAATCAATGAGGCAGCTATCATCAAGTTTCTATGGAAAAATATATGCAGTAGATTTGGGGTCCCCAGGGTCCTGGTCTCAGATAATGGAACACAGTTCACAGGCTCTCAAGTTCAAGCTTGGTGTGTGGAAATGAGGATTGAACAGAGATTTGTATCGGTGGCCCACCCGCAAGCCAATGGACAAGTAGAAGTCACCAACAGAACTATTGTAGACAGAATCAGAACTAGGCTCTCAGGAGCCGGTGGAAATTGGGTGGAGGAGCTGGACTCTGTCCTTTGGGCTTATAGAACAAGCCCAAAAACTGCTACTGGAGAATCTCCCATCAATCTCGTGTACGGATCTACAGCTGTGATCCCCACAGAGATAGGAGTAGAAACCCACAGGATCTTGAATTATAGCGAGGATCAGAACTCAAGGCTGCTGAGAGAGAATTTGGATATGGTAGAAGAGCAAAGAGAGATGGCTCGCATCAGAGCCGAACGACACAAGAGTAAAATGAGAGTTGTTTACAACAAACGCGTGAAGATCAGAAAGTTTACGAAAGGAGATCTAGTACTGCGCAGAGCTGATGCGCTCAAACCAACGGGAAAGTTAGAGCCAAATTGGGAGGATCCATATGTAGTGACCCAGGTGCTTGCTGGGGGTGCATATGAGCTGACAGATCAGAACGGAAGAAAAGTGCCGCGTCCCTGGAACGTGAGCAATTTGAAGAAGTATTATGTCTGAGCTTATTCAGATCCTTTGCTAGTCTTTTCAATCAAAGTATGTAAGCACAGCTTGTTTGCATCGTCGCATATTTGAAATTCAATGAAAACCTGCCAGGGCTATACCCCGCGGCTCTGGCAGAACCTTAAACAAACTCTGATTGAGTTATGAATGCCATGAATTTACGTCCTATAAGTCTTAATACGAATTAAGCACGGATAACAAATGAAAAATCGAATTGAAATCGATAGACGAACACAAAGAATAAATTTTAAGCTCTGCAGAGCTGATTAAATGAAAATTGAGAATTTTTATTTCACAGATGTTAGAAATAAAAACTGAAGGAGGGAGTATGCTTTAGCATCATCTCTCCAGAGCTGATTAAATGAAAATTGAGAATTTTTATTTCACAGATGTTAGAAATAAAAACTGAAGGAGGGAGTATGCTTTAGCATCATCTCTCCAGAGCTGATTAAATGAAAATTGAGAATTTTTATTTCACAGATGTTAGAAATAAAAACTGAAGGAGGGAGTATGCTTTAGCATCATCTCTCCAGAGCTGATTAAATGAAAATTGAGAATTTTTATTTCCTAGATGTTAGAAATAAAAACTGAAGGAGGGAGGGAGTATGCTTTAGCATCATCTCTCCAGAGCTGATTAAATGAAAATTGAGAATTTTTATTTCACAGATGTTAGAAATAAAAACTGAAGGAGGGAGTATGCTTTAGCAGCATCTCTCCAGAGCTGATTAAATGAAAATTGAGAATTTTTATTTCACAGATGTTAGAAATAAAAACTGAAGGAGGGAGGGAGTATGCTTTAGCATCATCTCTCCAGAGTTGATTAAACGAAAATTGAGAATTTTTCAGAAATACACAACAACAAATAAAGAAAGTAAACATCTAAGAAAATAACTTCAAAGAAGATATGAGAATAAAACGCCCAAAAGCATACGATAGAATACGATAACAGTAAAAAGTAGCAATCTCAAAGGCATAGAAAATGCAAAGAGTACGACGAGAAAAAGAAAGCGAGAATAGTCATAAAAGAGCACGCAGGCTCTAAGCAAAATACAGAATAAAAAAGCAAGCAGCAAAAACAATAGAGATGACCCTCAAGGTCCAATCCTCTATTGATTTGGATTATCACCCAGCTCGGGTTCAGTGGACTCCTTTTCAAGAACTGGAGAGGTAGATGGCTCGGGAGCAGGGCCGGAAACAGCAACAGTCTCTGGCAGAGATGGAGCAGCTGCAGCAGGAGAAGGACCCGAGAATAAGATCGCGCAAATGAGGCTCCATCTGGGGCAGCTCTGGAGATATCTCCACTTCTTGTGCCAACTTTAAAGCTACCTTCTGCACCACAGGAGGGAACCAGGAGTAATCTACCTTCCCCTTGGGATCGCCTTTGAAATGAGGAGAAGGCGTGAGACCTTGCTTAGCACGAGAAAGGCTAAGCTTCTCGGTGAAACCTTTCTCTTCAGCCTGGGAAACAGCAGAGTTGAAGCCCTGCTTGATGAAATGACCCAAGTGGGGACCCATGTGGTATAGAAACAAGGGACTTTGGTGATAAGCCTTGAGAGACTCCTCAATTAGCTCTTTAAGAAATTCTTGACCCAAAGTAGTCCCTAAAAGCTTTGTGCGACATCTATCAATACCCTCAGATAGACCCTGTGAGAAACCCTCAGCCCTCGAGGTTATCTCCCTCTGCTCCGCCTCAGAAAGTTTTTTCTCTAAGTCAGAAATATGAGAGGCCTGATCAGCGGTGAGAGCAGCAGCTTTGCTTATTGTCTTCTTGGCTTGAGCAAGATCGACATCCCTGGAAGATAATTCTTGCTCCTTCTTAGTTAACTCTTGCTGAAGCTCGGCAATGGAAAGGAAAGAGCCCGAAGAAAGGAATTGGGCCGGCAGATCCAGAAACTAAAAAAAAATGAAATGAAATGAAATATCAGAGGTCAGAAAAAGATCTAACAGGAGAAGATAAATGAGAAAAAAGAACTGAGATCCTTACCTCAACCAATTTGCAAAACATAGAACCTCGAAGCTGGTCAAGAGATGACGGAATGGGAGAAGAGCCGTGATCCAACACTTGAAGAGATTTGAGAAACAAAATACATTTGTCCTCTACAGGAACAGAAGGATCATGTAGGAGATCATTAGAAGCCAGATCTTCGAGCTTAGCCGAATCAGAAAAATCATTCTTGGTTATTTTCTTGTGCTTGGAAGGAGGCTTGGCAGTGGAAGCAGGGTTTGTAGCTCTTTTTCCCCGAGTCTGGTAAGAAGGTTTGCTTTTGGGACCCTCAGTTTCCTCCGATGCCAACACAGCCTGAACAGGATCCGCATCAATAGGATCTATAGAAGAAGCGGAAATCTCGGGAGCATGTGCAGTGGCAGAGGAATCCTCTTCCTTTACTAATTTGAGTTGAGAAGAAGCCGCAGGCTTGGGTGGTGCATCATCGTCGTCTGAGAGAAGAAGCGCATTCTCCCAGCTCATGTCTGTTCAACAAGGCACATATAGCATATAAATAAAGATTATAGAACACACTCGGATAGAAAGGGTGTGGGGATAAAGGGAATACCAGCCCCAGGAGGAGGAGGAGCTGCAGAACCCAAAAACCCGAAGCTAAAAAGTACAACGGTGTCTTTTAATAAAGGAAAAACCTTAGGTTTTCCCTTCTTGTCCGCAACACGGTTCAAGTATACCATCAGTTCTCGGGCAGCTGGGGGAGTAATTTCCTCAGGAGAAATGAGTGATTTGACAGGATCTGGAACCTCATATTGTCATCCATCCGGATCACAATAGAAGGGCCATTGGCCAGAACGAGGAGTAACTATGAAAAACCTATCTTTCCAGTGGGAATCAATACCCGGGGGTTTGCCTATGAACTTGGCCAGACCACTAGGACGAGAGCTGAAATAATAAAATTTCTCTCTCTGTTTTAGATCATAATGAAAATGGAAAAGCTCGGCTGTGGGAAAGCCCCCGTTAACCTCGAACACAATATAAAATGAAAGAGTTAATCTTATGGCAGAAGGGTTCAGTTGATTCAGTGGGATCTGGTACAGATTACATATTTTAGCAAGGTAGGGGCAAACGGGAAAGCGCAATCCCGCGAGAATTTGAGAACCCCAAAAAGCGAGCGAAGGATATAGTACGTAATTGGGTCTCTCACTGGGATGTGGGAGCTCAATGATGAATTCTGGATGTGGCTATAAAGCCCCCGTTATCACTTTCAGATCCTCAGGGGTCAAGTTAGATTGACGAGAAATCATATTTATTTTATTCGCCTCGCGGAGAGATTCGGGAAAAAGGGGACGGTTAAAGCCAGAAGACCTAATAGACTGAGAAGTAGAACTAGAGGCTGGCAATCCTAGGATAGCTAAACGTTTGGATGCCCTAAGCGGCGTCGGTGCCGCTGGACTCTCACCGGAAAAAGGTGGAGTTTCGACATATTAAATCTTGAAACGAGAAAACGAACAATAGAGAAAAGGGGGAAAATACCTTGCCCGGGCTAGAGTGGCCGTAGAAAGAAGAGGAGAAACGAAAGCTTGTCGGAAAATTCATTCCAAATCCTGCAAAAAATATATCACTAAGAAGGATGATCGGGAGAGAAATGGCGAGAAAGAAAAGAGAAAGGTGAACTGAATAATGAAAACCCCTTTTTAGGGAAGACGCGCGGGGTTGGGCCAAGAAACCGTCCCTCTTTTGGGCCTCCACGTGTACAACCCAGATAAAGGCAGTTGAAAGGACTCCCTAATCCAAGGGTCCCAATAATATACGACTTTTAAAAAGAAAAACAGGCGGGAAATGAATTATTGGTCCTACAAACCTGAAAATTCGAGAGCTTAAAAATAATGTTTGAAAAGCTGTGGATCACACCACAGTTAAGATGTTAGGATATAGATTAGATGTTTTGAAGATGTTAAAACAAGAACTTGTAATAGGACTAGTTGAACATGGTAGTCAGCTACAGATTGGTCTAGAATAGGTCTTTAGTTAAGGGGGAAGAAATCTGCGTGACCAGAGGAGGTGACCAGATGAGAGGTGGCCAGAGGAGTCTGATCAGAGGAGGTGACCAGATGAGAGGTGACCAGAGGAGTCTGATCAGAGGAGGTGACCAGATGAGAGGTGACCAGAGGAGTCTGCCAGATGAGTCTGCCAGAGGAGTCTGACCCGAGGAGTCTGCCAAAGGAGTCTGCCAGAGGAGTCTGCCAGATGAGTCTGCCAGAGGAGTCTGACCAGAGGAGTCTGCCAGAAGACCTCTCCCAGATGAGGACCAGAGAAGAAGTGTTACCTGACCAGATGAGACCAGACCAGACGAGTCCTGACCAAATGAGGGAGATGGATTAGTTCACCCACATGGAGGCTGCATGTAATCTGGAGACAAGGAGATTTTGGAGATCATTGATGGAGAAGAAGGCAATCTGAATAGTCAACTGATAGGAGGATTTGATTGATTTTTTGATTGAAGTCAACTAATCAATCATATAATCAATTTGTGATTGATTATATTCCTCCAATTATGGTTGTTTGAATTTCTAGCTTCCAACGGCTAGTTAATTCCTACAACTATATATAGGAGTGCTTGGATGAGTTCAGTAGATAAGAGTCGCGCGAGAGCACACAAAGATACACGAACTCTTCCACTCACTCACCTGTTCATTCAAGTACAATATATACTCTTTAGGAGTTCTAGTTGGAGCTTTACTCAACCTGTTCATCTATATAGAAAGGTTGTTGTAAGCAGTTGTACGAAGGAGCTGGTACTTCGCAATTCCAGTGGTTAGTGAGTTAGTTGGTTGGAGTGAGAGAAAGTCCCCTTTGGAGAAAGGGAGAGTGGACGTAGGACAAGTTGGTCCGAACCACTATAAATCCTTGTGTTATTTACTTTCTTGCATTTAGTTTTCTGCATTTCTATTAGCACTTTATTTAAAAGGGTTTTCATTAAAAATTAAACTCAAAACGCTTTCCGCTGGATAACCTTTTTGGGACCAACAAGTGGTATCAGAGCAGTGTGTCCTACAGACCACTGTTTTGAAATTATTTTGGTGGTCACCAGGGCAGATCCATTTTTTTTGAAAATCCAAATATTTGTTGTGCTAATAATTTTTGCAGAAATGGGCTCAAAGAGAAGCAGTAAAAGAGACACTAGGAGTTACTCCAAAAGGAGCTTCGCAGATGAGGAAGAAGAGGTATTCACTTCTGGTTCATCATCCAATTATGGACCAGACGAAGAGATATGTCTTGTGACAGATGAGGTATGCAATCGAACTCCCTCTTCTTCTTCTTATTCTTTTTTTTCTGAACAATCAGAGGAGTCTTATACGCAAACTTTACTATTAGATCTCCAAAAATCTATACAACTTTGTCAAAAATTGGAAGATGAGAACTCAAAGCTAAAAGCAGAAAATCAGAAGCTTTCACAATGTTTAGGCAACTCAGCTAATCTACCAGCTGAACAAAATCATACACTAGTTGAAGAGTCTTTTGACTTGACAACCAGGTGTATTGAACAAGTTAAGCTGATAGAAAGGTTGGTTGTTGAAAACATTGAGAAAGATAATGAATATAACATGCTAAAAGCTAAGTTTGATGAACTCTTCCATCAAAACAAAATTGTAAGAGAAAGTGAGGACAAGCTAAAGATGAGATTGGAGCAGCTGACTACAGCAAACAATGTTGTGTCACACATAGCTGCCTCATCTCAAAGAGAGCATGATAAGACAGGCCTTGGTTATTCCAAACCTGAATCCTCACATGTTCAGAAAGAAGAACAGCCTAGTAATTTTAATGATAAGGGTAAGAGGCCAGCTGACCAGGCAACTCAGCCTAATGGGCAGATGAGTTCTAAAACTCAAAAACCCAAAAGGCAGAGGAGGAATTTTAAGAAGGGTTATACCCAGAATAAAAGACCTCAGCCAGGCCAGCAGAGTAGAAGACAGTCTGGATCTTCTCAAAAGAGGCAGAACCAGATGACTTCTACTCACCTGCAGAAGACCTTTAAGTCATCTGTCAGACCAGCTGGAACTTTTGATGGTTCTAGCAAGACTTATTCTTATCAACAAAATTTCAAGACTGTTGCATTAAGACAAGTTATTCCTTCTACTGGACAAGCTCATAAGAGAAGAAGAGCCTCTAGAAGAAATAACCATGTCGAAGCTTCTTATGTTCAGTGTGTTTTTGTGGATATATATGGAAGAAAGATAAGATCACCTGATTCAAAAAGGGATGATCTATTCTTGTGGCTTCCTAAAAATTGTGCTAACCCCCCTGGACCCAGTAGGGTACCAAATAGTTGATTGCCTGCAGATACACAAGAAGACCAGCTGATGTTTTGCCCCAATATCAGCTGAGCATACTTTGAGGGGGAAGATCAATTGACCCAGCCTGCTAGAATCTCTATTTGTTAATTCAATATTTTCTTGTCTTGTTTTATTTAAAGTTCTTCCAGTTTTAACATCATCAAAAAGGGGGAAATTGTTAGAATATAGATTAGATGTTTTGAAGATATTAAAACAAGAACTTGTAATAGGACTAGTTGAACATGGTAGTCAGCTACAGATTGGTCTAGAATAGGTCTTTGGTTAAGGGGGAAGAAATCTGTGTGACCAGAGGAGTCTGATCAGAGGAGGTGACCAGATGAGAGGTGACCAGATGAGAGGTGACCAGAGGAGTCTGATCAGAGGAGGTGACCAGAGGAGTCTGATCAGAGGAGGTGGCCAGATGAGAGGTGACCAGAGGAGTCTGATCAGAGGAGGTGACCAGAGGAGTCTGCCAGAGGAGTCTGCCAGAGGAGTCTGACCCGAGGAGTCTGCCAGAGGAGTCTGCCAGATGAGTCTGCCAGAGAAGTCTGACCAGAGGAGTCTGCCAGAAGACCTCTCCCAGATGAGGACTAGAGAAAAAGTGTTACCTGACCAGATGAGGGAGATGGATTAGTTCACCCACATGTAGGCTGCATGTAATCTGGAGACAAGGAGATTTTGGAGATCATTGATGGAGAAGAAGGCAATCTGAATAGTCAACTGATAGGAGGATTTGATTGATTGTTTGATTGAAGTCAACTAATCAATCATATAATCAATTTGTGATTGATTATATTCCTCCAATTATGGTTGTTTAAATTTCTAGCTTCCAACGGATAGTTAATTCCTACAACTATATATAGGAGTGCTTGGATGAGTTCATTAGATAAGAGTCGCGCGAGAGCACACAAAGATATACGAACTCTTCCACTCACTCACCTGTTCATTCAAGTACAATATATACTCTTTAGGAGTTCTAGTTGGAGCTTTACTCAACCTGTTCATCTATATAGAAAGGTTGTTGTAAGCAGTTGTACGAAGGAGCTGGTACTTCGCAATTCCAGTGGTTAGTGAGTTGGTCCGAACCACTATAAATCCTTGTGTTATTTACTTTCCTGCATTTAGTTTTCTGCATTTCTATTAGCACTTTATTTAAAAGGGTTTTCATTAAAAATTAAACTCAAAACGCTTTCCGCTGGATAACATTTTTGGGACCAACATAAGAGAATCTATTCCGAGTGATCTTCAGAGATATCACTTGGAATAGGGGGGAGTAGTTGATGTAGGCTCTGCTAGAGTGGACAGAGCACATCAATTCTAAAGAAGCCAGGCCCAAATAAAAAGCTCTGCTCAGAGATAATGAGAGCAAAGATCTGAGCTCACCATCATAGAAGACTACGAAGAGACCGAATAAGTCTGGAAAACGAAGGATATCCCTCTTGCATGGCCTCGTCAGGCTTTACTTGTTTTACCCCTTGAAGGGAGAAACCTTATTTCAACAGCTCTGCCAGAGCTTATGAAATATGGTTTGAAGAACTCTGGAAAATTAGTACTTGATGAAGGATTCGGAAGCCTCCTACTTGTATAAAAGTTTGAGAAATAATATTCGATTCATTTGAAATATATCTCTCCAGAGCTTCTCAAAAGCTCTGGATACCGATCGTAATATGTGAATATAAAGGCCAGAAGATAAAGTGTTATTGAATCCCAAGATCCCCAGAAGCTGGGAACATTCTCTCATTCCCCGAAATTACGAATAATGGAGAAAGGAATATTAGATTTGTCCTTTTCACGAGCTCTGGGACTGAGGCTCAAAAAAGGACGATTCTGTCAGGATTTGCCTGTGCTAAACGACACAGAACAGGCCAGCCAAGGGACACGCGTCGGCTCCTAAGGCACCTGGGTCCCCAAGTGGTCCCAAGAATAATTAGGGCAACAGAGACGATTTTACTGTTCTGCCCCCATAGCTCAAAGGTATAAATACTCATTTTCCTTCTTCATAACAAGGTATTGTCACTATTACTCACACACATTTTCTAGTTTTCAGCTATGGCTTTTCTTCCATAGCAAGTTTTCTGACTTGAGCGTCGGAGGGTCGACGTCGGAGCCCCATCCGGCCCGACTTTGTGCAGTAATCCCACCGGAGGTCCAAGCTATCACTGGAGGTTGCCACCTTGAGTTCCAGAGACTGTTTTCTAGCCTTCTCTTTTGTGTTCCTGGGCTTTTACAGAGAGGCTCTCAGGTACCACTCTTAGTATTTCTTCAAATACTTGCTTGATTTTGTGTTGATCTTGAGTTTGCACTCATCAGACTACACTTGTATAGTACATGATCCTGACTCGTGGATACGTAGAAAAATTGAATTTGCAAATCATAAATTCAATGGAATGAAAAGAATAAAAAAAACCAAATTAGGGACATTAAAATACATTATATATTTAAAATTAAGTGTTTAAAATGAGATATGGAGGAGAGAGTGATGGGATGGATTAGTTTCATCCGACGATTGATGTTGCTTTAAGAGTATCCATCCATCTACACTAAGCAAAATGGTATGTGAGCTGTACCTCGTGGACATGCATTTTAAATCACTAAATTAGTAGTAATATCTAATCCGAATTTATTCTCACGAAAACACGTATCACATACGTGCCGACATGCTATATACATCTGGACAAACTGGGAAACCTAGAAACCAATCACCACCCGCCACGTTTACACCCTTCTCTCCCTATAAATCTCCAACCGCCCACTTCTAAAATCCTGTAGTCATATTTCAGTTTTATCTAGAGAGAGAGAGAGAGAGTTTTATCCTGTTTGGTTGTAAAATAATCGAAAGGCAGAAATGGGAACTGCAACTTTTGTCGATATTATCGTCGCAATTTTGTTGCCTCCTCTTGGTGTCTTCCTCAAGTTCGGGTGCAATGTATGCTAATGCTTCTCTCTCTGTCTCTCTCCTCAATTTCTCTCGCTTGAATTTGAGTGATTAACTGTAATTGTTATGTACTGCAGGTTGAGTTCTGGATTTGTTTAGTATTGACCCTCCTGGGTTATCTCCCCGGAATCCTCTATGCTATATATGTCATCACCAAGTAGGAATCCTAATGGTATGTTAATTTTCCTTCATTTAACACCTTTTTTAACTCTGTATTTTTGGAATTAGTTTCAACCCTTTAACAAATTAACATAATTCTTAATGGAAACTGATTGTATTCTAAAGAGTTTAAAATATTTTTAGTCCTAACTTTTTAACGTTTTTTTCCAAATAGTTAAATATTTATTTTAGTCACATAATTTTTTTGTAAAGAGTATGTACAAGGTGAAATTAGTTTTACACTGAATAGTACTCCCTCCGTCCCCTATTAAACTTCACGGGTTGGGTGGCACAGATTTTAAGAAAAACTGCTTTATTGACTTTTTCAACCAATGAGAGAAGAGTATTTTGAATTAAAGTAGGTATTGTGAGTGTGTTTTATTTCCTTATTTGGGGTGTGAAATTTATTGTGGGACGTCCCAAATAGGAAAGTGTGAAGTTTAATAGGGGACGGAGGGAGTATTAATTATTTTTCATTAAAAATCTTATTAGTTTATTTTTACTGAACAATTAATACTTTTCTATGACAACAACTAATACTTTGCTGTAAAAACAATTAATACACTTCAATAATTCATGTAATGTATGAACCATTTTCATTCTTCTCGTTGTCTTTTGTAAAACGCCATTGTTTTTGGATGGGTTTTTGTCTCTAACTTTTACTTTTTCCTAAATCCTCCCAATACATAAATTGAGCAGTTGGGGGACTAAAAGTACTTTACCTCAATTCTAAATTACTCCCCTAATTAAACTGTGTTATGTTTTCGTCGATTTAATTAAATTAAAGTTAGCTATAACAACAAAAGCCTAATTTATCGATACCCGATTTAATTAAGCTAGCTTTGAAATAAACGTGCATCACTACAAGTAATCTGCTGAGACGTATATATATATTGAGTGGTAATTATATGATCCGTTAATTAGAATGATGATAAGATAATCAATAATTATGTTATGGTCAACAACATATTAATTAGGATAATCTTTAAAAGAAAAGATATTTAGGGATATTAACAAACATACAATACGATTTATGCGAATTTAGCATATATACACAATTTATCGTTATTAATACAAAAATTAAAGCAAATAGTATCTTGTAGATTTAAGAAATACTCCCTCCGTCCCAGATCAGTTTTCACACTTTCCTTTTCTATCCGTCCCACATTAGTTTTCACACCCCAAAAAGGAAAGTTTTCTTATAACTTTTATCCTCAAAGTTCTCACTTATTTACCCATATGCCATTACTTTTCTTACACAAACAAACCACAACCACACAATTAAAGTTGATTTGACATAAAGTTCCCACTTTATCACTTTAACTATATAAAATAATAAATTTTCTTAATTACCGTGCCCAGATCAGTGTGAAAACTGATCTGGGACGGAGGGAGTAGTTGTTGGTTTAAAATGTGGGGTCCAAAATTTTAATGCCGTATAAACAGGAAATATAACTTTAACAGCTATATACAATCAAAAGTAGGAGATTCTCAACATGCTTGATAGTTACTCTATTTTAACAAAACTTTACGTTCACGAAAGTTTTATGGTGAATTCGGTATACTATTTGACAAATATACTAATACTGTTTAGCATATGAGGTATTAGTCTATAGTGATATTATAAAAAATAATATGCTCATTTATTTGGGCACAACCGAACAAGTTTTAAGAAAAAGTAGGTGAAATAAGAATAAAATTGCAATAGAGTAGTTTTTATGTGAGTATAAAAATAAAGTGATTTTTTATATAAAAAAAATAATATTAACCCAATTTTGATAGAAAAACGTACTAGATGCAGTATACAATTAAATATATTGTTAAACAGTGGTGATGTGAAAATTAATATGATGAACAAAAGTAGTTTGAATAAGATAGTTCATGTAACCCAGATCAGATCACAAGAGATCTTATTTTATTCATCTTTCTTTTATTTATTTTTAGTTATTAATTTTGACAGGTGAACAATAAAGATCTTTCCCTTTTTGCAAAGTGCTGATTGAGATCGGGTTGGTGCTCGTGTTGTTTGGTTGCTAGTCCCTCTCTTTCTTTATTCCTTTCAATCCCTGTAAACTCGAGTATCATTTGTTTTATTGTATTGTATTGTAATGTCATGTATAAAATGATTTATCTTGTATATCTTGCTTGGCTCATTGTTATTTTACTTGGGTACTCTACATTGATTTTATTAGCAAATTCGTTACTCTCTTAACTTATATATTTTTATATGAGACACCCCTCTTCCGCGCGCGATGCAAAATAAAATTAATTAATAATTGGAAAAAAAATACAAATTGAGCTAATCAAAAATTGATGGGTAAAATGCATTTAATTTATTCTCAGCTCATATATTGATTAAGCAATTAGAGTATTAATATAGTAAAATTTGTTCATACATAAATTATTGCAGGTATATTAGTTCTTTATATTAAAAAATATTAATTGTTTTTACTGAAGAATATTAGTTGTTTTCACTAAAGAGTTTTAGTTTGTTTTCACTAAACAACTAATATTCTTCCTTGAAAACAACTAATACTCTTCCTTAAAAATAACTAATATTTTATAGTAAAAATAATTAATACCCTTTAACGGTTCATGCATGAACCATTTCACTCTACTCTATTAAACAATTAATGTGATACTTAAAATTATTACTCTACTCTAGTAAACAATTAACGTGATACTTAAAATTATTTGACAGAAACAATTAATGTGATACTTAAAATTATTTGACAGAAGCTTGTATGTTTATCTCTACATAAACTACTAGAAAATTGATATTTAGTGACAGAAATCATGTCACTATTGTTTTTCAAGTTAAAAGTTTTTAATGACATGATCATAGTCTTCAGTGACAAGCCCTGTCATTAAAGATTATTTTCCCGTCACTAAAAACTTTTAACTAGAGAAATAATAATGATAGAATTTTGTCATTAAAGATCAATTTTCTTGTAGTGGTAAAACGAGTTTTCATCACGTATATATTGTATGGACTGTGGATTCACTGTGTGAACCATGGATTCACGGCAAGAAAAATGGGCTATATTTTGACCTATTGAAAACATGTTTTAGAGCACAATAAAGTGCAAATACTAAAATGGAGTTTAATCTCTTATAAGAAACTATATAATTCATAAGACCGTCCCATACAAGAATTATACAATTGTTTTGTCTTGTGTAACTAGAATATTAAAGAGTAGATTTTATATTAAAATAATTAAGATACGTTTATCATGAAATTATTTTAAAATATTAAATATTTAACCAGGAGTATCGATAATTTAATTAGAAGTACTATTAATTTGGGTTCAAGAAAGTTCAGAACAATTACAATATAATATCACTGACCCAAATTAATGATACTCATGATGAGATTATCGATACTCCTAATCCAAATATTCGATATTTTAAAATGGTTTCATGGTAATGAACTATTTTCATATAATACTTTTTCAAATATTAAATGTCTAAATATAAGTCAAAGCCCAATCTATTTTGAAGAGCTACAACTCAAGTTACAAGTATAACAAATTTGATTAGTCTTTACGAATCCAACTCGAACTAAATTTGTTTAACATTATAAGATTAGTATGATCTATTAATTAGTCGGTTTTATTGAAAATGATAGAGAAGATTTACCACGTACTCTAACTTGCAACTTAATGATTTCAAGACGATACGAGCTTTAATTACCACCCGCGGATTTAATAATACTCCCTCCGCGTTTTACTATGTCATTTTATATTTTTACACTCATTTTTTTAGTCCATATCATTTTGATTATTTTTCCTCAAATATCTCCATTTTACTTTTATTAACTTTTAACCCATAAAATTAATCTCTCATAAATCTTTTTATTCCTTTTTCCACCAATTTAGGAAAGTCTAATTAATTAAGGGCAATATTGACAAAAAAAATACTATCTTAATTTGTTATTTAAATCTAAAATGACATGCATTAAAAAATCGAGTGATCAGTGATAGTTAAAAATAATAAGCATGACTATTTTTTTATTTTTTTATTTTTTGTCGATAGAGTTATGATTTACATCCATGACCTTTAAGATCATTGGGCTCAAACCATTTAAATTAATAACTGATTTAAATCTAAAATGACAAGTATGACTATTAACAATTCACAAAATTACTGTACACATTCACTTTATAGTTCACAAATTTACTACATACATCACTTTTATAGTTATGTTTAAAGGTACGCATAGTTAATTATGTGATACATATGAGAATATAAAATAATTTGGTAGGTGTTGACCGCGATGTACTTCAATAAAAATGATCAATTTGAGATTAATTATAAGATGTCAAATTAAGCTTAAGCTTGTTGAATTAGAATTGCTTAATATGCATATCAAACTATATATGTAAAGTGACAGCTCATCCTTTGGGGGAGAGCAGAGTTCGGTTAAAACTGAAAAACCGAGCCGAGCCGAACCGAACCGAAATATCAATTCGGTTCGGTTATTTCGATTGTCGGTTCGGTATCGGTTTTAAATTTTAAAAATTTTGGCTTTCGGTTTCGGTTATTTAGGTAAAAATATCAAAATAACCGAAACTGAAACCGAAATGAGAGGATATATATAAGTATCCAATTTCTAACTCTAATTGCATTTACTCATTTCTAAATTAATTGTCTTTGTCTCTTTTGGTCTTCCCTTCCCATTCTTTAATTTTTTTTATTGTAGTTTTTTGTTTTGGTTGCAATCTATTAATACATATGGGCTTGGGCTGTTAGCAGGTTATAAGCGTAAAAATATGGTCCAATTTAAAAGTCTATTATATATCGATTTTTCGGTTATTAACTGAAACCGAACCGAAATTTTCGGTTTTGGTATTTTCGATTTTAAGAAATTTCTGTTCGGTTTTCGGTTAGTTTTATATATAATTCGGTTTATTTCGATTATGACTTTTTGGTTCGGTAACCAAACTGAGTCATGCTCTGTCCTATGAGCATTGCATTCATACTTCACTATGAAATTAATTTACAACTAACATATTATAGTAAAATAATAACTAATATATTTTAATGAAACGATTAATGTCATTCAAAATTAATATTGTATAGTAAAAAGAATTAATATCCTTTAATGCAACGACGAATATTCTTAAAACAAGTTTCACGGTGAAACTTGTTCACACAATACTTTGTCTAAAAATAAGAGTATGTATAGTATGAACAAGTTTCATCGTGAAATTGATTTTGCAACTAATTAATAGCATTTAGTGAAAACACTCAATACTTTGTTTAGTGATGGCAACTAATAATATTCTTTGATACATGAAACAACTAATATCCTTCACTTTAGAGAACTAACTTGGATTTTCCTACGGTCAGGAAGACGTTCGCTCTTCCTAACGTCAGTTAACCTTTTAAATACCGTTAGATATTCGATCCAACGTATAATATTTTTTTTCAAATGATTGCACTTTGCATTAGAGCATTTGCTCTCAGTATATTGCAATCGCATTGTATCGCCCTATTAATAAATTAAATTAATACATATAAAAGTACAAAGATACCCTTTTGAATAAGAACAGTAGTCATTTCCTCCATTTCCTAAATTTCATCTAATCTTGACCGTAAGTTACAATCCATGGCTTAAAATCCGCCACGTATTTATTTATTTACAAAACAAACTCATCAAAAGTAAAGGAACAACAAATATATTTCATCCCCGTTAAATCCCCTAGACTTTTGACTTCAAGATGGAAGAAATTGTTTGCAATTTGGATATGATCTCTTTCATGATCGATTTATTCTCAAATTCTACCAATGAAAGAGGAAATATGAACAATTGTTGCAAGGCTTATTAAATCCAAGTTCTAACTTAATCGAAGCCAGAATTGAGTCGAACTATTCAAGCAAATATTTTCTAAATAATAGCCATAACTGCAAACAAAGGCTCAAGAAATTCAAATTCAAATTTGTAATAACTTTCAAATTCAAGCAGTGCATTTGCAGGAAAATAATTTATCCCCCTTTTATCTTTCTTAATTAAGATATCAAGCAAAATTGACGATATTTTATTTTCTTAAAACTCCAATACGATGGATGATTCTTGAGCAGCGCCGAATGGAATCACGATGGAGCAGATGGAATTTCTGGGGGAGAGGCGACTGGAGTTTCCGGTGGAGAGGCGAACGGAATTTTCGGCGGAGAGGTGGTGGGGAATTTTATGTGGTCGAAACTCAGGTTTAATAAGTATAACCAATAAAGAAAAAAAAATGAAGAACGATCATAAGAAAAGAAAAAAAAAGAGAAGACAGAAAGGGTCGAAACTAGATTGAAGAGGAATTAGAATGAAAATTGTGTTTTCATTTGTTTCAATATTTAAATGATTTTTAAACACTCTAACTTAATTCTTTTAATTATTATAAATAAGATACCAGGTTAAAATATATATGTTTTAAAATAAAAAGCACTATAAGGATATTTTTGTAATTTTATAATTTTTTCTATAAAAAAAATAATTATTTCTCTTTGAGCAAAGCTAGATCGCAAATGGCGAAATTAAATGATGTGTCAAGTTTTTATTGGTTTACTAACGTCAGAAAGGACGAAAACCTTTCTAACCGTAGAAAAGCCCAACTAAGTACCCTGTTATAGTGAAACCACTAATACTTTCAAAACTGTTCATAATAAAACTTATTTGCTCCATACATTGCCCATAAATAAGTGTGTGCGCGCGTAAAACCCCACCCATGCATGCACTCTTCATGATGGCGGTGAGACTATTATGATATTTCTAAAGAAACACCATAAACAAATGCACACACATGAGATGCCTTAATACAGTATAGTCCCACCCCTTATAAAAGATCTAAAATTCATGCCATATTAATCCAATATGAATCCACTTATAAGATATTCTTTTGGCAAAGTATTATATGAAAATAGTTCATGATAAGCTTATCATGAAAATATTTTAAAGTATCATTAATCTCATCGGGAGTATCATTAATCTCACCAAGGGTATCATTAGTCTGAGTTCAATAAAATTGTTTTAAATTTTTTGAACTCAAACTAATGATACCCCTGTCAGGTTTAATGATACTCCTGATGAGATTAATGATACTCTAAAATTATTTCATGTTAAGCTTATTATGAAGTGTTTTCATATAATACGTACTCTATTCTTTTAGCACCACATAATGATGCTTCTTGTCGAGTCCACATGCGTATCGAATTTCCAATTTAAAATACAGCACATTTTTATGTGTGTGTACATTTTTATGATTCATATAAGATATTATTTTGCTTCTTGTCTAGTCCACATGCCTATCAAATTCTCAATTTTAAGTTGTCTAAATTACAAGCACTTTTTATTTGCCCATGTAGCAATCAAACAATTCAATACGATAATGAACATTATAAGGAATTGTGGTGTTAATAAGAATAAAAATATCAATTCAGCATTATTATATTTTATAGTACTGAAACTCAATATAAGTTAATTAATCATTAATTACTCTAATTTGATTAACTATCTTCCGTCTAAGGTCATTTTTAATTATATCATCAATCAATAATTATTTTGTATTATTATTTCAAAATCAGAGTACCACGCGAAAGGGGCGTTTGCGAACCCAGCATTACTCCTATAATCTTTTTCTTTTTTTCCCAAATAGTTGTGTGTAACAATTTTTTCTTTTAAAGTACTTCTAGGCACTTTGTATAAAAATCCCTCACAATATAACCATCATTCTTGTTTTTTTTTTTTTGAAAGAAACCATCATTCTTGTTAAGTATACCATAATGAAAGATTTTATCAGATCGCTTCACACGACGTAAATTAAAATTTATCCATTAATAAATATACAAATCAAATTATTGAATAAAAAAAATATATATATATACGCAAAATTATGTCAAAGGGCAAAAATCAGCACAATTACGTGCAGCAAATATCAACATATTCCAAATTAACGTGTACCTAAAAAAACGTTTATCTTGCAAAATATCCTATTCTATCCTTTTCGGAAAAACACCATCATCTATAATGCAACGCGGCGTGATTATAGTGGTGAGTACTGAGTAGGGACGGATTATGATTTTGGTGTTGCACAAATTGGCTTTGTGAATGATGAGTGTGACGTGTTTATAACCCCCAAATTAGAAATTATTTAAATATAAATTTTAAATTCGACTCACAAGCACTTGCTATCCAGATCGGCCCACATAAATAAGTAAAGCAGCATTGCAGTTAAAAGGGTGGAAAATGAATAGAGTCAAATACCACTGTTTTAAATTTGTATTTGTGAAATTTTTTTAAATTATCGAATTCGAATTGAATATTTTTCAAATAATAAATATAATTAATATTTAATTTGAAACTCATATCAAATTACTAGAAAATATACAAAGACAAAGTATAGAGTGAAACTAATTTATACATAAATCCATGAAGGTATTAGTTGTTTTCACTGAAAAGTATTAGTTGTTTTTACTGAAGAGTATTACTGATTTATACTAAAGAGACTTAGTTGTTCGGTGAAAATGAACTAAGACTCTTCAGTGTAAACCAATAATATTCTTCAGTAAAAACAACTAATATTCTTCAATCAAAACAACTAATACCTTTCGGTGATTCATATATGAAACAATTTCACTCTATACATACTCATATACAAATACATGAGTCGAATGTTCGATTCGTTTTTTTTTTACTCAAGCATGTTCAAAACAAATAATATTCAAATATTCACTTCGAAATTGATTCTATTATTTTAATTCATAAACAACCCATAAACTTAATTATAAATGAAAAATATTAATTATAAATTCATAAAAAATACTTTAATAAACAAATGGAGTGCGTGGACCTGCCGTTCTTTTTTAATATGTTACAGTTTTTGTTTTTAATAATTGAATTATATTAATTTTTTTTAATTAAAGTATTAAATTAAGGACCGTCTAAAAGTCCACCTATTAAATAAAGTCATAAAGAGTTAAATTCCTTAAAATAATTGTAATGGGGTTAAATTTGTAAATAATTATATTTATTATTACTATTATTATATAATTATAAAATATATATTATTCGAATATTTACGAGTATCGAATTGAATGTCGTAGTTTTGTATTCGTATTTGATAACTAAACTAGTAAAAAAATTCATTTAAATTATAAAATTTTAAATACAAATACCGAATTTCGAATATAAATACTAAATCGAACCAAAGTTGTTTAATTCATTTACAACCAAATTGTGGTTCATGTAATCATGTTAATGAGCCCCATACCACTCAAAATTGGTTATTTAAAATAAGAAAACCAAATTAATTAACCATAACTTTTTTTTTATGGTTCTGTAAACTAAATAAATATATAATTAAGGAGTAACTATGAAAGGTGCACCCACTTGTTTATATTAAAAAGTGTAAAGTGCAATATAACCACTATTTTTAGTATAATCAACCTACACTTTTCTATGTAAACAACTTCAATTGTTGGGTGAATGCACCGTGCACTTGGTGTATATGAAAGTGTGCGACAACTAATTTCTCAAATAAGGAAAACTATAAATCTTTGAGGTTTTTTTTTTAACGTTTACTTAGAGGATAAAACCAACTTTAAATGCAAAATAAAAACTAGTTCTTGAACCCATAATTATATTATTAATTTTATATTAAATATTTTAAAAATTATTTTATTGGTTTAATTCAATTATAGTTATGTCTATTTTTTCAGAAAACAATTCAATTTGATTAATTGAATTCACTTTTAAACTAAGTAGTTATTAACAAATGTGTTGCACGAAGAAGCAAAAATAGGTATTCTTGTTTCTTTTTACATAAACTAATTTAAGATTTATATATATATATATATATATATATATATTTTTTTTTTTTTTTTTTTTTGACAACTCTTGATTTTAAAAGAGTGCCAATGGGGCTAGAAAGATTAAAAAAAAATTTAAAAAATCAATTCAATTTAGGAATGACAAAGTAATCCACCCCAAGGCAGCCCACATTGATTTGGCCAAGTTAGCCCCGCCTCATTTTGCAAATAGGGCAGATAAGCCCCGCCTCGCATGTGAGGCCGATCGGATATGGGTATGCATATTGCCCTTTTCCGTTCTGCTACCCCACAATTTGACGCAGGAGGAGCGTGGAACGTAAACACAAGAGAGATTTGGATATGAATAATATATCAAAACTTATGTTCAACGACAATTGGGAATATAAATACTAGAGTTTGAGTAAACAAGACCCAAGTCCAAAACTGGAGTTCTATATGATAAATAAAGCCCAAATATAATAAATGACATAAATAAATTAACTTAACCGGCGGTCTCATCTCCATTATTCCTTCCCTTATCAGAACGATTCGCCCTCGACTCGGGATGGGTCTCATCTCCACCAGCATAAGGAGTTAAGTGTTTGACATTGGAGACATCCGAAGTGCGAAAATTCGGAGGTAGGCGCAGGCGATAGGCATTTGGGTTGATCTTCTTGAGGATTTCAACCGGACCAAACTTCTGAGAGGCAAGCTTGTTGTTCTCATGAGCAGGAAATCGGTCTTTAGTGAGGACCGCCCACACGAGATCCCGAACCTGGAATTCGACGTGGCAGCACTTACCATCTGCATGTTGTTTGTAACGAGCATTATTGTCAACTAAACGGGCACGGGCTGCTGCATGAATGTCATGAATATCACCCCAGAAGGTGGTCGCACGTTCATCCACACAGGCACCAGTCGGTAGCTGCATCAGGTCGATGAGACCCCGGGGAGTTCGACCATAGACAACACGAAAAGGGGAGAGACTCGTGCTACGGTTAACAGCGGAATTATGGGCAAACTTGGCTTGGCTCAACTTCACGTCCCACGTTTTGATAATGTCTCCCACCAAGCAGCGAAGTAAGTTACCCAACAAGCGATTGACAACCTCTGTCTGGCCATCCGTTTGAGGGTGGTAGGCACTACTGAGGTGAAGTTCTGTACCTGCCATGCGCCACAAAGATCGCCAGAAGTGGCTGAGGAAATGTGTTAGGATAAAAGTTGTTAGTTTTGATGAGTTAAAACAAACCAGAAGATGTAATAGGACCATCTGGACCTGTTAGTCAGATGATGATCTAGATTAGGACTTAGTCTAGGGGGAACTGCCAGACCAGAAGACTTCTCCAGAAGAGTCTCCAGAAGACCCCACCAGAGGACTTCACCAGAGGACTCCACCAGAAGACTTCACCAGATGAGATCTGACCAGAGGCAGAGGACCTTCCCCAGACCAGACGAGTCCAGACCAGACGAGTCTGGTAGAACAAAAGATGCTCAGTTTGATCCCCTGATTCTACTGAGTATTCTGGTTGTTGACCAGATGAGGACCAGAAGACACCTAGATTGCCTGGTGTTTGGTCCTGCCTTCTCTGGAGAGAATCAGAGTTAGGCAGAGGAAGTTATTGACCGTTGGTGATTCAAATCAAGTCAACAAGATCAGGATTGGAAAGTTTTTGAAGACAATCAATCCAAGGATCCTACCAACCCGATCAATCAATTAGGGAATTGATTGATTGAGGCTTCCTTAAATAGAGGATCTGATTGGATTAGCTCTCCAACGGCTAGTCCTAATCCCCTCTATATATACAAGAGTGCAGTTCAAGAAAAAGCTCTAGAGAGACAATATACGCGCATAAGTCCATCCAAGCTTTTGATAATCACTCTTAGCACTCTTACTGGTCATAATATATATCTACTCTTAAGGATTTGTTGAAACCTCAACCTGTTCATCTACCAGATAAGGTTGAAGGCTGTTGATCTTTAGATTGAAGTTAAATCTAGAGAGGTTGTAAGAAGGAACTGGTACTTCCCAATTCCAGTGAGTAAGTAAGTGAGTTGGTTGATAGTGTGACCCCTTGGATAAAAGGGAGAGTGGACGTAGGATATTCAAATCCGAACCACTATATATCTTGTGTTCTTTATTGCTTTCATTTAATTATTCTCTTATTGGGTTTTGTTCTCTTGTAAAAGGAATTTGAAAGACATTTAACTTAAGCTTCCGCAATTAATCTAACTAGTGGGACCAACAAGTGGTATCAGAGCGGTGTGTCCAACGACCACTGCTTTGAAAAGCTTTTGGTGGTCACCGGGCAGATCTATTGCTCTTTAGTGCTTTTGTTCAAGTTCTTGTTATATCCCTAATTTTATCAAAATGTCTGCAAAATCTTCTTACAAGAGCCGTAAGCTTCCACAATTCTCTTTTGAGGATTACAGCCACTGGAGCTTCATGATGAGCAATCATCTTGGAGCTATTCACCACCGCATGTTAGATGTGGTAGAAAGTGGCCCCATTCAATTTTACTGGACTCCTATTGATAGTGGCAGGTCAGAATCCAGGGAAGAAACTAGTGAAGCTGCCCAGAAAACTGCAGAGGATAGAGTCCCCAGGCAAAGAATCCTCAAAAAGAAAGATGAGCTTGACAACGATGAAAGAAAGCTCTACAATTTAGACCAGGTGGCAAGAACAGAGATCATCAACACACTTACTAAAGAGGTGATTGAAAAGGTCAGAACGTGTGCCACTGCCAAGGAGATGTGGAACAAACTTGCACTACTCTGTGAGGGAACAGAGAAGATCAAAGACAACAAGCTCCAAGTTGTTCAACACTCGTTTGACACCATTGACCAGCTGGACATGCGTCTCACAAACCTCCTGAACAAGGCTAGTGCCTTAGGTAAGACCTACTCCGAAAAGGAAATTAATAGTAAAATATTGCGTTCACTAACCAGCAGGTGGAGAATTAAAGTCACTGTGATCAAGGACAACAAGGATCTCAATACTCTGGATCATCATCTTCTGTTGTCTGATCTCAAAGCCTATGAGTATGATCTTCAAGAGGAGGATCAAACAGAAGAGGTTTCCTCTTCTGGTCAGAAAGGTGTTGCATTCTCCTCAACCATCAAGCCTGATGTCAAGCCAAAGGAGTCTACTGCAGATGACTTGAGCCTCAAGGAGCAGGTAGCACTTCTAACTCGTAAATTAGATAAAATGAGTTCAAAATATGGCAGGTACAAAAGGCATTGGAAGGAATCTACCAGAGACAGGAAGAGTTCCTTCAAGCATGCAGAAAAGGAGAAGACATCTGGAGACTCAAGGGAGACCAGATTCAGAACTCCCAAAAAGGAGGAGAGATGACAACCCTGGCAGCTCTGGGAGATCAGATTATCAGAGGAGAGATGGTAGCTCTGGCAGACCTGACTACCAGAGGAGAGAGAGTAGTCCAGCCAGATCAGACTACAACCAGAGGAGGAGAGAGCCAAGTCCTAGTCCCAGAGGAGACAATGCCTGCTACACATGAAACAAGACTGGTCACTACAGTTATGATTATCCTCAACTTACTCCTAGGGAAAGAGAAGAGAAAAGGATCAAGAGAGATAGGAGATATGCAGATAAGAGAGCATTGCTGGCAGAAGCAGAGGAGGAGGATACTAGTTCCAGTTCTTCTTCTTCTGACTTTGGATCAGATGATGATGTGTGTCTTATGGCAGACATCACTGAGGTAAATGAAACTACCCTATGCTTATCTAATTCCAAATATACTGAATCCTCTAATTCATCTGGTAACTCCAGAGAGTCTGATATGTAACAAATGCTATCAGATCTCCAAAATTGTGTCCAACTCTGTCAAAAACTTGAGAAAGAGAATGGTAGGCTCAGAGCTGAAGTTCAATCTCTCTCTCATGAGCATAAATCCACCAGAGAACTCATGAAAGATCATTCCAAAGAAGTCTCTGAACTTCAGGATAAGATCACAGAAAGAGATACTCTGGTAGATCAACTCATGAAAGAAAAGAACTCTCAAGAAGATGAGTTCAATGAACTCAGAGCCAAATACCAGACTCTTATCAAGGGAAAACAAGTTGTTCACAACATAGAGGAGATACCCATGCCCAGAGAAGCTCCTAAGATACCATCTGTTGTATCTATCATATCAGAGTCTTCTCAGCGCATTAGTGATAAGAGTGGTTTAGGATATCCTGGAATTACCACTAAAACTCATAAATACCTTTATAATAAAGACAAATCTGTAAGAGCTGGTAAATTGGTAGAAATCTGGGATGATAAAGACTTAACTGGTAATGGTTACAAGGTGGTTCACAATCCTGATTGGAAAAGGAATCACTCTGTTAATCACATAACATATTGTTAGGATATAGATTAGATGTTTTGAAGATGTTAAAACAAGAACTTAATAGGACTAGCTGAACCTGTTAGTCAGCTACAGATTAGCCTAGGTCTAGGATAGGTCTTTGGTTAAGGGGGAAGAAATTTGTGCTGACCAGATGAGGTGACCAGATGAGGTCTACCAGATGAGGTCTACCAGAGAAGGTGACCAGAGAAGGTACCAGAGAAGGTCTGCCAGATGAGGTCACCAGAGGAGTCTGCCAGAGGAGTCTGACCAGAGGAGCCTGACCAGAAGAGTCTGCCAGATGAGGTCTGCCAGAAGACCTCTCCCAGAAGAGGACCAGAGCTGAAGTGTTACCTGACCAGATGAGACCAGACCAGAAGACCCCAGACCAGACCAGACCAGATGAGGGAGACGGATTAGTTCACCCTCCCTGTAGCTTCGTAGTAATCTGTAGACAAGAAGACTTTGGATATCCTTGATGGAGAAGAAGGCAATCTGGAGAGTCAACTGATGGAGGATCTGATTGATTGATTGCTTGATTGAAGTCAACTAATCAATCATATAATCAATCTTTGATTGATTATATCCCTCCAATTATGGTTGTTTGAATTACTAGTTTCCAACGGCTAGTTTATTCTACAACTATAAATAGGAGTGCTTGGATTAGTTCAATATACAAGAGTCACGCGAGAGCACACCAAGAACACACGAACTCTTCCAAACACTCACCTTGTTCATTAACGTTTATACACTCTTTAGGAGTTTCAGTTAGATCTTATAATTAACCTGTTCATCTTGAAAGGTTGTTGTAAGTTGTTGTACGAAGGAGCTGGTACTTCCAAATTCCAGTGGTTCGTGAGTACGTTAGTTGGAGAGAGAGAAAGTCCCCTTTGGAGAAAGGGAGAGTGGACGTAGGATCGTTATATCCGAACCACTATAAACCCTGGTGTTATTTATTTTCTGCACTTTAGATTTCTGCATTTCAATTTTAGTACTTAATTTATAAATTGGGTTTTCATTAAAAATAAACTCAAAACGCTTTCCGCTGGATAACCTTTTTGGGACCAACAAGTGGTGTGTCCTACAGACCACTGTTTTGAAATTATCTCGGTGGTCACCAGTGCAGATCCATTTTTTTTGAAAACCCAAATATTTGTTGTGCTAACAAATTTTGCAGAAAATGGGCTCAAAGAGATGCAGTAGAAGAGACACCAGGAGGTACTCCAAAAGGAGCCTAGCAGATGAGGAAGATGAGGTATCCACTTCTGGTTCATCATCAAATTTTGGACCAGACGAAGAGATATGTCTGGTAAGAGACGAGGTATGTAATTGAACTACCTCTTCTTTTTCATCTTCTTCTTGTTCTGGACAATCAGAGGAGTCTGATATGCAGAAGATGCTATTAGATCTCCAATCTTCTATACAACTTTGTCAAAAATTGGGAGAAGAGAACACAAAGTTGAAATCAGAAAATCAGAAGCTTTCACAACGTTTTGGCAACCCAACTGATCTACCAGCTGAACATGTTCAAACACTGGTAGAACAGTCCACTGACTTGAAAACCAGATGTGATGAACAAACTAAGCTAATAGAAAAGCTGCTTGTTGAAAACATTGAGAAAGACAATGAATATACTCTGCTGAAAGCTAAGTTCGATGAACTCTTCCATCAAAACAAAATTGTAAAAGATAGTGAGGACAAGCTCAAGCTAAGACTGGAGCAGCTGACTACAGCAAACAATGCTGTGTCACACATAGCTGCCTCATCTCAAAGAGAGCATGATAAGACAGGCCTTGGTTATTCCAAACCCGAATCCTCACATGTTCAGAAAGAAGAACAGACTAGTAATTTTATTGATAAGGGTAAAAGGCCAGCTGACCAGGCAAATCAGCCTAATGGGCAGATGAGTCCTAAAACTCAAAAACCCAAAAGACAGAGGAGGAATTTTAAGAAGGGTTATACCCAGAATAAAATACCTCAGCCAGGCCAGCAGAGTAGAAGACAGTCTAGATCTTCTCAAAAGAGGTAGAACCAGATGACTCCTACTCACCTGCAGAAGACTTTCAAGTCATCTGCCAGACCAGCTGGAACCTTTGATGGTTCTAGTAAGACTTATCCTTATCAAAAGAATTTCAAGTCTGTTGCTTTAAGACAAGTTATTCCTTCTACTGGACAAGCTAATAAGAGAAGAAGAGCCTCTAGAAGAAATAACCATGTCGAAGCTTCTTATGTTCAGTGTGTTTTTGTGGATATATATGGAAGAAAGATAAGATCACCTGATTCAAAAATGGATGATCTATTCTTGTGGCTTCCTAAATATTGTGCTAACCCCCCTGGACCCAGAAGGGTACCAAAAAGTTGATTGCCTGCAGATACACAAGAAGACCAGCTGATGTTTTGCCCCAATATCAGCTGAGCATACTTTGAGGGGGAAGATCAATTGACCCAGCCTGCTAGATTCTTTATTTTGTTATTTCAATATTTTCTTGTCTTGTTTTATTTAAGTTCTTTCAGTTTTAACATCATCAAAAAGGGGGAAATTGTTAGGATATAGATTAGATGTTTTGAAGATGTTAAAACAAGAACTTAATAGGACTAGCTGAACCTGTTAGTCAGCTACAGATTAGCCTAGGTCTAGGATAGGTCTTTGGTTAAGGGGGAAGAAATTTGTGCTGACCAGATGAGGTGACCAGATGAGGTCTACCAGATGAGGTCTACCAGAGAAGGTGACCAGAGAAGGTACCAGAGAAGGTCTGCCAGATGAGGTCACCAGAGGAGTCTGCCAGAGGAGTCTGACCAGAGGAGCCTGACCAGAAGAGTCTGCCAGATGAGGTCTGCCAGAAGACCTCTCCCAGGAGAGGACCAGAGCTGAAGTGTTACCTGACCAGATGAGACCAGACCAGAAGACCCCAGACCAGACCAGACCAGATGAGGGAGACGGATTAGTTCACCCTCCCTGTAGCTTCGTAGTAATCTGTAGACAAGAAGACTTTGGAGATCCTTGATGGAGAAGAAGGCAATCTGGAGAGTCAACTGATGGAGGATCTGATTGATTGATTGCTTGATTGAAGTCAACTAATCAATCATATAATCAATCTTTGATTGATTATATCCCTCCAATTATGGTTGTTTGAATTACTAGTTTCCAACGGCTAGTTTATTCTACAACTATAAATAGGAGTGCTTGGATTAGTTCAATATACAAGAGTCGCGCGAGAGCACACCAAGAACACACGAACTCTTCCAAACACTCACCTTGTTCATTAACGTTTATACACTCTTTAGGAGTTTCAGTTGGATCTTATAATTAACCTGTTCATCTTGAAAGGTTGTTGTAAGTTGTTGTACGAAGGAGCTGGTACTTCCAAATTCCAGTGGTTCATGAGTACGTTAGTTGGAGAGAGAGAAAGTCCCCTTTGGAGAAAGGGAGAGTGGACGTAGGATCGTTATATCCGAACCACTATAAACCCTGGTGTTATTTATTTTCTGCACTTTAGATTTCTGCATTTCAATTTTAGTACTTAATTTATAAATTGGGTTTTCATTAAAAATAAACTCAAAACGCTTTCCGCTGGATAACCTTTTTGGGACCAACACATATGGTCCAGAAGAATTGACTGTCCTGGAAGAGAAGATTCTAGAGAATAAGTGTCAACAAGGGGAACCATTGAAGTTTGATGGTTCTGTGAACAATGAGTCCCAAGGAGTAGAACTTACTCAAATTGGAGGACCCCAGAGAAATCCTCAAAGGGAACCTAACCGGATTAGGGGACCTCAAAGGAAACACTCAAGAAAGGGGAATACCAATCAGAGTAATAACTACCAGAGAAGGAACAATGTTCAACAGCACCAGGTACCCCAGAGACAATTTTCTCAGAGGAATCAATTCCAGAATAGGTATACTCAAAGGACCTATAACCACCAGAGCAGGTCTAATTTTCAGAACCAGAGGAGGTCTTCCAGACCCATCTATAGAAAACCAACTGATCTGGGAAGTTATGACACCAGAGATGGTTCTTCTAGGATGTATCCCTAAAACCAGACCTTTAAGACCATGTCTTTGAGGCAGGCCATTCCAAAGGCCAGATTTGAGAAAAGATACACCAGACCTGTTTATAGGAAAGGTGTCCTTATCAGACCAGTAGCTCAATATGTCATTGTAAGAGGACATGTGCTGGTAGAGAGATTTGGAAGGAAGATAAGATCTCCTCATCCAGCAAGGGATGATCTTTATCTTTGGATTCCTACAAAACCTGCAACTAACCAATCAGGACCCAGCACTAGTAGGGGACCTAATTGATTTCTCTGCAGGTAGATAAGAGTCCATTGGAGAAAGGACTTTCAAGCACCCATGTCTGGTACATTGATAGTGGATGTTCCAAGCACATGACCTTCCAGAAAGATAATCTCCAAGATTTCAAGCCATTAAACGGATCAAGAGTGATGTTTGGTGACAACAACTATTGAGTCACCAGAGGAGTTGGAAAGTTGACTTTTAATGGAGTATCTATAGATGAAGTCTACTATGTTGAAGGACTCAATCATAATCTGCTTTCAGTATCTCAATTCTGTGACAAGGGATACTCAGTGAAGTTCTCTAGTGATTCTTGCACAGTTTTCTCTTCTGATTTTAATGATATCTTGCTAATAGGCTTGAGGAAGGGTAACATTTATCTTGCAGATTTTAGCAGTTGCCCAAGAAATGCTTGCCTGGTTGCAAAAGGATCATCAGAGAACAGCTGGATTTGGCACAAGAGATTGTGTCATCTTAACTTCAAAACACTGAACAAGATTGCCAGAAAAGGTCTCATTCGAGGTCTTCCTAATGAAGTGTTTAAGAAGAATCAGGTGTGTGGTTCATGCTAGAAGGGTAAACAACCCAAGACTTCCTTTAAGGATGTCCAGAGCACAACCACAACCAGAGTACTTCAACTACTTCACATGGACCTGTTTGGACCTGTTTCTCCTCTTAGTTTCAGTGGAAGGAAGTACACCTTGGTGATAGTGGATGACTTTTCAAGATACACTTGGGTAGTGTTCTTGTTTAAGAAAAATGAAACTATGACTAAGCTGCCAGAATTCTTCAATCAGATTCAGAATGAGCAGAACCAGAGCATAGTCAGAATCAGAAGCGACAAAGGGACAGAGTTTTTGAATTCACACATTGCAGATTACTGCAAGGACCATGGGATTCTTCATGAGACATCTGCTGCCAGAACACCCCAACAAAATGGAGTAGCAGAAAGGAGGAATAGGACTCTCAAAGAAGCTGCAAGAACACTTCTGGCAGAATACAACACTCCACAGAGATTTTGGGCAGAGGCCGTTAATACAGCTTGCTATACTCAGAACAGGTGCCTGATTGCCCAGAGACATAATAAGACTCCATATGAGGTATGGAAAGGTAAAACCCCATCTGTTTCATATTTTCATGTTTTTGGATGTAAGTGTTTCATCCATGACAATGGGAAATCTAAATTAAGAACCTTTGATGCTAAAGTGGCTGATGGAATATTTTTAGGATATTCCAGCACCAGTAAATCTTTTAGAGTTTTTAATAAGAATTCACTTTGTGTGGAGGAAACACCTCATGTTGTTTTTGATGAATCTGCTTTTGAGTGCAAGGTGGACTCTAAGTCTTCTGATGAGACCTAGAATCAGACTACACCCAGAGTAATTAAAGTCAATCCACCTATTCTTGATTCAGATTCAGATTCAGATGATGACCCATCTCCTGGTTCTCTGAAGCAGAAGCCTTCACAAGGAGCAGAACCAGAAGAGGTTGGAACTCCTGTAGGGGGAAGCTCTTCTGCAGGTGGTGATAATCACCAAGGTACTGCAGAAGATGATCAACCAGGCAAGACCACGGGAAGGAGGACCCTGGTTGATCACCCCAATGACCTGATCCTTGGAGATCCAACTAAGGGTGTCCAGACTAGGAGAACTCTTAACTTAGCTGCCTTATTCAGTTGCTATGTGTCCTTGATTGAGCCCAAGAACATCAAGGAGGCACTGAAAGATTCAAATTGGATTGTAGCTATGCAGGAGGAGTTGAATCAATTCACCAGACAGGATGTTTGGGAGCTGGTAGACAGACCAAGACATCAAAAGGTGATAGGCACTAAGTGGGTTTTCAAGAATAAGAAAGATGAGAATGATGTCATTACTAGGAACAAGGCAAGGCTAGTGGCCCAGGGCTATTCTCAATATGAAGGAATAGACTATGATGAGACATTTGCTCCTGTTGCCAGACTAGAAGCCATCAGATTGTTCTTAGCATATGCTGCTCACATGAAGTTCAAAGTATACCAGATGGATGTGAAATCTGCCTTTCTTAATGGGATTCTCATTGAGGAAGTGTATGTGGAACAACCTCCTAGTTTTGAACAAGGTGACAAGGTGTTTAAGCTTAAGAAAGCTCTTTATGGGCTGAAGCAGGCACCCAGAGCATGGTATGACACTCTATCTCTGTTTCTTCTGGACAATGGTTTTTCTAAGGGTAAGATTGATAGAACCTTGTTTAGGAAAGAAGAAGGAAAGGACATCCTTCTGGTCCAAATATATATTGATGACATTATATTTTGATCCCCTAACAAGAAGTTGTGTGAGAAGTTTGGAGAGCTTATGCAGAGTCAGTTTGAGATGTCCATGATGGGTGAAATGAATTACTTTTTAGGTTTGCAGGTAAAGCAATCAGAGAAGGGAATCTTCATAAATCAGGCAAAGTACACCAGAAATATGATCGAGAAATTTGGAGTAGGATCTAGCAAAGCAGCCAAGATCCCTATGATGACAAATTTCAACATGGATCCAGATGAGTCTGGAGAGAGTGTGGACCAGATTCAGTACAGAGCACTTATTGGTTCTCTTCTGTACCTGACTGCAAGCAGACCAGATATTACTTTTGATGTAGGCGTATGTGCCAGATTTCAAGCTAATCCCAAGAAAAGTCATTTGGAAGCAGCTAGGAAAATATTGAAATATCTTAAGGGAACAGTGAATTTAGGATTATGGTATCCTGGAGATGACAACTTAGAATTGAGTGGTTATTCAGATTCAGACTATGGTGGTTGCAGAATAGATAGGAAATCTACAAGTGGAACATGCCAATTTTTAGGGAATAAATTGGTATCCTGGTTTTCTAAGAAGCAGACTTCAGTTGCCACATCAACAACAGAAGTAGAGTACATGGCTGCAGGGAGCTGTTGTTCACAACTACTCTGGATTAGTCAATAGCTTAGGGACTACCAGATTAAAGCTAAGGATATTCCTATTTTCTGTGATAGTAATAGTGCCATTGCAATCACCCAGAATCCAGTTCTTCATACCAGGTGTAAACATATTGATATAAGGCATAATTTTATCAGAGATCATGTTGAGAAGGGAGATATAAGGATGGAAAAGATTGCAACAGAGAAGCAGAGAGCAGATATCTTAACTAAGCCTTTGGCTGAGACCAGATTCAGAGAGTTAGCTTTTGAGTTAGGAATGTTGGATCCAGAGACAGATTTGTTTTAGGGGGAACAACAGAGAAGTATCCTTTGTTTCATTACTTTACTTCATATTTTTATTGTCAAACTAACATACCTGCAGATTAGACATATCAGAGAAGGTATATCCCCAGATGAGGTATACACCAGGTGACACTTGTCCCAGATGAGGTGCTGAGTCAGATTACAGAAATGTCCAAAGTCTTCTCTGACCAGGACCAGATGGGTTCCATCAGAGGAGATGTAGCACCAGACTTGCTGTGGTATCATCTGGTTACAATCTCAGGTGACAGGTATGCTTTTACTTCTCTGGCCTCTGATCATTGGGTACACTTTTCAAATTAGTAAGTACACTCAAAACGTTTCAACTTTGGAGTGTATTTAAGACTAGGGTATAGGGCCTAGGCAATCATTTCTCTTTTTCTCTTGACTGCCACAAAACCCCTTTATGCCCAGTCCCAATGACTATGCCAACGCACCAGATTAAATCTGTATCTCGCCTTTCATCGTGGCCATCAGATTTAATCAATGTGCAATATGTCAATCAATTCAAAAATTGATTTTGTTCCCTAAATTAAATTTGCTATTACAAGCGTTCATACTTCATTTATTAATCAAGCCACGTGTATTGCCCTATTTAAATCAAATTTCTTTTCAATTTGTCTTTTCACGATTCCATATTTTTACAAACCCTAACTTCTCTCTGCAAAGTATTGCTCTCTCTCTCTTTCACAGAAATGGCCCCTCCGTGCAACTTTGACCATGAATTGATGATGAAGAAACTTAAAATAGAGATGGTGGTTGACTTTTACACCACCAAGAATCCTTCTGCACTGGCCATTTTGGAGTTGTTAAGAAGGTCAGGCGTCGAGAAGTTGATCTCCACAGTTCCCAGAGATCTTCGCACCCTAGATGGTTATGCGGCCCAGTTTCTAGTCCGTATGAAGATTAATGAAGACCACATCTCTTCAAAGATTGACAAGGAAGATTTGGTGTTTTCCAAGCATGACTTATGTGCGCTGTTTGGAAACATTTCGACAGAAGGGGTGGATCCTTTAACCTACAAGGAAGACGATATTGTGGGTTCCTTCAAGTTGTTTGCTCGTTCTTCTTGCCAGAATATAACAAAGGGATTTTTGGATAAGCATCTGAGGCAAAAGTACAAGGTACTTTTTGATATTGTGGTGAAGGTGCTGATGTGTGAGAATCACAGCACGGATGCGATTTTTAACGGCAGGATGTGTGTGATGAGGGCTCTGTATGACGGCGTTCAGTGCAATTGGGCAGAGTTCTTTTGGTGAGTTTTGAGAAAGAATAAGGTGAAAGTGAACAAGGAGGCTTGTCCTTCCAAATGTCTACTGCAAATGTCTTTACTGAAAGAGAACAAGGAGTTTTGGGGAGTTCTTTACTGCAAATGTCTCGTTGGGAACGAAACTTACTCTGATCTTGGACTCATTGCTTCCAGAGAAGAGATGGAAGGAATCCTGGTGCAGAGGATTTCACAAGTCCAAGGTGTTGTTTTCAAAGGATGGTCCCCTTCATGGCCATCCTGATTCTGATGGTGAGCAAGCCATCCCTACCTCTCCTCTACAGGCTGTACCCTCACCTGCAAAGGGGCAGAAGCAGCAGCCCAAGCAGAAGACCCAAAAGAAAGTTGCTGCACCAACTGGCTCCTCTACGGTTGTCTTCTCTGGTTCCTCGGAGGAGGACCAGATTCCCCTTCTGAATATTCTGAAGAAGAAGGGTGAAGTAGCTGAGGCTACCAAGAAGGCTGGAGCAGCCAAGAGGAAAAGGCCAGAGGAGGCCAGGAAAGGCTCTGCTATGAAGTTAAGGACTAGCAGGAAGGCCAAGAAAACCCTTCTGGTGGATGAGCCATCAGAGGAAGAAGAGGTTGAGCCTCTTAAGAAGAAATCCAAGGCCAAGAGGGCCATATTTCAAGATTCAGACTCTGGCTCTGATCTTGGAGAGGCCTTGGAGAAGGCAATTGATAAAGCTTCTCAAATGGTGGAGGATGCTTCTGCTCCAGAGCCTGTTGTACCTGCTGATGTTGACTCAGCAGAGGTAAACCCTTCCATTCCATCTTCTACCCCTATTAATCTTGTTTCACCCTCTACCTCTCCCCCAGATAACCTTCCCCAACCTCCATCTACTTCTGGTACTCCTATTGTCCCACCAGAGCAGACACTCCTAGATACCCCCGTATATACTCCCTCAACCATTCCTACCCAAACACCTTCTCCCCCATCTTCCCAACAAACACATCTTCCCACAAACCCCTCTCCCCCAGCTTCTGTACCAGAGGTGCCATCAACCTCTTCTGGTGCAGAAATTCTCCTTCCAAACACTTCCACTTCACAAATTCCCATCCCACCTTCTGTACCAGAGATCCCATCTTCATCTGGTGCAGAGCAACCCATCCCCTCCACTTCTACCTCACAAAATCCTACCCCTCCCCAAACCCATACAGACCAGGAACCAACCAATTCTATGGCTCTGGGATTCGTTGGCCCTCCCCCTTCTCCCACCTGTTTAACAAGCGATGATAGTGAAGATGAGGAAACTTCACTTGAGCCTGCTAACTTAACACCTTCCTCCTCTGCCTCTGGGCCCAAACCCTTCACTTTCTCATCTGCAGAAATTGGTCCCATTAGGCAGAGTATGAGTGTAAGTGCTCAGCTCTGGCTAAGAGAGCATTTCCCAGTTCTTCTGGAGCACTTACCACTTCTGGCAGAACTTACTGATGCCAAGGTCTGGAGCAAGGCCAGACTTGAAGATGTGGAGGACCTGATACTTTTGCTTGAGGAAATGGGCCCCTCCAACTTCACTGCTTGGGAGATTGAGCTAAAGCAGAAGATGAACATTCAGAACCCAGCAGAGCTGGAGACCCCTGGTGCTGCTAAAATCTTGATTCGCACCCTACTCATCCAGAGAGGAGTAATGCTCACTCCAGAGGGCCCTACTTACAAGTTTGGACCTCACTTTGTCTTCCCTCCAGAGCTATATTCAGATGAGGAAGACTTTGAGATGTCTCATGCCGTGCTCCAGAAGATGAAAGCCTTATTCAACGAGCAGATCATGCAGATAGGGCACTTTTCCAAAGCAATTCAACACATGGCCCCTGCTATGATAGAGCATCAGATCAGGCAGGAGAGAAGGATCTTTCTGAAGCAGATCAAATCTACTCTGGCTGAAGTTAAAGCTTTTTTCAAGGCCAATGGCCTCTTTGTCAAACTGGATGTGATGCACAGCCAGAAGCAGCTCTAGGAGCACGTGCTGGAGCAGATGAGGCCTGTCTCTGTGCTGAAGGTTGAGATGGCCAGCCAGATGATTCAGACTGCTAAGTTGATGGACTCCCTCCAGGAGATGTTGGAGAAGCAGGAAAGGCTTGTTGCAGAGTCGAAAGCCTATCTGGAGGAGGCAAAGCAGCTGCGTGATCTTCACTCTTCCTCCAACACTGCCTTGCCTGATCTCATTAGGCAGGTAGTGGAGCCCCTTATTGATGAAGTTAAAAAGGGGGAAGAGAAGGCCAGAACTGATCTGGCGAAGACCACTAATGAAACTCTTTTCAGCCATGGAGCTCGTCTGGACCTGCTGGAGAACACATTAGCCCAGGCAGAGCTGCAGAAGAAGAAGAAAGAAGAATTCAAATCACTTACCATGGCTAAGCAGCTTGCTGCAGAAGAGGATTCATCAGAAGCAGAGCAGGATCCAATCTCCATCTCTGGACCTGCAAAGAGGAAGATCAGGAGAGTCAAGAAGAGCTTCCTAGAGACTGTTATTGAAGAAGCCCAAAAGAGATACAAAGAAGAGACTCCAGAGGAGAAGAAGACAAGGATTAGGAAAAACATAGATGAAGAGCAGAGGCTCAGATATGTTAGGAGGCAAAACAAAAAGAGCAGAGAAGCTGGTGCTTCTTCTGGTGCAGGTGGATCTAGCCAGAGGAGGAAAGCTCCCATTGAAGTGATGAACATTCTGCCTCTCAGGACAGAAGGGTCCTTTGACTCTACTGTGACTGTACCCCTGATTGAAAAATGGAAGGAGGCAAAGACTTCATCCAACATTACATCCAGAGGCCAGCACCAGAGGATGATGAGCTGATCAACAGAACCTTTCACTCATGGATGCAAGCTTATGATGCAGAGTTGTACAAGCAATTGATGGACTCTACCATTGAGTTCAACCTGGAGGTGACTGCCCCTGAGTTCACTTATCTTAACACTCACATGGTAGGAGACCAGGTTGATTGGGCTGAGCTGAAGAGACTGTACAAGACCAAGGTGTTGGTGAACTTCACTCCAACATCTTCTGCAGAGTTGAAGGCCGTCCAGGATAGGTTCCTTGATTGGTTCCTTGTGCCCAAGGAAAACAGGAGATATGCTTAGAATAGGACTTTGAACTTCAATGTATCTTGTAATCATCTTGTCCTTATTATTAATGAAAGTACCATATCTTCTCTGTTCAAAAGACAACCTCTTGTTGTCTTAATTGTTTGCCTGATAAGATCTATTCTAAGGTCTTATCCTTTACTGTTTTCTTGCTTAATTTTACTTTTTTTTATCAGTTCTGGTAGTGTTTTAACTCCATCAAAAAGGGGGAAATTGTTAGGATAAAAGTTGTTAGTTTTGATAAGTTAAAACAAACCAGAAGATGTAATAGGACCATCTGGACCTGTTAGTCAGATGATGATCTAGATTAGGACTTAGTCTAGGGGGAACTGCCAGACCAGAAGACTTCTCCAGAAGAGTCTCCAGAAGACCCCACCAGAGGACTTCACCAGAGGACTCCACCAGAAGACTTCACCAGATGAGATCTGACCAGAGGCAGAGGACCTTCCCCAGACCAGACGTGTCCAGACCAGACGAGTCTGGTAGAACAAAAGATGCTCAGTTTGATCCACTGATTCTACTGAGTATTCTGGTTGTTGACCAGATGAGGACCAGAAGACACCTAGATTGCCTGGTGTTTGGTACTGCCTTCTCTGGAGAGAATCAGAGTTAGGCAGAGGAAGCTATTGACGTTGGTGATTCAAATCAAGTCAACAAGATCAGGATTGGAAAGTTTTTGAAGACAATCAATCTAAGGATCCCACCAACCCAATCAATCAATTAGGGAATTGATTGATTGAGGCTTCCTTAAATAGAGGATCTGATTGGATTAGCTCTCCAACGGCTAGTCCTAATCCCCTCTATATATACAAGAGTGCAGTTCAAGAAAAAGCTCTAGAGAGACAATATACGCGCATAAGACCATCCAAGCTTTTGATAATCACTCTTAGCACTCTTACTGTTCATAATATATATCTACTCTTAAGGAGTTGTTGAAACCTCAACCTGTTCATCTACCAGATAAGGTTGAAGGCTGTTGATCTTTATATTGAAGTTAAATCTAGAGAGGTTGTAAGAAGGAACTGGTACTTCCCAATTCCAGTGAGTAAGTAAGTGAGTTGGTTGATAGTGTGACCCCTTGGATAAAAGGGAGAGTGGACGTAGGATATTCAAATCCGAACCACTATATATCTTGTGTTCTTTATTGCTTTCATTTAATTATTCTCTTATTGGGTTTTGTTCTCTTGTAAAAGGAATTTGAAAGACATTTAACTTAAGCTTCCGCAATTAATCTAACTAGTGGGACCAACAAAATGAGTGTCTCGATTAGAGACAATAGGCGGGTAACCCGTGCAAACGGTAAACATCCCGAAAATATAATTGAGCCACGTGAACAGCATCTGATGTATGTTTGCATGTAATAAAATATACCATTTTGTTGAAGCAGTCCACGACAATAAAGATGGAATCAAAGCCTCTCTGTGTGCGAGGCAACCCAAGAACGAAATCCATGCTAACAGTGAGCCACGGATCATCAAGAACGGGTAAAGGCCGATACAGGCCTGCGTACGTAGCCGAGCCCTTCGAGAGTTGACACGTACGACATCTCTCAACATAATGTGCCACATCCCTCTTTCAGAATCAACCAAAAATAGAGGTCCTCAAAGAGACCAATAGTACGATCTCGCCCAAAGTGACCAACGTCGTGGAGCAGAGATACGCCACAAGGTGACCGTCTTGACTAAGGACGGCACCGATACCCACCGCCGACGTGTCTGAATAGAGTTTGAATGGGACATTAAATTCCGGAAGAATCAAAATAGGAGCAGAGATAAGTTTTCCTTTGATGACATCGAATGCTTCAGCGGCTGCAGGCATCCAGGTGAAGGATTTACCCTTCATGCAATCAGTGATCGGGGCCATGATCGATCTGAAGTGGGCAATAAAATTCTTATAGAATGAGGCTAGCCCGTGAAAACTTCAGATGGCGGTGATAGTGGTAGGGGTCGGCCAATCTTTAATGACAGCAATTTTAGCATCATCCATAGAAATGCCTGATGCAGAAATACGATACCCCAGGAAAATGACAGAAGTGGTAAAGAATACACACTTATTAGGAGCCCCATAAAATTTCCTCGTTTTAAGAATGAGGAGTATCTGGCGAAGGTTCTCTAGGTGATCAGCATCATATTTACTGTAGACAAGAATATCGTCGAAATAAACAATGACACACGAGCCGATAAGAGGGCGGAGAGCCTAATTCATAACCCGAATGAAAGTGTTCGACGCGTTAGAGAGTCCAAACGACATCACTAACCACTCAAAAAGACCCTCTCTGGTCTTGAAGGCCGTCTTCCACGCATCCCTGAGTCGAATCTGAATCTGGTGAAACCCACTGTGCAAGTCAAGCTTCGAAAATATTGTAGACCCACTGATCTGGTCAAGCAAGTCATCCGAGCGAGGGATAGGAAACCTGTAGCGAACTTTGATCTTATTGATGGCCCCGCTGTCAACACACATACGCCACGTACCATCTTTCTTAGGTGTGAGAAGGGCTGGCACAGCGCAAGGACTCAGGCTCTGGCGGACCAACCCACGAGCCAATAAATCCTCTACTTGACGTCTAAGCTCAGCATGCTCAGATGGGCTCATGCGGTAATGCGGCCTGTTGGGCAAATGGGCACCAGGTACAAGGTCAATCTAGTGTTGGATATCACGTAATGGAGGCAAGGCAGCAGGCAACTCAGATAGAAACACATCAAAAAATTCATCCAACAAGGACGAAGCCAAAGGGTGCATGGTAAACGAGAGGGTGATATTATGCACAATCAAAAGATAACCTGGTGAACCCTCCGCTAATTCACGTTCAAAGGCAGCATACGAAAGAAGGGAAACCGTAGGAGTCACGGCTGCCACGGGAGTAGGCTTGCAAGAAGAATGCAAAACTAACTCGGTCCCGTTCAATATAAAAGAGTAAGTGTTAAGAAACCCGTCATGCACAGCACGTTGATCAAATTTCCATAGGCGTCCCAATAAAAGATGGCAAGCATCCATTGGAACCCGGTCGCACCAAATAGAATCAGAGTAGATGTCCCCCACAGAAAAAGGTACCTCAACACGGTCAGTCACATTAACTTTAGTATCACGATTCAACCATGCAAGACTATACGGATTAGGATGAGACGAAGTAACAAGAGATAACATACGAACAGCATCAACGGAAATAACATTTTCACAAGAACCATAATTAACAATGAACATACAAACTTTGCCTTTGATGGTGCAAGTAGAGTGAAATATGCAGTTTCGCTGGTTTAATGTGGCGTCCGCTTTGGGCGAGCAGAACGCGTGACGGAGGACAAAGAGTGGGCCAGTATCACCCTGCAAATGTGTAGTATCAGCTTCATCCGATGGGTCAGCATCGAATACGAGAAGCGGATCAAACGACTCATCCGAATCTCCTTCCAGTAACAGAGCACGGGCACCCCGCGGGTGTGGGCACGACATCATACGGTGGCCCAGGTCACCATAATTGAAACAACTGACGCATGAGGAGCGTGGAACGTAAACACAAGACAGATTGGGATAAACCCTAGATGAATTATATATCAAAATTGTTGTTCAACAACGACAACCGGGAATATAAATACTAGAGTTTGGGTAAACAAGGCCCAAGTCCAAAACTGGAGTTCTAAATGATAAATAAATCCCAAATATAATAAATGGCATAAATAAATTAACTTAACCGGCGGTCTAATCTCCATCACAATCTATCTCCTATATATTTATATATATAATAAATAATACTCCCTCCGTGTAACGCCCCGCTCCCGAAACGCCAGACCGCCTATGGTCTGAGCATATCGAGACCGGTTCGCTACTTATAGTACCAAATTCTGAACTTGAAAATTTCATTTCAACTTTAAAATGCATTAAGCAGCGGAAGTATTTTGTTCTTAAAACATAAACCCCGTGACGGTACAAACTTAATTATATTACATTCATTCATAAAAGTTTGCATCTTATAAAAACTTTAATTTAAAAAAATCTGCATTTGGGAAAAACTCCATGTCTCGTTCCAGCTCCCGCTCCTCGTACCTTTTGACCTACAATAGCTATGGGGGTGTGAGATTAAATCTCAGTGGATAACTCTGTAGAACGTTATGCTAATCGGGAAGTACACAATAATATGAATATTCCCATAGTATTTTAAATTCAAATATCCAATATTTTACTCAATGGAAAACAATACTTATCTATCTAGAATAATCTGAGAACAAAGACTAGTAACTATCATTCATGGCTATCACTAACCTAACATTCACCATTCTTTGATCTTGTGACCCGAAGGTACACCATGTGACCCGAAGGTTCACTGATCCGTATCATCTAACATTCATTTGATCTTGTGACCCGAAGGTACACCATGTGACCCGAAGGTTCACTGATCCGTATCATCTAACATTCATTTGACACACACCATATAAATAGGCATAAAAGCCTGCGTTGAATAAATACATTTTTGAGTCGGCGACATACGTCCTTGACTCAAATAGATCTGTCAAGTCATCCAGTTACTCACTTAAACTCAAGTTCGCAAAACAATTGTAATTCGTTAGATAATATAATAGTTAATAAGCTTGAAAATCAACTATCATTATTTATACCAGAACAATCATATTATAAATGCAATTCCAAACTAGACAACATTCGAACCACTTACAGATATGTGTTACCCACCTTTAACCTTGAAGACTTGCTATAATATTGAAAATGTTGGAGAAGTTGAAGAAGAACCGGAGTTCTCTCATCCAGCTGTACTTCACCTAGCACACATCGTCTGTGTATTTATTATCAGAGCTCTGGAATCTTAGCTTATAAATACTAAGTTGGTCTCTCTTTATTTATAAAGCTTCAATTGTTCTTCTATAAATCGTGTAACTAAAATCACAATCATCTATTTAGTCAAATAATCAAATAATTAAACATGTGCACATTTAGCAAAGAACTAGTCCTTAGTTTACACACATTTATCACTAAACAATCAAAGTAATAATTCAACACAAATTTAATTTAAACATATATAATGCATCATTTACATATATTTAGCTCAATAAAAGAAACTCTTACAACCACGCTCTTTTTTTTTAATAGAAACTAGGAAGTAGACGTGTTCTCTTATAGAGGAAGACTTGGTAATAAATTAAGTTGGAAATCATGAAGGAAAATTTATGAGTGGTTATGAATTATTCTCTTATTTCTTGATATTTTGTTCTCATTTGATACGGTTTAGGTATTGTTTGGTTCACGGTGTAATCATTATTTGATAACTAATACAATTTTAAAATTCAATAAATAATAAGTTTGCATAACAGTATATTAGTATATTTTTCTGAATAATTTTTTTCACGGATTGAATTCTAAATTTAAACTTCATACATTTAATTTCTTATAGTACCTTATACTTTTGAAAGATTAAGTTTTTTTTTTATTTGAGAATTTGAAAAAGGGTATAAATTTAAATCATATAATGCTACAAAAAAAATAATAAATTTAAAAGAAACAAGGATAAAATATAAAATAGGGTTCTCAAGAAAGGTAATAGGTTTAAAATGGGACTGGGTGTTACATCCTTACCTCCTTAAAAGAATTTCATCCCCGAAATTCATCTTCTAGGTATTGCCTAGGCATTTCGGATATTTAGTGGTAGGGTGTGTTCATTAGATTTACGCCCTATTTAGTGGCAACAGAAACAAGATATCTCTCCCTGGCTACATCGTCCCCAACTACTCTTCCCACAAGGAAATTTAAAATCAAACTAAAAGGCTTAATTAACGGAAGAAAATTGAAATGGTTCTAAATGAATGAGGCCAATCACAAGCAAATCCAAATAAATCGATAATATAAAAAAAGATGGCCAAAGATGCCACTACTTCCTTAAAACACGTATGACTTATTATATGTTTAATCCTAATATTCACTTCAAAGAATGAATTATAGACTGAGCAACATGACCAAATAACAATAAAACAAAATTGGATAATCACATTCATTCATATTTCCTCTATTTTAATTATTATTATTTTTTTCAATAATAAATTTTTTTTTATATTAATCAAACCTGATACTTTCATTTATTTCTTTATGAGGTGCTAGGAGTACAGTCGAACTTCGAACAACACGGTCGCTTCTTCCTGCAAAACTTAAAAACAACTTGAACTTTTAATTAGTAAAAACATTTGAATAATTCACAATTTTAAAAGAATAATAATTAAAGAGAAATTTTGTTTTGGGGTATCACAACCTTCCCTACTAACAAATTTACGTTCTCGAAATTTGCTAACCCTGTTCTAAAAAAAAAAATTCTCATCCTAATGTTCCAACTAGGACCCCTTTTTCATTTTATTTGACAATATCACTCTTTAGAGTAAACTAATTGACAATTCCTTGTTCTTCTAGATCCCCTTTTTCTTCTTAAGTATCAAACTGGGGGGTGTTAAACATTAGTATTAACTTTTATCTTAGTTTCCCCCTACTCGGACTTCTTTATTTTGCAATTACCTCATTATGGTTCAGGTGTCCTTTGGTGGTAGCAACAATCTTCTGTTCTCTCTTGGTGGTTTCTTAATGTTGACCTTAGGACACTCGTAATATTTATGCCCTGGCCAATGGCATCTGTAGCACACATTCTTTCCCGCCATACATCTTCCCCAATGTGATTTTCTACAATTCGGGCACGGTCCAGGTTTAGGCTGATCTACCCTTGCACATATTGCTAACTGATTTATCTTTATTGGGTCATCGGTTACGTTCTTTTCTAGAATTTTTCGCTTTCTTTTTATCTGATTCTCTTGGGCTTCTTCATTATACTCTAACCCTTGGCTAATTGAAACAAGTAGGGCCCTATCAAAAACTTCATGGTAATCACAGAGTTTCAATCCTGAAATAATTCCCCCTATCTTAGGTCGTAATCCTCTTTCAAATCTTCTAGCCCTTTTCTCATTGGTATCCACTAGGTGAGTATACCTTGACAAATTATTGAATTGTCGCTCATATTCCATCACTGAGAGTGTTCCTTTTCGCAAGTTAATGAATTCTATTTCTTTTTTATAATGTAGCACTGGAGGAAAGTAACATCTTAATATTGTTTTCTTGAAGTCTTCCCAAGTTAGGAACGTCTTTCTTCGATCCCCATGGTGCGATCAAATGACTCCCACCATCGTGCAACGTCTTCTACCAACTGAAATTGAGCACATGAAATCTTTTGCGACTCTGTTAACTCCATATGCTTGTAAATTCGCTCTAACTCTGCAATCCACTCTTCTGCAGCTGTTGGCCCTTCTTTTCCCGTGAAACGAGGTGGCTTTAAACGCCGAAACTGTTCAACAATCTCATTCATCCTTGGACTCGCTCGAGGAAGCGGCATTGGTGGCGTTTGTTGTATAAAGTTTTGTAGTACAGTAACAAATTCTCTTACAATCTCTGTTATTGTAGTCGTGTTTGTTGGCACTTATTGTCCTTGTCCTGCTGATGCATCGGAAGGTTCCTCGACACGTCTAACTCGTTGGCATCTCGTGAGTACCATAGTTTAATAAGACTGAAAGGAAACATGACGTGTCCAGTTCAAAAATCCAATTTAAAAGTCCTTCAATTTATCACACATTCCATCACTAACACACGCATGCGATCACACATTCACGAACACACGCCGCTGCAGCAACGGCTCAGTGACAATGATCAAGCAATAGTATATTAGTTTGTAGCATCATCAAGTAGTAGAGAGGTGATGAATTGAGTGTTTGGAGGCATTGGACATGCACTGTCTCCATCACTTGATCCCACTCATCTACTACAAATGTCCAAACTCTTCACATATCAAAACACATGTTCATGCTCATTTCTATCATGTTCATGTTATAACCTCTAAGAAGAAATAATACCTTCAAGCAAACACCACATGTAACAGTGACATTTAAGAACGTAGCTTCATGCCATTTAATCTTGCTCATTTGACGCGAAAATAAATATTTCCATAGAGTAATATTTAAGTCATTGAGACCATTTCTGAAGGTAAACTTCCTTGGATATTGTTTATCATCTTATGCATATTGTCGCGAGGAACTAATCACATATTTATCCGAAATAAACTTTATCACGGTCGTTACATTACTGCATAATAACTTCTCATTGCATATCATATACTCTTAAGAACTACTAACATAGTCTTTTCAAATATTCCCAATAAATTAGCACAAAAGTTATGCATACCTGCGACGAGTACGACAAGCTGGGATGGACACTGTTTTCCCCTTTATCACTTAAATCAAACTTAAATTTAACAGTACTTGAGACTATGACTTTAAATAATTTTTCTATACTTTTAAGAAAGTTTTCTTTTAAAAGAATACATTTAATAATATAATTTCCTTTTCCGAGGAAAGACTGGCTCTGATACCACCTGTAACGCCCCGCTCCCGAAACGCCAGACCGTCTATGGTCTGAGCATATCGAGACCGGTTCACTACTTATAGTACCAAATTCTGAACTTGAAAATTTCATTTCAACTTTAAAATGCATTAAGCAGCAGAAATATTTTGTTCTTAAAACATAAACCCCGTGACGGTACAAACTTAATTATATTACATTCATTCATAAAAGTTTGCATCTTATAAAAACTTTAATTTAAAAAAATCTGCATTTGGGAAAAACTCCATGTCTCGTTCCAGCTCCCGCTCCTCGTACCTTTTGACCTACAATAGCTATGGGGGTGTGAGATTAAATCTCAGTGGATAACTCTGTAGAACGTTATGCTAATCGGGAAGTACACAATAATATGAATATTTCCATAGTATTTTAAATTCAAATATCCAATATTTTACTCAATGGAAAACAATACTTATCTATCTAGAATAATCTGAGAACAAAGACTAGTAACTATCATTCATGGCTATCACTAACCTAACATTCACCATTCTTTGATCTTGTGACCCGAAGGTACACCATGTGACCCGAAGGTTCACTGATCCATAAACATTCATTTGATCTTGTGACCCGAAGGTACACCATGTGACCCGAAGGTTCACTGATCCATATCTTTTAACATTCATTTGATCTTGTGACCCGAAGGTACACCATGTGACCCGAAGGTTCACTGATCCATATCTTTTAACATTCATTTGATCTTGTGACTCGAAGGTACACCATGTGACCCGAAGGTTCACTGATCCGTATCATCTAACATTCATTTGATCTTGTGACCCGAAGGTACACCATGTGACCCGAAGGTTCACTGATCCGTATTATCTAACATTCATTTGACACACACCATATAAATAGGCATAAAAGCCTGCGTTGAATAAATACATTTTTGAGTCGGCGACATACCTCCTTGACTCAAATAGATCTGTCAAGTCATCCAGTTACTCACTTAAACTCAAGTTCTCAAAACAATTGTAATTTGTTAGATAATATAATAGTTAATAAGCTTGAAAATCAACTATCATTATTTATATCAGAACAATCATATTATAAATGCAATTCCAAACTAGACAACATTCGAACCACTTACAGATATGTGTTACCCACCTTTAACCTTGAAGACTTGCTATAATATTGAAAATGTTGGAGAAGTTGAAGAAGAACCGGAGTTCTCTCGTCCAGCTGTACTTCACCTAGCACACATCGTCTGTGTATTTATTATCAGAGCTCTGGAATCTTAGCTTATACATACTAAGTTGGTCTCTCTTTATTTATAAAGCTTCAATTGTTCTTCTATAAATCGTGTAACTAAAATCACAATCATCTATTTAGTCAAATAATCAAATAATTAAACATGTGCACATTTAGCAAAGAACTAGTCCTTAGTTTACACACATTTATCACTAAACAATCAAAGTAATAATTCAACACAAATTTAATTTAAACATATATAATGCATCATTTATATATATTTAGCTCAATAAAAGAAACTCTTACAACCACGCTCTTTTTTTTTTAATAGAAACTGGGAAGTAGACGTGTTCTCTTATAGAGGAAGACTTGGTAATAAATTAAGTTGGAAATCATGAAGGAAAATTTATGAGTGGTTATGAATTATTCTCTTATTTCTTGATATTTTGTTCTCATTTGATACGGTTTAGGTATTGTTTGGTTCACGGTGTAATCATTATTTGATAACTAATACAATTTTAAAATTCAATAAATACTAAGTTTGCATAAGAGTATATTAGTATATTTTTCTCAATAATATTTTTCTCGGATTGAATTCTAAATTTAAACTTCAAACATTTAATTTCTTATAGTACCTTATACTTTTGAAAGATTAAGTTTTCTTTTTATTTGAGAATTTGAAAAAGGGTATAAATTTAAATCATATAATGCTACAAAAAAAATAATAAATTTAAAAGAAACAAGGATAAAATATAAAATAGGGTTCTCAAGAAAGGTAATAGGTTTAAAATGGGACGGGGTGTTACACTCCGTCCCTCAAAAGTATGACATTTTGTTTTTTTTCAACAATTTTATTTTCTCACCTTTCAACTATCACTTAATTACTTCACATGTCATCGACTTTACACTCACAAACAATCACTTAACTCATAAATAGACACACAATACATCAAAATACCCTTACTTTATCTATTTTATTTACCTTTTCTTGAAATCTGTAAACCTTTTGGGGGACGGGGGGAGTATATATATATATTAGTAATAATATATTTATTAATATATATTATTGTAACTCTTTAAAGAGTTATAAAAATATAATTTGTAAGTTTGATAATTATGTTTACTGTTAAGTTTAATTGAGAAGTTTTTGCATGAAATGAGTTATATTATGATACACAGCATGTTCAATATGAACATATGCATAAGTTTATATTTACAATCTATATTAACTTTTTCTAGAGGGCGGAGGAATGGAGCGGGGCTGGGCAGACCTACCCCGTGTAGGGTGGGTATGAGTGTCAAAATGTTGTCCCGCAACAGAGCTTGGAGTGGGGTGAGGCGACTGGGATGTGCACCATGCAGATCTGGATATTTAGATGTCCGCCCTACCCAACTCCATTGGCATCCCTAATTCACTTCACATCTAAATTTCTAATCATCCTTACCAGATTAAACTACATCATAAACTATAGTCATAATTCTTCTAAATTTGTCTTTTACATTTACAAGTAATACTTAATTACTTCAAGTGTAAAACCAATTAGCACGAAAAATGGGATAGTGCCAAGAAAACTGAGAGAAAATTTTCATCTATATCTCTAAAATGTGCTAATACATGTCAAAAACGCAAAATGCAAACGTATGAAAAAGAAAACTATATAATTTTTTTCTAAGCGATTCAACTTGTAAGGTACGTTGTGAACATTGGATTTCTAGCATAAAAGTGAAGATTAACATTTCCACTCACTTTCAAACCAAATGTAGAGCATTTTCAAGTCAAACATTTGTAAATTGATAAAACGTAGTAAAGAGCAAAATAGGAAGAGTACAACCAATTTTTTTTATTTAAATTACAACCATCTTCTTTTTTCTGGGATATAGAGTACAACTATCTTAAAGCATATATGAAAATGCACAAAAAGAATGATGAATCTTTTAAGAAAAATTATATCTCTTCTTGATCAATTCAACCTTCACATGAGTGTTCTATAAGAACCTTTCTCAACGTTATAACAATGCAAGACACTATATGATCATAAATGCAATGAATACATCTGTTGGCAGCAATTGAGCATAACTGCATATGTAGGCCCAACACATTTCTAAAGTAATTTAAAAGTTGGATATCAAAACAATTTAAAATGATCAACATCTAACTTTTTGTAAATGATCGCCCAACACATTTCTTGTTAGGATAAAAGTTGTTAGTTTTGATGAGTTAAAACAAACCAGAAGATGTAATAGGACCATCTGGACCTGTTAGCCAGATGATGATCTAGATTAGGACTTAGTCTAGGGGGAACTGCCAGACCAGAAGACTTCACCAGAAGAGTCACCAGAAGACCCCACCAGAGCACTTCACCAGAGGACTCCACCAGAAGACTTCACCAGATGAGATCTGACCAGAGGCAGAGGACCTTCCACAGACCAGACGAGTCCAGACCAGACGAGTCTGGTAGAACAAAAGATGCTCAGTTTGATCCCCTGATTCTACTAAGTATTCTGGTTGTTGACCAGATGAGGACCAGAAGATACCGAGGTTGCCTGGTGTCTGGTCTTGCCTTCTCTGGAGAGAATCAGAGTTAGGCAGAGGAAGCTATTGACCGTTGGTGATTCAAATCAAGTCAACAAGATCAGGATTGGAAAGTATTTGAAGATAATCAATCCAAGGATCCCACCAACCCAATCAATCAATTAGGGAATTGATTGATTGAGGCTTCCTTATATAGAGGATCTGATTGGATTAGCCCTCCAACGGCTAGCCCTAATCCCCTCTATAAATATGAGAGTGCAGTTCAAGAAAAAGCTCTAGAAAAACTATATACGCGCATAAGTCTATCCAAGCTTTTGAGATTCATACCAAGCACTCTTACTGTTCATAATATTTATCTACTCTTAAGGAGTTATTGAAACCTCAACCTGTTCATCTATCAGACAAGGTTGTAGGCTGTTTGATCTTTAGATTGAAGTCAAATCTAAAGAGGTGTAAGAAGGAACTGGTACTTCCAAATTCCAGTAAGTAAGTGAGTGGTTGGTTGATAGTGAGACCCCTTAGATATAAGGGAGAGTGGACGTAGGATATTTAAATCCGAACCACTATATATCTTGTGTTCTTTATTGTTTTCAATTTACTTATTGTTCTTTTGATTATTACTCTCTTGTAAAAGACTTTGAAAGACATTTAACTTAAGCTTCCGCAATTAATCTAACTAGTGGGACCAACAAGTGGTATCAGAGCAGTATGTCCAACGACCGCTGCTTTGAAAAGCTTTTGGTGGTCACCGGGTAGATCCATTGCTCTTTAGTGCTTTTGTTCAAGTTCTTGTTATTTTCCTTAATTTCTTATCAAAATGTCTGCAAAATCTTCTTACAAGAGCCGTAAGCTTCCAGAATTCTCTTTTGAGGATTACAGCCACTGGAGTTTCATGATGAGCAATCATCTTGGAGCTATTCACCACCGCATGTTAGATGTGGTTGAAAGTGGCCCCATTCAATTTTACTGGACTCCTATTGATAGTGGCAGGTCAGAGTCCAGGGAAGAAACAAGTGAAGCTGCAGAGGATAGAGTCCCCAGGCAAAGAATCCTAAAAAAGAAAGATGAGCTTGATAATGATGAAAGAAAGCTCTACAACTTGGACCAGGTGGCAAGAACAGAGATCATCAACACACTTACTAAAGAGGTGATTGAAAAGGTCAGAACATGTGCCACTGCCAAGGAGATGTGGGACAAACTTGCACTTCTCTGTGAGGGAACAGAGAAGATCAAAGACAACAAGCTCCAAGCTGTTCAACACTCGTTTGACACCTTCAAGATGAAACCAGACGAGACCATTGACCAGCTGGACATGCGTCTCACAAACCTTCTGAACAAGGCTAGTGCTTTAGGTAAGACCTACTCTGAAAAAGAAATTAATAGTAAAATCTTGCGCTCACTAACCAGCAGGTGGAGAATTAAAGTCACTGTGATCAAGGACAACAAGGATCTCAATACTCTGGATCATCATCTTCTGTTGTCTGATCTCAAAGCCTATGAGTATGATCTTCAAGAGGAGGATCAAACAGAAGAGGTTTCCTCTTCTGGCCAGAAAGGTGTTGCATTCTCTTCAACTATCAAGCCTGATGTCAAGCCAAAGGAGTCTACTGCAGATGACTTGAGCCTCAAGGAGCAGGTAGCACTTCTAACTCGTAAATTAGATAAAATGAGTACAAAATATGGCAGGTACAAAAGGCACTGGAAGGAATCTACCAGAGACAGAAAGAGTTCCTTCAAGCCTGCAGAGAAGGAGAAGACATCTGGAGACTCAAGGGAGACCAGATTCAGAACTCCAGAGAGGAGGAGAGATGACAACCCTGGCAACTCTGGGAGATCAGATTATCAGAGGAAGGATGGTAGCTCTGGCAGACCTGATTACCAGAGGAGAGAGAGTAGTCCAGCCAGATCAGACTACAACCAGAGGAGGAGAGAGCCAAGTCCTAGTTCCAGAGGAGACAATGCCTGCTACACATGCAACAAGACTGGTCACTACAGTTATGATTGTCCTCAGCTTACTCCTAGGGAAAGAGAAGAGAAAAGAATCAAGAGAGATAGGAGATATGCAGATAAGAGAGCATTATTGGCAGAAGCAGAGGAGGAGGATACTAGTTCCAGTTCTTCTTCTTCTGACTTTGGATCAGATGATGATGTGTGTCTTATGGCAGACATCACTGAGGTAAATGAAACTACTCTAGTCTTATCAAATTCCTAATATACTGAATCCTCTAATTCATCTGATAACTCCAGAGAGTCTGATATGCAACAAATGCTATCAGATCTCCAAAATTGTGTCCAACTCTGTCAAAAACTTGAGAAAGAGAATGGTAGGCTCAGAGCTGAAGTTCAATCTCTCTCTCATGAGCATAAATCCACCAGAGAACTCATGAAAGATCATTCCAAAGAAGTCTCTAAACTTCAGGATAAGATCACAGAAAGAGATACTCTGGTAGATCAACTCATGAAAGAAAAGAACTTTCAAGAAGATGAGATCAATGAACTCAGAGCCAAATACCAGACTCTTATCAAGGGAAAACAAGTTGCTCACAACATAGAGGAGATACCCATGCCCAGAGAAGCTCCTAAGATACCATCTGTTGTATCTATCATATCAGAGTCTTCTCAGCGCATTTGTGATAAGAGTGGTTTAGGATACTCTGGAATTTCCACTAAAACTCATAAGTACCTTTATAATAAAGACAAGTCTGTAAGAGCTGGTAAATTGGTAGAAATCTGGGATGATAAAGACTTGACTGGTAATGGTTACAAGGTGGTTCACAATCCTGATTGGAAAAGGAATCACTCTGTTAATCACATAACATATGGTCCAGAAGAGTTGACTGTCCTGGAAGAGAAGATTCTAGAGAATAAAAGTCAACAAGGGGAACCATTGAAGATTAATGGTCCTGTGAACAATGAGTCCCAAGGAGTAGAACTTACTCAAGTTGGAGGACCACAGAGTAATCCTCGAAGGGAACCAAACCAGATTAGGGGACCTCAAGGGAAACACTCAAGAAAGGGGAATACCAATCAGAGTAAGACCTACCAGAGAAGGAACAATGTTCAACAGCACCAGGTACCCCAGAGACAATTTTCTCAGAGAAATCAATTCCAGAATAGGTATACTCAAAGGAACTATGACCACCAGAGCAGGTCTAAGTATCAGAACCAGAGGTGGTCTTCCAGACCCATCTATAGAAAACCAACTGATCTGGGTAGTTATGACACCAGAGGTGGTTCTTCTAGGATGTACCCTTAGAACCAGACCTTTAAGACCATGTCTTTGAGGCAAGTCATTCCAAAGGCCAGATTTGAGAAAAGGTACACCAGACCTGTTTATAGGAAAGGTGTCCTTATCAGACCAGTAGCTCAATATGTCATTGTAAGAGGACATGTGCTGGTAGATAGATTTGGAAGGAAGATAAGATCTCCTCATCCATCAAGGGATGATCTTTATCTTTGGATTCCTACAAAACCTGCAACTAACCAATCAGTACCCAGCACTAGTAGGGGACCTAATTGATTTCTCTGCAGGTAGATAAGAGTCCATTGGAGAAAGGATTTTCAAGCAACCATGTCTGGTACATTGATAGTGGATGTTCCAAGCACATGACCTTCCAGAAGGATAATCTCCAAGATTTCAAGCCATTGAATGGACCAAGAGTGATGTTTGGTGACAACAACTATGGCGTCACCAGAGGAGTTGGAAAGTTGACCTTCAATGGTGTTTCTGTAGATGAAGTTTACTATGTTGAAGGACTCAAGCATAATCTGCTTTCAGTATCCCAATTCTGTGACAAGGGATACTCAATGAAGTTTTCTAGTGATTCATGCACTGTTTTCTCTTCTGATTATAATGATATCTTGCTAATAGGCTTGAGGAAGGGTAACATTTATCTTGCAGATTTTAGCAGTTGCCCAAGAAATGCTTGCCTGGTTGCTAAAGGATCTGCAGAGAATAGCTGGATTTGGCACAAGAGATTGTGTCATCTTAACTTCAAAACACTGAATAAGATTGCCAGAAAAGGTATCATTCGAGGTCTTCCTAATGAAGTGTTCAAGAAGAATCAGGTTTGTGGTTCATGCCAGAAGGGTAAACAACCCAAGACTTCCTTTAAGGATGTCCAGAGCACAACCACAACCAGAGTACTTCAACTACTTCACATGGACCTGTTTGGACCTGTTTCTCCTCTTAGTTTCAGTGGAAGGAAGTACACCTTAGTGATAGTGGATGACTTTTCAAGATACACTTGGGTAGTGTTCTTGTTTAAGAAAAATGAAACTATGACTAAGCTGCCAGAATTCTTCAATCAGATTCAGAATGAGCAGAACCAGAGCATAGTCATAATTAGAAGTGATAAAGGGACAGAGTTTTTGAATTCACACATTGCAGCTTATTGCAAGGACCATGGGATTTTTCATGAGACATCTGCTGCTAGAACACCCCAACAAAATGGAGTAGCAGAAAGGAGGAATAGGACTCTTAAAGAAGCTGCAAGAACACTTCTGGCAGAATACAACACTCCACAGAGATTTTGGGCAGAGGCTATTAATACAGCTTGCTACACTCAGAACAGATGTCTGATTGCCCAGAGACATAATAAGACCCCATATGAGTTATGGAAAGGTAAAACCCCATCTGTTTCATACTTTCATGTTTTTGGATGTAAGTGTTTTATCCATGACAATGGGAAATCTAAATTAAGAACCTTTGATGCTAAAGTGGCTGATGGAATATTTTTAGGATATTCCAGCACCAGTAAGGCTTTTAGAGTTTTTAATAAGAATTCACTTTGTGTGGAGGAAACACCTCATGTTGTTTTTTATGAATCTGCTTTTGAGTGCAAGGTGGACTCTAAGTCTTCTGATGAGACCCAGAATCAGACTACACCCAGAGTTATCAAAGTCAATCCACCTGTTCTTGATTCAGATTCAGATTCAGATAATGACCCATCTCCTGGTTCTCTGAAGCAGCAGCCTTCACAAGGAGCAGAACCAGAAGAGGTTGGAACTCCTGTAGGGGGAAGCTCTTCTGCAGGTGGTGATAATCACCAAGGTACTGCAGAAGATGATCAACCAGGCAAGCCCACGGGAAGGAGGACCCTGGTTGATCACCCCAATGACCTAATCCTTGGAGATCCAACTAAGGGTGTCCAGACTAGGAGAACTCTTAACTTAGCTGCCTTATTCAGCTGCTATATGTCCTTGATTGAGCCCAAGAACATCAAGGAGGCACTGAAAGATTCAAATTGGATTGTAGCTATGCAGGAGGAGTTGAATCAATTCACCAGACAGGATGTTTGGGAGCTGGTAGACAGACCAAGACATCAAAAGGTAAAGCAATCAGAGAAGGGAATTTTTATTAACCAAGCTAAGTACACCAGAAACATGTTAGAGAAATTTGGAATAGGATCTAGCAAAACAGCCAAGATCCCTATGATGACAAATTTCAACATGGATCCAGATGAGTCTGGAGAGAGTGTGGACCAGACTCAGTACAGAGCACTTATTAGTTCTCTTCTGTACCTGACTGCAAGCAGACCAGATATTACTTTTGCTGTAGGAGTATGTGCCAGATTTCAAGCTAATCCCAAGCAGAGTCACTTGGAAGCAGCTAGGAAAATATTGAAGTATCTTAAGGGAACAGTGAATTTAGGTTTGTGGTATCCTGCAGATGACAACTTAGAATTGAGTGGTTATTCAGATTCAGACTATGGTGGATGCAGAATAGATAGGAAGTCTACTAGTGGAACATGCCAATTTTTAGGGAATAAATTGGTATCCTGGTTTTCTAAGAAGCATACTTCAGTTGCTACATCAACAACAGAAGCAGAGTACATGGCTGCAGGGAGCTGTTGTTCACAACTACTCTGGATTAGTCAACAACTTAGGGACTACCAGATTAGAGCTAAGGATATTCCTATATTCTGTGATAGTAATAGTGCAATTGCAATCACCCAGAATCCAGTTCTTCATACCAGATGTAAACATGTTGATATAAGACATCATTTTATCAGAGATCATGTTGAGAAGGGAGATATAAGGATGGAGAAGATTGCAACAGAGAAGCAGAGAGCAGATATCTTGACTAAGCCTTTGGCTGAGACCAGATTCAGAGAGTTAGCTTTTGAGTTAGGTTTGTTGGATCCAGAGACAGATTTGTGTTAGGGGGAACAACAGAGAAGTATCCTTTGTTTCTTTACTTTACTTCATACATTTATTTTCTTAAACTAAAATACCTGCAGATTAGACATATCAGAGAAGGTATATCTCCAGATGAGGTATACACCAGGTGACACTTGTCCCAGTTGAGGTGCTGAATCAGATTCCAAAATATCCAAAGTCTTCTCTGACCAGGACCAGATGCGCTCCATCAGAGGAGATGTAGCACCAGACTGGCTGTGGTATCATCTGGTTACAATATCAGGTGACAGGTATGTCTTTACTTCTCTGGCCTCTGATCATTGGGATACACCTTTCAAATTAGTAAGTACACTCAAAACGTTTCAACTTCGGAGTGTATTTAAGACTAGGGTATAGGGCCTAGGCAATCATTTCGCTTTTTCTCTTGACTGCCACAAAACCCCTTTATGCCCAGTCCCAATGACTATGCCAACGCACCAGATTAAATCTGTATCTTGCCTTTCATCGTGGCCATCGGATTTAATCAATGTGCAAAATGTCAATCAATGCTAAAATTGATTTTGTTTCCTCAATTAAATTTTAAACTACACGCGTTCACACTTCATTTATTAATCAAGCCACGCGTAATACCCTATTTAAATCAAACTTTCTTTCAATCTGTCCTTTCACGTTTCCATACTTTCAAACCCTAACTTCTCTCTGCAAAGAATTTCTTTCTCTTTCTCTATCTCTCTTTCACAGATATGGCTCCCCTGTGCAACTTCGATCATGTTCTTATGATGCGAAAGTTAAAAATGGAGATGGTGGTGGACTTTTATACCACCAAGAACCCTGTTGCGCTGTCGATTCTGGAGATGCTCCAGAATGCAGGGGTGGAGAAGCTGATCTCCACAGTTCCCAAGGATTTTTGTACTCTTGATGGATATACGGCCCAGTTATTGGTTCGTATGAAGATTCATGAGGACCAAATTTCCTCCAAGGTTGATGAAGATGATTTGGTGTTTTCTAAGCACGATTTCTGCGCTTTATTCGAGAACATTTCTGCGGTGGGAGTGGATCCTTTGACGTACAAGGAGGATGACATTATTGGTTCATTCAAGATTTTTGCTCGATCTTCCTGCCAGAATATCACAAAGGGCTTCTTGGACAAGCATTTAAAGCAGAAATTCAAGGTGTTGTTCGATATCGTGGTGAAGGTGCTTATGTGTGAAAATCACATCACACATGCCATTTTCAATGGTAGGATGTGTGTGATGAGGGCTTTATATGATGGTGTTCAGTGTAATTGGGCGGAGTTCTTCTGGGATGTGTTGAGGAAGAACAGGCTGAAGGTGAAGAAGGAGCCTTGTCCTTCCAAGCCAGGAGAGTTGAAGTTCCGCTTCACTGCAAATGTCTCTTTGGGGACTAAGTTAACTCTTATTCTGGATTCTCTCCTTCCAGAGAAGAAGTGGAAATCATCTTGGTGCCATAGTTATCACAAATCCAAGATCCTCTTCTCCAAGGATGGCTCTCTCCATAGCCATGCCGACTCTGATGGAGAGCAAGCCATCCCTGCCCCTCCTATTCAATCTATTCCCTCACCAGCCAAGGGGCAGAAGAAGCAGCAGCAGCAGAAGACACAGAAGAAAACTGCTGAAGCAACTGGTTCCTCAACCATTGCTTTCTCTGGTTCCTCAGAGGAGGACCAGATTCCCCTTCTTGAAGTACTTAAGAAGAAGGCTGATGATGATAAAGCTGTTAAGAAGGCTGGAGCAGTCAAGAGGAAGCAGCCAGAAGAGGCCAGGAGAGGTTCTGCCAAGAAGCGTAGGACTAGCAGAAAGGTAAAGAAAACCCTTCTGGTGGATGAGCCTTCAGAGGAAGAAGAGGAAGAAGAGATTGAGCCTCTTGTGAGGAAATCCAAGGCCAAGAGAGCCCTTCTTCAAGATCCTGACTCTGGATCTGATCTTGGAGAGGCCTTAGAAAAGGCAATTGAGGATGCTTCCCAGATGATGGAGGATGCTCCAGAGTCTGTTGTGCCTGCTGGTGTTGACCCAGCAGAGGTAAACCCTTCTCTTCCATCTTCTTCTCCCGTTAATCTTGTCTCCCCCTCTACCTCTCCCCCAGATAATATTCCCCAAACCCCATCTGCCTCTGGTAACCCTATTGTTCCACCAGAGCAGATTATCCCAGATACCCCAGTATATACTCCCTCTACCATTCCTACCCAAACACCTTCTCCCCCATATTCCCAAACACATCTTCCCACAAACCCCTCTCTCCCACCTTCTGCACCAGAGGAACCCTCAACCTCTTCTGATGCAGAAATCCCCCCTCCAAACACTTCCACCTCCCAGATACCTCCTACACCTTCTGTACCAGATATTCCATCTTCTTCTGGTGCAGAGCAACCCTTCCCTTCCACCTCTACTTCACAAAATCCCAATCCTCCCCAAACCCATACAGACCAGGACCCAACCATTTCTATGGCTCTGGGTTTCCCTGCCCCTCCCCCTTCTCCTACCTGTTTAACAAGCGATGATAGTGAAGATGAGGAAGCTTCACTTGAGCCTGCTAACTTAACACCTTCCTCCTCTGCCTCTGGGCCCAAACCCTTCACTTTCTCATCTGCAGAAATGGGTCCCATTAGGCAGAGTATGAGTGTAAGTGCTCAGCTCTGGCTAAGATAGCATTTCCCAGTTCTTCTGGAGCACTTACCACTCCTGGCAGAGCTTACTGATGCCAAGGTCTGGAGCAAGGCCAGACTTGAAGATGTGGAGGACCTAATGCTTTTGCTTGAGGAAATGGGTCACTCCAACTTCACTGCTTGGGAGATTGAGCTAAAGCAGAGGATGAATATTCAGAACCCAGCAGAGCTGGAGACCCCTGGTGCAGCTAAAGTCTTGATTCGCACCCTGCTCATCCAGAGAGGAGTAGTGCTCACTCCAGAGGGCCCCACTTACAAGTTTGGTCCTCATTTTGTCTTCCCTCCAGAGCTATATTCAGATGAGGAAGACTTTGAGATGTCTCCTGCTGTGCTCCAGAAGATGAAAGCTTTCTTCAACGAGCAGATCATGCAGATAGGGCGCTTTTCCAAAGCAATTCAACACATGGCCCCTACTATGATAGAGCATCAGATCAGGCATGAGAGGAAAATCTTCCTGAAGCATATCAAGTCTACTCTGGCAGAGGTAAAAGCTTCTTTCAAGGCTAATGGCTTATTTGTCAAGCTGGATGTCATGCACAGCCAGAAGCAGCTCTAGGAGCACGTGCTGGAGCAGATGAGGCCAGTCTCTGTGCTCAAAGTAGAGATGGCTAGCCAGATGATTCAGACTGCCAAGCTAAAGGACTCCCTCCAGGAGATGTTGGAGAAGCAAGAGAGGCTTGTTGCTGAGTCTAAAGCCTACCTGGAGGAGGCCAAGCAGCTACGTGATCTTCACTCTTCCTCCAACACTGCCTTGCCTGATCTTATAAGGCAGGTGGTGGAGCCCCTCCTTGATGAAGTTAAAAAGGGGGAAGAGAAGGCCAGAACTGATCTGGTGAAGACCACAAATGAAACTCTCTTCAGCCATGGAGCTCGTTTGGACCTGCTGGAGAATACATTGGCCCAGGCTGAGTTGCAGAAGAAGAAGAAGGAAGAGCTCAAATCTCTTGCCATGGCTAAGCAGCTTGCTGCAGAAGAGGAGTCAGAGGCTGAGCAGGATCCAATCTCCATCTCTGGACCTGCAAAGAGGAAGATAAGGAAAGTGAAGAAGAGCTTCCTTGAATCTGTGGTTGAAGAAGCAGAGAAGAGATTTATGGAAGAGTCGCCTGAAGAGAGGCAAGCAAGGATAAGGAAAAACATAGATGAAGAGCAGAGACTCAGATATGTTAGAAGGCAAAATAAGAAAAGCAGAGAAGCTGGCATCACTCCTGGTGCTAGTGGATCCAGCCAGAAGATGAAAGGGCCTGTTGAAGTCATGAACATCCTCCCTCTCAGGACAGAAGGGTCCTTTGACTCAACTGTTCCTGTGCCTTTGATAGAAAAATGGAGAGAAGCCAAGACTCTCTGGTTCATTCAACATTACATCCAGAGACCTCCACCAGCGGATGATGCTCTCATCAACAGGACTTTCCATTCTTGGATGCAGGCATATGATGCAGATTTGTACAAGCAGTTGATGGATTCAACCATTGAATTCAACCTGGAAGTCACTGCTCCTGAATTCCATTTTCTCAACACTCCAATGGCAGGAGACCAGGTTGATTGGGCTGAGCTGAAGAGACTGTACAAGACCAAGGTGTTGGCAAACTTCACCCCAACATCTTCTGCAGAGTTGAAGGCCATTCAAGATAGATTCTTTGACTGGTTCCTGGTGCCCAAGGATAACAGAAGATATGCTTAGAATAGGACCAGAATTGCTTTGTAATCTGTAATCATCTTTGTCCTTTTTATCAATGAGAATCTCATATCTTCTCTGTTCAAAAGACAACCCCTTGTTGTCTTATTTGTTTGCCTGATAAGATCTATTCTAAGGTCTTATCCTTTATTGTTTTCTTGCTTAAGTTTACTTTTGATCAGTTCTGGTATGTTTTAACTCCATCAAAAAGGGGGAAATTGTTAGGATAAAAGTTGTTAGTTTTGATGAGTTAAAACAAACCAGAAGATGTAATAGGACCATCTGGACCTGTTAGCCAGATGATGATCTAGATTAGGACTTAGTCTAGGGGGAACTGCCAGACCAGAAGACTTCACCAGAAGAGTCACCAGAAGACCCCACCAGAGCACTTCACCAGAGGACTCCACCAGAAGACTTCACCAGATGAGATCTGACCAGAGGCAGAGGACATTCCCCAGACCAGACGAGTCCAGACCAGACGTGTCTGGTAGAACAAAAGATGCTCAGTTTGATCCCTTGATTCTACTGAGTATTCTGGTTGTTGACCAGATGAGGACCAGAAGACACCGAGGTTGCCTGGTGTCTGGTCTTGCCTTCTCTTGAGAGAATCAGAGTTAGGCAGAGGAAGCTATTGACCGTTGGTGATTCAAATCAAGTCAACAAGATCAGGATTGGAAAGTATTTGAAGATAATCAATCCAAGGATCCCACCAACCCAATCAATCAATTAGGGAATTGATTGATTGAGGCTTCCTTATATAGAGGATCTGATTGGATTAGCCCTCCAACGGCTAGCCCTAATCCCCTCTATAAATATGAGAGTGCAGTTCAAGAAAAAGCTCTAGAAAAACTATATACGCACATAAGTCTATCCAAGCTTTTGAGATTCATACCAAGCACTCTTACTGTTCATAATATTTATCTACTCTTAAGGAGTTATTGAAACCTCAACCTGTTCATCTATCAGAAAAGGTTGTAGGCTGTTTGATCTTTAGATTGAAGTCAAATCTAAAGAGGTGTAAGAAGGAACTGGTACTTCCAAATTCCAGTAAGTAAGTGAGTGGTTGGTTGATAGTGAGATCCCTTAGATATAAGGGAGAGTGGACGTAGGATATTCAAATCCGAACCACTATATATCTTGTGTTCTTTATTATTTTCAATTTACTTATTGTTCTTTTGATTATTACTCTTTTGTAAAAGACTTTGAAAGACATTTAACTTAAGCTTCCGCAATTAATCTAACTAGTGGGACCAATATTTCTAAAGTAATTTAAATGTTGGATATCGAAATAATTTAAAATAATCAACTTCTAACTTTTTGTAAATGATGGTTCTATTTAATTTGTTAAAAAAACGAGTGCTACCAATTCATTTATAGAAAAGAAAAAAATTCATTATGTCAGCATACATATTGTAGAAGATTATAGTCTATTAGCATCAGCCATAGTAAAAAAAATCTAATTCAAGGTAGTATAAACGTAAGAGTCCACTCATTGAACGGAAAAACATCACTAAACTAAAATCAATCACTAAGCAATCAAAAGAAACACAGTGTAAATGCAATCATTAGTGTGAAATTACCCCATGATAGATTTTAAAAGTTCTATGGAGTAACAATTAATGAGACTCTGCACTTCACCTCCAAGTAACAAACTATCAAGAAGGTAAGAAGTGACATAATACTATTGAAAGAATTTCATCTTATCTAAAAGTTCAAACTTGTAAAGAGACATAGAATTAATTAATTTATTTGATCCCCTAACATTTACCCTCATTCATGAGCTGAATATCTCAATTTTTCCCTTTGGGGAGATAGCCCAATGAGTGGACAATTTAATATGGGTGAAGTTATTTTCTGCAGTATGAGAATCTTGACATTAATACCATGAGATTGTGTTTGGATGGATTCATTTGAAATATGAGGGATTTAAAAATGGAAGGATTTAAGAATCAATGAATTTTAACTGACATGGTTTTGCTAAGTATTTGAGATTCCTCAAATTTGAATTAGGATTAAGCTAAGTATTTGACACTTACCAATTTGAATATATTATCCAAACAAGTAGAGTGGATTTAAGCAGTGGATTTAAAATCTATAACTCAAATCCCTCCATCCTAACACAGCCTGAAAGAATTTTATCACATCACCAAGTCTGAACTTGATGATAAGTATGAAATCAATCCATTTATATTATTTTCTTAACAACTATTCTTACTCCTAACATTCTAATATGCACAAGAAAAAAGAAGTAACAAGATAGTCACCCCTGTAGATGATCGATTCTAATCACAAGATTTAATGGCTAATTTTAGTTAATTTAGAGGATCATCAAATAATTACGTGTGATTGATTACCACCGTAAATGGTAAATACGAATAATCGAGGTAGAAATGGGTGAATATGTGCATTGATTACATATTTCTTTCGTATATGTGTTTTATCAAGGTATATGAGTGTGTGTAAGTGTATTTAGAGTGCATTTATGAATTTAGAATTATTTTATTTCATTAATTTTGAAGTATTTATATATTCCACCAAGTAGGTGGTGACAAGACTTTTTCTCTCATATGTGTGCATGTTTGACACAAGGGTAGGTGACTTAAAAGCAAACTACACTAACTTCTACTAGTCGCTTACCCGCAAGCGGACGGGTTCACTGTTGTATGAGTAAGTATAATGACCAAGTATTATCGAACCCAAGGGATGTAGTGTATGCAAATAGATCCCTGAAGATCTACGCGTCGTAGTTAATATGAGTGTGTTGTTTTTGGATTTTTTTGGAAGAATTAATTAAAACTAAAATAAACTAATTAAACTAAAGAACGAAGGAAACAAATTAACTAAGGGTTATGTTCAAGTAAGAGATGGTGATGCTTAGGATTGGAATCCCTACGTATACTAACGGAGCAGGTACATAATCAGAATAACTGTGACACACAAGAATTAACCTAAGTCTACGAATGCAAGGTGAAAGCTCGAGATTCTAAACCCTAATACTTTACCTTAACACTCGACTTCACGAATCTACTAACGAGTTACTAGATTGTGCTTAATTAATGAGACCCTAATTTAACTAAGGTGATGCGGTCGTCCTCCTTCGCTAAACCGGTAAATGAATTAACCCTTTCTAAACCTTCTCGTCAAGACTACTAATTGTTATTGAGTGATACGGTCGTCCTCTCTCTAACACTTTCGTACGAAATTCAAAGGTAAACTTAAGATTAATTATAAGAATTCATTAACTAAGAGAATTAAAACTAACGTCACAAATTACCCTAATTACGTACCCACAACCTACTTCTACGAGTTCATCCTACCCTAAGCATACAAGGGTTTTAGCCAGACATGGCTTTAACAAACATAAAAGCAATAGAAGAAACAACGAACATAAACATAATGAATTGAACGAAGAAAATAAGAAACATGAACTAGGGTTTTTAAAAGAAAATAAATCTGAGAACTGAAATTTAATTAACTCAAACGAAGTTTCAAAGTGTTTAAAGAAATCAAACTAACGAAAAGAAACTAATAAACGAAAAGAAACTAAGAATTCGTACGAAAAACCTCAACAAAACGTAAACGTAAACTTGCTTCTCTCCTTCCTCTCCAAAAACTAAGTCTAAAAGTTATTTCTAAAGTTCGGGGATCCTTCAAAACGTGTTTGGAAGAGGTATATATAGGCAACGGGCCGATTCGTGAACTCGTGGGCCGAAAAACGTAAGTTGGTGAAAATGCCTTGGAAGCGCTCGAGCAGACCCGCTCGAGCGGGTCGCTCGAGCTGTTGTGGTCGAGCGGATCTGGTGCTCGAGCGGGGCGCTCGAGCTATCTTGGTCGAGCAGTCCTGGTGCTGGCGCTCGAGCTATCTCCCTCGAGCGGCCCAAATGTTCTGTATGTTTTTAGGCGCTCGATCTCCTTCACTCGAGCGGGGCGCTCGAGTGACGATGCTCGAATGGGTCTTCCTTCCTTTGCAACTAACACTTTTCTTCACACGTACTAATACCAATCGTATTTCTTCGATATTTTCTCATCCGGGCATCCGTTTGAGTCGATTCAAAGTCCTACGAACTCCATTTTTCATCCTCGATTCACCTATGAGTATCAAAGAGACAAATTCATCAATGTATAGAAATAGTACTCATTTGGCTCTAAAAAGTCAATAAATTCGACCAAAACTAGGGCGTTTCTAGCTACGAATCATGACAATTTCATGCCTAATCAGTAGGCTAATTATTTGACCTTATCTAAGACTTAACTTAGTTACAAAGTCTTCATTATCTAAGTGTGCCCGTTTGCATTGTTGCTCGTCTGGAGCCTTTGATGATAATGTTCAATGTTGCTCTCGGATATAAGCTGCTCGATTCTCTTGAAGCCTTACTTCATCCTATTTGTTCAGCTTATCAAGGGCTAGGCTTTAGTCTGGTCATCATCAAAAGTTGTTCGCACATTCTAAATTATTCGTCAAATAGTTGGATTCATTTCTGGAACATTCTTTATAGTGTTGTTCGTGTTTTTCATCGTCCATATATCGTATTTGGTCATCATTGGTGTATTGATCCTGGAAATATAAAATTAATCTTAGTAGTGGGCCCGTATGTTGTTCGCCTGGGATGGTAAGTTGTTCGCCTATCAACAATCCCCTAAGTTTTGTTTCTAATCATAAACTTTTGCATGTGCACTTAATCCTCTCAACTCATGCCATCATAATAAATAATCATTCTAAACAAAATCAACCAAATTAATACATAATTACATCTACCAAAATTAAAAATATTCAAATCTACTCTTAAAGGATATGATGGATATCAATTTTCTAGTATTCACTCAAATAAAACTTGAGAAGCAATAGTTTCAAGGGAAACATCAGAGATCATAAAATTCTTTAAATACATTAAACCATCAAGCTTACATAAAGACAAGCAAAAAAATTACCTAAAACATGAATGTCAGATACCAAAAAGTAAGAAAAATAGCCTACTAATGAATTCGTAATAGGAAATTCAAAGGATACGAGGGATCCTCATATCCAATACCACTCCACCTCAATCTATCGTTGCTTCCATGCAACAAATTATAGAAGAATTAACATTGTATCTATACATGATTTCAATATTCATGTTTATAGAGAGAGAGGGCAACAAATAAAATGATAGATGAAAGAGGAAAAATAGGAAAATTGGTTACACGTCTATAATTTATCTTGTTATATACTAATCAACCCACTGCTCAACTAATACTATATTGAAGAACAACTAATACTATATGGAAGAACAACTAATACTGTTAGTTGTGTTTGACTTGGTCTTTAAGTGGGCTTTGACTCTCCTTTATACCACCCCTCAAAATGGGAATGGATGTTGATAGTTCCCATTTTGGTCTTGAAACTATGGAAGAGAGACGGTTCTAATGGTTTCATCATCATGTCTGCAAGATTTTCTTCACTTGAAATTTGTATAACTTTGACGACTCCTTCTTGTATCTTTTCTCTTGTAAAATGATAATCAATCTGAAAATGATTGGTCTTTTCATGTAACACAGGATTGTGGGCTTATGCAATAGCCTAATCTACTGTCAGTGTAAAGGACGGCAAGTTGAGGATGATCAATCTTCAAGTCATGTAGAATATAAAGTATCCATTGTAGCTCACTTGTTGAGAAAGCCATTGCCTTATATTCAGCTTCAGCTGATGATCTGCTAACAATAGATTATTTCTTGGACTTCCATGATATGAGAGATGTGCCAAGATACACAGCATAACCACTAATGCTTCTTCTAGTAACATCATACCGTGCCCAATCTGAATCGGTGAAAGCTTGTAGTTTGAAGTTGTTGTCAGCTGGATAAAAGATACCTTGGCCTAGATTGCACTTTATGTACCTAATTAACCTGTGTACAACTGATAAATGTGCCTTTGTAGGCTTGCTCATGTATTGTGTTAGTGTTTGAATAGGGCATGAAAGACCAGGTCTAGCAATAGTAAGGTAAAGAAGTTTACCTACCAACCTTCTATAAAGTGCAGGGTCTGTTAGCAATGGAGAATTTGTCTTTTGAGTAAAGCTTTATTTTGAATCCATTGGAATATCAACTGGTCTACTACCCAGATATCCACATTCATTTAGTAAATCTAAAGCATATTTTCTTTGGCATAGTTGAAGGCCTTTGGTATTTTTAGAAACTTCAATGCCTAGAACATACTTTAAATCTCCTAAGTCTTTAATAGTAAATTTCTTATCCAAATAGGCTTTGACTCTCTGAATTTCAGCCAAACAAGTGTCAGAAAGGATGATATCATCAACATATATAACCAAAACAGTAAATTTACCCTTTGAATCCTTAATAAATATAGAATTATCACCCTTTGATTAAATGTAACCAAATTTAATAAGAGAAGCAGTCAGTTTATGAAACCATTGTCTAGATGCCTGTTTTAAACCATAAAGTCTTTTATTTAGTTTGCACACTCTCTTATCTTGTTTAGAACAATAACCAGGAGGTGGAAGCATGTAAATATCTTTGTCTAAATCACCATGCAAGAAAGTATTGTTAACATCCAATTGATGAATAAACCATTTCTTAGAAATAACAACAGCAAGTAGAATTATAACTGTTGTTATTTTATCAACAGGGGGAAAGGTATCAAAATAGTCAATCCCTTCTTCTTGAGTATTCCCTTTAGCAACTAATCTTGCTTTATACCTTTCAATAGAACCATAAGACTTGTATCTGACTTTAAACACCCATTTACACCCTATACAATGTTTATCAGGGGGTAATTCAACAAGAGACCATATGTTAGTTCTTTCAAGAGCTTGTATTTCAAGTTCCATAACTTTTATCCAATTAGGGTCAATGCTAGCTTGTTTGTAAGTTTTAGGTTCTTGAATTTGTGAAATGGCAGCAATGAAGTATTTATGAGCGGTGGAAAGTCTATCAGTAGACAAATAATCAAAAATGGGATACTTTCAATTATTAGCATAATTAGCTTCATGTTGAACATCATTATTATTAGAAGTAGAAGTGGATGGAATAGTTGTTTCATATACCTGTAGATATGTAGGTGGTTGTCTAATTCTTGTTGATCTTCTCTAATGATGGATATCCTCAACAGGTGGGAGTTGCGTTGATTGTGGAATATCAGAGGCACTAAAATGCATAGGTTCACTATATGTGTGTTCATCTGCATTTTGAACTAACAAGTCTTGTTGTGTAGTGTTAGTGTTGTTATCAGAAAAAGGCAAACTAATATCAATATCTTCAGTTTCAGAAATATCTTGAGAGGTTTGTTCTACGAATAATTTATCTAAGAACTTAGCAGTTCCAGTTGAATTAGAAAATGGAAAAATGTATAGAACTTGACATTTCTTGAAATGAAGATTTTACCTGAAGCAATTTCCAGAAGTGTGTATCCCTTAGTACCAAAGGGTTAGCCAAGGAGAATACACTTAGTTGCTCTAGGATGAAACTTATGCCTCTGTGCAGTTAATGTATTAGAAAAACATAGACAACCAAATACCCTTAAATGATTATAATCTGATTGTTGGTCCCAATACGAGAACACAGGTGTATGGGGGGGGGATACACCTGAGGTAACAAATTTAAACTTCTAAAAACTTATCAGGTTACTTAAGACAGTAACTCGTCAGTGGACTTGAAGTCTGCTGAGAATTACTTGTGAAAGCTTACTGAGATAATTCTTCCACTGAAAGCTCAAGACTTTCAGTTGAACTACTATCTAATTAGCTTTCAGATGCGGATTAGTGAGCCCTTAAGAAATCTCGTTTTACTTTGATAAACTTTGAATGAATAACTCACACTTAAGAAAATAGCAGAATGTAAGTACACAAGATATAAAGTGGTTCAGAGATGAATCTCCTACGTCCACTGTCCTGATTAAACAGGAGAATTCCTTTCACTTGGAATTCCTTGTGTTATAGTGTCAAGGTGCACTGATCAATAAATCCTCTCTTTGGATGATTGATCACTAGGATAATTCCAGGTCCTAGTTCCTAAAACAAACCAGCTTTCAGTCTGATACAAACAATCAGCTTACTAACACCACTTAACACTAACTCTCAACCTAACAACTGAGTAGGGTTTTGAGTAGGGTTTGGTTCCAACTGTTGTGAGATAATCCTTACAATTTAGCTCAAGGTTTAGGATGGATTATCTCTTTCTAAGGTTTGGATATAGCTTTAAGCTCGATTACAGAAGGCTTGGTATGCTCTCTACAGTTATGAAACACATGGGAAACAGAGATAATTTCGAGTGTTTCTTTAGTAGGTTATGAGTGTAGAGAAAGCTTCGATCTTGTGAGTTTTCCCGTGCATAGAAATGAGCACGTCCTTCTGTATTTATAGACTTTCTTGAAAAACTTCCCCAATTCTCCACTGGCATAGAAAGAGTATACAAACTCCCTCTTGGCAGTTTCCCAAGCATCATTTAGCTTCTTGGGAACCCAAGTATCATGATGAGGAAATTGGGCCTTTGAAGGAGCCACCTTGTCTTTCTTCAGCTTTGCCACCCACCTTTGATAACTATTCCTGAATTTCTTTGAGGTAGTCTTATCAAAAGTAGCTAGCCTTTCCTTCCTCTTCCTCTCAGCTAACTCAGCTACTGACTCAATCTTCCCCACCTCCTTATCCCTCCTTTCCTGTTGTTGGGCAGATAGCCTCTTAGCTCTTTCGTTCATTCCTCCAGCTTCTTTGATAAGCTCTGTAACTCTAGTTGGGGCAGATTTGGGGATTTCAGAGGAGATAGGTTCAGGGTTTAAGACAGGAAGTACCTCTACTGAATCAGTTGAGTCAGTTGACTTTGCAGCCAACCTTCCTGAGGATCTTGTTCTCTTTGCCACCTCCGCTGAGAGAAAATCATTAGCCTTCCTCTTAGTAGTTTCCCCCTTTTTTGCAGCTCTCTCATCCTTTTCCTTCTCATGAGCTTCTTTGAACTTTGACAAGTCTACTGAGGGAACCTCCTTACCCTTCTTTGCATCAGCAATCTTCTGGGCTTCAACATGTACCTTCTCAATGGTCTTCTTGAGCTGTTGGCCTCTTTCAAACTCTAGGGTCTCAAGAATTATTTGCATCTTGTTCTTTGGGTCCAGCTTTATGTCCTTTGCTCTCACTCTTTTTTCCCTCTTTTCGGCATTAATCATGTATTCAGCAATAGATATGTTTAGCTTCATCTGATCATGACTAAGTGCCTTCACCTGGGTAGAGCAGTGATCAACTTCGTCTTCAAGCCTTTCCAGAGTTACCCCAGTTGTTTGGCCAAATTGTACAAACTGAGCCAGCTATTCATCTATCAGCACGTTTGTCTTTTCTTGAGTAGGAAAGTCCTCTGCAGCCTTCTTCAGGACTTCTCCCAGCTTATCTCCCAGCCTCTCGTGCTTGGCCTCAAACTCAGTTATCTTTTGGTTCCATAACCCTTCAACCTTCCCTAAAAGGTCAGCTGAGAAAGCCTCTACAGAGGACTTTAGGTTAATGGAGACACTCTCCACTGAGTTCTTCAAGAACTGAGTTCTGGCCTCTTCTTTCTTTTGCTCCAGCTTTTTCATGGCCTCTATCACCAGCACACTCTGGCCCTCAACAACATCTAGCACCATCTATTGTGAATCTTCTATCTTTAGTGTCAGGTTTTGGAGTGATTTGGTGGTAGACTCCATCAGCTCATCAACATGGTCTGAGAGGATGACTATTTCATCTACTTCTTCTTGAACTATTTCTTGGACATCTCTCAGCTGAGCTTGCAGAGAAGGAAGCTTTTCATTATGAATGAGTTGAACAGCTTCTCTCAGTGGAGTTAGGTTGACTTGGACTGGGGGAACTTCATCAGTTTGAATACCTGCATGGCAAACAGTGTTAGTCCTTTCCCCCTCTTTCTCACATCCTAAGTCACCTGACATGTCTACCTCCATTTCAACTCCCTCTTCTTCCCTCAGCTCACTCTCTCTTTCTTTTTCAACTAATTTCTTTTCAGCCAATTCATCCTTTACAGGAATGATTGCTTTAATTTCTCCACTTACAACTCCAGTAATCTCTACCTCTTTTTCTTTTCCCTCAACATTTTCAACTCCTTCTTTCCCAGACACCTTAGCTGACTCCGTAGTCACCACTAAGGGCTGTTGTGGGAGAGCTTCAGTAGACACCTCTACTGAGCCCTCTTGTGGCAAGTTTTGAGCCTCAGTATCTCTTGCCAAAGTTACATCCTTGGCTACTTCACCACCACCTTGTTGTGGTGAAGTACCTCCATCTTTCTCCTTGTTCTCCTCCTCTCCTCCATCTACCTTCTCTCCTTTTGGTACCCTTTCTCCTTCAGCTCCATTCCTTGCCTTTGTCCATCGCCAGACTTTGAAAGATCTTCTCATCACAGAGAAGTCTGGTTTTGGTCATGCCTACAAATTCCACTACCTCTCTCTCCTCCTTCTTCCATTCCTCAGTATTGCGGCCTCCAACAGCCATGAGGATCTCTCCTAACCTCCTGTCCTTCAGCTGGACAAGTAGTCTTACTCTCAAGAACATGTCTTTCAGTGAGTAAGCTACCTCATCCTTAAGAGTATCCAAAAAGGAGTACTCTTATTCATCATCTGATGGTAGGGAAGGGGTCGGAGTTCTGATATCAGTTGGCTCTTCTGGGATGGATTCCAGGTGAGTGGTATGGGTTTCAGGAGGGTTGGGTTCAGATGAGGTTTGGGGTTGGGTTTCAGATGAGGTTGGGTTTTGTTCAGAGGGGGTTGAGGATACCTCAGCAGATGCCTCAGGGGGGTGTCATTTTGGGAACTGCTTTCAGGATGTTGAGAGCCTTCAGTTGTGGTTTTGGAGATTTTGGAAATTTTCTTTGTTTTGACAGGGGTTCTGGGTTTGGTTTTGGGTTTGATGGGGTAGGGACAGGAACATCTGAGTCAGACTCAGTAGATATAACATTTGGAGATGAGTCAGGGTTACCTGAAGACGACTCAGCAGTGGAGTTCGTTGTTCTTACTTTCTTTGAGGAACTCTCCTTCACTGCCTCAGTGTTAGGATAAATATTGTATAGTTTTGATGAGTTAAAAACAACCAGAAGATGTAATAGGACCATCTGGACCTGTTAGCCAGATGATGATCTAGATTAGGACTTAGTCTAGGGGGAACTGCCAGACCAGAAGACCTCACCAGAAGAGTCACCAGTGTTAGGATAAAAATTGTTAGTTTTGATGAGTTAAAACAAACCAGAAGATTTAATAGGACCATCTGGACCTGTTAGCCAGATGATGATCTAGATTAGGACTTAGTCTAGGGGGAACTGCCAGACCAGAAGACTTCACCAGAGGACTCCACCAGAAGACTTCACCAGATGAGACCTGACCAGAGGCAGAGGACCTTACCCTGACCAGACGAGTCTGGTGGAACAAAAGATGCTCAGTGTGATCTCCTGTTTCTACTGAGTATTCTGGTCGTTCACCAGATTAGGACCAGAAGACACCGAGGTTGCCTGGTGTCTGGTCTTGCCTTCTCTGGAGAGAATCAGAGTTAGGCAGAGGAAGTTATTGACCGTTGGTGATTCAAATCAAGTCAACTAGATCAGGATTGGAAAGTTTTGAAGATAATCAATCCAAGGATCCCACCAACCCAATCAATCAATTAGGGAATTGATTGATTGAGGCTTCCTTAAATAGAGGATCTGATTGGATTAGCCCTCCAACGGCTAGCCCTAATCCCCTATATAAATACAAGAGTGCAGTTCAAGAAAAAGCGCTAGAGAGAATATATACGCGCATAAGTCCATCCAAGCTTTTGATATTCATTCTAGGCACTCTTACTGTTCATAATATTTATCTACTTTTAAGGAGTTATTGAAACCTCAACCTGTTCATCTATTAGATCAGGTTGTTGGATGTTGATCTTTAGATTGAAGTTAAATCTAAAGAGATTGTAAGAAGGAACTGGTACTTCCCAATTCCAGTGAAGTAAGTAAGTGAGTTGGTTGATAGTGAGACCCCTTGGATATAAGGGAGAGTGGACGTAGGATATTCAAATCCGAACCACTATATATCTTGTGTTCTTTATTGCTTTCTTTAACTTATTGTCCTATTGATTATTGTTCTCTTGTAGAAAGAATTTGAAAGACATTTAACTTAAGCTCATCAATTAATCTAACTAGTGGGACCAACAAGTGGTATCAGAGCAGTGTGTCCAACGACCACTGCTTTGAAAAGCTTTTGGTGGTCACCGGGCAGATCCATTGCTCTTTAGTGCTTTTGTTCAAGTTCTTGTTATTTCCCTTAATTTTATCAAAATGTCTGCAAAATCTTCTTACAAGAGCTGTAAGCTCCCAGAATTCTCTTTTGAGGATTACAGCCACTGGAGCTTCATGATGAGCAATCATCTTGGAGCTATCCACCACCGCATGTTAGATGTGGTAGAAAGTGGCCCCATTCAATTTTACTGGACTCCTATTGATAGTGGCAGGTCAGAGTCCAGAGAAGAAACTAGTGAAGCTGCCCAGAAAACTGCAGAGGATAGAGTCCCCAGGCAAAGAATCCTCAAAAAGAAAGATGAGCTTGATAATGATGAAATAAAGCTCTACAACTTGGACCAGGTGGCAAGAACAGAGATCATCAACACACTTACTAAAGAGGTGATTGAAAAGGTCAGAACGTGTGCCACTGCCAAGGAGATGTGGGACAAACTGGCACTACTCTGTGAGGGAACAGAGAAGATCAAAGACAACAAGCTCCAAGCTGTTCAACACTCGTTTGATACTTTCAAGATGAAACCAGACGAGACCATTGACCAGCTGGACATGCGTCTCACAAACCTACTGAACAAGGCTAGTGCCTTAGGTAAGACCTACTCTGAAAAGGAAATTAATAGTAAAATCTTGCGCTCACTAACCAGCAGGTGGAGAATTAAAGTCACTGTGATCAAGGATAACAATGATCTCAATACTCTGGATCATCATCTTCTGTTGTCTGATCTCAAAGCCTATGAGTATGACCTTCAAGAGGAGGATCAAACAGAAGAGGTTTCCTCTTCTGGTCAGAAAGGTGTTGCATTCTCTTCAACCATCAAGCCTGATGTCAAGCCAAAGGAGTCTACTGCAGATGACTTGAGCCTCAAGGAGCAGGTAGCACTTCTAACTCGTAAATTAGATAAAATTAGTTCAAAATATGGCAGGTACAAAAGGCACTGGAAGGAATCTACCAGGGACAAAAAGAATTCCTTCAAACCTGCAGAAAAAGAGAAAACATCTGGAGACTCAAGGGAGACCAGATTAAGAACTCCAGAGAGAAGGAGAGATGACAACCCTGGCAACTCTGGGAGATCAGATTATCAGAGGAGGGATGGTAGCTCTGGCAGACCTGACTACCAGAGGAGAGAGAGTAGTCCAGCCAGATCAGACTACAACCAGAGGAGGAGAGAGCCAAGTCCTAGTCCCAGAGGAGACAATGCCTGCTACACATGCAACAAGACTGGTCACTATAGTTATGATTGTCCTCAACTCACTCCTAGGGAAAGAGAAGAGAAAAGGATTAAGAGAGATAGGAGATATGCAGACAAGAGAGCATTGCTGGCATAAGCAGAGGAGGAGGATACTAGTTCCAGTTCTTCTTCTTCTGATTTCGGATCAGATGATGATGTATGTCTTATGGCAATAATCACTGAGGTAAATGAAACTACTCTAGTCTTATCAAATTCCAAATGTACTGAATCCTCTAATTCATCTGGTAACTCCAGAGAGTCTGATGTGCAACAAATGCTATCAGATCTCCAAAATTGTGTCCAACTCTGTCAAAAACTTGAGAAAGAGAATGGTAGGCTCAGAGCTGAAGTTCAATCTCTCTCTCATGAGCATAAATCCACCAGAGAACTCATGAAAGATCATTCCAAAGAAGTCTCTGAACTTCAGGATAAGATCACAGAAAGAGATACTCTGGTAGATCAACTCATGAAAGAAAAGAACTCTCAAGAAGATGAGATCAATGAACTCAGAGCCAAATACCAGACTCTTATCAAGGGAAAACAAGTTGCTCACAACATAGAGGAGATACCCATGCCCAGAGAAGTTCCTAAGATACCATCTGTTGTATCTATCATATCAGAGTCTTCTCAGCGCATTAGTGATAAGAGTGGTTTAGGATATTCTGGAATTACCACTAAAACTCATAAATACCTTTATAATAAAGACAAGTCTGTAAGAGCTGGTAAATTGGTAGAAATCTGTGATGATAAAGACTTAACTGGTAATGGTTACAAGGTGGTTCACAATCCTGATTGGAAAAGGAATCACTCTGTTAATCACATAACATATGGTCCAGAAGAATTGACTGTCCTGGAAGAGAAGATTCTAGAGAATAAGTGTCAACAAGGGGAACCATTGAAGTTTGATGGTTCTGTGAACAATGAGTCCCAAGGAGTAGAACTTACTCAAATTGGAGGACCCCAAAGAAATCCTCAAAGGGAACCTAACCGGATTAGGGGACCTCAAAGGAAACACTCAAGAAAGGGGAATACCAATCAGAGTAATAACTACCAGAGAAGGAACAATGTTAAACAGCACCAGGTACCCCAGAGACAATTTTCTCAGAGGAATCAATTCCAGAATAGGTATACTCAAAGGACCTATAACCACCAGAGCAGGTCTAATTCTCAGAACCAGAGGAGGTCTTCCAGACCCATCTATAGAAAACCAACTGATCTGGGAAGTTATGACACCAGAGATGGTTCTTCTAGGATGTATCCCTACAACCAGACCTTTAAGACCATATCTTTGAGGCAGGCCATTCCAAAGGCCAGATTTGAGAAAAGGTACACCAGACCTGTTTATAGGAAAGGTGTCCTTATCAGACCAGTAGCTCAATATGTCATTGTCAGAGGACATGTGCTGGTAGATAGATTTGGAAGGAAGATAAGATCTCCTCATCCAGCAAGGGATGATCTTTATCTATGGATTCCTACAAAACCTGCAACTAACCAATCAGGACCCAGCACTAGTAGGGGGCCTAATTGATTTCTCTGCAGGTAGATAAGAGTCCATTGGAGAAAGGTTTTTCAAGCAACCATGTCTGGTACATTGATAGTGGATGTTCCAAGCACATGACCTTCCAGAAAGATAATCTCCAAGATTTCAAGCCATTAAATGGACCAAGAGTGATGTTTGGTGACAACAACTATGGAGTCACCAGAGGATTTGGAAAGTTGACCTTCAATGGAGTTTCTGTAGATGAAGTCTACTATGTTGAAGGACTCAAGCATAATCTGCTTTCAGTATCCCAATTTTGTGACAAGGGATACTCAGTGAAGTTTTCTAGTGATTCATGCACTGTTTTCTCTTCTGATTTTAATGATATCTTGCTAATAGGCTTGAGGAAGGGTAACATTTATCTTGCAGATTTTAACAGTTGCCCAAGAAATGCTTGCCTGGTTGCTAAAGGGTCTGCAGAGAACAGCTGGATTTGGCACAAGAGATTGTGTCATCTTAACTTCAAAACACTGAACAAGATTGCCAGAAAAGGTCTCATTCGAGGTCTTCCTAATGAAGTGTTTAAGAAGGATCAGGTGTGTGGTTCATGCCAGAAGGGTAAACAACCCAAGACTTCCTTTAAGGATGTCCAGAGCACAACCACAACCAGAGTACTTCAACTACTTCACATAGACCTGTTTGGACCTGTTTCTCCTCTTAGTTTCAGTGGAAGGAAGTACACCTTGGTGATAGTAGATGACTTTTCAAGATATACTTGGGTAGTGTTCTTGTTTAAGAAAAATGAAACTATCACTAAGCTGCCAGAGTTCTTCAAGCAGATTCAGAATGAGCAGAACCAGAGCATAGTCAGGATCAGAAGTGATAAAGGGACAGAGTTTTTGAATTCACACATTGCAGATTACTGCAAGGATCATGGGATTTTTCATGAGACATCTGCTGCCAGAACACCCCAACAAAATGGAGTAGCAGAAAGGAGGAATAGGACTCTCAAAGAAGCTGCAAGAACACTTCTGGCAGAATACAACACTCCACAAAGATTTTGGGCAGAGGCCATTAATACAGCATGCTATACTCAGAACAGGTGCCTGATTGCCCAGAGACATAATAAGACTCCATATGAGGTATGGAAAGGTAAAACCCCATCTGTTTCATATTTTCATGTTTTTGGATGCAAGTGTTTCATCCATGACAATGGGAAATCTAAATTAAGAACCTTTGATGCTAAAGTGGCTGATGGAATATTTTTAGGATATTCCAGCACCAGTAAAGCTTTTAGAGTTTTTAATAAGAATTCACTTTGTGTGGAGGAAATACCTCATGTTGTTTTTGATGAATCTACTTTTAAGTGCAAGGTGGATTCTAAGTCTTCTGATGAGACCCAGAATCAGACTACACCCAGAGTTATCAAAGTCAATCCACCTATTCTTGATTCAGATTCAGATGATGACCCATCTCCTGGTTCTCTGAAGCAGAAGCCTTCACAAGGAGTAGAACCAGAAGAGGTTGGAACTCCTGTAGGGGGAAGCTCTTCTACAGATGGTGATAATCACCACGGTCCTGCAGAAGATGATCAACCAGGCAAGACCATGGGAAGGAGGACCCTGGTTGATCACCCCAATAACCTGATCTTAGGAGATCCAACTAAGGGTGTCCAGACTAGGAGAACTCTTAACTTAGCTGCCTTATTCAGTTGCTATGTGTCCTTGATTGAGCCCAAGAACATCAAGGAGGCACTGAAAGATTCAAATTGGATTGTTGCTATGCAGGAGGAGTTGAATCAATTCACCAGACAGGATGTTTGGGAGCTGGTAGACAGACCAAGACATCAAAAGGTGATAGGCACTAAGTGGGTTTTCAAAAATAAGAAAGATGAGAATGATGTCATTACTAGGAACAAGGCAAGGCTAGTGGCCCTGGGCTATTCTCAGTCTGAGGGAATAGACTATGATGAGACATTTGCTCCTGTTGCCAGACTAGAAGCCATCAGATTGTTCTTAGCATATGCTGCTCACATGAAGTTCAAAGTATACCAGATGGATGTGAAATCTGCCTTTCTTAATGGGATTCTCATTGAGGAAGTGTATGTGGAACAACCTCCTGGTTTTGAACAAGGTGACAATGTGTTTAAGCTTAAGAAAGCTCTTTATGGGCTGAAGCAGGTACCTAGAGCATGGTATGACACTCTATCTCAATTTCTTCTGGTCAATGGTTTTACTAAGGGTAAGATTGATAGGACCTTGTTTAGGAAAGAAGAAGGAAAGGACATCCTTCTGGTCCAAATATATGTTGATGACATTATATTTGGATCCCCTAACAAGAAGCTGTGTGAGAAGTTTGGTGAGCTCATGCAGAGTCAGTTTGAGATGTCCATGATGGGAGAAATGAATTACTTTTTAGGTTTGCAGGTTAAGCAATCAGAGAAGGGAATTTTTATTAATCAGGCAAAGTACACCAGAAACATGTTAGAGAAATTTGGAGTAGGATCAAGAAAAGCAGCCAAGATCCCTATGATGACAAATTTCAACATGGATCCAGATGAGTCTGGAGAGAGTGTGGACCAGACTCAGTACAGAGCACTCATTGGTTCTCTTCTGTACATGACTGCAAGCAGACCCGATATTACTTTTGCTGTAGGAGTTTGTGCCAGATTTCAAGCTAATCCTAAGAAGAGTCACTTGGAAGTAGCTAGGAAGATATTGAAATATCTTAAGGGAACAGTAAACCTAGGATTATGGTATCCTGCAGATGATAACTTAGAGTTGAGTGGGTATTCAGATTCAGACTATGGAGGATGCAGAAAAGATAGGAAATCTACAAGTGGAACATGCCAATTTTTAGGGAATAAATTGGTATCCTGGTTTTCTAAGAAGCAGACTTCAGTTGCTACATCAACAACAAAAGCAGAGTACATGGCTGCAGGGAGTTGTTGTTCACAACTTCTCTGGATTAGTCAACAGCTTAGGGATTACCAGATTAGAGCTAAGGATATTCCTATTTTCTGTGATAGTAATAGTGCAATTGCAATCACCCAGAATCCAGTTCTTCATACCAGATGCAAACATGTTGATATAAGTCATCACTTTATCAGAGATCATGTTGAGAAGGGAGATATAAGGATGGAAAAGATTGCAACAGAGAAGCAGAGAGCAGATATCTTAACTAAGCCTTTGGCTGAGACCAGATTCAGAGAGTTAGCTTTTGAGTTAGGATTGTTGGATCCAGAGACAGATTTGTTTTAGGGGGAACAACAGAGAAGTATCCTTTGTTTCATTACTTTACTTCATATATTTATTCTCAAACTAACATACCTGCAGATTAGACATATCAGAGAAGTTATATCTCCAGATGAGGTATGCGTCAGGTAACACTTGTCCCAGATGAGGTGCTGAGTCAAATTCAAGAAAAGTCCAAAGTCTTCTCTGACCAGGACCAGATGAGTCAAATTAGAGTAGATTTAGCACCAGACTATTTGGGGTATCATCTGGTTACAATATCAGGTGACAGGTATGTTTTTACTTCTCTGGCCTCTGATCATTGGGATACACTATTCAAATTAGTAAGTACACTCAAAACGTTTCAACTTCGGAGTGTATTTAAGACTAGGGTATAGGGCCTAGGCAATCATTTCGCTTTTTCTCTTGACTGCCACAAAACCCCTTTATGCCTAGTCCCAATGACTACGCCAACGCACCAGATTAAATCTGTATCTCGCCTTTCATCATGGCCATCGGATTTAATCAATGTGCAATATGTCAATCAATTCAAAAATTGATTTTGTTTCCTAAATTAAATTTGCTATTACACGCGTTCACACTTCATTTATTAATCAAGCCACGTGTATTGCCCTATTTAAATCAAAATTCTATTCAATCTATCCTTTCAAGATTCATATCTTTTCAAACCCTAACCTGTTTCTCTACAAGTTTTCTCTCTCTCTCTCTCTCTCTCTCTCTCTTACACAGAAATGGCTCCTCCGTGCAACTTCGATCATGTTCTTATGATGAAAAAGCTAAAGACGGAGATGGTGGTGGACTTTTATACTACCAAGAACCCTGTTGTGCTGTCGATTCTGGAAATGCTCCAGAGAGCAGGGGTGGAGAAATTGATCTCCACAGTTCCCAAGGACTTTCGCACTCTTGACGGATATGTGGCCCAGTTGTTGGTTCGTATGAAGATCCACGAGGACCACATTTCTTCCAAGATTGATGAAGATGATTTGGTGTTTTCTAAGCACGATTTTTGCGCTTTATTCGAGAACATTTCTGCAGAGGGAGTAGATCCTTTGACGTACAAGGAGGATGATATCATTGGTTCCTTCAAGATCTTTGCTCGATCTTCTTGCCAGAATATCACGAAGGGATTTCTTGACAAACATTTAAGGCAGAAGTACAAGGTGTTGTTCGATATAGTTGTAAAAGTGCTTATGTGTGAGAATCACAGCACAGATGCCATTTTCAACGGCAGAATGTGTGTGATGAGGGCATTATTTGACGGCGTTCAATGCAATTGGGCGGAGTTCTTCTGGGATGTGTTGAGGAAGAACAGATTGAAGGTGAAGAAGGAGCCTTGTCCTTCCAAGCCAGGGGAGTTGCAGTTCTTCTTCACTGCAAATGTTTAATTGGGAACTAAGTTGACTCTTATTCTGGATTCTCTCCTTCCAGAGAAGAAGTGGAAAACATCTTGGTGCCATGGTTATCACAAATCCAAGATCCTATTCTCCAAGGATGGCCCTCTCCATGGCCATGCCGACTCTGATGGGGAGCAAGCCATCCCTGCCCCTCCTATTCAATCTATCCCCTCTCCTACAAAGGGGCAGAAAAAGCATCAGCAGAAGCTGCAGACCCAGAAGACAGCTGCTGAAGCAACTGGTTCCTCAACCATTGCGTTTTGTGGTTCCTCAGAGGAGGACCAGATTCCCCTTCTTGCCGTGCTTAAGAAGAAGGGTGATGATGATAAAGCTGTTAAGAAGGCTGGAGCAGCCAAGAGGAAAAGGCCTGAGGAGGCCAGGAAAGGCTCTGCTAAGAAGTCAAGGACTAGCAGGAAGGCCAAGAAAACCCTTCTGGTGGATGAGCCATCAGAGGACGAAGAGGAAGAACAGGCTGAGCCTCTTGTGATGAAATCCAAGGCCAAGAGAGCCATTCTTCAAGACCCTGACTGGTTCTGATCTTGGAGAGGCCTTGGAGAAGGCCATTGATGAGGCTTCCCAGATGATGGAGGATGTTCATGAGCATACTGTACCTGCTGATGTTGACTCAACAGAGGTAAACCCTTCCTTTCCATCTTCTACCCCTATTAATGTCTCCCCCTCTACCTCTCCCCCAGATAATATTCCCCAAACCCCATCTGCCTCTGGTAACCCTATTATTCCACCAGAGCAGATTCTCCCAGATACCCCCGTATATACTCCCTCAACAGTTCCTACCCAAACACCTTCTCCCCCAAATTCTCAAACACATCTTCCCACAAACGCCTCACCCCCAACTTCTGTACCAGAGATCCCATCTTCATCTGGTGCAGAACAACCCATCCCCTCCTCCTTTACCTCACAAAATCCTAACCCTCCCCAAACCCATACAGACCAGGATCCAACCATTTCTATGGCTCTGGGATCCTTTGGCCCTTCCTCTTCTCCCACCTGTTTATCTAGCAATGATAGTGAAGATGAGGAAGCTTCACTGGAGCCTGCTAACTTAGCACCTTCCTCCTCTGCCTCTGGGCCCAAACCCTTCACCTTCTCTTCTGATGAGATGGGTCCCATTAGGCAGAGTATGAGTGTAAGTGCTCAGCTCTGGCTAAGAGAGCATTTCCCAGTTCTTCTGGAGCATTTACCACTTTTGGCAGAGTTGACTGATGCCAAGGTCTGGAGCAAGGCCAGACTTGAGGATGTGGAGGACCTGATGCTTTTTCTTGAAGAAATGGGTCCCTCCAACTTTACTGCCTGGGAGATAGAGCTGAAGCAGAAGCTGAATATCCAAAATCCTGCGGAGCTAGAGTCACCTGAGGCAGCGAAGGTGGTGATTCGAACTCTACTCATCCAGCAGGGTGTTATGATCTCCCCAGAGGGCCCCTCTTACAAGTTTGGACCTTATTTTGTCTTCTCTTCCGAGTTATATTCAGACGAAGAAGATTTTGAAGTCACTCCTGCTATCCTCCAGAAGATGAAACTATTCTTCAATGAACAAATCCAGCAAATTGGTAGATTCTCCAAGGCAATGTAGCACTTGGCACCTGCTCTAGTTGAGCATCAGATTAAAGATGAGAGAAGGAAGTTTTTGAAGCAGATCAAGGATATTTTTGCCTCTGCCAAAGCTGCATTCAAATTTGACTGTCTTTATTTAAAGATGGATGTGCATGAAATCTAGAGGCAGGTCCAGCAATATGTTCTGGACCAGGTGAGGCCTGTCTCAGTGCTTAAAGTTGAGTTGGCCACTCAAATGCTGGAAACTGCTAAGATGAAAGACTCTCTCCAGGAGATGTTGGAAAAGCAGGAAAGACTTGTTGCAGAGTCTAAAGCCTATATGGAGGAGGCTAAGCAGCTACGTGATCTTCACTTTTCCTCCAACACTGCCTTGCCTGATCTTATAAGGCAGGTAGTGGAGCCCCTCCTTGATGAAGTTAAAAAGGGGGAAGAGAAGGCCAGAACTGATCTGGCGAAGACCACTAATGAAACTCTCTTCAGCCATGGAGCTCGTCTGGACCTGCTAGAGAACACATTGGCCCAGGCTGAGTTGCAGAAGAAGAAGAAAGAGGAATTCAAATCTCTTTCCATGGCTAAGCAGCTTGCTGCAGAAGAGGAGTCAGAAGCTGAGCAGGATCCAATCTCCTTCTCTGGACCTGCAAAGAAGAAGATCAGAAGAGTCAAGAAAAGCTTCCTTGAGACCGTTGTTGAAGAAGCTCAGAAGAGATACAAGGAAGAGACACCAGAGGAGAAGCAAGCAAGGATCAGGAAGAACATAGATGAAGAGCAGAAGCTCAGATATGTTAGGAGGCAAAACAAGAAGAGCAGAGAAGCAGGTGCTTCTTCTGGTGAAGGAAGCTCTAGCCAGAGGAGGAAAGCTCCCTCTGAAGTGATGAACATTTTGCCTCTCAGGACAGAAGGGTCTTTTGACTCTATTGTGCCTGTGCCTTTGATTGAGAAATGGAAGGAGACAAAGACTCTCTGGTTCATCCAACACTATATCCAAAGGCCAGCACCAGAGGATGATGAGCTGATCAACAAAACCTTTCACACCTGGATGCAAGCTTATGATACAGAGCTGTACAAGCAATCGATGGACTCTACCATTGAGTTCAACCTGGAGGTGACTGCCCCTGAGTTCACTTATCTTAACACTCCCATGGCAGGAGACCAGGTTGATTGGGCCGAGCTGAAGAGGCTGTACAAGACCAAGGTGTTGGTGAACTTCACTCCAACAGCTTCTGCAGAGTTGAAGGCCGTCCAGGATAGGTTTCTGGACTGGTTTCTAGTGCCTAAAGATAATAGAAGATATGCCTAGATTAGGACCAGACTTGTCTTGTAATCTGTAATCACTCTATCTTTATCAATAATGAAATTCATATCTTCTCTGTTCAAAAGACAACCTCTTGTTGTCTTAATTGTTTGCCTGATAAGATCTACTCTAAGGTCTTATCCTTTACTGTTTTCTTGCTTAATTCTTATGTTTTGATCAGTTCTGGTAATGTTTTAACTCCATCAAAAAGGGGGAAATTATTAGGATAAAAATTGTTAGTTTTGATGAGTTAAAACAAACCAGAAGATGTAAGAGGACCATCTGGACCTGTTAGCCAGATGATGATCTAGATTAGGACTTAGTCTAGGGGGAACTGCCAGACCAGAAGACTTCACCAGAGGACTCCACCAGAAGACTTCACCAGATGAGACCTGACCAGAGGCAGAGGACCTTCCCCTGACCAGACGAGTCCGGACCAGACGAGTCTGGTGGAACAAAAGATGCTCAGTGTGATCTCCTGTTTCTACTGAGTATTCTGGTCGTTCACCAGATTAGGACCAGAAGACACCGAGGTTGCCTGGTGTCTGGTCTTGCCTTCTCTGGAGAGAATCAGAGTTAGGCAGAGGAAGCTATTGACCGTTGGTGATTCAAATCAAGTCAACTAGATCAGGATTGGAAAGTTTTGAAGATAATCAATCCAAGGATCCCACCAACCCAATCAATCAATTAGGGAATTGATTGATTGAGGCTTCCTTAAATAGAGGATCTGATTGGATTAGCCCTCCAACGGCTAGCCCTAATCCCCTCTATAAATACAAGAGTGCAGTTCAAGAAAAAGCGCTAGAGAGAATATATACGCGCATAAGTCCATCCAAGCTTTTGATATTCATTCTAGGCACTCTTACTGTTCATAATATTTATCTACTCTTAAGGAGTTATTGAAACCTCAACATGTTCATCTATTAGATCAGGTTGTTGGCTGTTGATCTTTAAATTGAAGTTAAATCTAAAGAGATTGTAAGAAGGAACTGGTACTTCCCAATTCCAGTGAAGTAAGTAAGTGAGTTGGTTGATAGTGAGACCCCTTGGATATAAGGGAGAGTGGACGTAGGATATTCAAATCCGAACCACTATATATCTTGTGTTCTTTATTGCTTTCTTTTACTTATTGTCCTATTGATTATTGTTCTCTTGTAGAAAGAATTTGAAAGACATTTAACTTAAGCTTCCACAATTAATCTAACTAGTGGGACCAACAACCAGAAGATAGACCAGAGGACTCACCAGAGGACTTCACCAGATGAGACTGACCAGAGGCAGAGAACCTTTCCCCAGACCAGACGAGTCCGGACCAGACGAGTCTGGTGAAACAAAAGATGCTCAGAATCATCTCCTGATTCTGATGAGCTATCTATTTCATAACCAGATCAGGACCAGAAGACATCAAGGTTACCTGGTGTCTGGTATTGCCTTCTCTGGAGAGAATCAGAGTTTGGCATTGGAAGTTATTGACAGTTGGTTATTCAAATCAAGTCAACAAGATCAGGATTGGAAAGTCTTGAAGTCAATCAATCCAAGGATCTCACCAACCCAAACAATCAATTAGGGAATTGATTGATTGAAGCTTCCCTAAATAGAGGATCTGATTGGATTAGCTCTCCAACGGCTATTCACTAATCACCTCTATAAATACAGAGTGCATCCTCAAGAAAAAGGGCTAGAGAGATTCATACGCGCAAGAATATACATTCCAAGCTCTTGTTTATCAAGCAAATAGCACTCTTAGTCTGTTCATAATTACTTATTCACTCTTAAGGAGAAGTTGGACCTCAACCTGTTCATCTACAAGATAAGGTTGAAGGTTGTTGATCTTTAGATCGAAGTTAGATCTAAAGAGTTTGTAAGAAGGAACTGGTACTTCACAATTCCAGTAAGTAAGTTGGTTGTTGGTGGATAATGAGACCCCTTTGATCAAGGGAGAGTGGACGTAGGATTTTCAGATCCGAACCACTATATATCCGGTCTTATTTATTGTTTTCTACATTTAAATTCCTGTTTATTATAGTGTGCTCTTGTAAAAAGAAGTTGTCTAAGACATTTAAGTTAAAGCTTCCGCAATTTATCAATCTAGTGGGACCAACAAGTGGTATCAGAGCAGTGTGTCCAACGACCACTGCTTTGTAAAGCTTTTTGGTTGTCACCGGGCAGATCTATTGCTCTTTATTGTGTTTTGGTTAAAATTTTTGTTAAATCTCTTTTGTCAAAATGTCTGCAAAATCTTCTTACAAGAGTCGTAAGCTTCCAGAATTCTCTTTCGAGGATTACAGCCACTGGAGCTTCATGATGAGTAATCATCTTGGAGCTATTCATCACCGCATGTTGGATGTGGTAGAGAGTGACCCAATTAAATTTTACTGGACTCCTATTGATAGTGGCAGGTCAGAGTCCAGGGAAAAAACAAGTGAAACTGCCCAGAAAGCTGCAGAGGACAGAGTCCCCAGGCAAAGAATCCTCAAGAAGAAAGATGAGCTTGACAATGATGAAAGAAAACTTTACAATCTGGACCAGGTGGCACGAACTGAGATTATCAACACACTCACTAAGAAGGTGATAGAGAAGGTCAGAACCTGTGCTACTGCCAAGGAGATGTGGGATAAACTTGCCCTGCTCTGTGAAGGAACAGAGAAGATCAAGGATAATAAACTTCAAGCTGTTCAACACTAGTTTGACACCTTCAAAATGATACCAGACGAGACCATTGACCAGCTGGATATGCGTCTCACAAATCTCCTCAACAAGGCTAGTGCCTTAGGTAAGACCTACTCTGAAAATGAAATAAATAGTAAAATATTGCGCTCACTAACCAGCAGGTGGAGAATCAAAGTAACTGTGATAAAAGATAGCAAGGATCTCAACACTCTGGATCACCATCTTCTGGTATCTGATCTTAAAGCCTATGAATATGATCTTCAAGATGAGGATCAAACAGAAGAGGTTTCCTCTTCTAGTCAGAAGGGAGTTGCCTTCTCTTCTACCATCAAGACAGATGACAAACCAAAAGAGTCTCCTGCAGATGACCTGAGTCTCAAGGAACAAGTAGCACTTCTAACTCGTAAATTGGATAGAATGAGTTCAAAATATGGCAGGTACAAGAAGCACTGGAAGGAATCTACCAGAGACAGGAAGAGTTCCTTCAAAGCAGCAGATAAAGAAAGAAAATCTGGAGACTCAAGGGAGACCAGATTCAGAACTCCAGATAGGAGAAGAGAAAGCAGCTCTGGGAGATCAGATTACCAGAGGAGGGAAGGCAGTTCTGGCAGATCAGACTACCAGAGGAGATAGAGTAGTCCAGCCAGAGCAGAGTTCAACCAGAGGAGGGGAGATCCAAGCCCCAATCCCAGAGGAGATAACACCTGTTACACCTGCAACAAGCCTGGTCACTACAGCTATAATTGTCCTCAATTGACTCCTAGAGAAAGAGAAGAGAAAAGAATCAAGAGAGATAGGAGATATGCTGACAAGAGAGCACTACTGGCAGAAGCAGGGGAGGAAGATACAAGTTCCAGTTCTTCTTCTTCTGATTTCAGATCAGATGATGATGTATGTCTTATGGCAGACATCACTGAGGTAAATGAAACTACCCTATGCTTATCTAATTCCAAATATACTGAATCATCTCATTCATCTGGTAACTCCAGAGAGTCTGATATGCAACAAATGCTATCAGATCTCCAAAATTGTGTTCAACTATGTCAAAAACTTGAAAAAGAGAATGGTAGGCTCAGAGCTGAAGTTCAATCCCTCTCTCATGAGCATAAATCCACCAGAGAACTCATGAAAGATCATTCCAAAGAAATCTCTGAACTTCAGGGTAAGATCACAGAAAGAGATACTTTGGTAGATCAACTCATGAAAGAAAAGAACTCTCAGGAAGATGAGATCAATGAACTTAGAGCCAAATACCAGACTCTCATCAAGGGGAAACAAGTTGAGCACAACATAGAGGAGATACCCATGCCCAGAGAAGCTCCTAAGATACCATATGTTGTATCTATCATATCAGAGTCTTCTCAGCGCATTAATGATAAGAGTGGTTTAGGATATCCTGGAATTACTACTAAAACTCATAAATACCTTTATAATAAAGATAAGTCTGTAAGAGCCGGTAAATTGGTAGAAATCTGGGATGATAAAGACTCAACTGGTAATGGTTACAAAGTGGTTCACAATCCTGATTGGAAAAGGAATCACTCTGTTAATCACATAAAATATGGTCCAGAAGAGTTGACTGTTCTGGAAGAGAAGGTCATAGAGAATAAGAGTCAACAAGGGGAACCATTGAAGATTGATGGTCCTGTGAACAATGAGTCCCAAAGAGTAGAACTTACTCAGATTGGAGGACCCCAGAGAAATCCTCAAAGGGAAACTAACCAGATTAGGGGACCTCAAAGGAAACACTCAAGAAAGGGGAATACCAATCAGAGTAAGAACTACCAGAGAAGGAACAATGTTCATCAGCACCAGGTACCCCAGAGACGATTTTCTCAGAGGAATCAATTCCAGAATAGGTATACTCAAAGGAACTATAACCACCAGAACAGGTCTACCTTTCAGAACCAGAGGTGGTCTTCCAGACCCATCTATAGAAAACCAACTGATCTGGGAAGTTATGACACTAGAGATGGTTCTTCTAGGATGTACCCTTACAACCAGACATTTAAGACCGTGTCTTTAAGGCAGGCTATTCCAAAAGCCAGATTTGAGAAAAGATACACCAGACCTGTTTATAGGAAAGGTGTTCTGATCAGACCAGTAGCTCAATATGTTATTGTAAGAGGACATGTGCTGGTAGATAGATTTGGAAGGAAGATAAGATCTCCTCATCCAGCAAGGGATGATCTTTATCTTTGGATTCCTACAAAACCTGCAACTAACCAATCAGGACCCAGCTCTAGTAGGGGACCTAATTGATTTCTCTGCAGGATGATAAGAGCCCATTGGAGAAAGGACTTTCAAGCAAACATGTGTGGTACATTGATAGTGGATGTTCCAAGCATATGACATTCCAGAAAGATCATCTCCAGGATTTCAAGCCAATGAATGGGCCAAGAGTGATGTTTGGTGACAACAACTATGGAGTCACCAGAGGAGTTGGAAAATTGATTTTCAATGGAGTATCTGTAGATGAAGTCTACTATGTTGAAGGACTCAAGCATAATCTGCTTTCAGTATCCCAATTTTGTGACAGGGGATACTCAGTGAAGTTCTCTAGTGATTCATGCACTGTTTTCTCTTCTGATTATAATGACATTTTGCTTATAGGCTTGAGGAAGGGTAACATTTATCTTGCAGATTTTAGCAGTTGCCCAAGAAATGCTTGCCTGGTTGCTAAAGGATCTGCAGAAGATAGTTGGTTATGGCACAAGAGATTGAGCCACCTTAACTTCAAAATACTGAATAAGATTGCCAGAAGAGGTCTTATTCGAGGTCTTCCTAATGAAGTGTTTAAGAAGGATCAGGTTTGTGGTTCATGCCAGAAGGGTAAACAACCCAAGACCTCCTTTAAGGATGTCAGAAGCACAACCACAACCAGAGTACTTCAACTACTTCACATGGACCTGTTTGGACCTGTTTCTCCTCTTAGTTTCAGTGGAAGGAAGTACACCTTGGTGATAGTAGATGACTTTTCAAGATACACTTGGGTAGTGTTCTTGTTTAAGAAAAATGAAACTATCACTAAGCTGCCAGAATTCTTCAAGCAGATTCAGAATGAGCAGAACCAGAGCATAGTCAGAATCAGAAGTGACAAGGGGACAGAGTTATTGAATTCACACATTGCAGAGTATTGCAAAGAACATGGGATTTTTCATGAGACATCTGCTGCCAGAACACCCCAACAAAATGGAGTAGCAGAAAGGAGGAATAGAACCCTTAAAGAAGCTGCAAGGACGCTTCTGGCAGAGTACAACACACCACAAAGGTTTTGGGCAGAAGCCATCAATACAGCTTGTTATACCCAGAACAGATGCCTAATTGTCCAGAGACATAGCAAAACTCCATATGAGGTATGGAAAGGTAAAACCCCATCTTTTTCATATTTTCATGTTTTTGGATGTAAGTGTTTCATCCATGACAATGGGAAATCTAAATTAAAAACTTTTGATGCTAAAGTGGCAGATGGAATATTTTTAGGATATTCCAGCGCCAGTAAAGCATTTAGAGTTTTTAATAAGAATTCACTTTGTGTGGAGGAAACACCACATGTTGTTTTTTGATGAATTTGCTGTTGAGTGCAAGGTGGACTTAAAGTCTTCTGGAGAAACCCACAATCAGACTACTCCCAGAGTAATCAAGGTCAATCCACCTATTCTTGATTCAGATTCAGATTCAGTTGGTGACCCTTCTTCTGGTTCTCTGAAGAAGAAGTCTTCATCAGGTTCAGAACCAGAGGAGGTTGGAACTCCTGTAGGGGGAAGCTCTTCTGCAGGTGGTGATTCTCACCAAGGTACTGCAGAGGATGGTCAATCAGGTAAGGCCACGGGAAGGAGGACCCTGGTTGATCACCCCAATGACCTGATAATTGGAGATCCAACTAAGGGTGTCCAGACTAGGAGAACTCTTAACTTAGCTGCCTTATTCAGTTGCTATGTATCCTTGATTGAGCCCAAGAACATCAAGGAAGCACTTAAAGATTCAAATTGGATTGTTGCTATGCAAGAGGAGTTGAATCAATTCACTAGACAGGATGTTTGGGAGCTGGTAGACAGACTAAGATATCAAAAGGTGATAGGCACTAAGTGGGTTTTCAAGAATAAGAAAGATGAGAATGATGTCATTACTAGGAACAAGGCAAGGCTAGTTGCTCAGGGTTATTCTCAGTCTAAAGGAATAGACTATGATGAGACTTTTGCTCCTGTTGCCAGACTAGAAGCCATCAGATTGTTCTAAGAATATGCTGCTCACATGAAGTTCAAAGTATACCAGATGGATGTGAAATCTGCCTTTCTTAATGAGATTCTCATTGAGGAAGTGTATGTGGAACAACCTCCTGGTTTTGAACAAGGTGACATGGTATGACACTCTATCTCAGTTTCTTCTGGACAATGGTTTCTCTAAGGGAAAGATTGATAGGACCTTGTTTAGGAAAGAAGAAGGAAAGGACATCCTTCTGATCCAAATATATGTTGATGACATTATATTTGGATCCCCTAACAAGAAGTTGTGTGAGAAGTTTGGTGATCTCATGCAGAGCCAGTTTGAGATGTCTATGATGGGTGAAATGAATTACTTTTTAGGTCTGCAGGTAAAGCAAACAGAGAAGGGAATCTTCATTAATCAGGCAAAGTACATCAGAAACATGTTAGAGAAATTTGGAATAGGATCTAGCAAGGCAGCCAAGATTCCTATGATGACAAATTTCAACATGGATCCAGATGAGTCTGGAGAGAGTGTGGACCAGACTCAATACAGAGCACTCATTGGTTCTCTTCTGTATCTGACTGCAAGTAGACCAGATATTACCTTTGTTGTAGGTGTGTGTGCCAGATTTCAAGCTAATCCTAAGAGAAGTCACTTGGAAGCAGCTAGGAAAATATTGAAATATCTTAAAGGTACAGTGAATTTGGGTTTATGGTATCCTGCAGATGACAACTTAGAGTTGAGTGGTTATTCGGATTCAGATTATGGTGGATGCAGAATAGATAGAAAGTCTACAAGTGGAACATGCCAATTTTTAGGAAATAAATTGGTATCCTGGTTTTCTAAGAAACAAACTTCGGTTGCTACATCTACAACAGAAGCAGAGTACATGGCTGCAGGGAGCTGTTGTTCACAACTACTCTGGATTAGTCAACAGTTTAGAGACTACCAGATTAAAGCCAAGGATATTCCTATATTCTGTGATAGTAATAGTGCAATAGCAATCACCCAGAATCCAGTTCTTCATACCAGGTGCAAACATGTTGATATAAGGCATCACTTTATCAGGGATCATGTTGAGAAGAGAGATATAAGGACGGAAAAGATTGCAACAGAGAAGCAGAGAGCAGATATTCTGACTAAGCCTTTGGTTGAGTCCAGATTCAAAGAGTTGGCATTTGAGTTAGGTTTATTGGATCCAGAGACAGATTTGTTTTAGGGGGAACATCAGAGAAGTATCCTTTGTTTCATTTCTTTACTTAAAATATTTATTCTCAAACTAACATGCCTACAGGCTAGATATATCAGGGGAGTTACATCTCCAGAAGTGAACCACACCAGATAAGGCTTGTACCAGATGAGGTACATCCAGATGAGGTGATGTATAAGATTCCAGAAAAATATGGAGCCTTCTCTGACCAGAACCAGATAAGTTCCATCAGAAGAGATATAACACCAGACTAGTTGTGGTATCATCTGGTTTCAATATCAGATGACAGGTATGTTTTTACTTCTCTGGCCTCTGATCATTGGGATACACTTTTCAAATTACTTAATACACCCAAAACGTTTCAACTTCAGAGTGTATTTAAGACTAGGGTATAGGGCCGAGGCAATCATTTCTCTTTTTATCTTGACTGCCACAAAATCCCCTCGAACCTAGTCCCAATGTTCATGCCTACGCACCAGATTAAATCTGTATTTTGCCTTTTAATCTTGGCCATCAGATTTAATCATTGTGCAATATGTCAATCAATTCTAAAATTGATTTTGTTCCCTAAATTAAATTTTGAAATTACACGCGTTCACACTTCATTAATTAATCAAGCCACGCGTCTTGCCCTATTTAAATCAAATTTCTATTCAATCTATCCTTTCACGTTTCCTATTTTTCAAAGCCCTAACTTTCTCTCTGCAAGTTTCTCTCTCTTTCTTTCTCTCTCTCTCACAGAAATGGCACCCAAATGCAACTTTGACCCAGACTACGTCTGCAAGAAATTGAAGTCTGAGATGGTGGTGGACTTCTATTCCACCAAGAATCCAGCCGCACTGGAGATTTTGGAACTGCTCCGGCGATCTGGCATGGAGGACTTGATTTCCAAGGTTCCCAAGGACCTGCGCACTTTGGATGGGTATGCTGCCCAGTTCCTTGTCCGGATGAAGATCCATGATGATCATATCTCCTCCAAGCTTGATAAGGAGGACGTGGTTTTCTCAAAGGCCGATTTCTGTAGTCTTTTTGGTAACATTTCTACGGAGGGTATGGACCCATTGAAGTACAAAGAAGGCGAGGCGTTGGAATCCTTCAAGTTGTTTGCCAAAAATTCATGCCAGAATCTGACCAAGGGCTTCTTGGACAAGCATCTGAGGCAGAAGTACAAGGTGTTGTTTGACATAGTGGTGAAGATTCTTATGTGCGTGAGCCATAGCACAGATGCCATCTTTACTGGCAGGCTCTGTGTTATGAGGGCCATTTTGGATGTGCCCAATGCAACTGGGCAGAGTTCTTCTGGGGAGTGCTGAGGAAGAACAAGTTGAAGGTCCAAAAGAAGGAGTGTCCCAGCAAGCCAGGGGAGCAACAATTCTTCTTTAATGCTAATGTCTCCTTGGGGACCAAGCTTACATTGATCTTGGACTCAATCTTTCCAGAGAAGAAGTGGAAAGATACATGGTGCAAGGGCTTCCATAAGTCCAAAGTTTTGTTTTCTAAGGATGGTCCTCTTCATGGCCATCCTGATTCTGATGGTGAGCAAGCCATCCCTGCCCCTCCCCTTCAAGCTATTCCCTCACCTGCAAAGGGGCAGAAGCAGAAGAGCCAGAAGAAGGCTGCTGAAGCAACTGGTTCTTCAACCATTACTTTCTCTGGTTCCTCAGAGGAGGACCAGATTCCCCTTCTTGATGTCTTGAAGAAGAAGGGTGAAGGTGCTGAGGCTGCCAAGAAGGCAGGGGCTTCCAAGAGGAAGAGGCTAGAGGAGGCTAAAAAGGTGTCTGCCAAGAAACCAAGGACAGGCAGAAGAGCTCCAAAGACACTTCTGGTAGATGAGACATCAGATGAGGATGTTGAAGAAGAGGTTGAGCCTCTAAAGAAGAAGAAGTCTAAGGCCAGGAGGGCCATACTTCAGGGGTCAGACTCTGGTTCTGGCCTAGGAGATGCCGTGGAGCAGGCAATTGAAGAGGTCTCTCTGCTGATGGGAGATGCTCCAGTGATGGTCCCGGTTTCGAAGGGCAAAATGGGAATTCAGGGGCACAAATTTTTTTTTAAAAAACTTCTCCTCAGGGAGTTCAGCAAGAGTGAGTAATACTCAAGTCACTGCTCTGCTCAGAGGCTGAGCTACCAAGTCAGTGAGAAGGCTTGGAGGCTCATGCTCTGAGCAAGGACAGTGGCATGAGATGCTGAACTCTCGAGTGCGTTATAAAATACAGCTTGCACCCTGACTGAGTTCAGTGACGGAATACTCAAGTCACTGCGTTGCTGAGAGTCAGAGCTATCAAGTCAGTGATGAGACTTGAAAGCTCAGGCTCTCAACAAGGCAGTGACTCGAGAGACTGAACTCTCGAGTGCTGGCCTAAGCTTGTCAGTGAGATTGGTTCTCCCTGACTAAAATACTTAACCAATCTTCTTTTCAAACATTCCAAGTACACTCAGAGAGCATACACTACAAATAATTAGCAAGTGCTTAGATAATAATCAACGCTCAGTTTAACGTGGTTCAGAGACTCAAGCTCTTACATCCACGGCCTGATTTAACAGGAAATCCACTCCTTTGGATTCTTGTTTTTAACGTGCCAAGGTGCACTTACAACTGGACTCACGCCACTCCCTGGGCTGCCTCTCCTCACCTCACTACAAACCTAACAATCTTCTGAAAGGGTTTAGTTTGGTTTGGTTTTCTCCAACTAGGTGAGGTTTTCCCTTACAATGTGTTAGCCTCAAGCTAAGATTGGGAAAACCTCTCTAAGCTATGAGTTACAAGCTTGACACTCAAAGTATATAAGTGATAACCCTAAAGGTCAGTGTCGTGGGTGTGAGTAACACTTCCTTATGACTCCCTAACTGTTGGTCCCAAAAAGGTTATCCAGCGGAAACATTTTAAACTTAATTTTAAGAAAACCCTTTTTTTAGTAAAGTGCTAGAATTGAAATGCAGAAATCTAAATTGCAGAAAAGTAGAAAACACCGGAATTTATAGTGGTTCGGATATAACGATCCTACGTCCACTCTCCCTTTCTCCAAAGGGGACTTTCTCTCTCACCAACGTACTCACTAACCACTGGAATTGCGAAGTACCAGCTCCTTCGTACAACAACTTACAACAACCTTTCAAGATGAAAAGGTTAATTATAAGATCCAACTGAAACTCCTAAAGAGTGTATAAACATTAATGAACAAGGTGAGTGTTTGGAAGAGTTCGTGTGTTCTTGTTGTGTGCTCTCGCGCGACTCTTCTATATTGAACTAATCCAAGCACTCCTATTTATAGTTGTAGGAATTAACTAGCCGTTGGGAACTAGAAATTCAAACAACCATAATTGGAGGAATATAATCAATCAAAGATTGATTATATTGATTGATTAGTTGACTTCAATCAATCAATCAAACAATCAGATCCTCCATCAGTTGACTTCCAGATTGCCTTCTTCTCCATCATGAATTTCCAAAGTCTTCTTGTCTCCAGATTACACGCAGCCTCTAAGTGGGTGAACTAATCCATCGTACTCGTCTGGTCTGGTCTGGGGTCTTCTGGTCTGGTCTCATCTGGTCAGGACTCGTCTGGTCTGGGGTCTTCTCTGGTCAGGTAACACTTCTGCAGTGAACCTCATCTGGGAGAGGTCTTCTGGTGACTCCTCTGGTCAGGCTCCTCTGGCAGACTCCTCTGGTAAGACTCCTCTGGACCTCATCTGCTCTGGTGACTCTTCTGCTCTGGTGACTCTTCTGCTCTAGACATCTCATCTGGTCACCTCATCTGGTACCTCATCTGGTACCTTCTCTGGTCACCTTCTCTGGTACCTTCTCTGGTCACCTTCTCTGGTACCTTCTCTGGTCACCTTCTCTGGTACCTTCTCTGGTCACCTTCTCTGGTACCCTCCTCTGGTCTGCACAGATTTCTTCCCCCTTAACCAAAGACCTATTCTAGACCAAGACTAATCTGTAGCTGACTAACAGGTTCAGCTAGTCCTATTACAAGTTCTTGTTTTAACATCTTCAAAACATCTAATCTATATCCTAACAATTTCCCCCTTTTTGATGATGTTAAAACTGAAAGAACTTTAAATAAAACAAGACAAGAAAACTTGAAATATCTAAATAGAGATTCTAGCAGGCTGGGTCAACTGATCTTCCCCCTCAAAGTATGCTCAGCTGATTTTGGGGCAAAACATCAGCTGGTCTTCTTGTGTATCTGCAGGCAATCAACTTTTTTGTACCCTACTGGGTCCAGCGGGGTTAGCACAATATTTAGGAAGCCACAAGAATAGATCATCCCTTTTTGGATCAGGTGATCTTATCTTTCTTCCATATATATCAACAAAAACACATTGAACATAAGAAGCTTCGACATGGTTATTTCTTCTAGAGGTTCTTCTTCTCTTATGAGCTTGTCCAGTAGAAGAAGTAACTTGTCTTAATGCAACAGACTTGAAATTCTTTTGATATGGGTAAGTCTTACTAGAACCATCAAAGGTTCCAGCTGGTCTGGCAGGTGACTTGAAAGTCCTCTGCAGGTGAGTAGGAGTCATCTGGTTCTGCCTCTTTTGAGAAGATCCAGACTGTCTTCTACTCTGCTGGCCTGGCTGAGGTCTTTTATTCTGGGTATAACCCTTCTTAAAATTCCTCCTCTGCCTTTTGGGTTTTTGAGTTTTAGGACTCATCTGCCCATTAGGCTGAGTTGCCTGGTCAGCTGGCCTTTTACCCTTATCAATGAAATTACTAGACTGTTCTTCTTTCTGATCAGGTGAGGATTGAGGTTTGGTATAACCAAGGCCTGTCTTATCATGCTCTCTTTGAAATGAGGCAGCTATGTGTGACACAGCATTGTTTGCTGTAGTCAGCTGCTCCACTCTCATCTTGAGCTTATCCTCACTATCTTTTACAATTTCGTTTTGATGGAAGAGTTCATCGAACTTAGCTTTCAGCAGAGTATATTCATTATCTTTCTCAATGTTTTCAACAAGCAACTTTTCTATCAGCTTAGTTTGTTCATCACATATGGTTTTCAAGTCAGTGGACTCTTCTACCAGTGTTTGAACTTGTTCAGCTGGTAGATCAGTTGGGTTGCCTAAACATTGTGAAAGCCTCTGATTTTCTGCTTTCAACTTTGTGTTCTCATCTTCCAACTTTTGACAAAGTTGTATAGATTTTTGGAGATCTAATAGCAAATTTTGCGTAAAAGACTCCTCTGATTGTTCAGAAAAAGAAGAATGAGAAGAAGAAGAGGGAGTTCTATTACATACCTCATCTGTCACAAGACAGACCTCTTCGTCTGGTCCAAAGTTTGATGATGAACCAGAAGTGGATACCTCTTCTTCCTCATCTGTTAAGCTTCTTTTAGAGTATCTCCTAGTATCTCTTTTACCGCATCTCTTTGAGCCCATTTCTGCAAAATTTGTTAGCACAACAAATATTGGGTTTTAAAAAATGGATCTGCCCTGGTGACCACCGAAATAATTTCAAAACAGTGGTTTGTAGGACACACTGCTCTGATACCACTTGTTCGTCCCAAAAAGGTTATCCAGCGGAAACGTTTTAAACTTAATTTTAAGAAAACCCCTTTTTGAGTAAAGTGCTAGAATTGAAATGCAGAAATCTAAATTGCAGAAAAGTAGAAAACACCGGAATTTATAGTGGTTCGGATATAACGATCCTACGTCCACTCTCCCTTTCTCCAAAGGGGACTTTCTCTCTCACCAACGTACTCACTAACCACTGGAATTGCGAAGTACCAGCTCCTTCGTACAACAACTTACAACAACCTTTCAAGATGAAAAGGTTAATTATAAGATCCAACTGAAACTCCTAAAGAGTGTATAAACATTAATGAACAAGGTGAGTGTTTGGAAGAGTTCGTGTGTTCTTGTTGTGTGCTCTCGCGCGACTCTTCTATATTGAACTAATCCAAGCACTCCTATTTATAGTTGTAAGAATTAACTAGCCGTTGGGAACTAGAAATTCAAACAACCATAATTGGAGGAATATAATCAATCAAAGATTGATTATATTGGTTGATTAGTTGACTTCAATCAATCAATCAAACAATCAGATCCTCCATCAGTTGACTTCCAGATTGCCTTCTTCTCCATCATGAATTTCCAAAGTCTTCTTGTCTACAGATTACACGCAGCCTCTAAGTGGGTGAACTAATCCATCGTACTCGTCTGGTCTGGTCTGGGGTCTTCTGGTCTGGTCTCATCTGGTCAGGACTCGTCTGGTCTGGGGTCTTCTCTGGTCAGGTAACACTTCTGCACTGAACCTCATCTGGGAGAGGTCTTCTGGTGACTCCTCTGGTCAGGCTCCTCTGGCAGACTCCTCTGGTAAGACTCCTCTGGACCTCATCTGCTCTGGTGACTCTTCTGCTCTGGTGACTCTTCTGCTCTGGACATCTCATCTGGTCACCTCATCTGGTACCTCATCTGGTACCTTCTCTGGTCACCTTCTCTGGTACCCTCCTCTGGTCTGCACAGATTTCTTCCCCCTTAACCAAAGACCTATTCTAGACCAAGACTAATCTGTAGCTGACTAACAGGTTCAGCTAGTCCTATTACAAGTTCTTGTTTTAACATCTTCAAAACATCTAATCTATATCCTAACACTAACAACTCACACACTCTTATAGCTTGTAGGTGTTGATTTTTCCTTCTTTACACACAATACAACACTTCAACACCCTTTACAACGAAGCTATGAGCTTGTATTTATAATGGGGATTCAAATGTATCCGTTGGAGGGAAGATACATTTGAATCCGACATTTAATGGTTTCAACCACTTTTCTTGGAATTCGGCCTTTGTCAGTGTCAGAGTTGCTGCCTCGTGCTGATTGGTCCACGTGGCCTGGATTCACGGATCTTTGACTCAGTGGGTTGACCAAGACCCACTGACTTTAGGTAGCTTCCTCCTTCACTGACTGATGATCTTCAGTGGACTGAACGTCTTCAGTCTAGTTGTCCTTCAGAGACTGTTTGAAGATCACTCCAAGAAGTTTGTCATAAGGCTGAATGACAAACTTCCCTGACCACAGTAGCCTGACTTCTTCAGGGCCTACTTGGTGCAGCACTGATCCTCCTGATCATGCTCTTCACTGAGTGGTCCACCTGACTTAGCTTAGATCAGTCTGATTTACACTCAGTGGGACATCCTTCAGGTTTCTCTTCTGGTTCAGGTCTCTGACTTGGCTTCAGTCTTTTCTTGATGTCAACTTGATTTCCTCAGGCTGTGTTGCTGAGTTCCCCCTCGCTGAGTTCCCCCTCAACTGAATGTTCCTTCAACTGAGTTCTTCTCAACTGACAGCCTATTCTATTGAGACATAACCTAGCCTGACCTAAAACAAAAGATACTATCCTGACTGCTTTCAAACCTATTACATGTTGTTTTGGAAAATCATCAAAACTAAAACATATCCCAACAATTTCCCCCTTTTTGATGATTCCAAAACTTCTAACCAAATGATTTTCTATTACAAGAATGATGTCAGAATACAAGTAATAGTATGAAATATGCAGAAATTCCCATAGTTTAAAACGTTTAAGATCTGTTCGGTAGACCATCTTTCTTAACAAAACTGGATCAGTGGTCATGTGAACAACCTGCTTTGATACCAATTGATGGTCCCGGTTTCGAAGGGCAAGATGGGAATTCAGGAGCACAAATTTTTTTAAAAAAAAACTTCTCCTCAGAGAGTTCAGCAAGAGTGAGTAATACTCAAGTCACTGCTCTGCTCAGAGGCTGAGCTACCAAGTCAGTGAGAAGGCTTGGAGGCTCATGCTCTGAGCAAGGACAGTGGCTTGAGATGCTGAACTCTCGAGTGCGTTATAAAACACAGCTTGCACCATGACTGAGTTCAGTGACGGAATACTCAAGTCACTGCGTTGCTGAGAGTCAGAGCTATCAAGTCAGTGATGAGACTTGAAAGCTCAGGCTCTCAACAAGGCAGTGACTCGAGAGACTGAACTCTCGAGTGCTAGCCTAAGCTTGTCAATGAGATTGGTTCTCCCTGACTAAAATACTTAGCCAATCTTCTTTTCAAACTTTCCAAGTACACTCAGAGAGCATACACTACAAATAATTAGCAAGTGCTTAGATAATAATAAACGCTCAGTTTAACGTGGTTCAGAGACTCAAGCTCTTACATCCACGGCCTAATTTAACAGGAAATCCACTCCTTTGGATTCTTATTTTTAACGTGCCAAGGTGCACTTACAACTGGACTCACGCCACTCCCTGGGCTGCCTCTCCTCACCTCACTACAAACCTAACAATCTTCTGAAAGGGTTTAGTTTAGTTTGGTTTTCTCCAACTAGGTGAGGTTTTCCCTTACAATGTGTTAGCCTCAAGCTAAGATTGGGAAAACCTCTCTAAGCTATGAGTTACAAGTTTGACACTCAAAGTATATAAGTGATAACCCTAAAGGTCAGTGTCGTGGGTGTGAGTAACACTTCCTTATGACTCCCTAACAACTCACACACTCTTATAGCTTGTAGGTGTTGATTTTTCCTTCTTTACACACAATACAAAACTTCAACACCCTTTACAACGAAGCTATGAGCTTGTATTTATAATGGGGATTCAAATGTATCCGTTGGAGGGATGATACATTTGAATCCGACATTTAATGGTTTCAACCACTTTTCTTGGAATTCGACCTTTGTCAGTGTCAGAGTTGCTGCCTCGTGCTGATTGGTCCACGTGGCCTGGATTCACGGATCTTTGACTCAGAGGGTTGACCAAGACCCACTGACTTTAGGTAGCTTCCTCCTTCACTGACTGATGATCTTCAGTGGACTGAACGTCTTCAGTCTAGTTGTCCTTCAGAGACTGTTTGAAGATCACTCCAAGAAGTTTGTCATAAGGCTGAATGACAAACTTCCCTGACCACAGTAGCCTGACTTCTTCAGGGCCTACTTGGTGCAGCACTGATCCTCCTGATCATGCTCTTCACTGAGTGGTCCACCTGACTTAGCTTAGATCAGTCTGATTTACACTCAGTGGGACATCCTTCAGGTTTCTCTTCTGGTTCAGGTCTCTGACTTGGCTTCAGTCTTTTCTTGATGTCAACTTGATTTCCTCAGGCTGTGTTGCTGAGTTCCCCCTCGCTGAGTTCCCCCTCAACTTAGTGTTCCTTCAACTGAGTTCTTCTCAACTGACAGTCTATTCTATTGAGACATAACCTAGCCTGACCTAAAACAAAAGATACTATCCTGACTGCTTTCAAACCTATTACATGTTGTTTTGGAAAATCATCAAAACTAAAACATATCCCAACAATTTCCCCCTTTTTGATGATTCCAAAACTTCTAACCAAATGATTTTCTATTACAAGAATGATGTCAGAATACAAGTAATAGTATGAAATATGCAGAAATTCTCATAGTTTAAAACGTTTAAGATCTGTTCGGTAGACCATTTTTCTTAACAAAACTGGATCAGTGGTCATGTGAACAACCTGTTTTGATACCAATTGATGGTCCCGGTTTCGAAGGGCAAAATGGGAATTCAGGAGCACAAATTTTTTTTAAAAAAACTTCTCCTCAGGGAGTTCAGCAAGAGTGAGTAATACTCAAGTCACTGCTCTGCTCAGAGGCTGAGCTACCAAGTCAGTGAGAAGGCTTGGAGGCTCATGCTCTGAGCAAGGACAGTGGCTTGAGATGCTGAACTCTCGAGTGTGTTATAAAACACAGCTTGCACCCTGACTGAGTTCAGTGACGGAATACTCAAGTCACAGCGTTGCTGAGAGTCAGAGCTATCAAGTCAGTGATGAGACTTGAAAGCTCAGGCTCTCAACAAGGCAGTGACTCGAGAGACTGAACTCTCGAGTGCTAGCCTAAGCTTGTCAGTGAGATTGGTTCTCCCTGACTAAAATACTTAGCCAATCTTCTTTTCAAACTTTCCAAGTACACTCAGAGAGCATACACTACAAATAATTAGCAAGTGCTTAGATAATAATCAACGTTCAGTTTAACGTGGTTCAGAGACTCAAGCTCTTACATCCACGGCCTAATTTAACAGGAAATCCACTCCTTTGGATTCTTGTTTTTAACGTGCCAAGGTGCACTTACAACTGGACTCACGCCACTCCCTGGGCTGCCTCTCCTCACCTCACTACAAACCTAACAATCTTCTGAAAGGGTTTAGTTTGGTTTGGTTTTCTCCAACTAGGTGAGGTTTTCCCTTACAATGTGTTAGCCTCAAGCTAAGATTGGGAAAACCTCTCTAAGCTATGAGTTACAAGCTTGACACTCAAAGTATATAAGTGATAACCCTAAAGGTCAGTGTCGTGGGTGTGAGTAACACTTCCTTATGACTCCCTAACAACTCATACACTCTTATAGCTTGTAGGTGTTGATTTTTCCTTCTTTACACACAATACAACACTTCAATACCCTTTACAACGAAGCTATGAGCTTGTATTTATAATGGGGATTCAAATGTATCCGTTGGAGGGAAGATACATTTGAATCCAACATTTAATGGTTTCAACCACTTTTCTTGGAATTCGGCCTTTGTCAGTGTCAGAGTTGCTGCCTCGTGCTGATTGGTCCACATGGCCTGGATTCACGGATCTTTGACTCAGTGGGTTGACCAAGACCCACTGACTTTAGGTAGCTTCCTCCTTCACTGACTGATGATCTTCAGTGGACTGAACGTCTTCAGTGTAGTTGTCCTTCAGAGACTGTTTGAAGATCACTCCAAGAAGTTTGTCATAAGGCTGAATGACAAACTTCCCTGACCACAGTAGCCTGACTTCTTCAGGGCCTACTTGGTGCAGCACTGATCCTCCTGATCATGCTCTTCACTGAGTGGTCCACCTAACTTAGCTTAGATCAGTCTGATTTACACTCAGTGGGACATCCTTCAGGTTTCTCTTCTGGTTCAGGTCTCTGACTTGGCTTCAGTCTTTTCTTGATGTCAACTTGATTTCCTCAGGCTGTGTTGCTGAGTTCCCCCTCGCTGAGTTCCCCCTCAACTGAGTGTTCCTTCAACTGAGTTCTTCTCAACTGACAGCCTATTCTATTGAGACATAACCTAGCCTGACCTAAAACAAAAGATACTATCCTGACTGCTTTCAAACCTATTACATGTTGTTTTGGAAAATCATCAAAACTAAAACATATCCCAACATCCAGAGGTGACTGATTCTGCTGAGGTAATCCCCCCTATCTCTACCTCTACCCCCATTAACCTTGTTTCTCCATCAACCTCTCCCCCAGATAACCTTCCCCAAAATCCCCCATCTGCTCCTGGTGCCCCCATTGCCTCACCAGAGCAGACTCTCCCAGATACCCCCATATTCACTCCCTCCACCATACCTACCCAAACATCCTCCCCCACCTTCCCAAACACCCCTTACCACTAACCCTTCTCCACCAGCCCCTGTACCAGAGGTACCCTCCACTTCTGGTGCTGAACCTCCCCTGCCTCCCTCTCCCACCTCTCATACTCCCATCCCTCGCTACAACAAAAAAGTGATTTCCAGACACTGAAAAGTGCCCCAATATATATTCTATTGGGGCACTTATGACTTTTGGGGCACTTATCTCATGTGCCTCCAAGTAGTGTGTCCCGATAGAGTTAGAGGCACTTTTTAAGTGCCTCAAGATCAATCATTTTCCAAACATTTACATGTGCCCCAATATTATATTTTGAGACACATACAAATGCCCTTAAAAAGGTTTAAAAATTTGTTGATAAGCATATAAAGATACTTATTTGTGTCTTTTAATGAAATTTCGAGGCATTTATTTGTGCTCTAAAAATAAATATTGGGGCACATATTGTATAGCATCAAATCTCTCTTTATGCCCCTAAATTAATGTCAAAGGACACTTATATGTCTCTTAAAGTTCTTGCTTGAGGCACTTATTTGTAAATTTGGGGGCACAAAATTTGTATACAATCATACGCTGGTAAATTTATAAATAGTACCATTCATGTGAAAAAAATGCACTCATAGGAAATTTACTATTTATTTTGTAATGTCATTTAACAACTCAATAACCAAAAAACAACTAGGCATAAAACTCAAGTCCTATCCTTTATGTCCAAAATATGCAAGAAAAACTAAAGACCGTATAATTGTTTCTACAAAATATTAAATGTAAAAATGACACCGTCTAAATTGTGAAGGGCCCTTTGAGATTGAGTGTTCTTGTTCGAACAAATTCTTGCATCAATTTTCATCTTTGTCCAAAGTAATCTGTATATTGGATAGAGAGTGATAAAATCAATATCAAGCAACAAATTTAACTAAAACACAGATGGACTTCGTTAGAAAATATTCAAGAAAGTAGTGACATTTAAATAATATGACATGAGATTTACCTGAATGTCAACTGAAAAACTGAGTTTATCCTCTCAACAATTACTCTTTCATCATCCTCTGTCAATGTTATACTCCCCTTCTACCGCTTTTAAGAAGAAACATTCAGCTGCAATCTATCCAAGGCCTTGAATTTCAAATAATTTTTAAATATAGATGAGAGTTCTTGTTCAAGTATACAAAGATTTGGACACTCAATATCCAATAGAAAATTCTAGAAAACATATCAGTATTACTTAACCAAATTAGCATCATTCTTAAGTAGCAAACATATAGTTTGACTAAAAATAAATTAAAATAATCATCCTTCAATTCCATAGACAACAATATTTCACTAATTTACGTTAGGTTAGAGGATGAATCAACATAATGCTGATAAAAAAATAAACATCCATAATGTTTCCCAGAAACTGCCACGTATCCAACGACCATGCAGGAGAAAAGATGAAAATAAAATTAAATTAAAGACCCAAGTATACACACTTATATATATTGTGTGTATATGTCTACACACACATATATATCACTACAAGAAAATAATGATTTGCCTACGGAATTAAATTGCCTACAAAAATTTACCAACAAAAAAGTTTGTAGTAAAATTTGCCTACAATTTGCCCACAGAATTTTCTAATTATGAAAGCATCTACATTTCTCAACCTAAAACAATTTGCTTACGAAATTAATTTGCCTACGGAATAAAATCCCTAGGTATAATTACCTACAAGCCATTTGCCTACAAAAATTTACCTACAACACAATTTGCCTATGAAATTTCCGTAGGCAAATTATTGTGTAGGTGGGGAAGGAAAATACCTATACAATTAAAAAAATTTGTAGGCAATTCGTAGGCAATCCCCCCTACGAATTTTTTTGTTGGTAATTCCGTAACTATATTGACAATTTCCGTAGGCAATATTAAACTTTCTTGTAGTGTATATATATGTAGTTATACATTATGTGCAAGAGAGTAAGTAGAAGAAACCACAAATTTCTACAGAGCATTACTCATAAATCAGCAAACACATTAATGATGTCATTCACAAGTATGAATAAGCACATAATCATAAAATTAGTTTAGAGAAATAATAAAGATAGAAGCAATAAAATATTAGTATAAGTAGAATACACTTATAAGTCACAGGCAATCCCAAAGGATCATGTCAATAAGGACTTTCGTTATGCTATCCACCGCTAAATTACGTTATTTTTTATTTCAGCTCCTTCACTAGAATAAATATCTAATTTTTCAGAAGATTAGCCAAATAGCTATAAACCTTGACACAATCTAACTAGGCCCATCAAATTCTCATCTGCAACTTTAAAATTAAGTTTCTCTTCAAATACACGAGTTTCTAATCAAATAATAAAATGAACTAGCATCTTGAACAAAAATTTCATGCTTAAATCAATTATGAAAAAAAATTAAAAATTCTCAACCGCACAAAGTATGTTAAATTAGTAAATTAAAAAAAAAATTCACTCAACATCAAAGGTCAAAGTAATGAGCTGAACATTTAAATTCCTTGTTGGAGTAAAAACAGCTAGAGGAAAATAGAAAAGTCTTTACCATCACATACATGATGGAATGCCAATGCAGATGTCGCTGCAATGTCCACTGATACACTCATGCTACTAACAAGAATACTTTTGAGGGGCTCCAGTAATGGAAGTTCACTTGGTAAAACATCAAGCCATTTTGAATATGCTCCAATCACTAAGCACACTAAAGAACAAAAAAGATGTTTAGATCGTCAAGCAACTTAAGAGAATAAAAAGCATTAGTCTAAAATAATGAAATGAGTATAACTTTTGAAGAGAACAAGAAAAACACCCCTGCCTCATGTGTTAGGAACATAGGAAAACATTACCCGTTTGGAGCAGTTATGATAGATGAGGATGTTTTGCAAGCAAAGACATGATCTAACCAATTAATTAGACATGTATTGAGATTCTGAATTGGTGATGCATTACAACTTACAAAAAAATAATTGAAAATGGAGCACCAACTCCTGATTAAGAAGTAATTAAGAAAATCTTAGTGTATTTTGAATATAGAACTATTAGAAACACCAGGAAAAATATGAATATTTGGAGGATGTTCAAACATGAGACATCACTTCTCTACATGTACTAGATATGTACATAATCGTATATTGCTCTTATCCATACAAAGCAGCTTTTGCAGGATGCCAATCGGCGTTCTGGCCAAATTTAGAGTTGCTAATAGCATATGATATCATGCAAATGAATAATGAAAACATATTTGACAACTTCATGAACTAACGAGGTTTCAAAATTAAAAATAATCAAAACAGGAAAAATGTCCAGTGTTACTAGTAGTCTATGATATAATTGCAAGTTTATTTTTCTCTAAGAAGGAATCTAATGTTCAACTCATTTCATGTACTTGTTTATGGTTGTTTATGGTTTTTTGACAGATAACTGTTATGATCATTACAGTAGCTCCATATTTTCTCAAAATGTAATGTATCTATATATTTGTTTCACTTGCACTTAGAATTAGCACTTGATGCTTTCAAAATTGACTAGAAGTAATCTAAAAGAAGGTCTAAACTTGGTAATCATGATAGAGAAAACCTAATAATTCATAAACGAATTCAAGAAGTTACCAAGGTAATAAGAAGAGGAAATAGAACAAATCAAGTTTGGGGGAACGGAAAAGCCCTAAAAATTGAGGAGAGAAACATGTACCTGTAGCAGAGTCGTCAATCAATCTGCAAAATAAATTACTAGAGCAAAATAATGTATACACACATACGCTCACCAAAAAAACCTCAAGTACATCGTCTTATAACGACCGACGAGGACGAAGACACGCCATCAGAAGTGCCATTACAGTTGGCACCGTCAAAAGAAATTGAAATGGAATGGAAAATCACTACCGGTTTTGAGAAATCTCCAGAAAAAAACCCAAAACAACTGAAATAAAACTGATTTCAATAGTAGTGAATTGTATACCAATGAAAAAACGACAAAATTAATCCTCATTTTGGAAAATTTAACCAAACCCGATGAACAAACCAGTGCCGAAACTACAACACTCCGGAAATTTTACAGCGATGAAGAGAGGAAATCGTTACCACTTGTCGAAGAATTTCATCGGAAATGGGCTGCAAGTTGGAGAAACTGAAATGGATGGTTGATTCTATTTCTAAAAGATAACAATAGTTTCTCTAACTAACGAGGTCGTATTTTGCCGGGGATGGAGAAGCCGAGAAGCCCTAGCTTCATTTGAGGAAGAAAACAAAAAGGGGCGAAGAACTCTGTTTGAGTTAAAAAAAAAATCAAGAGTAAAGGCGCCATATAATTTTGGGAGAGTATAAGTGCGGGAAAATAAAATATTTTGTAAAAGGTGCCCTACCAAATTAGTGTAATGGAAAAGTTTTAATTAAGTGCCTCGAAAATTAATTTCGATACACTATTTGAAAAATGCCCCAACAAAAGTGTCGTAAAATCTCATTTTTGTTGTAGTGCCTGTTTTTGTACCAGAAGTGTCGTCTACTTCTTCTGGTGCAGAACAACCCCTCCCTTCCACATCTACCTCTCAAATTCCTGCCCCTCCCCAATCCCATACAGAACAGGACCCAACCATCTCTATGGCTCTGGGTTTCCCTGCCCCTCCCTCTCCCACTCCCACCTGTTTAACCAGCGATGATAGTGAAGATGGGGATGCTTCACTGGAGCCGGAGGCCTTAGCCCCATTCTCCTCTGTCTCTGGGCCCAGACCATTCACTTTCTCTTCTGTAGAAATAGGTCCCATTAGGCAGAGTATGAGTGTAAGTGCTCAGCTCTGGCTAAGAGAGCATTTCCCTATTCTGTTGGAGCACTTACCTCTTTTGGCAGAGTTGACTGATGCCAAGGTCTGGAGCAAGGCCAGACTTGAAGATGTGGAGGACCTCATATTTTTGCTTGAGGAAATGGGTCCCTCCAACTTCACTGCATGGGAGATTGATCTAAAGCAGAGGCTGAATATCCAGAACCCAGCTGAGCTGGAGACCCCTGTAGCAGCCAAGGTCTTGATTCGCACCCTGCTCATCCAAAGAGGGGTTATGATCACTCCAGAGGGCCCATAGTAAAATTTTGGCCCTCATTTTGTCTTCCCTCCAGAGCTCTATTCAGATGAGGAAGACTTTGATGTCACTCCTGCCGTGCTACAGAAGATGAAGACGTTCTTCAATGAACAAATCATGCAGATTGGGTGGTTTTCTAAGGCAATTCAACACATGGCCCCTGCTATGATTGAGCACCAGATGCGGCAGGAGAGGAGGATCTTTTTGAAGCAGATCAAGTCTACTTTCGCAGCTGCCAAAGCCTCTTTCAAGGCCAATGGTCTTCTGGTCAAGCTGGGTGTTATGCACAGCCAGAAGCAGCTCCGGGAGCATGTGCTTGAGCAGCTGAGGCCAGTCTCTGTGCTGAAGGTGGAGATGGCTTCTCAAATGCTGCAAACTGCTAAGCAGAAGGACTCCCTCCAGGAGATGTTGGAGAAGCAAAAGAAGCTGGTTGCAGAGTCGAAAGCTTACCTGGAGGAGGCAAAGAAATTGCGTGATCTTCACTCTTCCTCCAACACTGCCTTGCCTGATCTCATTAGGCAGGTAGTGGAGCCCCTTATTGATGAAGTTAAAAAGGGGGAAGAGAAGGCCAGAACTGATCTGGCGAAGACCACCAATGAAACCCTCTTTAGCCATGGTGCTCGTCTGGACCTGCTAGAGAACACCTTGGCCCAGGCAGAGCTGCAGAAGAAGAGGAAAGAGGAGCTCAAATCCCTTACCATGGCGAAGCAACTTGCTGCAGAAGAGGAATCATCTGAAGCAGAGCAGGATCCTATCTCTATCTCTGGACCTGCTAAGAAGAAGATCAGAAAAGTCAAGAAGAGCTTCCTAGAAGAAGTTGTGGAGGAAGCAGAGAAGAGATTCTGTGAAGAGACACCAGAAGAGAGGCAAGCCAGGATTAGGAAGAACATAGATGAAGAGCAGAGGCTCCGATATGTTAGGAGGCAAAATAAGAAGAGCAGAGAAGCTGGTATCACTCCTGGTGCCAGTGGATCCAGTCAGAAGAGGAAGGCACCTGTTGAGGTAATGAACATCTTGCCTCTCAGGACAGAAGGGTCCTTTGACTCTACTGTGCATGTTCCTCAGATAGAGAAGTGGAGAGAAGCCAAGACTCTCTGGTTCATTCAACACTACATCCAGAGGCCTCCACCAGAGGATGATGCTCTCATCAACAGAACCTTTCATTCTTGGATGAAAGCCTATGATGCAGATCTTTACAAGCAACTGATGGATTCAACTATTGAGTTCAACCTGGAGGTCACTGCCCTTGAATTCCATTATCTCAACACTCCAATGGTAGGGGACCAGGTTGATTGGGCTGAATTGAAGAAACTGTACAAGACTAAGGTGTTGGTCAATTTCACTCCAACATCTTCTGCAGAGTTGAAGGCCATTCAGGATAGATTCCTTAACTGGTTCATGGTGCCTAAATAGAACAGAAGATATGCTTAGATAGGACCAGACTTGCTTTGTAATCTGTAATCACTCTTATCTTTATTATTAATGAAAGTATCATATCTTCTCTGTTCAAAAGACAACCTCTTGTTGTCTTAATTGTTTGCCTGATAAGATCTATTTTAAGGTCTTATCCTTTTACTGTTTTTATGCTTAAGTTTTCTTTTTTATCAGTTCTGGTTTTTGTTTTAACTCCATCAAAAGGGGGGAAATTGTTAGGATAAATATTGTATAGTTTTGATGAGTTAAAAATAAACCAGAAGATGTAATAGGACCATCTGGACCTGTTAGCCAGATGATGATCTAGATTAGGACTTAGTCTAGGGGGAACTGCCAGACCAGAAGACCTCACCAGAAGAGTCACCAGAAGACAGACCAGAGGACTCACCAGAGGACTTCACCAGATGAGACTGACCAGAGGCAGAGAACCTTTCCCCAGACCAGACGAGTCCGGACCAGACGAGTCTGGTGAAAAAAAATATGCTCAGAATCATCTCCTGATTCTGATGAGCTATCTGTTTCATAACCAGATCAGGACCAGAAGACATCAAGGTTACCTGGTGTCTGGTATTGCCTTCTCTGGAGAGAATCAGAGTTTGGCATTGGAAGCTATTGACCGTTGGTGATTCAAATCAAGTCAACAAGATCAGGATTGGAAAGTCTTGAAGTCAATCAATCCAAGGATCTCACCAACCCAATCAATCAATTAGGGAATTGATTGATTGAAGCTTCCCTAAATAGAGGATCTGATTAGATTAGCTCTCCAACGGCTATTCACTAATCACCTCTATAAATACAGAGTGCATCCTCAAGAAAAAGGGCTAGAGAGATTCATACGCGCATGAATATACATTCCAAGCTCTTGTTTATCAAGCAAATAGCACTCTTAGTCTGTTCATAATTACTTATTCACTCTTAAGGAGAAGTTGGACCTCAACCTGTTCATCTACAAGATAAGGTTGAAGGCTGTTGATCTTTAGATCGAAGTTAGATCTAAAGAGTTTGTAAGAAGGAACTGGTACTTCACAATTCCAGTAAGTAAGTTGGTTGTTGGTGGATAGTGAGACCCCTTTGATCAAGGGAGAGTGGACGTAGGATTTTCAGATCCGAACCACTATATATCCGGTCTTATTTATTGTTTTCTGCATTTAAATTCCTGTTTATTATAGTGTGCTCTTGTAAAAAGAAGTTGTCTAAGACATTTAAGTTAAAGCTTCCGCAATTTATCAATCTAGTGGGACCAACACTCAGAAGACCTCTTCTTCTCCTTCTTTGAGGCCTTATGTGCCTCCTCCTCCTTATGCAAGGCCATCTTGTCACTCAGTTTAACTAGCCTCCTCTTTAGCTTGGTCCTCTTCCCTTCAGCAGGGTTTGCTTCCTCCTCCTCTGCTGCTTCAGGGCTGCCCTCCGTCATACTCAGCTTCCTTGCCTCCAGAGCCTTTCCAGATTTGAAGAGAGTCTTCAAATTGCTCCACTTCCTATCCTCAATCCAGTCTACTCCCACAACAACATTTTCTATCAAGTAGGAGATCTTGGTGGCAAAGTTCAGCTTACTTGCCAACTGGGGAGTTTTGTCAGGCTGAAATTTTGATTGCTCCTTATTCAGCGCCCTCAAGAAAAACTGATGCCAGTTAAAGCTCTTCTCCTTGTTCTCCACAATGGCTTTCATTAGTCTTAGTTTGGGCTTGCTTACTTGCTCCGTGCTCCCTTGGTTTCCCAGAATGCATTTCCCAACAATCTCACAGAGGACATTGTATACGGGAAGAAGTACACTTCTATTCATCGTGGGACTGTACTTCGTCTTCTTCTGCATTATGGTGTAGACCCAGTCCTCCTCCTTATCCATGATACAGGTATCCGGATTTGGGCCTTCAGATGGAAGCCCAAACAATTCTTTGAGATCATCTCCTTTCAAACGGATCTCCTTCTTCACTTTCTGATGCTCGATGATTTCATTACCATCCTTCATCACCTTCTTCTTCCTCTTCAAAACCAGACAGGACTTGATTTTGGTATCAGTGTTGGCAACACTGAAGAAGAATTCCAGAACTTGTCTATCAAAGCAATTTTTTGGGTGGATAGACAAGAATTTTTCCAATCCTGCGGTTTTAACCATCTCTAGGGCCTCCTTTATGTGAGAGAATTTCGGCCTGGATTCAATCTCTGGGTTTTCGAAAAAAAATGTAGGTTCATACCAGAAATTATCTTTGTTGGTAAGAAAACCTAGATTTACTCTTGCCATTTGATTACGAATGGATTGAGAAATTTTGCAGAGAGTATTTTGGGAAGATAGTAAGTGTTTGCTTGAAAGTGCGTTCGAAAAGGTTCTTAGATAGATTTTGGGGTCTTTTATATAGTAATGAATGGTGAGATTGAATCTCAATTAACACTAACTCTCAACCTAACAACTGAGTAGGGTTTTGAGTAGGATTTGGTTCCAACTGTTGTGAGATAATCCTTACAATTTAGATCAAGGTTTAGGATGGATTATCTCTTTCTAAGGTTTGGATATAGCTTTAAGCTCGATTACAGAAGGCCTGGTATGCTCTCTACAGATATGAAACACTTGGGAAAAAGAGGTAATTTCGAGTGTTTCTTTAGTAGGTTATGAGTGTAGAGAAAGCTTCGATCTTGTAAGTTTTCCCGTGCATAGAAATGAGCACGTCCTTCTGTATTTATAGACTTCCTTGAAAAACTTCTCGTTGGATTTTGAATCTTCTCAAGTAAGTCTTCTTGTATCTGATTGGTTCAAATGGCTCTATTTGAAGCTTTAAGTCTTGTCAAGAAACGGCTGAAAGACCATGCCTGTTCACCAACTTTCTGTAGAATGCTAGAAAAATACTTTTGGTACTTGTCAGTCTGGGACAGGTCGGCTGTTACTAAAGTACACCTACGTGTCATCTTCTCATTGAGCCGTTCAGTCTGCTTGCTCAGAATCCTGTCTTTCTTTAAGGTGGAACTCCTCTGAGAGAACCTTCTTATTCCTTCATTTATTGTAAGCTTCACTGAAATTCATTTTGCCTTGTTCCAACCACATTAACTAACAGCTTTTAATGTGTTTAGCATTGAATGTGTCTTGTTAGTTCACATCAGTGGACCTTGGTCCTCTCCTGGTGGTTTTAGTCTTAGTGTGAATGCACTTAAAAAACATTCAAAACTTAGACTATTTTACAGAATAGTTGACTTCAGTGGACTTCATACTTCAGCGGACTTCAAACTTTAATACACTCCATAAATTTCTAACTGCACTTCAGTTCCTTATCATTTGAACTGGCTTTCTAAACTATAACTCTACTGAATAATCTTACTTACAAATAACTTAGGAGGAACTTTTTAGCATCTTAATCAAAACTTAAGTCTATACAATTTCCCAACAGAATTTTAAAAGGACTTTTGTTACCCAGAATTTGAGTTGGGACTCTATTTATTAAATGAGCAGTAGTTAGTATGCATTCATTCCAAAACTTTAGAGGTAAACAAGATTGAAACAGTAATGCTCTTGCAACTTGTAATAAATGTTAGTGCTTCCTTTCAGCAATTCCATTCTGCTGAGGGGTCTCAACACAACTTGTTTGTTTGATAAAATATGTGCAAGAAAAATTCAGTTCCATTATCACTTCTTAAGATTTTGATTTTCTTATCAAATTGAGTGTGAACCAAATTATAAAATCTATCCAAGGCGATTCCAACATCAGATTTAGCTTTCAACATATATATACAGGTACATCTACTAAAATCGTGTACAATTGTAAGAAAATACTTGCGACCAGTGTGTGAAATAATTGAAAAAGGGCCCCACACATCACAATGTATAAGATCGAAAGGACCATCAGTTACAAAAAAACTACTTTGAAGAGGCAATTTATTTTGTTTTGCAAGAGGACAAACATCACAAGGCACAGTACAATCTTTCCCTTTAATATTTAGGGATTTGATTTAAACACTACATTTCTCATAAGCATACCCTAGTCTAGAATGCCACAAGTTGTAATCAGTTTTATTCTGAACAAAATTAACAAAAAAATTATTTGAATAGGTGGTTTTCAAATGGTATAAATCACCCTCTTAATCAGCAGTACCAATCACAGTCTTGGTATGAGAATCCTGTAAAACACAGTGTGTTGACAAAAAAGTAACAACACAGGATGAATGTTTTGTAAGATGAGATACAGATAACAAGTTAAAAGTAAAATCTGGAACATATAGTACATTATATAACACCAACTTGTCATGTAAAGCAACATTACCTATCAAAGTAGCAATAGCAATCTTATTGTTTGGAAGATTAATTTTAATGTTCACAGCAGAAGGAATATCAGTAAAAAGATTCTTATCACTAATCATATGATCAGTAGCACCGGTATCAAGAATCCAATCAGATTTACCTAAGATATTATTGGAATTTAAACAAGAATGCAAACTTGTATCACCCTGAGCAGATGTATTAGAAGGGCCACCTTGTTCCATGATAACAGCAGCTGCAGAATGCTTTGACTCTCCTTTCTTTTTCATCATAGAGAAGTGCATAAACTGCTCAAAGAGATCTTGAGTAAACAAAGGATTAGTATTGTGATTGTCAGAAGAATCATCCTTTTGAGAGTAGGTGATCAACATATTAGCAGAATTGTCATTCTTAACAATCTTGTCAACCTGCCTTGGATCCCTAGGCCCCTTCCATCCTGAAGGATAGTCAATCAGCGAAAACACCTCTCAACAGTGTAGTTAGGAGCATCACAGTGTGTGCATTTCATAGGCTTCTTCTTAGACTTTGAGAATCCGGATTAGTTATTATTCCTAGCCAACATTGCCATAAACTCAACACTATCAGTCTTAGTGTGCAAAGATCTTTGAGATTCTTCTTGCAGAAATAGGGAAAACACCTTAGCAAGAGGAGGAAAAGGAGACGACAAGAATAATTGACTCATTAAAGCAGAGTACGAATCATCAAGACCAACCAAGAATTTCATCACAGAATCCTGCTCTTGAGTGTTGGCAACAGATTTTAGTATATCACAAGTGTACTGATTTGCACCTCAAAATAGGCCCAAAACTCAAATATTCATCCCATAAGGCCTTGAATTGATTATACTATAACACCAGAGATTGATTACCTTTAGAAATCTTAGCTATATCCTTTTCTAATTGAAAAACTCTAGCCAAATCGATGTTAGCATACCTAATATGTAACTCATCCCAAACATCCTTGGCAACAGAATAATACTCTAAAGTTTTCTTAATATCAGGTTCAATAGAATTCAATAACCACTGAAGAACAAGATTAGTTACCATAACCCAAGCAAGATATATAGTAGCATCATTAGATTCAAGAGGTTTAGAAATCGTACCATCAATAAGAGTAACCTTGTTTTTCACACTCAGTGCACGCTTCATCGAATGACTCCAGGATATTCAAGGTCTCAAGTGTTAGTGTTAGAGTCTTAGAGACAATCCCGTGTGAGGACATAATACTAAGATGATATTAAGTTTATGGTTTAATATTATTGATTGATTTAATATTAAGTATATGGCATTACACTTATCTGAATATTATATTTGGTTGTTTACATTTATTCATATATGTGTTCCCATGAATCAGTACCGTCATTGAGTGAGTGGGAACTCAGATGACTTAAGTATGATTCTCAAATAGCCCCAATCAAGGATCATCAAGAATGGGATATTGATGATGCAGTTGAGATTGGTGTACGATCTGCATTATACTCTATGGGAGAGTGTAGTAAGATCTCACTTACTACGAGATACTAGGTATCTCATAATAAATGCACAAATATCTTAGAGGGTATTGGTATACCCATCCGAGAAACTGTTTGATGTAATTCCACATAATGTGTCTAAGGGTGTCTCGGTTAATAGAAACGATGTGATACTCCTCTAACTTGAGGTCAATATGCACGACATGTGCGGAGTGATGGACTTTGACCATGACTAATGCATGTACCCTCCAAGGGTAGATATGACATGGATTAGGTTCATCACGAAGTGCATGTGAGTGGTAGTTGAGCCAAGAATAGGATTCATTCCTCAATGACGATTTAGATAGAATACTCGTCTTCTCATCATAATTGGATCTAAGTCGTCGGCTGATGCACGTCAACTTGGACTTTGTGGCCAAGTGTGATACGAGTGGTCAATTAGTGATTCGAGATAATATGATTAAGTTATTTGAATATACATTTCATCATGTTTAAGGCTTAATCGAATATTCAAAAATGAAATAAAGATATCACAATAGCCTACAATATTACAGGTAGTTGCAGATTTCCTTGCAACGTACCTCGTATATTGAGAATGTCTGATTTATTGTCTAGGGTTCAATTAAGACCGTTAGTTTGACTAATTGCTCGTTATACGAGGGTCTATAGGTTACACAACAAGCAATGGCAGTTCACCAATTATAGTTGGTTGATTAAGTATTATAATAGTTATATAATATTTAATTATGGAGAAAATAATTATTATTATTATATTTAGAATTAATTATTATTAATACAGGTTTAATTAAATATAAAATCTCAATAATAATATTTGGAATATTATTATACAAGAATAATATATGGTCAAGATATTATTCATAGGAAAATATCTATAAGGAAATATAATCTGTAGAGATTATATTTACAGGCTAGGCCTGTTATCTTGCTTAGGACTTAAGCCAAGCTAATTCCTATATATATAAGTCCTATGGGAATTCTAAAAAAAAGATACAAGAAATATAATTTCCCCATAAAATCTCTAGCTCGAATTTTCCTAGAAAGTTCATCTTGAGATTCAACGCTGACAAGTCTATGCGAGTTGGTGAATAGTTGTTGCATGGATATCATAGTTGAGGATTTCGCGTACGAAGCGCTGTAAAATTCTCGTATTTAATTATGCAATTAATTGTTCATTTTTTATGAACAGTGTATTCCGCTGCGCATGTATTACGTGTTTATGTTCTTATAAAACCCAACATCAAGAACAATTGACACAACAGTGTTGTCGTTGTGATGTAGAAAAAGTGGCAATAAAGGATTGAGAGCCGGATTCAGCGAATTTGGATCAATCACCGGAGTAGCCATTGAAATCGAGTAATAACATGATCAATCGAAAGAATTGCAAGAAGATTGCGATCGAAATCAAAATTCGATAAAAAAATTGCAACAAATCAATAAAAAATGATCGATAGAAAGAAAGAAAAATCGCGATAGACGTGAGAAAGTAGCAGAATCACACGATCTTCAATCGATATCATTTAACCTAAAACTGATACCATATAGAAGAATTAACATTGAATCTATACATGATTTCAATATTTATGTTTACAGAGAGAGAGAGAGAAAGTGAAGAAGATGATAGATGAAATAGGAAAAATAAGAAAAGTGGTTACAACGTATATAATTTATCTTGTTATATACTAATCAACCCACTGCTCAACTAATACTATATGGAAGAACAACTAATACTATTACTTGTGTTTGACTTGGTCTTTAAGTGGGCTTTGACTCTCCTTCATACAAATCATCTGAAGCATAATCATCTACAACAACTTACTTGTCAAAATCAATTAAAAACCCAAAAAAAAAAATCATGAAATTAAGGAACTAAATAATGAAACAATACTACAAAACAATGGCAAGAGTTGAATCGAACATATGTGGTTCAGGTCATCACTGTAAAATAAAATAAAATAAGAATTCACCAAGTTGATGTTGATCCTTGCTAGGATCATCCTTGTCCTCACCTGCCATCAACAATTGGTCTCGGATCTTGACCATCTCTTGGTCCGCCTGAGCCTGGTGACCTTTGAGCTTCTCGACTTCAGCCCAAGCCTTGGTGCGTCAGCCCTGAACTCCTCCCTTTTCTTGGCCAGCTCCGCCCTATCTCACTGGAGGGCCCGGACCTTCTCGTTGGCCTCATTTTTGGACCTCTCTGCCGAGGTCAGCTGGCATCATAGCCCTGCCTCCGCCGAGGTCTGTTGGGCCATCGCCTCATTCCGTCCTTAGGCATCGGCCACCTCAACCTCGATATGTTCGGCCATCACCTCATTCTGTCCTCAGGCATCAGCCGCCTCTAAGTTTTGTGTGCACAACATTGAACATAACATATAATAAAGGAGTTAGTGTTGGGAGAAAGAGCAAATTATGTAATGGTATGCAGAATGCTGTCTCAACATTTATGACATATTAACATTACATTAACAGAAATGACACCAACCAAAGAGCCATAGTTAGAATCTCGACACGTTTTAAAACCTCGGCATTATCCCGCTCGCACTACTTATCAATCTTGAGCACGCATTGGGGGGACAATTGTTGTGGCACTAATTGTCCTAAATGTCACCTCCACATTATGGACCTCATTTGACTGAGGTCCCATCCCTGAGGACATCTCTGTCGAGGTGGAAAGAATATAAACCAAGTACAATATAGCAAAGGACCTTGCCCATCCGACGAGGCACTACAACGACAAAGTTGGATCTTCAACACCTCGGCCCAAAAAACCACTTGGCATACGGGAACACTCATCTCGAGCTCGACTTTGAACTTGACAAGATCAAGATTAATTAGAAAATAAATCCTTGTTAAAGTGATAAATCGGGCATTTCATACCTATTTTAGGCAGTGAACCACTCAATGTAAGAGGGTCCCCCGACAACGTATAGTTAGCAGAATCCCATTAGCCGAGGTCTGTCCTCAGAGGATGGATCTCGTACGGCCTCTTCCAAGGTAAAATCCATGCATTTAATGCATGCATGGATCTCCCAAAGATCACACACGAATCTCAAAGTGCATTCAAGGCACTATAAATACAACCTTTAAAGGATCACCAATTAAAAATTGAGCCGAACAAACTCAACAATTCTCTAGTAATTTATTGTTTTCTTATATTTATTACATTTTAGATGTTCTTCATATATTGAAGCATTAAATACTTCAATCTACTTATAAATACTCTCTCATTCCCAAATCAATTTTCACACTGAGATGAACACGAAAATTAAGAGAAGATATATTTATATATTATTAAAGTGATAAAGTCGAAATTGTATGTCAAATCAATTTTAGTTGTGTGGTTGTGAGTAATTTGTGTAAGTAATGACATAATGGTAAATAAAAGAGAAATTTGAGAGTAGTGTGAACACTAATGTGGGACGACCAAAAAAGAAAATGAGTTAACTGATTTGGGATGGAGGGAGTACTTATTTTATCCGATTATTCGACACATATACACTTAAATCCACTAGGATAACAATCGGGTAACAACACAGTGACACATACTTACCCTTTTACCTGAGAGCAAATTTCCAACTTATGTTTTAGAGCATATTTTTTTTGGAAAAACCAACTTGACCCGCTACGATCCACTTAGAATTCACGAGTTTAGACTAGAATAAATTCATGACCCACGAGATTACCATACTTGTCTTTTTTAAACATATTATACGGTATAATATTTTACAGGAGTGATTCTCTTGAAAAAATATTAGAAACAAATATCAAATCAAGTACTAAAATACTCTATCGAATCAAGTCTCCTATGCACCAGGCTCAATGTGTAACTCAAGTGCACTTTTTAAAAATTACCCTATTAGCACTTAAAAAATTACCCCTACTATTACTGAAAAGTCACTTTGTTGAAATTTTATAAGGGGCGACTTTATAGTAATAGCAAAGGTGATTTTCAACAATAATAGAGGTATTTTTTTTTAAATACACTTGAATTCTACTATACACCTAAAACATGCCAGACTAAATTTTGTGTATAAGGATCTCAAAAGAAAAGAACCAACACCATTAAGCAATCAGAAAAGTCGAGAAGAAATGTAGCTTCATAAAAGTGCCATCCAAATATAATCAGGACAGAGACAATTATACAAAGACAGAAATAAGTTGATGTTATATAATGGACAATTATACATAAGAGAAAGAGACAGGGAGGGAGAGAGAGAATCATTATTTAAATAACGAGTGAGGCTAATTAGACAATTTTATTAAAAAGAAACAAAGAGTCCAAAAGTTAAAAAAAAAAAAAAAAAAAAAAACAACTAATACCATTTAAAATACACTTGAGTTTGCTCGGTGAGAAACCAAACAATCTTAGATTTTATCCTTTGAACTGCCACTCCCTACGGCACATGGGACAATGCGCTTGAGGAGTTTGAGAATTTACCCACTTCAATATGCAGTGAAGATGGAAGGCATGGTTGCAAGCCCCCCAGACTGCATCATTAAAATAAGTGTGAAAATAATTAATACAATACCATTAAAATATGCATTTGAGTTGTACGGTGCAATAGTGCATAAAAGTATTTGTCATATTTTATCTATCGAACGATCATTACATAGGGAAACACTACTGCATGGAAATTAAAATTGCCTCACTGGAGGGCCAACATATTTAGTTGCAACAATCACTTATCACAGTGACTTGAACGTTATCATAGTTGCAACAATCACTAATCAAGAAACGAGGATAATTTTTTTTTTTTTTACATTGTTTATTTTCATGATAGTTCTGTCAATAAGAAGGCAGGGAAGAAAAGAGCAGAAAACACATTATAACCATTGATCTTTAGCAAGAGCATGACTGTATAAACCGAGGCAAGACTTATTCACAAAAAATAAGAGACAGTCAAAACGTGCCCAAGTCAACATATTGCAGAGTGATTGGAGCTCAACATTGAAAATAATATTTTGAAATCCATGCAACAATCCCAAATTCCACTTAAGGATAAGGGAAATTTCTTGAGAATTACAGGAAGCAAGGAGAAAACTTAGTAAGCTTTTAGCCAAATAAGAATTTCATGCAGAACTACATGTACTTGGAGAAACATAGTGGAATAAAAATGGCCATAAGCTCACAAGAATCAAACTAACAAAAAAATAGGATAAAATGCATAAAAAGTCCTGAACATATGACTTACTCAGAGGGCAACCATCTCCAGGGAGTTTACAATCAGGGCAACAACCATCAAACGCCATCCTGCAAATGCCACAAGTTTCATCTTGAGCATCCCATGTCCAAGAAGCAACAGCATGCCACCTTGAAATTACAAAAGAAACTATTATGCTACATAAATAGATATAAATCTCAAAATCTAGAAATTTTTAGAGAATATTGGAAGCTTACTCTGTTCATCAGGCCCAGCAGGATTTAGAAATGATTGGGTCAAGGAACAAACAGTTGTACGCGAGACTCGAAAGCTTAATGAGTTTGTTTCAGAGTAATTGCTACTGGTCATAAAATTTAGGTGAAGATGATAAAGATAGCTTAGATGCTGAAATTGACATATGCTTGTCATTTAGATAGTCATGCTCAGCATCCAAACTAGCAAAAAAATGTCTCAAAAAAAAAAAATTACGGCATAAAGCATAAGATAATGCCCAAAGTAAGAACAGAAAAAAAGATACGGATATATAAGGGGGCTGAACCTAAGGGAGATTACAAGTCAGTCAGTAAGAGTTATGAGTCAGTCAAAAAGGGTATTAATTGAGTGTCTAGTTATTATCCTGTTTTCAGTCTTTATTACTTATCATGTGAACCAATAGAATAAGTACTCCTGAAATCCTAAGTTAGAGTTATCCAGAAAATTACTGAACTTGTCAGCCTTAGGCTTAGGCGGGATAATTCTCGAGTATCGTTGTATTTCATTTCAGTTTAAGCATTCTTCTTGTGGTTAATTGTTTGCAAAACTCCTTTGACTCTAATAGAAAAACAGCTAGAAGGTTAATTGCCACATAATCAAAAGATAATTCATGTAGTCTAAAGCAGAATTACAGCTAAAAATATTTCAGAAAAGTGTATTCTTTCTTTCGCAAAGAATGAAATATGTTGAAATTATACAGATTACAAAACTAACGAGAAGTTAATCCGGGCAATCACACTATATCTGTATAACCAATATCTATGCAGCAGATAGAAACAAAGACAAAATATAGTCTGGTGGTTTGCTGCATATACTAAATGTGTCAATTAGAAAAATGCATATACAATTTTGCATATATAAATGTATCAAGGATACGTAAAATCTTGACTTTCATTTTCTTGCGTCCTGCAACATCACAGTTAACGATATAAGGATAATGAGTTTAAGCCCACCCCCCCCCCCCCCCCCCCCCCCCCAAACTCCAAACTAATAGATAAAAAGTTTTAAAAAAAAAAAAAAATGAAGATTTAATATAAGAACAATAAAAGAAAGAATAAAAAACTATCTACCCATTCACAATAGCAGAATTCATCAGTCAAATTTTCTAAGAGGCATTTCATCAAACACCTTCCATGAACTTGCCATCGTCGTTATTATTCAACGAACCGTACTCGACCTAAAGCCGGATGTTGAAAATCTTAAGCCCATTTAAAAGTTATTTCCACAAATCACAAATTATCGCTCAGTAACTACCATCGGTAAAAGAAACTGGTTTCTTGTCGGATTTTTTTGGAAAAGTTGCACTGAATAATTGAGCGAGGCACAAGAATAGGGAGGAGAAATACCTGAGGTAGTAGCAGACTTGGAGAGTTGAAGAGATTTGGCGGAATCAGCCATTAACGGAGGCCCTAAGTTGAACCCCTAGTGGCGCTTTGCCGGTGAGAAAGTATGAGCGGGGAGAAAAATGAAGAGAGAGGTGAATTCGATTGAATTGGGGAAAACTTCTGCTCCGCGAAAATAAGAAATCGCACTTCAGAAGATGAAAAGAAAATGTTGTTTCTATTAAATTGGATATTGAAGAGAAAGGTTGATTCGATTAAACTTCAGAAATATTGGAGGGAAAAAAAATTGATTTTATTTTTGAAAAAATTGTAAAACTAGTACCACTTTTGAACCTTTTTATTTTTTTACTTATGTTTTCGAGTTGTATATAGAGCCGGGACCGGCCCATCCGATATATGGGCCGGGCTGGGTCCAAAAAATAGAGGCCCGTAGAAATCGGGCCGTTTTTTGCCCGGACCGATGGGCCACGGGAAGACCCATTTGGCCCGGTTGGTTTTTTTCTTATGTTCTTTATTTATTTTATTTTTAAAACATTATAATTAGTGTTGTTTCTTTAAATGGTATTTAGTGTTGTAATTATATATATATATGGACATATTTGACTTGATACTGCCATAATAAGGAATTTAGTGTTGTATATTTAGTTTTTAAATAATATTTAGTGATATTTAAATGATATTTAGTGTTGTATATTTAGTTTTTTTTTTAAACATACTTGACTTGATAGTTAATGTCATAATAAGGAATTTTGTAAATGAAGCCCCTCAATTTTCAGTATCGTGGAATAAAAAAACTTTACCAAACATTATTTTGATATTAGGAAGAAAAAAAAAGTTAAAACGAGTCGGGCTGGCCCGTTAGCCCGCGGGTAGGGATGTTAAACGAGCTGGCCCTAACCCATTAGGCCAAACCCTACAGGGCTGCGGGCCTAAGCGGTCTCGGGTCTTATCGGTTCATTTTAATCGGTCCACTAACACTCAAAACCTAACCCTAACCCTAGCGGTCCGCGAGCTAAACGGACCACAAACGGGCTCCAGAAAAAAATTAAAAAAATTAATTTTTAAAATAAAATATAGATATGTAATTGTAATACGATGTCATTTAAATTTAATATTCAAATATCGTTAAAAAAATCATGAAAATTACATTTAAACATTGTTCAACATTTCACTTTTTCATTAAATAAATTTATAATGTCAATGGCAATTTAAGAGGGGGCGACAACCGACAATGGCGATTTGAGAGTCATGGCGACGACCGATGAACCCTAATTGGAAAGATAATAATTAAGTAGGGATGTTGAAGCCCTACATTGTTCATAAATTTATAAAAATTACATTCACACATTGTTCATAAAATTCAAATATTAATTAAATGATTAAATTCAATTTTAAGTAATTTAATAAATTAACTAAGTGAAAGCATAAATTAACTAAATAAAAACTTGAATATATATATATATATATATATATATATATATATATATATATATATATTAGATAGTTGAACTTTGATTGAAATTTTGAAGTTGAAGTAAAATAGGTAGATTGCATATATGATTGTAGTTGTACAAGTAAAATATATAAAAAAGTAAAAAAAAAAAAAAAAAAATCGGGTTAAACGGGTTGGCCCGGTAGACCGGCGGGCTAGCCCATTTAGCCCACGGGCTAAACGGTCTGGGCCAAAAAGGCCCGGTTTTAAATGGGCCACCAAATGCTCGGACCTAACCCTTGTTCGGTTCAGTGTTAAACGGGCCAGCCCGCGGCCCGTTTAACATCCCTACCGGCGGGCTAGGGTTGGGCTGGTCTGGGATTTTACAGGCCCGGCGTGCAAATGGGCCGGCCTGACCCGCGAATATTGATTTGCCCGACTGGCCGGGCCGGCTTTTGCCAGCTCTAGTTGTATAATAACTTGTGGGTTGCACTGCTATGTATCCAGTTGTATAATAACTTGTGGGTCGCACTGCTATATACCGGGTACACCGGTATACTTGGATTTTCCACTGTTAGGATGTGTTCTCTTTTTTATCTAAATCATCTGTATCTCCAATTCAGATGCCCAGTCATCATCATGAATAGGCAACTTCTTCAACCGGTTAAAGTGAATTTGGAATGCTTTTCAGACGTAATCATTGTTTCTTCACATTGATTTCACACTTTTTTTCCATTTTGAATATCTGTGTTTATTCTTCTTCAAACGTTCGAGTGTCATAGCTATTGCTTCTTCTTCAAACATTCGAGTGTCATACCTGTTGTGAAAAAAAAATCTTCTCCCTTTCGACCATAGAAGTCATTGGCCCAGTTTGTTTCTTTTTCATTTGTCCAAAATTTCGAGTTAAAGTACTATGTTGGTGCCTATTCTCCGAACAATTCATTGGTTGAAGTTTCCTAAATTCGTCTCCATGGCCGACGACAATCTGGCACGGAGGTTGTTCGATTATCGTACAACCCATGAAGTGTCCTTTTCTGAAATCTTGAAAGAATTTTGTGCCCTGTTTTCTTAATAGTGTGCCCTAACTGTCAATTTTTTTCCTGCAATTTATAAGAATCAAATTAATTTATTTTTTATTTCCAATTATTCAGTCTTTATAATTATTGTTGAATTTTTTGGTTTCTTATTCATAGTTCACATTATCCTAAAACTAAGTGCCGTTTTTCGATAAAAAGCAGCAACAACGGCGCAACTCCAGTGAATTTTGTTGTTTGAGTGGTGTGTCTCGAACACAGCACAAACAGAAGTAAGAAAGGGAGGTACGAAACGAATTCGTAAGGTAAACCGAGTCAAGAAAAATCATTTTCCCGCAAGACTGAATATGCCCCGTATAGTGCTTACTGTTGGAATTTAGAGGCACACCATGTTCGGTGCAGCGGAAGATAATGATTCACCAACAACAAATCTTAAACATGGTTGTATAACATTACAAATAAAGGATAAATAATAACATATAAATTCTTACAACGATTTGTACGCGGAATCCTCAACTATGGTATCCACGTAACGACTTTCTACCAACCCGCACCGATATGCCAGCGTTGAATCTCGAGACGAATTTGCTAGGAAAATTCAGACTGAGATTTTATGGAGAAATTATATTTCTTGTGTCGTGTTCGTAATTCCCTTAAGACACATATTTATAGGGATTAACTTGGCTTAATTCCTAAGCAAGATATCGGGCCTAGTCCGTAATATAATCTCTACAGATTATATCTCCCTAGATATGTTCCTACGAATAATATCTTGACCATATATTATTCTTGTATAATAATATTCCAAATATTATTATTGGGATTTCATATTTAATTAAATCTAATTTAATTAAATAATAATAATAATTAATTCCAAATATAATTATTATTATATTCTCCATAAATTAAATATTATATCCAATACAATATTTAATCAATCAACTATAATTGGTAAATTGCCATTACTTGTTGTGTGACCCATAGGCCCTCGTATATCGAGCGATTAGTCAAACTAACGGTCTTAATTGAACCTTAGACAATAAATCAGACATTCTCAATATACAAGGTACGTTGCGAGGAAATCTGCAACTACCTGTAATATTGTGGGCTATTGTGATATCTTCCTTTCATTCACGAATACTCGATTAAGTCTTGAACATGATGAAGTGTCTATTCAAATAACTTAATCATATTATCTCAAATCACTAATTGATCAAGTATATCACACTTAGCCACAAAGTCTAAGTTGATGTGCATCGGCCGACGACTTAGATCCAATTATGATGAGAAGACGAGTATTCTCTCTAAATCCACATTGAGGAATGAATCCTATTCTTGGCTCAACTACCACGCACATGTATTTCGTGATGAACCCAATCCATGCCATATCTACCCGTGGAAGGGTGCAAGCTTCGGTAATGGTCAAAGTTCACCACTCCACACATGTCGTGCGTATTGACCTCAAGTCAGAGGAGTATCACATCGCTCCCACTAACCGAGATACACGTAGACACATTATGTGGAATTACATCAAACGGTTTCTCGGATGGGTATACCAATACCCTCTAAGGTATCTGTGCATCCATCATGAGATACCCGGTATCTCGTAGTAAGTGAGATCTTACTACACTCTCTAAGAGTATGATGCAGATCGAACACCAATCTCAATTGCATCATCACTATCCCATTCTTGATGATCCTTGATCGGGGCTATTTGAGAATTATACTTAGGTCATCTGAGTTCTCACTCACTCAATGACAGTAGTGATTCATGGGAACACAAATAAGAATATATGCAAACAATCAAACATCATATTCAGATAAGTGTAACGCCATACATTTAAAATTAAATCAATAATAATATTAAACTAAATCTGAATATTATCTTAGTATTATGTTCTTTCGATGGATTGTCTCTAGGACACTAACACTAACAATCTCCCACTTGGACTAGAGCCAATCACCTACATGTTTAACCCCTAGACCATCAAATGTCTAGTGTGTACATGAACAGTGAAAAGGATTTGCAAGATTATCCTCTATGGGAAATGTTTTAATTCCATTTCTCTTATCGATATGATCTCTTGGATCAAATGATAATGCCTCCGTACATGCTCATTTCTATTATCAGATCTCGGTTCCTTTGCTCATGCAATCGCACCAATGTTGTCACAATATAACTCTATTTGACAAGTGGCACTTGGAACTACCCATAGTTCTATCAAGAACCTTAGAATCCAGATAGCCTCAAAGGCTTCTGATAAACCAATGTACTTAGCTTCGATTGTTGAATCTGCAGTTAGATCTTGCTTGGAACTATTCCAACTTACCGCCTCATCATTGAGATTGAAAATATAATTTGACTATGATTTATAATCTTCACAGTCTAACTAGAAACTCTCATTAGCATAGTCTGCAACGACTAGCTCTAACTGCCTACCGTAGACAAGAACATGTTCTTTAGTACGCCTGAGGTACTTCATAACATTCTTGACAGCAATCCGATGAGACTCACCTGGATTCTACTGGTATGTACCAATGATGTTGACAGCGTAGGCCACATCTGGCATGATGGGGTACATGATGGATATGGAATGTCCTTCATGTGCTCGATATCTGCTTCGCTAGAAGGACCATCCTTCTTCGACAGTTTTATCCCATAATTTGCCGGTAAATATCCTCTCTTAGAGTTCTCTATTACAAAACGCTTCAACACCTTATCTACGTAGGTGGATTGTGACAGCCCTACCATCTTCTTGGATCTATCTTTATGGATCTTGATCCCTAAGATGTAGCATGCCTCACCAAGATCCTTCATCATGAAGGTCTTTGATAACCAATCTTTCTCGGACTGCATTGGCGGGATGTTATTTCCTATAATCAATATGCCATTGACATATGCGACTATAAAGACAAACACCTTCCCGCTGCATTCACAATGAATGCAAGGATCTTCTAAATTTCAGATGAAGTCAAAGGATTTGACAGCTTCATCAAATTGGATATTCCAACTCCTAGAAGCTTGCTTCAATCCATAGATGGATCGTTTAAGCTTGCACACAAGATTAGATTTTGGCTTAGATATAAAATCCTCCGGTTGAGTCACAAACACTTCTTCATCAATGTTACCATTGAGAAAGTTGTTTTGACGTCCATCTACCAAAACTCATAATCGTGGTGTGCTGCTATCGCAAGTAAAATTGGAATGGACTTGATCTCAGCAACTGGCGAGAAAGTCTCATCATAGCCTTTTTTAATAGTACAAAAGCACTAAATATAGATCTCTCTTTCCCCTAAATAAAAAGGCTAAATGGCTTTGATACCATTGTATACGAAGTAGTGCGGAATGAAGAAAGACAGAATAGAATAATAAGAATAAGCCATAAAGAAACAAGCAGTGAATAAGATTAATATTAATATCAAATATAAGTTACAAAAATGGAAAAATCTTACAGTAATAGATGGAATACAGATTGAAGTAGTAGCAGATGGAATGCAGACTGAGCTGTAGCTAGAAACTAAGGGAGGAAAATATTACAAGTGGAGGGATAACTTAAAATTTTCTGATGCATGTTACGGAAAATGAGTAACCTATTTATAGAAAAATAAAAGCAAATACATTTGAATTTGAATTTGAGTCTGAATTTGAATTTGTCGGCCATCAACTGGTGTCGGCAGACCTTGAGTGCGTTCCAGGTAATGAGCATCTTTGAAAAAGGGAGGACGGCATCTTTGAGTGGGCTTCATCTGTTTGAGCATCTTTTGAACAATTTATCATGAGTGGGCTCCATTTGTCGAGCATCTTTTGACTATTTTGCCAAGTAAGGACGAAGTGCTTTAGTCAGAATCTTGTTGAGTATCTGATTAGTATTCTTTGATTGTGTTGTCAAAATATATTTTTGAAAATCGAGAGTAATGGATTTCTTTTGAAATAAACTTCTTTTTTTTTCTATTTATTGCCTTTTTAATTTTTTCTTTGGCTTTTTTGGAGGCAATTCTATGTTTCGCCTTTTTTAATAATTCTTTTTGAAAGGCAGTTCTGTTTTTCGCCTGAATGGGAATTTGAATAATTGAATCAAGAACGGTGAGTCATAGGTAGTAATCATCAGGTTCTTGACCACCAGGACCGCCGAAGGGATCAGCGAGATCGGTGCTTGAATTTTCAGAGGTATTGTCTGGTTCTGAACCAGACTCTCTTTTGAGTTTGCAAAATTGAGCATAGGATTTGTCCATACTGGGATTTGATTAAAAAAATGAAAACATATCTCTTTCTGTTTGAGTAAGGGTTGGTTCGATTGGTTTTGAAGGAATTGGTCTTTTTTCTGAGGATTGTGTTTCAGGGTTCCAAAAGGTTTTTTCCCCTGTTGAAAGGAATTTGAGTACTGCATGAGCATTGCAATTCTTGATCACAACTTTGTGCCACCATTTGATCTTGAATTCTCGGACAATTGAAATTGGAAAGGGCTTTGGGAAGTGTTGTTTGAATGCATAGCTCCAACAAAGTATCCAGGGAACTTTGAACTCAGCATAGAACTGGACTTCTTTCTTGCATTGCTCACCAGGAGCCTTTTGAGTAAAAACCAAAAGCCCTTGTTGGACTTCAGAAGGTAAAATCTTTGGAAGAGGTCCAAAGTCTCTCCACCAATCCAAGAACCAGACAGGGAAATTATTTTTGGCGAAGCTGGTATGGAATGTGAAGAACCATGAATGGTTGAATGGTCTTAAAAGGAATGCTTTGAACCAAGCCATTTTGTAATCAGGATAGGTGTATCCTTTTGGGGAAAACGGTTTTGAAAAATTCTTTTCTGAGAAAGGAAAGGTCCAATCACTCGATCGGAAGACTTGTTTTATAATACATTTTGAAAAGGAAATTTGACTCGGATTTTTGGGATCCATATTGTGAATCAACTCAATAGAGCCAGAGTCAGCCAAAATGAATTCATAGAATTTTTTAGTTTTTCGGATGTCGTCAGAGTACCATTGACATCCTTCAGAAAATAATTTTTAATGATTTCATTGAGTTTTCCAAGGCTTTGAATATCAGCAAAAATGGTAGGAGTAATGTGCTGATCATTTGGTTTTGAGAAATAAGCAGTTTGAGTTCCGCTTTGGGTTTGAGTGTTTACCTGAGGAGATGAAGAGGATTCTCCTTTGATCGGGGTCCTTGGAGCTGGACTTTGAATTGTTTGTGCAAAAGTGAGAGGAGGAAAGGAGTCAAGTGTTTGAAATTGGTTAAAGGTTGCAAGAGGTTTTGAATAATTATCGGGTGATTGCATCCTTGGTCCCGGCATCCTTGGCCTGTGCATTTTCTGCATTTTGAAGAAATTCTCTTGTTAGAAAGTCTGGTAAACAATTATTTTCTCCTTTGATGTATTCAATATCAAAGTCGAAGCTGGACAAAATAGCTTGCCATCTGGTAAATATTTGTTTTGAAACAATATTTTTAACATCCTTTTGAAGTATTTCTTTGGCAGATTTACAATCGATTCTAAGAAGGAATTTTTTATTAAAAATATCATCTTGAAATTTGGAAATACAAAGAACAATAGACAGAATTTCTTTCTTAATGGTTGAATAATTTTGCTGAGGGCCAAACCAAACTCCAGAATGGAATCTAACTAGCTCTTCTTTGAGAAGGATTCTTTGTTTTAGAATTCCTCCATAACTGAGATCAGAAGCATCTGTTTCGATGATCATGAAAGAGTCGGGTTTAGGAATTCCAAGACAGGGAAGGGATTTAACTTGTATTTTGACCTTCTTAACAATATTAGTATGTTCTTGAGTCCAAATAGGTGGGTCCTTTTTTAATCTTTGAAAAAGGGGTTTACAAATAATTCTCAGTTTTGGAAAGAAATCACAGATGTAATTTAAACAACCTAGAAATCTCTGTAATTGAGTTTTATCTATGATAATATCAGGAAATTTGTCAGCAAATTATATTGCTCTAGCAATTGATTTGATAGTCCCGCGAACAATTTCGTGTCCGAGGAATCTAATTTTGGTTTGAAAGAGTTTGATTTTTGAGGCAGATATAGCTAAACCATTTCTCTTTATAATTTGTAAAAAGATATTGAGATGTTTGAAATGCTGATCAATATCTTGAGAAAAGATAAGAACATCGTCAATGTAAACAATAGAGAAATCAGAATTGGTATTAAAGATGTCATTCATGATGTTTTGAAACGAAGTAGTGCGGAATGAAGAAAGACAGAATAGAATAATAAGAAATGAAGAAAGAAATAATAGAATAATAAGAATAAGCCATAAAGAAACAAGCAGTGAATAAGATTAATATTAATATCAAATATAAGTTACAAAAATGGAAAAATCTTACAGTAATAGATGGAATACAGATTGAAGTAGTAGCAGATGGAATGCAGACTGAGCTGTAGCTAGAAACTAAGGGAGGAAAATATTACAAGTGGAGGGATAACTTAAAATTTTCTAATGCATGTTACGGAAAATGAGTAACCTATTTATAGAAAAATAAAAGCAAATACATTTGAATTTGAATTTGAATTTGAGTCTGAATTTGAATTTGTCGGCCATCAACTGGTGTCGGCAGACCTTGAGTGCGTTCCAGGTAATGAGCATCTTTGAAAAAGGGAGGACGACATCTTTGAGTGGGCTTCATCTGTTTGAGCATCTTTTGACCAATTTGTCATGAGTGGGCTCCATTTGTCGAGCATCTTTTGACTATTTTGCCAAGTAAGGACGAAGTGCTTTTGTCAGAATCTTGTTGAGTATCTGATTAGTCCTCTTTGATTGTGTTGTCAAAAAATATTTTTGAAAATCGAGAGTAATTGATTTCTTTTGAAATAAACTTCTTTTTTCTTTTTCTATTTATTGCCTATTTAATTTTTTCTTTGGCTTTTTTGGAGGCAGTTCTGTTTTTCGCCTTTTTTAATAATTCTTTTTGAAAGGCAGTTCTGTTTTTCACCTGAATGGGAATTTGAATACTTGAATCAAGAACGGTGAGTCATAGGTAGTAATCATCATGTTCTTGACCACAAGGACCGCCGAAGGGATCAGCGAGATCGGTGCTTGAATTTTCAGAGGTGTTGTCTGGTTCTGAACCAGACTCTCTTTTGAGTTTGCAAAATTAAGCGTAGGATTTGGCCATACTGGGATTTGATTAAAAAAATGAAAACATATCTCTTTCTGTTTGAGTAAGGGTTGGTTCGATTGGTTTTGAAGGAATTGGTCTTTTTTCTGAGGATTGTGTTTCAGGGTTCCAAAAGGTTTTTTCCCCTGTTGAAAGGAATTTGAGTACTGCATGAGCATTGCAATTCTTGATCACAACTTTGTGCCACCATTTGATTTTGAATTCTCGGACAATTGAAATTGGATAGGGCTTTGGGAAGTGTTGTTTGAATGCATAGCTCCAACAAAGTATCCAGGGAACTTTGAACTCAGCATAGAACTGGACTTCTTTCTTGCATTGCTCACCAGGAGCCTTTTGAGTAAAAACCAAAAGCCCTTGTTGGACTTCAGAAGGTAAAATCTTTGGAAGAGGTCCAAAGTCTCTCCACCAATCCAAGAACCAGACAGGGAAATTATTTTTGGCGAAGCTGGTATGGAATGTGAAGAACCATGAATGGTTGAATGGTCTTAAAAGGAATGCTTTGAACCAAGCCATTTTGTAATCAGGATAGGTGTATCCTTTTGGGGAAAACGGTTTTGAAAAATTCTTTTCTGAGAAAGGAAAGGTCCAATCACTCGATCGGAAGACTTGTTTTATAATACATTTTGAAAAGGAAATTTGACTCGGATTTTTGGGATCCATATTGTGAATCAACTCAATAGAGCCAGAGTCAACCAAAATGAATTCATAGAATTTTTTTGTTTTTCGGATGTCGTCAGAGTACCATTGACATCCTTCAGGAAAATAATTTTTAATGATTTCATTGAGTTTTCCAAGGCTTTGAATATCAGCAAAAATGGTAGGAGTAATGTGCTGATCATTTGGTTTTGAGAAATAATCAGTTTGTGTTCCGCTTTGGGTTTGAGTGTTTACCTGAGGAGATGAAGAGGATTCTCCTTTGATCGGGGTCCTTGGAGCTGGACTTTGAATTGTTTGTGCAAAAGTGAGAGGAGGAAAGGAGTCAAGTGTTTGAAATTGGTTAAAGGTTGCAAGAGGTTTTGAATAATTATCGGGTGATTGCATCCTTGGTCCCGGCATCCTTGGCCTGTGCATTTTCTGCATTTTGAAGAAATTCTCTTGTTAGAAAGTCTGGTAAAGAATTATTTTCTCCTTTGATGTATTCAATATCAAAGTCGAAGCTGGACAAAATAGCTTGCCATCTGGCAAATATTTGTTTTGAAACAATATTTTTAACATCCTTTTGAAGTATTTCTTTGGCAGATTTACAATCGATTCTAAGAAGGAATTTTTTATTAAAAATATCATCTTGAAATTTGGAAATACAAAGAACAATAGACAGAATTTCTTTCTTAATGGTTGAATAATTTTGCTGAGGGCCAAGCCAAACTCCAGAATGGAATCTAACAAGCTCTTCTTTGAGAAGGATTCTTTGTTTTAGAATTCCTCCATAACCGAGATCAGAAGCATCTATTTCGATGATCATGAAAGAGTCGGGTTTAGGAATTCCAAGACAAGGAAGGGATTTAACTTGTATTTTGACCTTCTTAACAATATTAGTATGTTCTTGAGTCCAAATAGGTGGGTCCTTTTTTAATCTTTGAAAAAGGGGTTTACAAATAATTCTCAGTTTTGGAAAGAAATCAGAGATGTAATTTAAACAACCTAGAAATCTCTGTAATTGAGTTTTATCTTTGATAATATCAAGAAATTTGTCAGCAAATTCTATTGCTCTAGCAATTGGTTTGATAGTCCCGCGAACAATTTCGTGTCCGAGGAATCTAATTTTGGTTTGAAAGAGTTTGATTTTTGAGGCAGATATAGCTAAACCATTTCTCTTTATAATTTGTAAAAAGATATTGAGATGTTTGAAATGCTGATCAATATCTTGAGAAAAAATAAGAACATCGTCAATGTAAACAATATAGAAATCAGAATAGGTATTGAAGATGTCATTCATGATGTTTTGAAATTCAGAAGGAGCGTTTTTTAAGCCAAAAGGCATAACATTCCATTCATAATGACCAAACGGTACGGTAAAAGCTGTTTTGTATTTATCACTCTCTTGAATTTGTATTTGCCAAAAACCAGACTTAAGGTCGAACTTAGAAAAGATACGTGCCTTGTGTAGTCTATTAATAAGGTCTCTTTTATTTGGAATAGGATATCTAATCCATTCCAGAACTTCATTAAGGGGTTTGTAATTAATGACAAGTCTTGGGACCCCGCGTTCTTTTTCGCCTTGATTGTTGACATAAAAAGCAGCACAACTCCAAGGAGACTTGGAAGGTCTGATGAGTCTTTTCTTTAGAAGGGAATTGATTTCCTCTTTGCAAGTATCCATGAGGTTATGATTCATTTGAATGGGTCTAGCTTTAGTAGGAATATCCTTTTCATTGAATTTTGGAATGTAAGGGAGAGAAACAACATGTTTCTTTCTATCCCAGAAAGCATTGGGTAAATCAGAACATACTTCAGATTTTATTTTTCTTTCAAAGTTTAAAATCTTATCTTGAATGTCTTTGTTTTTTAGTTGATCATCAATCTTTTGATAAGGGATTTCTTCTTGAAGATAACAAATATGTTGTTTTTTTATTTTGAATAGAATTGATTTGTTTGGAAATAGCATGATTTTGAAGGAGAGAAATTTCCCTTTCTTTGATGGGTGTAACGAATTTGAAGGAAATATCTTTTCCCATGATATTAGTGGTAATCCCTTTACCATTGACGAGAAAAGGATAAATGGTGGTTAAAAAAGGAGCGCCAAGAATTACTTCTTGGTTGAGATTTTTAACCAGGATGAAAGGAGTTTTAAAACAATAACCTTGATTACAGATGTGGGCATTAGATAATTTGTATTTAATGAAAAGGGGAGTGGTGTTAGCGGCAACTAACCTTTCATTAGTTTTTTCATAATATTTGGAAGGTATAAGTCCTTCTTTAATACAATTTTGGTCGGCTGCACTGTCAATGAGACAAGGAATATTGATTTTAAAATCATTTACAACCAGTGTTATAATAGAATACTATTTTTGAAAAGAAATTTTTTCAATGGCTTGAATATAATTTGAATGATCTTCTTGATCTCGGGGATTTTCTGGTTCAATTTGATCATTAGTATCATCTTTCTTTAGTAAAGAAATTCGAGTTTCTAATTCTAAATCTTTAGTGTGAAGATTAATGATATCTTTTTGTAAAAGGCCTACTTCTTTCTTAAGAGTATTGATTTCTCTCTTAAGATCATCAGTAGAAATTTGTTTAGAAATGGAGGAAGAAGGAGTTTTTTCAAAAAGTTTTGTAATGCTAAAAGGTTCAATATTTTGAAGGAGTTTATCCTTTTTTTGTTTCTCATTAGTAAGAACAAGAACTCTAAGTCGGAGAAGATATTTATCACGATCTTCTTGATTAGGGACTTTCTCAATGAGGTCAAAGAGAAGCTCTTGTTCGTTGCTTTCTTTTGTAATAACATTGAGAGAGAGAGGACAGAAGTTACCATTGCAATCATCACTATCATCATCAGTAGAGGAAAAATTGATTAAATCGTTTTGAAATTCTTCTTCAGGGGAGCTGGATTCCTCAGAAGTTGCTTCTTTATTGGATATGAGAAGGGAAGAGATTTTGTTCCTTAATTCTTCATCATCGTGAAAAATTTCATCAATTTTTTTCTTTAAAGGGCAAACATCAGCTTTATGGCCGAGCTTGTGGCATTTGTAACAAGTAGGTTGTTCCCTTTTAAAATCCTTTGATTTCTTTCTTTTAAAGGGTTTTTGTTGGGGATTTCCATTATTGTTTTCATAGCATTTTTTAAAAGGATTTTTGTTTTTAGAAGTTTTTTAGAGTTTCTTAGCTTTTCTTTTAGCTTTAGAAGAGAGAGCTTGAATTTTTTGTAATCCGAAGGCTTCACAGAAAGTGCCAACTTCTTTTCTAAATTTGGATTTTTCGGACCCATACTTGGATTGTATTCTGAGTTCAGAACACAGAGAGAGACCTTCTTTTTTAATAAAAGCGAATAATTGACCATAAGTAATATCTTCAAATTTAATCTCATTGAGGCCTGTAGCTTCTTTGAGTTTTTGATGAATCCTGGAACTAAAGAGTTTTGGAAGACCAGCAATAAATCTTTCTTTCCAAAAAGAGGCATTGCAGTCAGTTCTTTTTAAAATATGAGTTAAGAAAACGTTTTTGTACCATCTATAGTCAGAAAGAGTTGGGCAATTAAGACTAGAGAGAACTATTTGAGTAGAGTCAAGTTCTTCTTTAGGGTTACCAATGAAATACATGCCTATAGTGATGATTAAAAAATCACAGGCATCAGACTTTGTAGTAAAGGTGCCATCTTCTTCTTCATAAATAGCAGTATGACTAAGAATTATTTGTCTATTAGCAAGATCAATGGAATGATCCCACCAATTTTTGAGTTGACCTGTAAATCCAGAAACAATTAAAGCAGCAATAGTTTCTTCAGTAATGTTTTGAAGTTTGTATGCCATTCTGGCCATACCCATTTCTTGAAGAGTATTAAGTATCTCGTATTCGGATTTTCCATCTATGTTCCATTCATGTATGGAATTTCCATCGTATTTGGAATTCTTTGTTTGACTACGTTCTTCGAATTGAACATCAGGAGGAGTAGGTCTGTTGTAATAATTCTTTTTCCCAGAGTTGAATTTTATTCTATTAATATCGAATTGATCTTTAGTATCTGCTTCATTGTCTTCAGAGTCTTTATCTTTATCAAGACAATTAATATTTTTAGTACCAGATGTAGAAGCTTCTGTAGAGATTCTTTTCGTAATTCTGTCAATAAGACTGGAATTTGAAGGGAATTTCATTTGATCTTCAATATTTCCTGGAAGACTCCTAGGAATAAAATGAGGGCTGGAGTTGTCATTAGGGAATTTGGGAATGGAAGCTTTAGAATCAATTTTGTTTGACAAATGATCAATCTGATCAGCAATAGTATGAAGGATTTGGTTAGAAAAGTTGTTTTGCTCATGAATTTTTCGGATATCTTCCATAGTAGGATTATCCGTTCCTTTTCTTCCTGTTTTGAAAGGTGTAGCAATAACTTCTCCTTCAGGAACAGAGATTTTGAAACTTTGTAAAGGGGGATGAATAGCAGTGAGAGTGGTTCCAGACACTAGGTTCCATTTTTTGTAAAGACTAGTTTGAACATTAATTTGATCAAGGGAGTAAACATCTTCAATATCCTCGATTTGACAGTAGGCATTGAACCAATCGAGAATAGGAATTTGGGATCTGAACTTATGTAAACCTATGATCCATTCTTCTTGAAGTTTATTACGAACGGGTTCATCAAGTTTCATAAACCAGTCTTTTCTTTCTTTTTCATCCGGATCATTAAACTCTTGCTCAAGGTATTTGAAATTGATAGAAAAATTAGCATTGGAAATCATATTGATTCCAGCCATTTGAGAGGCAGTTGGTGATTCAGGAAAAGAATCGTCAGTATTTTCATTATGATAATTAGTATCAGGAAGAGGGGTTTTGAAATCGACTTTGAGATTAGGATTATAAATATTGGGTCTAGAGGTAGAGGCTTCTGAAAAAGAACTTCTAGATCTGACTTCTTGAATACGAATATTGTTTTTATTTTCTCTAAAAGAATTGAATCTTAGTAAAACCCTGCCGTCAGGTTCTTCGATGATTTCGGAAACTTCACGCCTAGTGAGATTCCTAGGAATTTGGGGAGTATGGATTATGAATTCATTAGGAATAGTTATTTCACTCCATTTGAGTCTTTTGGGGACAAAAAACGTAGGACTGCCTGCTTCAATTTGAAGTAAAACAGTTTCGTCTTTAGAGGTAGGAGTTAAAAGAAATTTTGGATTTAATTGAGAAGACATGACTCTAAAATAGATTCTATACATAACAACAAAGTTTTTGCAAGTTTCTTTGAACTCATCACCTTGAAGATAAACGTCAAGAATAATGGAATCATTAACTAGAGGATCAGTAAAATCTACAGAGAAATTGGGGGCACAGTTGAAATACATAGGGCCATTGCAGATGTTGGTTTGGATCATGGATAAAAGAGAAGTTTTGTATCTTTTTAATCTGTTATCTCTCAAAGCCACATAAACAGGAGCATCAACTCCAATATGAACAAGAGGTTTAATAGCAACTTGAATTAAACCAAAATGGATGTACCTGTATCCCTTTTCAAGGTATTTTTTGATAGAAACATTTAACAATAAAGGAATACTTTGAAATTCTTCGTTAATGGAAATTGTTTCTTCATGAGTTTTAATAGAGTAAGCAGTTTTGAAACCAAGCATATCAATATGATAAATACTTTCAATTTGTTGCTCAGGAATAGTCCAATTGGAATAGTTTTGAGGAAAAGTGATTTCATGTGAACTAACAATACCAGAATTATTAGTATTATTATTTTTGGAAAAAATTGATCTAAATCTGGAAGCCATGAATACTGTTCAAACTGACCTAAATTACAAAGGATCTTGGATAAATCGGGACCACCACCTGGAAATCAAAAGAAGGCTTACCAACGGATTTCACAGCTGACCAACGCTTTAAACCAAGTCAGGAGTAATTTAGAACATTTTGAATAGTACAAAAGCACTAAATATAGATCTCTCTTTCCCCTAAATAAAAAGGCTAAATGGCTTTGATACCATTGTATACGAAGTAGTGCGGAATGAAGAAAGACAGAATAGAATAATAAGAAATGAAGAAAGACAGAATAGAATAATAAGAATAAGCCATAAAGAAACAAGCAGTGAATAAGATTAATATTAATATCAAATATAAGTTACAAAAATGGAAAAATCTTACAGTAATAGATGGAATACAGATTGAAGTAGTAGCAGATGGAATGCAGACTGAGCTGTAGCTAGAAACTAAGGGAGGAAAATATTACAAGTGGAGGGATAACTTAAAATTTTCTGATGCATGTTACGGAAAATGAGTAACCTATTTATAGAAAAATATAAGCAAATACATTTGAATTTGAATTTGAATTTGAGTCTGAATTTGAATTTGTCGGCCATCAACTGGTGTCGGCAGACCTTGAGTGCGTTCCAGGTAAAGAACATCTTTGAAAAAGGGAGGACGACATCTATACGAAGTAGTGCGGAATGAAGAAAGATAGAATAGAATAATAAGAAATGAAGAAAGACAGAATAGAATAATAAGAATAAGCCATAAAGAAACAAGCAGTGAATAAGATTAATATTAATATCAAATATAAGTTACAAAAATGGAAAAATCTTACAGTAATAGATGGAATACAGATTGAAGTAGTAGCAGATGGAATGCAGACTGAGCTGTAGCTAGAAACTAAGGGAGGAAAATATTACAAGTGGAGGGATAACTTAAAATTTTCTGATGCATGTTACGGAAAATGAGTAACATATTTATAGAAAAATAAAAGCAAATACATTTGAATTTGAATTTGAATTTGAGTCTGAATTTGAATTTGTCGGCCATCAACTGGTGTCGGCAGACCTTGAGTGCGTTCCAGGTAATGAGCATCTTTGAAAAAGGGAGGACGGCATCTTTGAGTGGGCTTCATCTGTTTGAGCATCTTTTGACCAATTTGTCATGAGTGGGCTCCATTTGTCGAGCATCTTTTGACTATTTTGCCAAGTAAGGACGAAGTGCTTTTGTCAGAATCTTGTTGAGTATCTGATTAGTCTTCTTTGATTGTGTTGTCAAAATATATTTTTGAAAATCGAGAGTAATGGATTTCTTTTGAAATAAACTTCTTTTTTCTTTTTCTATTCATTGCCTTTTTAATTTTTTCTTTGGATTTTTTGGAGGCAGTTCTGTTTTTCGCCTGAATGGGAATTTGAATACTTGAATCAAGAACGGTGAGTCATAGGTAGTAATCATCAGGTTCTTGACCACAAGGACCGCCGAAGGGATCAGCGAGATCGGTGCTTGAATTTTCAGAGGTATTGTCTGGTTCTGAACCAGACTCTCTTTTGAGTTTGCAAAATTGAGCATAGGATTTGGCCATACTGGGATTTGATTCAAAAAATGAAAACATATCTCTTTCTGTTTGAGTAAGGGTTGGTTCGATTGGTTTTGAAGGAATTGGTCTTTTTTCTGAGGATTGTGTTTCAGGGTTCCAAAAGGTTTTTTCCCCTATTGAAAGGAATTTGAGTACTGCATGAGCATTGCAATTCTTGATCACAACTTTGTGCCACCATTTGATCTTGAATTCTCGGACAATTGAAATTGGATAGGGCTTTGGGAAGTGTTGTTTGAATGCATAGCTCCAACAAAGTATCCAGGGAACTTTGAACTCAGCATAGAACTGGACTTCTTTCTTGCATTGCTCACCAAGAGCCTTTTGAGTAAAAACCAAAAGCCCTTGTTGGACTTCAGAAGGTAAAATCTTTGGAAGAGGTCCAAAGTCTCTCCACCAATCCAAGAACCAGACAGGGAAATTATTTTTGGCGAAGCTGGTATGGAATGTGAAGAACCATGAATGGTTGAATGGTCTTAAAAGGAATGCTTTGAACCAAGCCATTTTGTAATCAGGATAGGTGTATCCTTTTGGGGAAAACGGTTTTGAAAAATTCTTTTCTGAGAAAGGAAAGGTCCAATCACTCGATCGGAAGACTTGTTTTATAATACATTTTGAAAAGGAAATTTGACTCGGATTTTTGGGATCCATATTGTGAATCAACTCAATAGAGCCAGAGTCAACCAAAATGAATTCATAGAATTTTTTAGTTTTTCGGATGTCGTCAGAGTACCATTGACATCCTTCAGGAAAATATTTTTTAATGATTTCATTGAGTTTTCCAAGGCTTTGAATATCAGCAAAAATGGTAGGAGTAATGTGCTGATCATTTGGTTTTGAGAAATAATCAGTTTGTGTTCCGCTTTGGGTTTGAGTGTTTACCTGAGGAGATGAAGAGGATTCTCCTTTGAACGGGGTCCTTGGAGCTGGACTTTGAATTGTTTGTGCAAAAGTGAGAGGAGGAAAGGAGTCAAGTGTTTGAAATTGGTTAAAGGTTGCAAGAGGTTTTGAATAATTATCGGGTGATTGCATCCTTGGTCCCGGCATCCTTGGCCTGTGCATTTTCTGCATTTTGAAGAAATTCTCTTGTTAGAAAGTCTGGTAAACAATTATTTTCTCCTTTGATGTATTCAATATCAAAGTCGAAGCTGGACAAAATAGCTTGTCATCTGGCAAATATTTGTTTTGAAACAATATTTTTAACATCCTTTTGAAGTATTTCTTTGGCAGATTTACAATCGATTCTAAGAAGGAATTTTTTATTAAAAATATCATCTTGAAATTTGGAAATACAAAGAACAATAGACAAAATTTCTTTCTTAATGGTTGAATAATTTTGCTGAGGGCCAAGCCAAACTCCAGAATGGAATCTAACAAGCTCTTCTTTGAAAAGGATTCTTTGTTTTAGAATTCCTCCATAACCGAGATCAGAAGCATCTGTTTCGATGATCATGAAAGAGTCGGGTTTAGGAATTCCAAGACAAGGAAGGGATTTAACTTGTATTTTGACCTTACCCTAGCGATCCGCGAGCTAAACGGACCACAAACGGGCTCCAGAAAAAAAATTAAAAAAATTAATTTTTAAAATAAAATATAGATATGTAATTGTAATACGATGTCATTTAAATTTAATATTCAAATATCGTTAAAAAATTCATGAAAATTACATTTAAACATTGTTCAACATTTCACTTTTTCATTAAATAAATTTATAATGTCAATGGCAATTTAAGAGGGGGCGACAACCGACAATGGCGATTTGAGAGTCATGGCGACGACCGATGAACCCTAATTGGAAAGATAATAATTAAGTAGGGATGTTGAAGCCCTACATTGTTCATAAATTTATAAAAATTACATTCACACATTGTTCATAAAATTCAAATATTAATTAAATGATTAAATTCAATTTTAAGTAATTTAATAAATTAACTAAGTGAAAGCATAAATTAACTAAATAAAAACTTGAATATATATATATATATCTATATATATATTAGATAGTTGAACTTTGATTGAAATTTTGAAGTTGAAGTAAAATAGGTAGATTGCATATATGATTGTAGTTGTACAAGTAAAATATATAAAAAAAGTAAAAAAAAAAGAATCGGGTTAAACGGGTTGGCCCGGTAGACCGGCGGGCTAGCCCATTTAGCCCACGGGCTAAACGGTCTGGGCCAAAAAGGCTCGGTTTTAAATGGGCCACCAAATGCTCGGACCTAACCCTTGTTCGGTTCAGTGTTAAACGGGCCAGCCCGCGGCCCGTTTAACATCCCTACCGGCGGGCTAGGGTTGGGCTGGTCTGGGATTTTACAGGCCCGGCATGCAAATGGGCCGGCCTGACCCGCGAATATTGATTTGCCCGACTGGCCGGGCCGAGCCGCCCATTTTGCCAGCTCTGGTTGTATAATAACTTTTGGGTTGCACTGCTATGTATCCAGTTGTATAATAACTTGTGGGTCGCACTGCTATATACCGGGTACACCGGTATACTTGGATTTTCCACTGTTAGGATGTGTTCTCTTTTTTATCTAAATCATCTGTATCTCTAATTCAGATGCTCAGTCATCATCATGAATAGGCAACTTCTTCAACCGGTTAAAGTGAATTTGGAATGATTTTCAGACGTAATCATTGTTTCTTCACATTGATTTCACACTTTTTTTCCATTTTGAATATCTGTGTTTATTCTTCTTCAAACGTTCGAGTGTCATAGCTATTGCTTCTTCTTCAAACATTCGAGTGTCATACCTGTTGTGAAAAAAAAAATCTTCTCCCTTTCGACCATAGAAGTCATTGGCCCAGTTTGTTTCTTTTTCATTTGTTCAAAATTTCGAGTTAAAGTACTATGTTGGTGTCTATTCTCGGAACAATTCATTGGTTGAAGTTTCCTAAATTCGTCTCCATGGCCGACGACAATCTGGCACGGAGGTTTGTTCGATTATCGTACAACCCATGAAGTGTCCTTTTCTGAAATCTTGAAAGAATTTTGTGCTCTGTTTTCTTAATAGTGTGCCCTAACTGTCAATTTTTTTTCCTGCAATTTAGAAGAATCAAATTAATTTATTTTTTATTTCCAATTATTCGGTCTTTATAATTATTGTTGAATTTTTTGGTTTCTTATTCATAGTTCACACTATCCTAAAACTAAGTGCCGTTTTCCGATAAAAAGCAGCAACAACGGCGCAACTCCAGTGAATTTTGTTGTTTGAGTGGTGTGTCTCGAACACAGCACAAACAGAAGTAAGAAAGGGAGGTACGAAACGAATTCGTAAGGTAAACCGAGTCAAGAAAAATCATTTTCCCGCAAAACTGAATATGCCCCGTATAGTGCTTACTGTTGGAATTTAGAGGCACACCATGTTCGGTGCAGCGGAAGATAATGATTCACCAACAACGAATCTTAAACATGGTTGTATAACATTACAAATAAAGGATAAATAATAACATATAAATCCTTACAACGATTTGTACGCGAAATCCTCAACTATAGTATCCACGTAACGGCTTTCTACCAACCCACACCGATATGCCAGCGTTGAATCTCGAGATGAATTTGCTAGGAAAATTCAGACTGAGATTTTGTGGAGAAATTATATTTCTTGTGTCGTGTTCGGAATTCCCATAAGACACATATTTATAGGGATTAACTTGGCTTAATTCCTAAGCAAGATATCGGGCCTAGCCCGTAATATAATATCTACAGATTATATCTCCCTAGATATGTTCCTACGAATAATATCTTGACCATATATTATTCTTGTATAATAATATTCCAAATATTATTATTGAGATTTCATATTTAATTAAATCTAATTTAATTAAATAATAATAATAATTGTTGGTCCCGTTACAAGACTGAGGAATACGTGTATGGGGGGGAATACACGTATACCAATTTTTCAACCTTAAAACTGACTGAGTCCCCTTTACTCAGAGTGGTAAAGAACTAGGAGCTGATAACACACCTACTGACTACACTTGGTGCGGGTCAGTTGGCTAACTATCAGTTCAAGTTCAGTGCGGAAATGTTTGAGCCCTGAAAGTTTAAAGTCTTGTTTAGTTTGCTTTCTGAAAAACTTGTGTTACTCAATTCTGAATAGTGTTTAGTAGGGCAGTGCTCTTTTGAAGATCAGCCTGATTGATTCAGGCCTGATAAACTTGAATGCAATGAATGAACAAGTAATATGGCAAGTATGCACAATATCAAAGCAGTAAGAACACAAGGAGTTTAACGTGGTTCAAAGTCTCAAGCTCCTACGTCCACGGCCTGACTTAACAGGAAATCCACTCAAGGGATTCTTGTTTTTAACGTGCCAAGGTGCACCAAGACCAGCTATCCTCACTGATCTATACAACTCCACTTACTAACACACTAACTGACTTACTCCCAACAAGCCTAACTTAGGGTTTTGGTTTCATTTTGGATTCCAACTAAGTTGAGATTATCCTTACAAGGCAAAGCTATGCTAAGGATTGGATAATCTCTCTAAGCTTAAGATAATTCTATTTAGCTCTTGGAATACAAAATAACTCTCGATTGCTAAGAAACACTAGGGAAATTTAGAAGGTTTCGAGTGCTTCTCTTAAGGGTTGAATGCTTTGAATGCTTGAGAGTTTGAGTAATTTTTGGCTTGGAAATTTCCCGTAACCTTGAATGGGTTCAAGGTCTTCTGTATTTATAGGTGATTTGAAAAACTATCCGTTGGAGAGATAGCCTTCGAGTCATCTATGTAGAGTGGCTTCAAATGGACATATCTTCATGCAGCAGCCGTCCTTGCATGGATTTGGTATTTGCATTAAATGCACATTGAATGCTTGCCCGTTGAACATGCAGTCTGAATTCAGTCTTCATGTCAGGTTCCGTACGTGCGTGTCCTTCTCGGATTGGTCCACGTCGTCAGGTTGGTGAGAATGTCAGAACTTATTCCTGAGCTTCAGGCTTGTCTTATTAAGTTCATTTTGTCTTGAGCCCACCAGTCTTGTCCTGACGCTGAAATTCCTTTTGCATTGCTTGGCTCTACTCCAAGTCTTCCCATTAACTCAGTGACATCCTGTTCCCTTTAGGACTGAGTTAGTAATGACCTCAGGGTCATACTCTTCATCACTGACACTTACTCAGTCAGCTTAGAAGACTGCCATAAGTTCAGGATGGTGCTCTTCATCTTCAGGCTCTGAGTTTTGATTGTCTCCAGTGAGTTCTCCTCTCACTGAGTACCTGTGAAGTGTAAAATGACTAAGTACTAATCCTAATCAAGACTAGCCTGACAAAGACAGATTAAGGCAAACATCTTTTCAGGGGCTTTGGGATCTTAATCAAAACTGACAATGTCCCAACAATAATTAATTCCAAATATAATTATTATTATATTCTCCATAAATTAAATATTATATCCAATACAATATTTAATCAACCAACTATAATTGGTAAATTGCCATTACTTGTTGTGTAACCCATAGGCCCTCGTATATCGAGCGATTAGTCAAACTAACGGTCTTAATTGAACCTTAGACAATAAATAAGACATTCTCAATATACAAGGTATGTTGCGAGGAAATCTGCAACTACCTGTAATATTGTGGGCTATTGTGATATCTTCCTCTCATTCACGAATACTCGATTAAGTCTTGAACATGATGAAGTGTCTATTCAAATAACTTAATCATATTATCTCAAATCACTAATTGATCAAGTATATCACACTTAGCCACAAAGTCTAAGTTGATGTGCATCGGCCGACGACTTAGATCCAATTATGATGAGAAGACGAGTATTCTCTCTAAATCCACATTGAGGAATGAATCCTATTCTTGGCTCAACTACCACGCACATGTATTTTGTGATGAACTCAATCCATGCCATATCTACCCGTGGAAGGGTGCAAGCTTCGGTCATGGTCAAAGTTCACCACTCCACACATGTCGTGCGTATTGACCTCAAGTCAGAGGAGTATCACATCGCTCCCACTAACCGAGATACCCGTAGACACATTATGTGGAATTACATCAAACGGTTTCTCGGATGGGTATACCAATACCCTCTAAGGTATCTGTGCATCCATCATGAGAGACCCGGTATCTCGTAGTAAGTGAGATCTTACTACACTCTCTAAGAGTATGATGCAGATCGCACACCAATCTCAATTGTATCATCACTATCCCATTCTTGATGATCCTTGATCGGGGCTATTTGAGAATTATACTTAGGTCATCTGAGTTCTCACTCACTCAATGACAGTAGTGATTCATGGGAACACAAATAAGAATATATGCAAACAATCAAACATCATATTCAGATAAGTGTAACGCCATACATTTAATATTAAATCAATAATAATATTAAACTAAATCTGAATATTATCTTAGTATTATTTTCTTTCGATGGATTGTCTCTAGGACACTAACACTAACAATCTCCCACTTGGACTAGAGCCAATCACCTACATGTTTAACCCCTAGATCATCAAATGTCTAGTGTGTACATGAACAGTGAAAAGGATTTGCAAGATTATCTGTTGGGATATATTTTAGTTTTGATGATTTTCCAAAACAACATGTAATAGGTTTGAAAGCAGTCAGGATAGTACTTTTAGATTCAGGTCAGGATAGTTTGTTTATTCAGTTAGACAGGTTGTAAAGTGACAAGAACTCAGCTGAGGAAGCACTCAGTTGAGGGGGAACTCAGTGAGGGGGAACTCAATGATACAGCCTGAGGAAGTCAAGATGACATCTCAAGAGAACTGACTGAAGCCAATGAAGGAAGACCTGAACCTGAAGAGAAGCCTGAAGGATGTACCACTGAGTGTAAACCAGGCTGATCTAAGCTAAGTCAGGTGGACCACTCAGTGAAGAGCATGATCAGGAGGATCAGTGCTGCACCAAGTAGGCCCTGAAGGTGTCAGGCTACTGTGGTCAGGGAAGTTTGTCATTCAGCCTTATGACAAACTTCTTGGAGTGATCTTCAAACAGTCTCTGAAGGACAACTACACTGAAGACGTTCAGTCCACTGAAGATCATCAGTCAGTGAAGGAGGAAGCTACCTAAAGTCAGTGGGTCTTAGTCAAACCCACTGAGTCAAAGATCCGTGAATCCAGGCCACGTGGACCAATCAGCACGAGGTAGCAACCCTGACACTGACAAAGGCCGCATTCCAAGAAAAGTGGTTGAAACCATTAAATGTTGGATTCAAATGTATCTTCCCTCCAACGGATACATTTGAATCCTCATTATAAATACAAGCTTCCAGCTGCGGATTGAAGTGTGTGAGAAGAGAAAATCTACACCTACGAGTTGTGAGGGTGTGAGAGTTTTGTGCGTTTCAAAGGGAGATATAAGGAGGCACATCTTACACCTAGAACACTGACCATTAGGGTCTTCACATATATTATCTGAGTGTTCAGCTTGTAACTCATAGCTTAGAGAGGTTTTCCCAATCCTAGCTTAAGGCTAACACATTGTAAGGGAAAACCTCACCTAGTTGGAGAAAACCAAACCGAAACCAAAACCCTCTAGTTAGGTTTGTTGGGAGTAAGTTAGTGAGGAGGGGCAGCCCAGGGAGTGGCGTGAGTCCAGTTGTAAGTGCACCTTGGCACGTTAAAAACAAGAATCCCAGTAGTGGATTTCCTGTTAAATCAGGCCGTGGATGTAAGAGCTTGAGTCTCTGAACCACGTTAAACTGAGCGTACTTATCTTTCAAAGTATTTACTAAAGTATTGTGAAAATCAGCTCACTGAGAGCTTTGTTAAGAAAACTTTAGTTAAGCATTTCAGTAAGGGAGATTCATCTCACTGACTGAATCAGGCTAGCACTCGAGAGTTCAGTCTCTCGAGTCACTGCCTTGTTACGAGCCTGAGCTCGAAGGTCAGCTGCATTGACTTGAGTGCTCTGACTCGTAGCAACGCAGTGACTTGAGTATTCCTTCACTGAACTCTTTCAGAGCGCAACGCAAGGTTTTAAAAAAAAAATTGCTCCTGAATTCCCATTTTGCCCTTCGAAAACGGGACCATCATTATCCTCTATGGGAAATGTTTTAATTCCATTTCTCTCATCGATATGATCTCTTGGATCAAATGATAATGCCTCCGTACATGCTCATTTTTGTTATCAGATCTCGGTTCCTTTGCTCATGCAATCGCACCAATGTTGTCACAATACAACTCTATTTGACAAGTGGCACTTGGAACTACCCCTAGTTCTATCAAGAACCTTAGAATCCAGACAGCCTCAAAGGCTTTTGATAAACCAATGTACTTAGCTTCGATTGTTGAATCTGCAGTTAGATCTTGCTTGGAACTATTCCAACTTACCGCCTCATCATTGAGATTGAAAATATAATTTGACTGTGATTTATAATCTTCACAGTCTAACTAGAAACTCTCATTAGCATAGTCTGCAACGACTAGCTCTAACTGCCTACCGTAGACAAGAACATGTTCTTTAGTACGCCTGAGGTACTTCATAACATTCTTGACAGCAATCCGGTGAGACTCGCCTGGATTCTACTGGTATGTACCAATGATGTTGACAGCGTAGGCCACATCTGGCATGATGGCGTATATGATGGATATGGAATGTCCTTCATGTGCTCAATATCTGCTTCGCTAGAAGGACCATCCTTCTTCGACAGTTGTATCCCATAATTTGCCGGTAAAGATCCTCTATTAGAGTTCTCTATCACAAAACTCTTCAACACCTTATCTACGTAGGTGGATTGTGACAGCCCTACCATCTTCTTGGATCTATCTTTATGGATCTTGATCCCTAAGATGTAGTATGCCTCACCAAGATCCTTCATCATGAAGGTCTTTGATAACCAATCTTTCTCGGACTGCATTGGCGGGATGTTATTTCCTATAATCAATATGCCATTGACATATGCGACTATAAAGACAATACTCTTCCCGCTGCATTCACAATGAACGCAAGGATCTTCTGAATTTCAGATGAAGTCAAAGGATTTGACAGCTTCATCAAATTGGATATTCCAACTCCTGGAAGCTTGCTTCAATCCATAGATGGATCGTTTAAGCTTGCACACAAGATTAGATTTTGGCTTAGATATAAAATCCTCCGGTTGAGTCACAAACACTTCTTCATCAATGTTACCATTGAGAAAGTTATTTTGACGTCCATCTACCAAAACTCATAATCGTGGTGTGCTGCTATCGCAAGTAAAATTGGAATGGACTTGATCTCAGCAACTGGTGAGAAAGTCTCATCATAGTCAATACCTCATGTCGACTATAACCTTTCGCCACTAGCCTATCTTTATAGGTTTGTAATTTTCCATTTGCATTGGTCTTACGCCTGAAGACTCACTTGCAACCTATGGGTCTAACCCCTTTCTGGAAACTCAATTAAGTCCTAGACTTAATTGGTGTACATCGAGTCCATCTCGAATTTCATGGCTTCATGCCACTTCTTTGAGCCAACATCTAATGTTGCTTCAGTATAAGTTCTAGATTCGTCTTTATCCGGGATCTCCACATCATCATGTTCCTCCACGAGGAACCTATGATACCTAGTGGGTGGATTACGAATCCTAGTCGACTTATGGAGTTGTGGTTGTGCAGGCTGTACATTCTGATTGTAAAAATTTTGTGGTGCAGCGACTTCATCGTTGACCGGAGAGTCCTCAAGAGCGACACTTTCAAATTCCTCTTGGGCGGGAGTTTGAACTATGTTATTCTCATTCAGCCCACTTGGAGGTTGTTGCAAAAGCAATGCAACTCTAATTACGCTCCCACTGGCTGAAAGAGGATCACCTAGTGATTAACTTCCGCCATGAGAGTCGCTGAATGCTCCCACTGATTCTTTGTCATGTTGCTTTTGAAAAATTATCAGTCTCTATGTTAATTCGTGGTTCTTGAATCTCTTCAAGTTCTATCTTCTTACGACTTTGTTCCTTAAAGACGTACTCGTCTTTTAGGACCTTAGCTTGCCTAGAAACAATCACTGGTTATTTCTCCGGTAGATAGAAATGATATCCTCTTGTCTCTTTAGGATATCCCACAAAATAACCATTTTTCACCTTTGGATTCTAACTTATCAGTTAGCATTTTCTTCACAACTGTGGGGCAACCCCACGTTCTAACGTGTAGAAAAATGGCTTCTTCCCATGTCATAGCTCGTATGGAGCCTGCTCAACTAATTTGGACGGAATCCTATTTAGAATGTACATTGAGGTTTGTAATGCGTATCCCCATAAGAATGTTGGAAGAGAGGAAAAGCTTATCATGGACCTTACCATGTTCAACAAGGTTCGGTTTCTCCTTTCGGATACACCATTCATCTAAGGTGTTCCGGGAAGAGTCCATCGTGACTGGATCCCATGAAGCTTCAAGTAATTCATAAATTCATGGCTAAGGTACTCACCTCCTCGATCCAATCGAAGAATCTTGATACTCTTACCAAGTCGTTCCTCTACTTTGTATATTAAGAACATCATGTCCATAACTCAACAAATGCCTAGCAGTTTGAACTATTAGTGAACATGTCCATCTTAATAACAACCATACTTGTTCTAGAAGCTATAAATCACCTAGTGTTTTTCTTCTCAGTGCTAGAACTTTATAGTCTTTCTTCCAATGTCCCTTTCTATTGCAATGGGGCACACATCCTTATCAACCCGCTCTTACTTTTGAACTCCACCTTTTGCCTTCAGGAAGTTGGGCTCGGAGCCCATTTAGCCTTACTCATTCACTTCTTCTCGCCTTTCGGATTAGAAGAAGTAGAAGCACTCACCATGGGCATGGGCCTTTCCTTAGCAGTGGAAGACTCAAAAGTCTGAAGCATGTTATGAGGCTCCGGCATTGTCGCTTCCGTCTTCTTCATATTAAATTTACTACGAAACTAGAATATGAATCAGAGAGCGACTTGAGGATAGCACATGAGGTGAAATCTTCCCTCCTTTTGCTAATCGACATCTTAACAAATCTCTCATCACTTCGTAAATCTCAAACGAGATCTAGAATCAAAGAGATCCTTCAGACGCTTAAGCATCTCGAAGGGATCCATTTTCTCATGTTGCCTTTGCAATTCGGGAGTCATGCCGAGCAATCATAACATAGAGTCTGGGAAACATCATCTTAATGCTTCTCTTGAGCTGTAACGTCTAACGCTGCAGCCTCAACTGAACCAGTCTCATGGGTAAAGGGATTGTCGTGTCTAACACGTACTCAATCTCTTCTTGCCTTAGCACCAAACACACGTTTCAATGCTAGTCCAGAAAATTTGGCCCAGCCAATTTATTTGTTTCCAGAACATTTCTCAATGACAAGTTATTAATTTCAACAATTATAGAGAAATAAACTAAAACTGGTATTAAACACATAATTCCTATAATCAATATTCAGCAATCAAAATAAACATGACCTTTTAATTTATTTTGTCTCCATTATTTTTTACATACTCAACGACCTCATCGGAAGAGTACGAATTTATATCTAATATAAATTGTAATGGACTAGGATCCACATTCCTACTATTACAATGACTGCTTGGGCTGAACAATGCAACAACAGAACTGGTAGGTCTCTAAACCAATTGCCTCACGCAATTCCTAATTGATTGAACCTAGTTCAATCGGATGTCACCTAATTCTCGTTTCCCTGCTTGGGCTGGTGAAACAGAATTAAGTTGGTTTACAACCATTAAGCGACGACAAACATGTCCCTATAAAAGTCCCGTTAGATGATCCGAGCAAAAGACTTGGGCCTTAAATACCCATTGGAACGAAATTTCCAGTTTACTTTTAATTTTAATGGAAGACATATTTCAATCTAATGAAAACCCATATTTTAGTGAGGATCATTTTAAAGGCGGGGTATTAATTGCTTAATCGAGAACCAACATAATAACTACGTCACATTTGAGCAATTATTGGGCGCCGCCTACCCAAACATGACATGTGCGGACAAACAGATATTGGGCGCCGTTTACCCAAACATTTAATACGGTCCGACAAATATTGGGTGCCGCCTACCCAAACAATTTAATGCGGGCTATATAACTAATAATGCAAATATCGATTCACATAAGCAGTTACACAAGTGGGGAACAACTAATCAAATTCTCATGCTTTATTTCAAAAATTAAATTTGCATAAATAAAACATTTATTAAATATTTAGCACGTAATACAAATAAACATGTAAAAATATTTAATAACACGTAAATCAAATAAACGTGCTTAACAATTAATTATTCGTAGGTAAAATATTGCTAAAATTAGAAATACCAACAAGCTCCAAGCTTTCGGTCAATTTCTAAAGTCATTTTCAAAATTATTTTGCCCAAAAATTTAATTTATCAAATTTTACAAATTTGGTCCAACCAAACAACCCCTTATTTTATCTAATTAAATACAAGCCAAACATGGCCTTAAAAAACAGAATTTTAAAATTAGTCCAGGGTTTTAATTGCAAATAATCTGTTATTGCATTGAAGGGCCTGGAGAGAATCAAATTCTCAACCCAGGCCCTAACTCTTTCACGCCAAATAGCCGCTTGTGCAGAAAACAGCCGCCATCAATACCAGAGCTGGCTTCAGCGGCGGACGGAGGCTGCAATATCAGCGATGGGAAGCGATGCTTGCCCAGCAAGCCCTTCCCGCGAAGCCCGTCCACAAAAGTTCGCGAAGCGCCGTGCGCAAAAGCCCGTCCGCAAAAGCCCGCACGATCGGGCTCACACTTTTACCAGCATCAACGCCCGCTCCGACAACGATCTCATCGCCCTTCGCCATCGAATGCCGGTACAATCGGCGTCGCCTACGATGGCTGATGATGGCGGTTCACGGCACAGCGCCCAGCGCCGCCGCTGCAAACCGCTCGCCGATGAAAAGACGTTCCTCCAACGAAAAAGAAAACGTCTGATCCGTTACCACCTCAACCAGTCGCCACCAGCCGTGAGAGACGTTGGCCGATTGGTTTTTCCAGTAGCGAGACTCGCCCAAAGAGTCTGCCCCGTGCGGTGGTTTGAACAGATATGGGCTTTGGTCAAAGGACCACCATATACGTATTTTGATGAAAAGTAGAAATCAAATTCCTCTTTTTTTTTTTTTTTAATTAGATTTGTTTTACATAATGGTCAAAAGTTACGGCCATATATACCGAATTGGAAGTTAATTGCTTCCTAAAAAATAAATCTTTAAAAAAAAAATTCAAAAAATTACTTTCCCAGAAAGTAAATCCGTAAGGGGTGTTTACTTAGGGATGGAAGTGGATGGAGCACATCCGGATGGAGAAAAAAAGTGGATGAAGCAAATCCTGTGAATAGTAAATTTGTGTTTACTTTGTATTGGATGTGGTAGGAGTGGATGGAGCTTTATGCAAATCAATACTTTTGAGTGATGATGATGTATTTATTTTATTATTGTTAGTTGGTGAGGTAATGATTGAATGATTATATAATATTATGGTATGAATAATTAAAAAAATTAAACTTGATAGTTATAATTAAAAAAATTATAATTTTTATAAATTATTTAACTTGATAAAAAATAATATAGAAATTTTATATATATATCATGTATTGTAAATATATATTTTATAAATAATTAGAAAAATTAATATTCATACGTATATTTGTGTGTACCTATAACATTATAATTTTATTTATTATGGTATGAATAATTAAAAAAATTAATATTATTCAAAACGTGAGTTTTATTATTCCAATGACTCCCACTAGCCACTATTAATTTAAATTTTTTTTATTTAAAATAAAATTTTATTTATTAGTTTTCCCACTAGCCACTATCGAAACATGAGTTTTATCATTCCAATGACTCCCAACTCCCAAAACAAGAAAGCAGGTTGTTTATAGAAAAAAAAAAAACAAATTGAGTTCTTAATAAAAATGGATACGGTTATTAAATTAGAGAGAATATATGCATATTTTGTAAAATTATATATCTTCCATATAATTTTAAAATATTCGAATGTAACTATAAAAGCATTGGCATAAACAATCAATAAACAAATTTTATTTTTTATAAATAATTGTCCGAATTAATATTTTAAGTAAAAAAAATATTACTCTCTCCGTTTCAAAGGACGCTTCACACTTACTATTTTTCGTGTTTAAGCGAGCAAATTTTTTTTTTAATATTTAAAATCATAAAATAATTTTTAAGGAGGAGACAAAATATGGTGTATAGAATAAGTGGAAAAATAGATAAATTATATATATAATTAATGTGGAAGATAAAATATTATTTTATTATTGTTAGTTAGTGAAATAATAATTAGATATAAGAAAAGTAGGAGAGAGTATGAGTCTGTGTAAGAAAAAGTTGTGATGTGATAGTTTTAGGGGTGTATGAGGTATAATAGGGGTGAATGTGTATTTGAATGGAGGATGGGATGTGCAAATCCGAAAAGTGGCTGGGATGGGGGGAAATCCATCCCCCATCCGGATGTGTCCAGCGCAAAGTAAACACCCCCTAAGTAATTAATTTGTTTTTTACATAGCAAAACATTTTCTTCTTAAAAAACAAATTATAGTTAGACAAAATTAATTCTGAAAGTACGCACATAATTTACCTACAAATTAATACATAGAATTATGTATACAACTGAGCCTGAGCTCTGATACCACTGTTGGAATTTAGAGGAACGAACACCATGTTCGGCGCAACGGAAGATAACGATTCACCAACAACGAATCTTAAACATATTTGTATAACATTACAAATAAAGGATAAATAATAACATATAAATCCTTATTTGTACGCGGAATCCTCAACTATGGTATCCACGTAACGGCTTTCTACCAACCCGCACTGATATGCCAGCGTTGAATCTCGAGACGAATTTGCTAGGAAAATTCAGACTGAGATTTTATAGAGAAAATATATTTCTTGTGTCGTGTTCGGAATTCCCATAAGACATATATTTATAGGGATTAACTTGGCTTAATTCCTAAGCAAGATATCGGGCCTAGCCCGTAATATAATCTCTACAGATTATATCTCCCTAGATATGTTCCTACGAATAATATCTTGAGCATATATTATTCTTGTATAATAATATTTCAAATATTATTATTGGGATTTTATATTTAATTAAATCTAATTTAATTAAATAATAATAATAATTAATTCCAAATATAATTATTATTATATTCTTCATAAATTAAATATTATATCCAATACAATATTTAATCAATCAACTATAATTGGTAAATTGTCATTACTTGTTGTGTGACCCATAGGCCTCGTATATCGAGCGATTAGTCAAACTAACGGTCTTAATTGAACCCTAAACAATAAATCAGACATTCTCAATATACGAGGTACGTTGCGAGGAAATCTACAACTACCTGTAATATTGTGGACTATTGTGATATCTTCCTTTCATTCACGAATACTCGATTAAGTCTTGAACATGATGAAGTGTCTATTCAAATAACTTAATCATATTATCTCAAATCACTAATTGATCAAGTATATCACACTTAGCCACAAAGTCTAAGTTGATGTGCGTCGGCCGACGACTTAGATCCAATTATGATGAGAAGACGAGTATTCTCTCTAAGTCCACATTGAGGAGTGAATCCTATTCTTGGCTCAACTACCACGCACATGTATTTCGTGATGAACCCAATCCATGCCATATCTACCCGTGGAAGGGTGCAAGCGTCGGCCATGGTCAAAGTTCACCACTCCACACATGTCGTGCGTATTGACCTCAAGTCAGAGGAGTATCACATCGCTCCCACTAACCGAGACACCCGTAGACACATTATGTGGAATTACATCAAACGGTTTCTCGGATGTGTATACCAATACCCTCTAAGGTATCTGTGCATCCATCATGAGATACCCGGTATCTCGTAGTAAGTGAGATCTTACTACACTCTCTAAGAGTATGATGCAGATCGCACACCAATCTCAATTGTATCATCACTATCCCATTCTTGATGATCCTTGATCGGGGCTATTTGAGAATTATACTTAGGTCATCTGAGTTCTCACTCACTCAATGACAGTAGTGATTCATGGGAACACAAATAAGAATATATGCAAACAATCAAACATCATATTCAGATAAGTGTAACGCCATACATTTAATATTAAACCAATAATAATATTAAATTAAATCTGAATATTATCTTAGTATTATGTCCTTTCGATGAATTGTCTCTAGGACACTAACACTAACACTTACGGTATCGTGCATATGAGTCTCCAAAGGTAAAACGATTTAACAGTTACACCGGTAGCACCACTGTGTATAAATTCTCGACGAACGAAATCGGAATTTCGAACTGAACGAAATAAGTATATTGCGAAAGGCTTTCATAACTCTTAGATTCGTAGGCTAAGAAGGTGTGTTAGAAGTCTGGATATGAAGGAATATATATAGGCAGAAATCTGCACTGCAGATGAGGACGATCGGTTGAAAAAATCGTGGACTAACCACGAATTTAGTGGATAAAGACTTATCTCTTTCTTGGGAAGTAAAAACGGAATATTTCAGAAGCTTCTAGGAGTATTCCTCCGAATATTCCAATCGAAATCAAATTTAAATTTTGGAGTGTATTAATCATGTTCGTGGGCCGACCAAATCCGATGGGCAACCAAAAGGTATTGGGTCTTTTCATATTTATGGTACCCTACAAATATAGGTAGACCCCATAGCCCAATCGCTAATTGTCAAGAACCAAGGGCCCGGGCACGGGCGGGACGGGCGTGTGAGGTCCATGGTTAGGATCTCCATGTACCAAGTTAAAGAACATGAACATTTTACTTCTTAAATACAAGGAACATTTCTTGTAAATTTTCTATGTGGGAAGAAACTCAAATTTTCCATTCTCATGAAGTCATTTAACACATTTGAATAATTATCCAACTTCCCAAATTAATTTCTCACTTACCATAAATCGGTTTTGAGATATTAAATATACCACGTTCATCTACTCCGCGGATAGATCAACCTCGTTATTTTATTTTTCCAAAAAACTAATATTTTCATTCCTAAAAAAATTAGTCAAAGTCAGGGTATAAACCCTTTTATTTAAACCAATTTCCAACAAATTTGAAGGTGGTGGTGGCTCTCCATGGATTCCTGCAATTCCATCAATGGCGGCTAGAATTGTAGCTGCGGGGCTCCGACGGAAATGGTGAATTCCAGCTCTGAAGATGGCATCGCGGTTGCAGTTTCCGGTGTATCGAAGGTGGCGGCAGGCAACGCTGCTCTGCTTCTTCAATTTCCGGCACGAAGCTTCAATTCCTGGCGACGCGAACAACAGACTTAGTTTATGGTTATCGCTTTCTTCTGCTTATTGAAGACGTGTCAGATGAAATTTCCGGTGATGCCATGATTTTCTTCTCTAAAGTTTATCTCTCTCCTCGAATAGACATGGGTTTCCAATTTAATAACCAGTCGTTGCCTTTCTTCATTTTTTTTTCTCGGTCAAACTAGATGTTTGCAACTTTCACTTTGCTAATTAAATCTGTTGCTGGCAATTTGGGCCCCGCCCGACGGGCTTGCACGACCCGCTCGACACATGGGCTGGGCCAAAAAAATAGAGGCCCAAAAAAACCGGGCCGTTTTTGGCCCGGCCCGGCTGGCCCGGTTGGTTTATTTTTTTATTTTTTATCTATTTTATTTTTAAAAGATTATAATTAGTGTTATTTCTTTAAATGATATTCAGTGTTGTAATTACAAATATATGGACATACTTGACTTGATACTGACATAATAAGAAATTTAGTGTTGTATATTTAGTTTTTAAATGATATTTAGTGTTGTATATTTAGTTTTTTTTAAACATACTTGACTTGATAGTTGATGCCATAATAAAGAATTTTGTAAATGAAGCCCCTCAATTTTCAGTACAGTGGAATAAAAAAAACTCTACCAAACATTATTTTGAAATTAGAAAAAAAAATTAAAAAAAAGTTGAAACGGGCCTGACCGGCCCGTTAGCCCGCGGGTTATGGTTGGGCCGGACTGGGCTGGGATTTTACAGGCCCAACGTGCAAATGGGCCGGCCCGACCCGCAAATAGTGATTGGCCCGACGGGCCGGGCCGGCCCAGCCCGCCTGTTTTGCCAGCTCTAAATTTAAATCTCACAGCAACGTAATGAGCTTGCCTTTTAAAGAGTAACAACTAAAAAAAATGACACTTGTCATTAATTGATTTGTTGAGTTGAATTTTATATGAATAAAATGAAAATTATAAATATTATGGATAATAATTATTTAATATTAAATAAAATTGTATTAAAATTCATATTTTTTTATTTTCTGCACATAGAGACCAATATTGACATATTTTGAAACAAAATTTGAAATTCTCTATTTTCAATTTTTTTAGGTTTATTCCTATAAAAATTACATAATTCATTTATGAGTGTTAGTTATTTTCACTAAAGAGTCTTAGTTTATTTTAAGTAAACAACTAATGCCCTTCAGCGAAAACAACTAATACTTTTTAGCGTAAACAATCATTCAATGATTCATGTATGAACCAATTTCACTCTATACATACTCTTTAAAAATATGACCTACTTAACATTTTTCCAAAGACAAAGTATATAGTGAAAATGGTTCATGCATGAACCACTGAAGGGTATTACTTATTTTCACTAAATAGTATTAGTTGTTTTCATTGAAGAGTATTACTCCCTCCGTCCCATAATTGTTTGCACACTTTCCTTATTCGTCCATCCCACAATTGTTTGCACACCCATAAAAGGAAATATTTTTATAAACTTCACCCTCACAATATTCACATATTTACATAAATTGTCATTATTTTTTACCTTTTGTGCCCACAATATACTCAATTCAACCACTTTCTTCACTTTATACCCCACAAACACTACTCATTACACTTTTGTGTTAAGAGTTATGCCCAAACTATGGTGCAAACACCTGTGGGACGGAGGGAGTAGTTGTTATCACTGAAGAGTCTTAGTTGTTTAGTGAAAATAAACTAAGACTCTTCAGTGAAAACAACTAATACTCTTTAGTAAAAACACATAATACTCTTTAGTGAAAACAACTAATATTCTTTAATTATACATGTATGAATCAATTTCACTCTATAGATACTCTTTTCCAAAATTTTATATGTTAACATATTTATTTGCCATTAAAAATAGATATTATAAGAAAGAGTAATTGACCAGGATTATCGATAGAGTATCGATAATTTCACCAGGAGTATCGTTAATCTGGGTTCAATTTTTTTTTACAACAATTACAATACAATACCGCCGACCCAAATTAATGATACTCCTGACGAGATTATTGGTACCCCTAGTCAAATATTCGATATTTTTATATAGTTTCATGATAAGCTTATTATATTTCATTTAATAATATGCCAATAATAAATTATTCAAACCATAAATATAAGAGCACGTCGTGAATCGTATTTTTAATAATGAAAAATTTGTAAGATACAATCTTATTCCATTCAATCTCGGATATATTGTTGATTATTGCAATACTCCTAATTTTCTAATCAACTATATAGAGGTGCATGCATTATGAATTTTATTTCATGTTATGAGACAAGACAAGACTATGCTATGACAATATTACCAAGTGCATTGAACATAAAATTTCATAATCAAAGTGCATATCTTATTAAATTCGAGTGGAATCAAGTACTATTAATTACTCCCTCCGTCCCCCAAAAGTATGGACGTTTGTTTTTGCCAGGTTTTAGAAAAACATAGATAAAATATATAAAATAAAGATATTTTAGTGTATTGTGTGATCCATTTATGAGTTAAGTTGTTATTTGTGAGTATAAAACTGATGACATTTGAAAATATTAAGTGACTATTGAATGGTGAAGAAAGTAAAATTGTTGAAAAAAACAGAAAGCCATACTTTTGGGGGACGGAGGTAGTATTATTTAAGCATAATAATTGTACCATCTTTTGGGGCATGGAATGGTAAATGCAAACATAATAATTGTATCGTAGAAGAAAGGCCGACGATAAATTATAAAAATGAGAGAGGAATCTATACATATTTGCTAAAAGTTGGAGTTTTTGTTTCTTTTTTTTTAAAGAAGAGTTTAAACCAAAGAAAGCTCTGATGAAAATAATTTTCTGCAGTTAAATCATTATAATGGCAATATTTAGGGGTTGTAGTAATACGGTACAAAAACTATGTAAAAATTGAAGGTTAGTCTTTAGATTTATTGTATTCGTGTTGTGTCGTTTTCGTGTCAACCCGCTGAATTCGGAAAAGAATTTCAATTTTATACTACCTCTCCGTCCACAAATACTTTTCATAAAGCATTATTTTGTTCAAAAAAGGACCTCACAATACCGTGTAATATCTCCCAACATTTTCTATTAAACAACGTGCAAAAAAAGGACTTTTTTTGTGGACTAAGGGAGTATATGACTTGGTATTTTGTAATTTTATTGAAGATTTTTCTTATCGTGTTAATCGTGTCATATCATGTAACGTGTATTATTATATAATAATAATGTTCTATATTCTTTCAGGGGTATAAATAAAACGTTTTGTATTTCTTTTATCATGATAATGTTCCGTATTGATACACATTTTTTCATATTTATATTGTATTAGAATGATTTCGTTTATTATTTTGTGTTCGTGTTTAGTATTACAATGCCGTATTATTATCGTGTCCATACGAAAGACAACATGAAAATTAGAACGCTCACCTCTAATCTTATTGAAAGATTTGAGGAGGATTGAAAATCTATAACTAGCAAATTCATGGAGAGGAGTTTGGATTGCTATTAATTGATTTGATATTCAAATGTAACTTTCTTACTTAATAACTCAATTTACATTTATCAATCAGTCCAAAAGGAAAAAAAAAAACGATCAAAGAATCATAGGTAGTAATTCAACAAATTACGCATAATTTGATTCTATTTCATAACGTGTCCTATAATGTATCATTCCACACAGCACACCGCATAAAATAAAAAAGACAAAAGAATAGAGTAAAAATAGTTTATACATAAATTATCGAAGGGTATTAGTTGATTTCTCTTAACAGTACTAATTATTTTTATTGAAAAGTATTACTAGTTTACACTGAAAAGTCTTAGTTGTTCAGTGAAAACAAACTATGATTTTTTAGTGAAAACAACTAATACTCTTTAATGAAACACTAATACCCTTTGCTGGTTCATGTATGAATCAATTTCACTCTATACATACTCAATAAAAAATTGTCTATGAAATTTTCAAACAAAAAATGTCCGTAATGGAATTGTCTACGATTTGCATATTTTTTTTTTTTTCATTATATAGACACCTTCAATCATTACTCAACCTACAAGCAATTTGCCTACAAAATCAATTTGTCTACGAAATGAAATTCATAGGTATTATTTACCTGCAAGTAATTTTTGTAGGTAAATTCTTTGTAGGTGACGAATAAAAATTTCCTATATAATTAAATAATTTTGTTGGTAATTTTGTATGTAATCTCCATTACGAAGTCTTTTATTGGAATTTTTATAATCATATTGATAATTTCATAAACAATTTTATATTTTTTTTGTAGTGTGATATATAAAAATTTTAAAATCTAAATTGCTGATGTATATGGAAAATTAGCAGGGGGAGGAAGCTAAATTAAAGGTGTATGAACATAAATTAATTTACCACATTCAAAAAAGACTTTATTAATGCATTTTTAACTAACTAGGAGAAGATGAAGTATTGTTTAGTAACTTTAGAGGCGAGAATATTGGATAAAAGAAGGTCATAATCATAATTAAAAAAATGCAAAAATACAAGAAAGTTGGTGGGATGCCGATCTAAGAAAGTTGAAGTAATTAAATGCTCGCAAATCATGTCAATAGAGTTAATATTGTTATAAATCCAGTAGATTTATTATACCAAATCTAGAAGATTTGATGTGAACATTACTAATGGACTTATAACCTAAACGGTGTTTAGGTTTAGACTAGGTTTTATCTATTATAAATAGATAATTGTACTCAGTATTGTATATATGCATACACACAAATATTAGTGAAACTCCTGACTTGATACGCCCCCAGACGTAGTCGTTATCGATGAATTGGGTGAACAAAGTCGCGTCTCTATTTTACGCTCTCGATTTACCACACGTTATCAGCATGATACTCTACCCGAAACTAATCGGTACAGATCTAAATTAATTTTCTCTATTGCATGATTATTAATTATCGTATCGAACTCTTTGATCCATACGTGCTATATTTTTATGTGCACTTGAATTATTTTACATTGCATCGATTATTATTGTGTTTTGCAATTAATTGGATCGAATCGAAAAAAATAAAATTTTAAAATTAAATTGATGCCCATCGGCCGGACCGCCGCCACGTGCCACCAGGCCGCCGTGCACGGTGTGGCCACGTCCAAGCCGACAGCCGCTCACCACCGTGCGGGCCCCGCCGCCGCTGGCTTGGCGCCGCATGACCACCGTCCCGCAGAGCATAGTCGCCGTCGCCGCAAGCCTCCATGGCTACCGCGAGCCGCGCGGCTTCGCCTCCCACCGCCGATGCAGTCGGCGGCTCCGCAGCGCGGCCGCCGCCTCGTCCTCGCCCCCCCACCTCGAGTCGTCGAGCGTCGAGCTCTGCTCTGCCGCGGCCTGGCATCGCGCAACTGTGAGCCCCCCTATCGGCCTCCGAGAGTCGAGCGACGGCCGAGCGCCGCGCTCCACCGGGCAACCACGGCCGAAGGCCGCGTCGCCTCGCAGCGGCGCGCAGCCGCCCGGGCTCCGCTCGAAGCAGCCAGCGGAGCGCGCCCCTTCGCACTGCCCGACCTAATTCCGCACAGCCCCCCTCTTTCTTTTGGGCCTCAGTGGCCCAACTCATTTGGGTCACAACTAAAAAAAATTGTTTTGGGCCTGCAGCCCAGTTTTTTAAGCTGGAATTAAATGTATTTGACCTATTCTATTTTATATTTTGGGCCTGAAGCTCCAAATTTTATGGGCTGAGATTATTTTAATTATTGGGCAATTAAATTTTATTATTCACTTGGGCCTCATATAATTTTAATAATATTTTTGTATGCCCTCAAATTAATTTATCAAGTTTTCAAATAATACTTGAAAAATTAAAAAGTAATAACTTTTGTATATGTGCTTAATTGTTATATGAGCAAGCATTTATGATTTAATTATCTTGCATGTATTATTACTTTTGCACATAGTCCCCATTTATAGTCCATTTATATTGTCTGGGTAGGCAGTGTCCAGTACTTGTCGGGCCGTAAATTATGTTTTGGTTAGACGACGCTCAATTCTTGCTTCTATGTGCTCTAGAGTAATCAAATAAATCCATATTTTTCCATTGTCAATAAATTGGTCACAATACTCACCATGTTACTTTAAAAATTGTAGTGTATAATATCTGATATTACCAAAAGAGAATTCGCTGAGCTTGCTCTTGATGATAGTATTTACCTGACATGGGCGCTAGATGTTGAGATTCATCTAGCCTCAACTGAGTTAAGCGGGGCTATTGTCGATGGTTCGGAATCAACTAACGCCCAGAAGGCAAAAGCTTTGATTTTCCTTAGACATCATCTTAATCAGGACTTGAAAAATGAATATCTTACTGAGAAAGACCCCGGAACGTTGTGGAAGTACCTGAAGGACCGTTTCCAACAACAAAACGATATACTCCTCCCTCAGGCTCAATACGATTGATTGAACCTCCGTTTCCAGGACTTTAAGTCTATGACGAAGTACAACTCAACCCTACATCGTATTGTATCTCAGTTAAAACTATGCAAACAAGATATAACTGAGGCCGAGTTGATCCAGAAGACTCTATCAACTTTCCACGCTAGCAACCTTGTACTCTAGCAGCAGTATAGGGATAAGAACTACAATGTACACTCTGAGCTAATTTCTGCACTTTTAGTGGCAGAAAAGCACAATCAACTCCTTATGAAAAATCATAACTCGAGACCGGTTGGCTCACAAGAAGTGTCCGAAGCACATGCTATAGCTCAAGGTAGTACAAGTGATCGCAAGCGTGGAAGGGGGAGAGGAAGTAAATGAACTCGTAGCAAAGGCCGAGGTCGTAGTAAATCCGGTGGTTCAAGTACCTCGAAAGACAATCAAGCTTAGGCTCGTGGAAAGAATGCACCTAACACGAATCCTGCTCCTCAGAAATCTGGCACTCAAGATAAGGTTGAGCAGTCCTGCTACAGATGTGGATGCAAAGGCCATTGGTCTCGCACGTGTCGTACTCCCAAGCACTCGGTTGAGTCTTATCAAAAGCAGCAGAAAGACGACAAGGGAAATACAAAAGTCGAATATCACCATGCCTGCCTACCTGAAGCAGACTTTGACCATGACAACGACGATCTCTTGGGCATAGAGCTCAGAGACTTTGGAGACAATGAGTGATTTGAGTATTTGATTATTTTAGTACTTTATTTTTTGGTTAAAACAATTTATATTTGGATCCTGTCTTTCGTATATTTTATTTTTATGAATGATATGACATTTATAATTTAGCTTTGATATGTTTACCTTAATATATGATATCCGTCAAATTTATTTGGATATTGCTATTCTTATACATGACTTGTAAACATATCAGTTATTAGGTTTGGGCTTTTTCCTCTGGCATGATGGATTCAAATTGTGGTTTATGTTTGGTAGATAGCGCCACCACACACACAATCTTAAGAGAGAGGAAGTATTTTCATAATTTGGTAGAAAGAAAGGGGGATTGTAACCACGATAGCAAATGGTAATATTATGATAGTGGGCTCCGGAAGAGCTTTCATTGTCCTCCCCATGAATACCAACTCATAATTGATAATGTTTTATTGTTTCCACAATCTAAGTGTACCCTTCTCAGTTTTAAAGACATAAGATCTAATGGCAACCACATTGAAACTGAAACTGAGAATAATAACGAATACCTTTTGATGATTATTACTCGAGGTAACCGTAAACAAGTTATAGAAAAACTTCTCTCCTTCTCTTCCGGATTGTACTATTCCTACATTCGGCCGTCTAATCTCCATCTAGCTATGAGTATGAAATTTCATGACCCGAACTCTTTTAAATTATGGCATCAACGGTTAGGTCATCCAGGACAAAATATGATACGTAGGATTCTATCTAATTCCATTGGTCATAATATTTCAAATAATAGAATCTCTCATGTTGATGAATTTATATGTGATGTATGTTCTAAGGGTAAATTAATAGTGCGCCCGTCGCGCACCAAGGTGGGACTTGAGTCTCCGATTTTTCTTGAACGGATTCAGGGAGACATTTGTGGAACGATTCACCCAGCATCAGGACCATTTCGGTATTTCATGGTCCTAATTAATGCCTCCACTAGGTGGACATATTCCTGTTTGTTGTCTACCCGCAATCAAGCTTTTGCAAAGCTCATTGCGAAAACTATCGAGCTTCGAGCTCAGTTCCCAAATTATCCAATAAAATCAATTTGCATGGATAATCCTGCTGAGTTTACCTCAAAAGCCTTTACAGATTACTATATGGCTCTGGAAATTAAAGTGGAGCACTTAGTCCCCTACGTCCACACCCAAAATGGTCTTGCTGAAGCGCTAATAAAACGTATCAAACTTATCGCTAGACCATTACTCATGAACTCTAAATTACCCACTTCATGCTGGGGGCATGCAGTCCTACATGAATCACACCTGATACAAATCCGTCCAACTACATATAATGATCATTCCCCCTACGGTTAGTGCGTGGGAAAGAACCTAGCATTTTCCATCTGCGTATTTTTGAATGTGCGGTGTATGTTCAGATAACATTACCGAAGCGTACCTCTATGGGCTCACAAAGGAAGCTGGGTATTTACGTTGGATTTGACTCTCCATCCATCGTAAAATACCTAGAACCTTTGTCCAGGGATCAATTAACGGCCCGATTTGTTGACTGCACGTTCGATGAAGATCAATTTCCAGCATTAGGGAAGATCTGAATTCAAAATTGAATGAATGCCGGGAGCTTACGTGACGTAAGTAATCTTCAGTATCTAGATTCACACACTAGCCAATTTGAACTGAAAGTTCAGAAGATCATTAACTTGCAAAATTTAGCAAACAATCTGCAAGACGCGTTCACTGACCATAGAGGTGTAACTAAATCGCATATACCAGCAGTAGATGCACCCCCAAATGGTTGAGGTCCCAAGTAAATCAAGTATACATGCCCCCACACACCAGAAGCGTAAAGGACATACAACCAATACAAACACACCTACAAGAAAGGCTGGCAAAATTGGTCAGCTGAACGTGAAATCTCTAGAAGAGATTCGTCTAGAAAACTTGAAGTCTCCAGAAGAGATTCGTCCAGAAGACGAGCGTCCTAGTAATGAAGCACGTGCATAAAATATTCAACACACTAGGACCGCGGAACGACCAGACCTAGATACACTGGAAAATGAAGAAGGCCTGGTTGACATAAACGTTGAAGTCTCTATGAATTTCATTGATACGGGAGAAACATATAATAGAAATATTACTGTCGTCGACGACACATTTGTAGCGACAATTACTCTTTCCATTATAAATAATGATCTAGATCCGGAACCCAAAACTATTGTTGAGTGCCGGAAGCGCTCCGATTGGATAAAATGGAAAGAGGCAATTGAAGCAGAGCTCACATCACTAATTAAAAGAAAAGTATTTGGCTCTATCATCCGTACACCCGCGCGCACTATCCCTGTAGGATAAAATAGGTTTTTGTACGAAAACAAAATGAGAACAATACTGTGGAGAGATACAAAGCGAGGCTAGTAGCACAAGGATTTTCGCAGAGACCCGGTATTGATTTCGATCAAACCTATTCTCCCGTAATGGACGCAATAACGTTCCGCTACTTAATATATTTGACAATTAAATTAAATCTCCAGATGAGATTGATGGATGTTGTAATTGCATATTTATACGGATTACTAGATGCTGACATCTATATGAAAATCCCCAATGGATTTGAGATTCCCCAGATGAGGAATGGTGAAAATCGCAGTATGTATAGCATAAAACTATAGAAGTCGTTGTACGGCCTAAAGCAATCAGCTCTCACGTGGTACAACCGACTTAGTGAATTCCTCTAGAAGAAGGGATACACAATTGATATAGCTTTCTCATGCGTATTCACAAAGAAATCGCAGGTGGTTTTTGCATCATATCCGTATATGTTGATGATCTAAACATAATCAGAACATGCAAAGAGATTGAAGAAGCCAGTTCGATCTTGAAAGCTGAATTTGAAATGAAAGTCTTGGGTAAAACCAAGTATTGCCTCGGCCTGCAGATCGAGCATCTCTCAGAAGGAATTCTAATACATCAGACAACCTACGTGAAGAAGGTATTGGAGAGATTTCATATGGATAAATCTCATCCACTAAGCACACCTATGGTTGTCCGGTCCCTAGAAGTGGATAAAGACACATTTAGACCAAGAGAAGATACATAAGAAATTATGGGGCCAAAAGTCCCTTATCTTAGTGTTGTTGGAACATTACTCTATCTCGCAAATTGCACTAGACCAGACATTGTATTTGCAGTTAATTTGCTTGCGAGATATAGTGTTTCTCCTACAAGGAGACATTGGAATGATGTTAAGCATGTTCTACGGTATCTCCAAAGGGTCCCAAGATCTTGGACTATTTAACCGAAGGAACCAAGACAAAACCTTGGTAGGTTATGCGGATGCTGGCTATTTGTCTGATCCCCACAATGCCATATCCCAGACTGTTTACGTTTTTCTCTGTGGTGGTACCGCGATCTCATGAAGATCGGTTAAACAAACCATGATTACCACATCTTCAAACCACTCAGAGATAATAACTTTGTTTGAAGTCGCATGAGAATGTGTTTGGTTGAGATCCTTGATAAAACACATTGGTGACTCGTGTAGTATCGCTACAGGCGATACGCCCCCCACTATTATATTTGAAGACAACGTAGCTTGCATCACACAAATAAGTAATGGGTACGTCAAGGGAAACCTGACGAAACATATTTCACCAAAGTTTTTCTACCATACGAACACCAGAAGAGTGGCGTGATTATCATTCAAAAGGTGTAATCTAGTGACAATCTAACAGATCTGTTCACTAAGTCCTTACCTACATCTACTTTTGAAAAGTACATTCATGGTATTGGGATGCGAAAGCTCAAAGGGTTGTTGTCTTCAGGGGGAGCGGTAACCCCGAAGTAAATCCAGTGGATTTGATCCAGAAGATCAATAAATTACATTCCTCCCTAACTAAATATTTGGTTGCTACCTAGCATGTGGAGTTTTTATGACAAGACATATATTTTATGTCGTAATTTCCAAGGGGTAGTGTTATAAATCCAGTAGATTTATTATACCAAATCTAGAAGATTTGATGTGGACATTACTAATGGACTTATAACCTTAACGGGCTTTAGGTTTAGACTAGGTTTTATCTATTATAAATAGATCATTGTACTCAGTATTGTACATACGCATACACACAAATATTAGTAAAACTTCTGGCTTGGTACACCCCCAAACGTAGTCGTTATCGACGAATTTGGTGAACAAATCCGATTCACTATTACACTCTCGATTTACAACAAATACCATCCATATCGAAGGTTCTATGCTCATTCCCAATATTGGAGAATTAATTAACTAATGAGATGATCTAAATTAGCTTTATAGTGTATTTTTTACCACTAATCATTATTCATTTTCAGTTTTGATTAATCAATGAAATTTGTAATAAGATATCATATAATTTTTTGTGATGTTTATAAGTACAACAAACTCCTTTATCAATTTTGTAAAGATTTATATTTTTTTGGAATGTCGTATTCCGTTTCCTCATTCACATTCCTTTTTATGTTTTTTTCTTTTCAATGTAGGTTACGATGGTGGTGTTCTCTCTTCCTCTCTCGCGGTGCTACTTACTCCTTTCTTGCGGTGACGTTCTCCATAGCATTACACAGGTATTAAATAGTCTTACTTTCTACATGATAAAGTATTAGCGGAGAAAATTTAAAAAGATAATACTACTTCATAAAAGATATAAAATGTATTAACATTTAAATGTGAAATCTATTTACTTTGAATGATAGCAATATTACTTTATAAATTAAACAATATTCAAAAACTATTTTTGACTGTATTTCTATATATGCGTTAATATAGGCCAATAAATAATCATATTTAGATAAACAAGTGGTACGTTATCTGAATCGTTAATGACCGCACGTTTTAACCCTCCCCTCCCTAAAATTTGAGCTGCTTTTTTTTTTCTTTTTTTCTTTTGATAATTTGCATAGTAAAAAAAAATCATGAAAGTCCAACTCTATAAATACAATTCAACCAATTAATATTAATTGATTAATGATGACGGGCAGAGCTCTTACTTTCTACAAATATTTCCATATATAAATGGTTCCGGAAGTGGCTTTGTATGCATATTTTAAACATTTTTTAATTTCAAAAAGATATGTATTGAAATTTCTTGTCACTTTATCTGGCATATGTATATCAGTATATGCATAAACTGCCGAAAAAGAAAATAAAAAGTTTTTTGGGAAGATCACATATATAATTATATAAACTTTATCGTATTCATTATGAGTTGATATTTTAACGAGGGCAAAGTATAGAGTGAAATTGTTTTATGGATAAACTTGGATCCAAATTTTAAACGGATCCTTATAGGTTCATATATATACCATTTCTTTTACCTATTTTTTCATTTCTCATTCAATTCCAACGCTTTCTCCTTTGCTCAAACCCTACCTTCCACCACGTCTCTCCTTCCGCTATCGATAAGTTATTTCTTCTTCGATTTCTCTCTTTTTTCTTCAATTTCAATCTTTCGTGTTGTGTGTGTCTCTGTTTTCTTCTTCTTATGATATTATGTTTGTGATTTCGGTGGTATTGTGGTGGCTTTTGTGGCGGTGTTCATGGTGATTCCACGGCGATTTTATACTTTCATGACAGTTTTGTGCCGATTTGGGCCGGTTTCACGGAGCTTTTGTGGTGCCTTCACGGCGGCTTCACGGTGTTCTATTATCATGGCGGATCTGAGAAAAGTACTTGTTTTTTATGCATACTACGGTTTTTACATATACTTGTGTAATTAGTTATTTTTTTCATTTTTAAATTTGAAGAGTTTTATGAGATGTCTCATGAGAGCTGCAATTACTGCAGGCTTGATCTTGTCAAATTTGAATGAAGTTAGAGGACAAGTTATTGAAAAGACTCTTCAATTTTACAAACACAAGTCAGCCTTGATAATACAACTACTGAGAAGAGGAAAGAGAATGCTTAGAAGATAGCTGAGAAGAAAAAAAAAACGGTTGAGTTGTTGATTAAACTCAATGAAGTTCACTTGAGGAAAAGAAAAGTTGGAGGATGTTTAAGAAAATGAATGAAGTTGTAGTTGATGTTTAAGTAAAACTTTATGATTTTAGTTTTTTTCTTCTTCTTATTTGGTTGTGGTGATATTGGTTTATGATAACCTCTTTTTTGTTGTGCTTTATGTTAGCTAGATGAATGGCTGCAAGTGGAATGCATCTCTTGAATGTTGGATAACAGTTTTAAGAAATTTCTATATTGAATATTTTGTTGCAGATATAACAGTTTATATATTTTGCATATTGATTACTATATTGTCAAAGGGTATTAGTCATGATAATTGAAGCGTATTAGTTCCCTACACTAAAGAGTATTAGTTCTCTTCGCTAAAAGGTATTAGATCCCTTAACTGAAGAATTGTAGTTGTTACTTAACTATATGGAGTAATAATTTGACTGAGTATTAGTCCCCTTCATTGAAGAGTATTCGTTCCTAATACTGAAGGGAATTAGTTCCCTTCATTGAAACTATAGTAGTTAGTACTTAACTGTATAAATGATTTTACATAGTATTTTTTCCTTTACTTAAGAGTATTAGTTTCCTCCACTGATAGGTATTAGTTTCCTTTACTAAAGGGTACTATTTTTCTTTATTGAAGAGTAGTAGTTGGTACTTAACTGTACAAATAATTTGATAGAGTATTAGTCTCCACCACTAAAGGGTATTAATCCCTTCACTGAAGAGTATTAATTATCTTCACTAAAGGGTATTAGTTCCATTTACTGAAGAGTAGTAATTGATACCTAACTGTATAAATGATTTTGCAGGGTATTTTTCCCTTCATTGAAGAGTATTAGTTCCCTTCACTGAAGAGTATTAGTTATCTTCACTAAAGAGTATTAGTTCTTCTTACTAAAGAGTAGTGGTTGGTACTTAACTGTATAAATGATTTAACAGTGTATTAGTCTCCACCACTGAAGGGTATTAATCCCTTCAATGAAGAGTATCAAAATCTGTCTACTGGAGGATATTAGTTCCCTTCACTAAAAGTAATAGTTGGTACTTAACTGTGTAAATGATTTTACCAAGTATTGTCCCATTCACTGAAGATTATTAGTCATCTTCACTGAAGAGTATTAACTCCCTTCACCAAAGGATATTAGTCCCCGACATTATAAAAGGTTATTAGTCCAAATAAGCAAAGAGATTAATCGTGAATTCGTGATAAATAAAAGATATTAGTAATGATAAGTGAAAGGTATCAGTCATGCTAACTAAAGGGTATGACTTATTTTACTGAAAGGTGTCTATCGTCTATAACTAAACTGTATGACCTATTTTACTAAAAGTATTAGTCATTACTAAAGAAAAAACACAAATAGTAAAAAATAATTGTTCAATGTTGACAACGATTTCGTGAGGATCTCGCCGTCGGATTCCTAGCGGGTAGGATTTAGTATTTATGATAACTAAAAGCAGTAAACGCAAGAGTAAATGAGCTCTCAAGAGTAGATTTGCAATAAATGAGTTGTGTGTTACATTTGAGCATTTAAGGCCCTATTTATAGTGTACATGGTGGGTTTCCCCACCTTGGGTTGGTAAGCCCGTGGGCCCCTCCTATTCCTGGGAGGTAATGAGTGGCTACAGCCCCCCTCTATGGACCAATGGGAAGGCGCCACCTGGCACTGTTGCCCCTGTACTGATGGGACTTGGCCCAACTACCTACTCTGACCCTGTCACGTCCTCTGAACTGATGGTACTGGCCATACTCTCACAGCTGGCGATGTCTGGGATCGGGCAGACAGGTAACCGGGTAACCGGGTACCGCGTGGGTGACGAGTAGCCCGGGAATCCTTTCACGGGAAGCGGGTAGAGATCTCTTTCCCAGGGCTCGCCCCTGGCCGACCGACCTTTGGTCTACATAACAAGTACGCTTCCCGATAAGTCACCGGGGTCTTCGTCGGGTAGGCTTGGTGCTCTACCCGCCTACTCGGTTGATCTCGGCGATTCTGATTTCCTCACCCGTGCGCCACTGCGGTCTGACGGGTTGAGCCCGTTACTCGAATAGTCGGGTAATAATTGTCGGGTATAACATTCAATATGCTAAAAGCCATTGGCTAGTCTTGCTTAACCATTCAACTTCACACTGTAAAAGAATTCTTGATCTAGAGAATTCTCCACTCGTATCATATCAAGGAATATTTGGGCATTATGTTTATCGTTATTAGAGTAACACAATTTATATGATCCCTCAAAGTTTGACCGATAGTAACACTCCTTGTGTAACTAGTAAGATTTTTTAATGAAAGATCTAATGCTAGCAAATCAATTTAGCTCCTAACAATACTTATACTTATACTTTTAATTGGTATATAAATTTTTGTCATTGCATTCAAGAACAATTGGTATATAAATTCTACATATTGTAAAGAATTTGATAACTAGGTAAAATCTTCAATTATATGACTATTAAATGTGGTTTTTCACATCTTATTTTCTTTTAAAGGGTGACTAGGGCCCAGGAATAGCTTAAGTTAAATAGTAGGTGGAAGTGGATATAGACTTGACACATGTTATTTGCACTAGTCTTTATGTTAAATACACTACTCCGTGTTTGGCAAAAAAAATCGAAGATTGTGTAATAAAAAAAATTGGACTTTTTTTAACGAAAATTTTACACATTTTCGAAAAAAAAATCAAAGATAGTATATTTAACAGAAATGTTAGTGCAAATGCCTATAGACTTCCACTTAATCTAGCTCACAACAAGGACCAGGGAGTTAGTAAGGCCGCATGTTGTGAGGGTGGGGTATTGTGGAAGTTTGACTAAAACATATTCATGTTGGGGCCATTCTCTAACTGGGCCCTGGTAGTAATGAATTGTTTAGTGGGTTCTATTTGGATTTTTATTTTTTATATGGATCTAAATTTATACATATTCCACTGTATACACACTCAACTTAATGAGAGGTGGGTCTCGTGATCGAATATCATGATCTTCTGTACATATTTCTTTTGTCTAATATTTTCTTTTTTTCTGTAATAAAATTTATCTCTCTAGTATGATAATTGAGGGATATATTGAATAATGATAAGTGTTTCTTCAGTGTGTAATCTCGAATAATCGACGGCTGTAATTTTATTGTAACAAGATGTGTTAAAAGTTGATAAGTAAAAAGTGCTAGCTTGCTCTTCGAAAAATGCTTTTTTTTTTTACTTCAATTGACATAATAATTTGACAGTTTTAAAAGTTTAAGTTAGATACAACGTTAAGATCAAAATTAGTCAACTTTTTAATTTGGTATATAGTTATTCGACCATGAAATGCCTCTGCATTTTGGCAATGATAAAGATTAATATGCTCATGTATAATTGTATACACTATAAATACAATGCCCAGATGGGCATAATATAATATACCCACTGTGAATGTGTTAATGACACATTCACGGCTGATATATAATATTATGCTCACAAGTGGGCATGCGATCTTTTCCGATAAACACAAAGCATTGAAAAAAAAGAATTATATACTCATTATACTAAACCAAGTAATAAAATATGAAATATAAAAATAATTACTAATTAGAACCGATCGATATCTTTAGAACTCATAACTCCCTAAAAGAACTGTAATAAGTCGAAGTATATAGTACATGCATCTGCTTAGGCCTAAACTAGATCAAGCCAACCAATTTAACAAAAATATTGAGTAACATTTGTATTACTAAAATAATTATAGAGTCGGCCTCTAAACTTGTCCACAATATAGGTACCACTTTTTTCATTTACGAGTTCGAGTTATACCATTTGTACAATAAAAATACAAATCCCAAATATAAATGTATATATAAGTAAGCTGAGGAACTCTCTTGTGAAATATTTCATATGTGAAATATACCTAAAACAGGTAAATATTAAAAATATCATGGGTCGGGTTGCTCTAGGTAAAAATTTGCGGATCTTGACCAGGTCGGATTTGGTGAGTTTTTTCCAAAATCTCGCGCAGATCATGATCCAGGATTTTCGCTCACAATTTGTGTTACAGAATAGACAAAATGTATGTTACAATATGGGCAAATGTGTGTTACAAGTCATTGAAAAAATAGGTTTTTTATACTTTAAAATAATAATAATGACAAATATATATTTTTACAAGATCAAATATGTGTTTTTGATTTATTTCTCATCCCTTTAAATTTAAATTTATGGTTTTATATATTAAAATATATTTGTTCCAACAATAACTTACATTTGCTCTAACATCAAATACATTTTTTTGCTCCAACATTAACACACATTTGCTATAACATTAACACAATTTGCTTCAATAGTAACACATATTTCCTCCAACAGTAACACACATTTGCTCCAATAGTAACACATATTTTTAGTAACATACATTTACTCTAACATTAACACACATTTGCAGTAGCACATATTTACTCTAATATTAACACACTTTGCTTCAATAGTAACACATATTTCCTCTAACAATAACACACATTTGCTCCAAATAGTAACACATATTTTTAGTAACATACATATACTTTAACACTAACACCTCATATTTACTCTAATATTAACACACTTTGCTTCAATAGTAACACATATTTTTTCTAACAGTAACACACATTTGCTCCAACAGTAACACATATTTTTAGTAACACAATTACTCTAACTTTAACACTTATTTGCAAAAATACACATTTACTCTAACATTAACACACTTTGATTCAATAGTAACACACATTTCCTCTAACAGTAATACACATTTGCTTCAATAGTAACACATATTTTTAGTAACACACATTTACTCTAACTTTAACACTCATTTGCAAATAATACACATTTACTCTAACATTAACACACTTTGCTTCAATAGTAACACATATTTTCTCTAACAGTAACACGCATTTGCTCCAATTGTAACACATATTTGCTCTAATAGTAAAACATATTTGCTTCAATAGTAACACACATTTGTTCCAATAGTAACACACATTTTCTCCAAAAGTAACATATATTTTTAGTAGCACACATTTTCTCCAATAATAGCACACATTTTCTCCAATAGTGACACATTTGCTCCAATAGTAACATATATTTTTAGTAACACACATTTTCTCCAATAGTAACACACATTTGCTCTAATAGTAACACACATTTGGTCCAATTGTAACACTCATTTGCTTCAATAGAAACATATATTTTTAGTAACACACATTTTCTCCAATAGTAACACACATTGGCTCCAACAGTAACACATATTTTTAGTAACACATTTGCTCCAATAGTAACATATATTTTTAGTAACACACATTTTCTCTAATAGTAACACAAAATTGCTCCAATAGTAACACACAATGAAAAACATAAGATTCTGACCCTCCACATTCAATTGGGCAATCAGTAAGTTTTTTCACTATTCCAAATTTCAATATAGTAATTAATTTTAATTCCAATAATTTTATTTCAGTTGGGGGAGAAGTTGGGGGCTATAAGATTGGGCCATGGAACTGCAAGGAATTGGGGAATTGAGGTGAGGGGGTGGGTCGCGGGATTAGCAGGGAATTGGGGAAGTGGGACGGGGATTAGCAGGGGAATTAGGGTGGGGGTAGGTAGCAGGGCAGAAATTGGGGGTAGTGGAGGGGGAGGAGCAAGCTGGAAACTGCTACGTTCCGGCAGTGGTCGTGGTAGGGAAGCAAGTGAATTGGTAAGAGGACCCGTTTTCGAATATGAATTATTCTACGAATATAGAATTCGTAGAATATTTTATATAACAATTTGTGAAATAAAAAATATTTCATGGTAATTAAACTTAATTTGTTATAACGTTCTTTTTAAATAAAAAGACCACATATAGTCATCACTAAAACTTGCAAAAATAATACTATCCACGTCATGTAATATACCTGTTTCACATTTTCCTTTTAGTTCATTCCATAATTTTCACATTTTTAAAATGCTATATTCTAAATAAATTAACTTCACCCTCATAATATCAAAAAATTAATTTACATAAAATATCATTATTTTTTGTCACATATATATACACACAATTCAATCAATATATTTACTTTATACATTAAGGCTTGTTTGGTTTGTTGGACAAAGTAGGATAGATTGTTTTATCGAGTGTAATAGGTTGTTTTGTTTGCTGGATTGTGGCCCGAGAAAGTAATCGAGCCCGAGACTACTTTTGAAACTGTCCCCTGTATGCATGATTTTTTGTTAAGAGGAAGGGGGTAAGATTACTTTCCTTGCCAATTTGTCATAGGATCACTTTCCATGTATATTGACATAGTTGTCCTTCCAACATTAAAAAATGATAAAATTATTAAAAATGCTCAAAATTTAATATACAAACTCTTTTTTACCAATTTTATTTTTTTATAAAAAACTCTTTTGTACTCATTTAACAAATGAAATATCTCATATACCCTTTAATTCCTATTCCCACTCTTTTATTCATTTCTTTCTTCCCACTCTTTTATTCTTTTCCCTCTTTCCACTCCTATTCCTATTCCTTTCCATATATCTTATTCCTATAAATAATATTATATTAATTGCGAAAAGGAAAAAAATTAGAAATATAATATTATATAATTTTACCATTGATAATGAAAATAATTTTTTTCAATATATATGATTCTCAATAAATATTAATAATTAATATTACATAAAACATAATATTATTTTTATTATAATAAAATAAAATATTTTTCGTGTTATTATAAACACCGATTAAAAACACTTTATATTATTAATATTAATTAATAAATTGAAATTGTCCATTTTCTAATTTTTATTGAATTTCAACAAGTATTCTTGAAATATTGGAGACCTAACGGAGATTTATTAAAACGACATTCTCAAACATAATTTCGTGACGGAGTCAGGTCGAAATCACTTTTTAAGTTGTTTTACCCTAAAAATGACGAAAAAATATTAATTTAAGTGATATTCAAATATTTAAACTCTAATAAGTTTCAACAAATACTATTGAAAGGTCGGAGAAAGGTTGGAGACAGGACAAAGATTTCCTAAAATAGAATTTTCATTCAAATTTTTGCGACGGAGCTGTATCGGAATCGATTTTTAGGTCGTTTTACCCTAGGAACGACTAAAATGATACATAAATTTGAGTTAAATCTATTTTTTAAATTCTAATTGAGTTTTAACAAGTACTCTAGAAGAGTCGGAGCATGGTAGTAGATAATACGGCGATTTGCTAAATCGACATTTACAATCATAATTTTGTGACGGAGCTATGTCAGAATCGCTTTTTAGGTCAATTTACCTTTGGAACGACGAAAAAGATATATGGATTGAGTGATATGAATTTTTTAAATTTTATATAGCTTTGAAAAGTACTATTGAAAGGTCAGAGCTGGTTGGAGACAAGACGGAGATTTGCTAAAATGATATTTTCAATCATAATTTTTTTACGGAGTTGTGTCTGAATTACTTTTTAGGTTGTTTTACCTTTGGAACAAAGTAAAAGATACATGAACTGATAGGCGTCAATTTTTTAAGTTTTTATATTGCTCTAACAAGTACTATTGAAAGGTCGGACCATGGTTGAAAACAGAACGGAGATTTGTTAAAATGAAATTTTCATTTAAATTTTTGCGACGGAGCTGTGTCAAAATCGATTTTTAGGTCGTTTTACCCTAGGAACAACTAAACAAATACATAAATTTGAGTGACATCTATTTTTCAAATTTTAATCGAGTTTTAACAAGTAAGATAGAAAAGTCGGAGCATGGTTGGAGACGTGATGGAGGTTTGCTAAAATAACATATTTACTCATAATTTTGTGATGGAGCTGTAGCAGAATCGCTTTATATGTCGTTTTACCTTAAGAACGAAGAAAATTATACATGAATTGAGTTACGTCCATTTTTTAAACTCTTATTGAGCTTTGACAAGTACTATTGAAATGTCGAAGCACGGTCGAACACAGGACGAAGATTTGCTAAAATTGAATTTCCATTCAAATTTTTACGATGGAGTTGTGCCAGAATCGATTTTTAGGATGTTTTACCCTAAAAATGACTAAACAAATACATGAATTTGAGTGACATCTGTTTTTAAAATTTTAATCGAGTTTTAACAACTAAGCTAGAAGAGTCGGAGCACGGTTGAAGACAGGATGGAAGTTTGCTAAAATAACTTTTTTAATCATAATTTTCTTTCGGAGTTGTAGCTGATTGCTTTTTAGGTCACTTTACATTAGGAACGACGAGAATTATAAGTGAATTGAGTGACGTCCATTTTTTAAACTTTTGTTAAGTTTTGATAAGTACTATTAAAATGTCAGAGCACGTTCGGAGACAGGACGAAGATTTGTTAAATTGGATTTTTCATTCAATTTTTTGCGATGGAGCTGTGTCAAAATCGATTGTTAGGTCATTTTACCCTAGGAACGACTAAACAAATACATGAACTTGAGTGGTATCTATTTTTAAAATTTTAATCGAGTTTTAACAAGTAATCTAGAAGAGTCGAAGCATGGTCGGAGACAGGATGGAGATTTGCTAAAACGACATTTTTATCATAGTTTTGTGATGGAGCTGCTGCGGGATCGCTTTTCAGATCGTTTTACCTTAAGAACGATGAAAATTATATATGAATTGGGTGACATCCATTTTTCAAACTTTTATTGAGCTTTGACAAGTATTATTGAAATATCGGAGCACGGTTAGAGACATGACAGAGATTTACTAAAATAGAATTTCCATTCAAATTTTTGCGATGGAGTTGTGCCCAAATTGATTTTTAAGTCATTTAATCCTAGGAACGACTAAAAAATACATGAATTTGAATGAAATCTATTTTTTAAATTTTAATTGAGTTTTAACAAATAAGCTAGAAGAGTCAGAGCATGGTTGGAGACAGGATGGAGATTTGCTAAAATGATATTTTTAATCATACTTTTGTGACGGAGCTATTGCGAAATCGCTTTTAAAACTCGATTACAATTTAAAAAATAGATATCACTCAAATTCATGTATTTGTTTAGTCGTTCCAAGGGTAAAACAACCTAAAAGTCGATTTTGACACAACTCCGTCGCAAAAATTTGAATGAAAATCTCATTTTAGCAAATCTCCGTCCTGTCTCAGACCGTGCTCCGACAATTCAATAGTGTTGGAACAATGTCAGTTTTGAGTTGATCCCAAAGACCCTGAAAAGATGATTTGCCTAAGTGTGTAATAGCCAGGTTAGTCTTGATAGGATTATAACTATTAGAATATTTTATAGGTACTCAGTAAAATGAGAACTCACTAGTGACAATCAAGACCGAAGCTTGAAGAACGCAAGAGCACCATCACTGAACTTATGTTAATCTTTCTAAGTTGGCTGAATAAGTATCAAGATGAAGAGCATGATTCTAAGATCATTGCTAACTCACAGACCTGAAGGAGTCAGGCTGCTTGAGTATTTGGGAAAGACTTGGAGTAGGATCCAAGCAAGCAAAAGGAATGTCAGCGATGGGCCATGTACGAAGACGAGAATAAAATGAACTCAGAAAAGACAAGACTGAACTGAAGAATGAGTTCTGACATTATCACCTACCTGATGACGTGGAACAATCAGGGTAGGACAATGCACGTATGGACCTGGCATCAAGCCTGACCATTCCTGTAGTTTTCAACGGGCATGCATTTAATGCACTTACCTAATCCATACAACTAGGCGGCTGCATGAGGACTATGACCGTTTGAAGTATTCTACAAGATAGTTGATTTGAAGGCTATCTCTCAAACGAATAATTTTTAAATACAGAAGACCTTGCCCCAAACAAGGTTACAGGAAATTTCAAAGCTGAGAAATTACTCAAGACTCTCAAGCAATCAAAGCATTCATAGAAGCACTCGAAACCCCTTTAATTTCCCAAGTGTTTCTACTAGTCTAGAGTCATTCTGTATTCCAGTAAGCTTTCACATTCATCTCTTAAGCTTAGAGTGATAATTCAATTCTTAACATAGGTTTGCCTTGTGAGGATTATCACAACCTAGTTGGAATTCAAACTGAAACCAAAACCCTAAGCTGAGTCAGTGTTAGATTTGTTGGTTGAGGTTAGAAGTGGTTAGGAGAAGGAGGACTAGAACTCGAATTCTAGGGATTAGTGAGATAGGTAATTGTGCACCTTGGCACGTAAAAAATAAGCTAATCCATTAAGGAATTCTCTTGTTAAATCAAGACCGTGGACGTTGGAGCTTGAGTCTCTGAACCACGTTAAACACTTTGAGTTCTTTACTGCTTTGATTATTGTGCTTATTGCTTATTGTTATTGTTCATTCATTGCATACTTTGTCAGTGTTAAATCGATCAGCCTGACCCTTGAACTCATTGTACTGCCCTTCTAACCACGGTTTCTTAAGTAAGAAAAACCCAGTTTTCAGAAAGCAACATAACATGTCTATAAACTTTCAGGACTCACACATTTCCTTACTCAGGCATAAATAGATAGTTAGCCAACTGACTTGCTTCAGAGTGATTAGTAGGTGTATTATCTATTCAGTACCTGATTAGGCGTGAAATTGTTATGTTTAGTAGCCCGATTTGCCCATGTTTTGAGTGAATTCGATGAGTATTTAGAGTCAATTGAGTACTATTTTCATAAACTAATGAATTTTCTTCTTTGATTCTCATAGATAGGTAGAGGATGCGAAATAGAGTTTGTAGGACTTTGAATCGACTCAAACGGACTCCCGGATGAGAAGATATTGAAGAAATACAAAAAATATTAGTTCGAGCAAGCAAAAGTGTCAATTGGAGGTGTGATTAGGCGTGAAATTGTTATGTTTTGGTGCCCGATTTACCTATATTTTGAGTATTTTTATGAGTGTTTGGAGTCAATTGAGTATCATTTCTATAAACTGATGAATTTGTCTCTTTGGTTTTCATAGATGGATAGAGGGTGAAAAAGGAGTTCGTAGGACTTTGAATCGGCCAAAACGGACTCCCGGTTGAGGAGATATGAAGATTTTACGAACATGTGTACAACTGCCAAAAAGTACTCGAGCAGAGTCACTCGAGTAGTCACTACTCGAGCACTCGAGTAGTGCACTCGAGCTGCAACAGGTCGAGTAGTCACTACTCGACCTATACTCGAGCAAATGCGTATTTTGGCCCAAAAATGTCCAAATTCGATCCCAAGCCTATTTATACCTTTTTCCAAGCATATCAACCATACCAACATATATTTTTACATATTTTTTAGCGAGGAGAAAGCTTGGGAGGGAGATTGGAAGAGTTTTATACGTTGTAATCGAGGTTTTAATTTACGAATTCTTAGTTTTAGTATTTCTTTTGAACGTATTAGATTAATTCTTTCTTTCTTTACTCTTTGAGACGATAAACCCTGGTTTTTCAGATTTATATAGATTTCTTTAGAGACTTTAATTTGCTCTTTCGTTTATGTTCTTGATTTCTTTCGTTAATTTAATTATGCATATGGTTATTGTTCTTGTGATTGCTTTTATTATTCAAACCACCATGTTAGGCTAAAACCCTTGTATGCTTGGGGTAGGATGAACTCGTAGAAGTAGGTTGTGGGTACGTAATTAGGGTAATTCGTGACGTTAGGGTTTTAATTCTCTTAATTAATGAATTCTTAAAATTAGTCTTAACTTTATTCTTGAATTTCGTTCGAAAAGTGTTAGAGAGAGGACGATCTTATCACTCTTTAACAACGAGTAGACTTAATGAAAGGGTTTAGAAATGGTTAATTAATCTACCGGTTTATCTAAGGAGGACGACCGCATCACCTTAGTTTAAATTAGTGTCTTGTTAATTAAGCACAATCTATTAACTCGTTAGTGGATTAGTGAAGTCGATTGTTAGGATAAAGTATTAGGGGTTTGAATCTTGAGCTTTCGTCTTGCAATCTTTTACTTAGATTATTTCTTGCGTGTCACGATTATCTTGATTATGTACCTGCTCCGTTAGTATACGTAGGGATTCCTATCCTGAGCATCACCATCACTCATTTGAATACAAACCTTAGTTAATTCGTTTCTTTCGTTCTTTAGCTTAATTAGTTTATTTTAGTTATAATTAATTCTTCCTAAAAATTCAAAAACATACATTCATATTAGCTACGACGCGTAGATCTTCAGGGATCTATTCGCATAAACTTCATCCTTTGGGTTCGATAATACTAGGTCGCTATACTTATTCATACTACAGTGAACCCGTATGCTTGCGGGGAATCGACTATTATAAGTTGATATATTCGCTTCAAGTCAAGGTGCTCAAGCAAGAGAACTCGAGCACCAAGTGCTCAAGCACTCGAGCAGGCGCTTGAGTGGATTCAAGTCGAGCGCTGGACGCTCGAGCAAAAGGGAATCGAGCACATATTCAGTTCTGGAAGTGAAGAGCACTCGAGCAAGGCCAACTCGAGCACTAAGTGCTCGAGCACTCGACCAGGTGCTCGAGTGAACGCGGGTTGAGCGCCAGGCGCTCGAGTAGCCCTGCACGAGCGGTACATACGTGCTATAAGATTGAGCGTTCGAGTGGATGTCACTCGAGCACTAGGTGCTCGAGTAAGCTCCTACTCGAGTGGTTTTCGTGAGTTTTCGGTCCATGACGTTTTTAACTGGCCCATGCCTATATATATCCTTTTCCAAGCATAATTTTGAAGATCACTTCATACTTAGAGATAGATTTTGATAGAGAAGAGCTTGAGAAAGTTTGGCAAGAGTTTTGAACGTGTAATCGAGGTTTTTGATCTTATGAATTCTTAGATGAGAGTTTTATTTAGTTATTTCTTTGTTCAACACTTGATACTATTGAACCTAGTTTTCGTAAATTATTGAGATTCGTTTTGAGACTTCTATTCATTGTTAACCCTAGTTTATGTTCTTGAGTTCTTTCTTTAAATTCACCATGTTTATGTTTATTGTTAGTTTAATTACTTTAATTATCATAATCACCATGTTAGGCTAGAACCCTTGCATGCTTAGGATAGGATAAACCGGTAGAAGTAGGAAGTTGGTACATAATTAGGATAATTCGTGATGTTTAGTCTTAGTTCTCTTAATTAATTGAATTCTTAAAATAAGCCCTAGAATTATCGTGGAATTGAGTACGAAAATTGTTAGAGAGAAAACGACCGTATCACTATTTAATAACGAATAGGCTCAAGGAAAGGGTTTTGGAAGGGGTTTATCATATACCGGTTTATCTAGGGAGGACGACCGCATCACCTTAATTAAATTAGGGTCTCATTAATTAAGCACGATCCATATAACTTGATTAGTGGATTAGTGAAGTAGGTTGATTGGACAAAGTATTAGGATTAATTCTTGAGCTTTTATTCTTTCAATCATGTATGCTTAGGATCATTACTTGCACACCGCGGTTATTTTAATTATTGTACCAACTCCGTCAGTATACGTAGAAATTCCTATCCCGAGCATCACCATCCCATATCTTTATTTTAACCCAGTTAATTGTTTAGTTTAATTTCATTATTAGTATTAAAAGTAGTATAATATAAAGTAGTTTACTAGAATTCTTAAACCCGAACATACACTCATATTAACTACGACGCGTAGATCTCCAGGGCTCTATTTACATACATACCTTTCCTTGGATTCGATATACTTGGTCCTTATACTTGCTAATACTACTGTGATCTCATACTCTTGTGGGATAACTACTAGTATAACTAGTATTTTGTGTTCAAGTCAGTGCCTAACACTAAAACTCTGAGTTAAGGGGACTTAGTTTGAAAAAGAAAGAAATTTATATACGTGTATTCCCCCCATACACGTATCACTCAGTCTTGTCCGGGACAAACAAATAGTACTGGTTAAAGCTCAATAAGAGTTTAAAAAATGGGCGTCACTCAATTCATGTATAATTTTCATCGTTCTTAAGGTAAAACGACCTAAAAAACGATTCGGCAATAGCTCCGTCACAAAATTATGATTAAAAATGTCATTTTTTTAAATCTCCATCATGTCTCCAACCATGCTCTGATTCTTCTAGATTGTTAAAACTTGATTAAAATTTGAAAAATAGAAGTCACTCAAATTCATGTATTTGTTTAGTCATTCCTAAGGTAAAACGTCCTAAAGATCGATTCTGGCACAGTTTCGTCGCAAAAATTTGAATGAAAATTTCATTTTAGCAAATGTCCGTCCTGTCTCCAACCATGCTCCGACCTTTCAATAGTACTTGTCAAAGCAATATAAATCTTAAAAAAATGACGCCAATCAATTCACGTATCTTCTTCGTTGTTCCTAAGGTAAAACGACCTAAAAACTGATTCCGACACAACTCTGTAAAAAAATTATGATTGAAAATGTCGTTTTAGCAAATCTCCGTCCTGTCTCCAACCATGCTCCGACCTTTCAATAGTACTTTTCAAAGCTATATAAAATTTAAAAAGTTCATGCCACTCAATCCATGTATCTTTTTCGTCGTTCCTAAGGTAAAACGATCTAAAAAGCGAATCTGACACAACTCCATCACAAAATTATTATTGAAAATGTCATTTTAGCAAATCTCCAACCATGCTCCGACTCTTCTAGAGTACTTGTTAAAACTCGATTAAAATTTAAAAAATAGATTTAACTCAAATTCATATATCAATTTAGTTGTTCCTAGGGTAAAACGACCTAAAAATCGATTCCGACACAGCTCTGTCGCAAAAATTTGAATGAAAACTCCATTTTTATCAAATCTATGTCCTATCTCCAACCTTTCAATAGTGTTTGTTGAAACTTATTAGAAATTAAATATTTGAATATCACTTAAATTAATATATTTTTTCGTCTTTTCTAAGGTAAAACGACTTAAAAAGTAATTTCGACCCGGCTCCGTCATGAAATTATGTTTGAGAATGTTGTTTTAGTAAATCTCTATCAGGTCTCCGATATTTCAAGAATACTCGTTGAAATTCAATAAAAAATTAAAAAAAAGGATAATATCAATTTATTAATTAATATTGATAATATAAAGTGTTTTTGATCGGTGTTTTTTTTGACAGAAAAAAAATATTTTAATTTATTATAATAAAAATAATATTCAAATTCAATCCACCAAAGCATAAATAATCTTGAAAAAAAATAAAAAATTCAATCCACCAATCCAGTACAGCTTAATTTAACAATTTAAATTGTGAACATTACAATCCCATTAAATCTTATCCATTTCTATCCATCATGCTCAAAACCAAAGATTTACGAAGTTATCCCCCCAAACTCCAATCATTATTCAAATTCATTGTCATTTTATTTGTGACACGTATTTTGGTACTGGAAGAGTCACTATGCATGAATAGAAACCGTGACAGCTTAGCAGTTAGCATGTAACATACATATACCTTAAAAAATGGAAAGAATAGTTTGTATATGTAAAAACACAATGCACACTACTTTATGTAATAGTACAACATAAATTAAATATTTGTAAAACAAACTGGAAGGTGAACGAGCCCAGTATTTCCTTAGTACAAGTAAAGAGACAATGCACACTACCTCGACCTTTTGATTTTTTCTTTTTTCTTTTTTCTTTTTTTAAGAATCCCAAAGGGTATACAGCTTGCATAGCTTTACTACTTTCCTAAACTAAACTAAAGCTTTCTTTTCATCCTTTTTTCTTCATCACTCTTCTCATCAAGACCATATACTTCTGTACATATTTATATTTATAAATTAATCACTACTAGGATCTACCTAAATTTACTTTATCCAAATTTTTTATGAATATATTTAGGGTATGGACACTTGCATGCTAATACGTGGACATGATTTCAGAATAATAACGTGTCTCTTGTGAGACAAGAGACGTATCAAAATCTATGAATTAGTTGAAAAGAAAAATTCAAATGATTTTAGCGTATAAGTGAGTATTCATGATCGTTCATACTCTTAATCTATTTAACTCCATTTAATTAATTTAGACTCCCATCGCAATTTCCGACTATTTACACCCTGCAGTAATACTTTGTAAGTTAACAACGATTAGTTTTATTTAGTTTTATTTTTTAAAAATTGTTTTTGTTTGCATTGTGATTTTGTGATTATATATACCACAAGTCAAAATTTAAATTCTTTCCATAATATTGGACTTTTTTCGCAAAAGATCCATTAAAAAAAATAAAAAAAATTGATAATTTGAATTTTAGTCTCAAAACTTATCAATTGATCCCATGTTGGCAGTAGAATCATAAACCACGTTGTATAATGCAAGAAAAAATTCAATACATGGTGCAGTAAGTATATATCATGTGACTACGACACTTGCGCTACATAGCAACAGGAGTCGCCACTAAAAACAATTCATATGCCACAAATGGTATTAGTTATTTTATTAAAGAGTAAAGATGAAATTTTTTTTTTATTTTACTTAATAGATGAAAGTTATTGGTTGTTTCATTAAAATGTTTTGCAAACCAATTTCACAATAAAATTAATTCACACAATATAAACTCATTTAGATAACAATTTTTTTATGGCATTTCATAAAGAGGCATTTGACGTGTCTTTGGTGGTGGCTTCAGTTGCCAAGTAAGTATAAGTATCATTGAAATTTATACCATATATCAAATTGTAACAGTAAATTAGTTCAAGCATCGAATTGCAAATTTTAAAAGTTTATGTCGTAATTAATAAAGAAAATAAAATTCATGATATTTTTTTTCAGTGAACCCTAGAAAGTTTATTTTTTTAACTTTATGATTTTTTTTTTTATAGTTTAAAATTCATCAAGTACAAGCAACCGTTAGTATTTCAAGAAATTAAAAATGTGATAGTTTAATTAAATTAATGTCCCAAATAATTAATGTGCATAGCTTCATCATTATCTAATCATATAATGTGTACCTCAAAATTAGTTTCATTGTGCAACTCGATATTAGTTATTTTTATGGTACAATATTACTATCAAACTAATATCCTTTAATAAAACAACTAAGTAATACTCTTAAAAAGTATACACAAATACAAATAAATTTTACGGTGAAACTGGTTCACAGTGAACATGCACATGTTGAGTCGATTTTACCTAACTTAATTCAATCAAAAATTTGCATCAATGTAATATATGCATTATTTTCAAGGTTTTATTTACTATTTTTCTATCATATACTAGGTATATTATTTTTAAAGAATATCAGCAATACGTATTTGTTTTAACTTGATTAGTTAGTTCATTAATGGCAAAGTCTCATATACACCAAGTGCACGGTGCACTCACTCAACATTTGATACTGTATACACTAAAAAGTTAATCTCAATTACACTGAAAAGTTAGTCTCAATTACACTGAAAAGTTTACATTGAAAACTGATTTCCAGTGTAAATTTTTCAGTGTAATTGAGACTAACTTTTCAGTGTGATTGAGACTAACTTTTCAGTGTACACATTATCAACTGTTAAATGAGTGCATCATACAACAAAAGCACAAGAGACTTACTCTTAATTAATTGATGACCCATTAAAAGGATAACTACCTAAATTTCTATGAAATATGTGGTACGTTATTAATGTTGCATAAATAATGCTCAGTTAAATGCGCTTTATTGTAGTAGGGAATTTTATTCACTACATGGGCTGGAATTTTGAGTTTCTTTTTACATCCATCCAACACCGAATAATTGTCTGCGACTACTTTTTTTCTGGGAGAATGTTCGAAGAAAGGGGCCAATGGCTTTTTGTACCTAGATGTGAAGAAAATTTTAGGCAAGAGTAAACTTTTGGCGTCCCATTTGTACTTATAAAATTGGTGCAATTCTATATTCATATAAATTTTCAACCAAAGAGCTTATTTGATTTTGTTCGTGAAAACACTTTGTATATTTAAAAGTACTAAGTAACATTGTTCAGCATACAAATTAATACATTTATTTAAATAAACTAATACTCTAAATTCTTTTTTCTTTTATTTGGTTCTATAATGAGAGTTAAATTGCGTCAAACATAATTACATGGTGCAATTGATGCAATTTTAATTACATGTCAAAAACACAATTTTCAACAATGGATAAATTTTAATCAAAGATTAAAAAAAAAAAAGAGTTTCCATTCAATAGAATGAAAATAAGATTAAAATTTAAAGTAATTATGATGGTTCATAACAATAAAATCATTACTTCCACTCCTAAACAAGGTAATCACTGGCTCATTTTGATTATCCTTTTCTCATTCTATAATTATGTTCCTCAATTATTCTCATATTATCATACCAACAATTATATGTTTTTAACTTCTATTTCAAAATTGAGGCATAATAACACTAGCAAACCAAACAATATTGAAATAATTCTTCCTTCAACATATCATTTTTATTATGGAAGTATAAATAAAAAATAATTTTTATTCTTATTATCATTGAAAATTTGAATCAAACGGCCCCTAATTGCATAGAGTTTGTTTACATAATTATAAAAATAGTAGTTCTAGTGTGCACTTAAGTGCATGATATACAATTGAATTTTGAAAAATGTATTCCAAGTAGAAATTAGTAACACCCAAAGAAGTAATCAATGATACTCCAAGAACTAATCAATAATACTCCAACTCAGAAAAAATAACAATTTGGTGTATTTGTATATGTTTTGAAAAATCAAAATTGAAGTGAAAATTGGACTTAAAATTTAAGTGCATACTATGCATTTGAGTGCATTCTAAAATTTGTGTTATAAAAAATAGATGAACCCACAACACAAGGATGTGTCTAAGTTGAGAGAGGGGTTCATTTACATAATTACCCCCAAATGGCAAATGCTAATACTTTACACAACTCAAATGCATGAATCAGATCATTGGTTTCATTCCCAACCCTTGGATCAACTTTAACAAACCACTATAAATAAGACAAAATCAGCAAATATCTTCACTCGCTCCCTCCTAGACAAAAAATTCGTTTGTAGCTCATCAAATCGCGTTTGCGGTTGTCGAATGGCAGGAAACAGGCAGAAGAAAACCTCCTTCTCTCTCTTCAGCCTATTCAAGACCAAAAGGAGTAAGAAAATCGACGATGATTTTGTAAAAGCATACAAAGTGTATCCAAGAGGTCGTTGGGTTGCCGAGCCTGGCATCGACAAGAAAGCGTCTGCCTACATTTCTCTAACCACTAATAAGTGGGAAAATTGCTAGCTTTAATCATTCTTTATTTTTTATTTCTTATTTATCTCAATTAATTAGTGAAGTGGTGATCGCAATGCTGTCTAGCGCCTACCTTGTGAATTTCAATAATCAATAACAATCTCAACATTTATTTAACATGCTGTATTTATCTCATAATAATCCTACTTCACCAAACGTTTCATCTAATAAAATTAATTATAAGAGTTAAGGAAAATGTTTTTTTTTATAGGCGTTTAAAAGGAGAACAATGTGTTTCAAAATCTGTAATGAGCTCAACTGTCCTATAAATCGCAAAAGCACTTGGATCACAAAATTTAAGTTGATGAAAATTGGATCACAACAAGCTAGAGGGTCAAAAAAGCGTGGTCGGCAGGATTCGAACCTGCGCGGGCAAAGCCCACATGATTTCTAGTCATGCCCGATAACCACTCCGGCACGACCACTCTTGTTTACTTGCTTTTACTATTCTTAATTATCACGTAAGTGAACTCGCTTCTCATTTCCGAATTCTTTTTTTTTTTTGGTTTTGAGTCTTTGATTCCTTTGGTTTCAGTTTTGGTGTGTTTGCCGCTTGGATAACTCACCTTGAGTTTTGGGTTGGTGTTTGTCTTTGGTTCCTGGATTTCATCTTCTTCGGTTTCTTTTGACCTGCCACACTTTTTTGTTCTAATCTTTTGGTGGGCAGTTTTTAGTTGCTCTGATTTTGTTTTCATCTTTAATTTTTAGCTTTCTTTAGGTGTTTAAGGTTGCTAATATTTCGTTGATTTTGTTCAATGGATTCCTCATGTATGAATCCTTTGAAACCGGGAATTTTGAGCAATATCGAGGGGTAATACTAAACTAGGATTTTTTTTCCTGGCTAGGTACCATAGCGGTATAACCGATGTACTCCCTAGTCCCATACTTTAGTGCAATATTATTGTTTGTACAAAATTAAAAAAAAAAATTGTTTTGTTAGTTTTTTAAGTGATGAAGTAATTTTCTATTTTATTGAAATACGTGATAAAGTATGTAAAATGAATATAGAGAATATAATATTAAAAAGTAGTGTTGTTTTTTTTTACCAAATATTGATATAGCAATTGGATATGGAAATACATTTTTGGCAATGTAGCAAATAATTTTTAGACACTTTATCCGAGTTAACAAGATATTTGGTCTCAGTAATTTATATGTTGTCCAATTCTAATCCCAACAAATTAAACTATTCCAATTTAGTCATAGTATTAAAGAATTAATCCAGTTTTGATCCAAATTAACCAGAAATTTGAAAACAGTTTTATTTTATGTTATGGGATGTCCTATTTTGGTTCCATTGCTCGTTTACTGTCCAGTTTTTGCCCCTAAATCCTAATGTGATATAAAACGACATTGTTTTCAATTTTTCTGCTTCCACGCAAAAATTGGACAATTTTTTTTATAACTCTATAGTTTCTCGTTGCATTTAGGCTCGACTGTTAATTTCTATAGTTTTGAGGTGATAATAGTGTATTCTGCCATTTAATTTATCTGCTAATACTAGAATTTGAGCTTCTGTCTAGTTATGCAAATAAATTGTGCAGCTTAGGCGATGTTTTACGATAGACGAGTTATAAAGACTTTTATTTGGTAATTGTCATGTAACATATAGGCCAAAACCTCAAGAAATCACCTCAAACATCCAATTGTTTGACATATTAATTCGATAACCGTTTGTTTGAAGTCAAATATTTAGTTGACACTGATGCAATAGATATGATATGTCCACTTGGTCAGTCAAATATTTCATTTCATACAGTCGGTTATTGAATTAAAATGTCGATAATTTGAAAATTATACGACTATTTTCAATTTGTGTAAATTGACAAAACTAAATTTGGTTGTGGAAACATATTGACCCTCACATTGTTTTTTAGGTTTATTTGTAAAGTATTTCAAACAGTGCAACTATATGGAGTAAATTGAACCTCATAATAACCATATAAATTAGTTATTGCAAATTCTTATATAATATCTTATGGATATAGAATCCGTAAATAATCTATATTTTAAAAAATAAATTGCATATCTTGGTCAAGTCGGGTTGGATTTGCCAAATTTTTTCTAAAATATCGTGCAAGTCTAATTCCAAGATTTTCACTCCTAATTTGTGTTACTACATAGACAAATGCATGTTACTGAAAAACAAAATATGTTACTACAAATATGTGTTACTATTGGAACAAATATATATATATATATATATATATATATATATATATATATATATATAAACAGAATAGTCTGCTAAATATAATAAAACTAATTTTCCCGCTCATTTTACCTTCTATTTTTAGTAAATAAGTTATTATATTTTGTAGGAATTTAGTATTATATTAATATTTTTGTGCATTGGAATTGTAGAAAAGGAAACTCTTTTGGCACTTATTCTTTTGTCAAAATCTGGGATGCATATTGGAAAATTAATTATACAGTCGTTTGGTCTTCTAGCTTCAAGGTGAAGTTTGCCTCATTTAAAATTGTGCTGTGAGATTCATCGTTAGGCGAGCCATTTATTTACCTTCATTTGACAATTTTTTTAAGATGCTTCAAATGCTCTCCTAGTCCCCCATCTCATAGTTAATTTTTACATTATTATTTTAAAATCCTACTATAAAATTAAAAGTAATTTAAATTAATTTTATAATAAAATAAAAAATGGGGTATGTTCAAAATAAAGTGATTTTAAAAATAGGCGTACTTGAATAAAATATCTAATAATTAATACAATTTACAAAAAGTATTCATTCTTATAATCTAAAAGCCGGATTTTTTTTATTTCTCCAAAATAGATTTTAAATTGATAAATTAGTGATTGCAACAATATAAAATGGATTTAAAAAAAAAAAAAACTACTTACAAAGTAGTGAGTACAAATAATCACTTAATTTAATTTTAGACCATTAAATTGGGATAGAAATAAAAGAATGTTTATCTGGTTTTGTAATGTTCTGTAATCTTAAAAGATTAATATTTATTAAATTTTGGGCACTTTTGCGTATTTTCACTTTAGTTTAACTAATATAACATCCCTATACTACTTGACTTCCCTCTCCAATATACAAAGTCTAGAACTTAGAGATATAAAGGAAATTTAGATATACAACTATTTTATTAGTTTTACACATTTTACCAACTACGATTATTCTTTAATAATTTCTTTAACATTTGTTTTTAAGTAACAGTAAATATATACGCATGTGTTAATGTTAATATACAATAATAGCAACTTTATACGAATCAAGGATTTTGTTCGAGGGAGCAAAAACAATATTCACGAAGGGAGTCAAAATTTATAATGAGGGCGAAATTTTATGAACTTAAGGCATTATATATATATATATATATATATATATATTTTTTTTTTTAAAACTAAATCACAAACAAGGCATTCACCTCCTAAATTCTTCATTGTAATATTAAGATTGAGAGAGAAACAATCTTAAAAGTTAATTAAATTCTATTTAACAAGTGACTTAACCTTTGCTAAAGCAACCCGTTATAAAAAAAAAATTTAAAAATCAATCATAATTTTAAATTACAAAGATTTTTTTCTTTTCAAGTCTATTATTAACCTACCGTATATCAAATCAACAAAAAAAAAAAATATATGATCTTTAATTCGGCATTGATATTGCATATTTAAAAATAAAAATTAGATCTATAATTTGAATTTAACTTTTTAAGTGATTTTTATAGATGATTTTTATTATATTATTTGAATTTAATGAATTTTATTAAATTTTAATATTTTTTCATAAATTGGTATTCGTGGTACATTGAATGCACATAAAAAAAAATACTACATCATAATTACATAATTGCGAGATATATACATTATATTATATTACATCAACAAATTCATATATTAATAAAAATATTAATAACTAAATTAAAAATATCAATGAATAAGTGTACAAAATAAAATTAATTTATACACAATCTTTTTCACCATATTTGTTTGACATTAAAACTAATTAATATTCAGACCGTGCATCGCACGGGAGACTTACTAGTATGTGTTAATGTTAGAGTACATATGTGTTACTATTGGAGCAAAATGTATTAATGTTAGAATAAATGTTTTATATTGCAAATGTGTATTATTGTTGGAACAATTGTATGTTATTATTGGAGCAAATATGTATTAATGTATGAAACAATAAATCTAGATTTAATGTAATGAAGAATAAATTAAAAAAAAAATACATATTTGTTATTGTAAAAACACATACTTGTCATTATAGTTTACTTTAAAGTACAAAAATATATTTTTATTAAGGACTAGTAACACACATTTTATCTTACAGTAGTATACATTTGCTCATATAGTAACACAATTTGAAAGCGAAAATTCTGAAATAAGCCTTGTGCGAATATTTTAAAAACCGGTTTGGCTCGCTCAAGATCTGCAAATTTTGATCTGGAGCTATCCATGATCCAATTTTTTTTTAATATTTGTCTATTTTTTATATATTTTACCTGTGAAATATTTCATAAGAGTGTGTCTCATCAACAACTCTTCTCAATAATGTGCAGGGGTTAGGGTACTATTCAGCAAATGCCCCTATTTGGCAGTCCAGAGCAAGAAACACAAAAACTTCAGGCTCTTGGCCTAGTAATTTGACCACTCTACCCCTACCACTATCACAACTATTTCCTCGATTCGAATAGACTCGTGTATTCAACACTCTCTCTATCTGAAATAGAAGATCCAACTCGTTGCAATAAATATGGTTTGATCGTCTATGTTATGCATGGTAAACATGATATGTACGATATATACATTCACCTGCATACGGTCGACTTTAAAGAAACACGGAAAATGCCATCGGTGTAAAGATTGAATGACTGTGTTTATATAAGTATATATGATATAAACGAGATGTTTAAAGTTCATCATGCATGCATATGTTGTTCTAACGGGATATTTAAATCAGGAACCTCATTTTGATTCATACCGTCCCTCCCAATTATAGGTACAATCTCTTCTCGTACCTTTCTCTGTAGTTTGAGTATACCAATGCGTTTGGAAACAACATAGAGTACAACCAACAAGAAAATAATAAATCCGGTGATGAGGATCACTCTGCCAAACAAGTCATAGTTAAATTGACTGTTGATTATTTGCACTGCCTTGCAAGTCATAAGCTAATTAAGAATCACGGGGCAACCCGTTTCTACTTGGCTCCAAATATGTCAAGTTAGGTTGATTGTTGTTTAATTTGCATGGTAATTGGACAAATTTAAGTAGTAGAAAGATTCATACCTGGCTATCGAGAACATCTTGACGTTGCATTGTTGAGAGAAGTTCGAGATAATAGTGATCGGTAACTTTCAGCTTTTCTCAAAATGCCGGTTGATTCTCTATAACAAATTTCAAGATATCAGTAAACCATCATCTAATTTGATCTGTTTGGGGGGCAAAAAAGAACAGTTAAAATGCAGGAAAATCGCAGACAATAAAATTTTGTAACATAACATGTAGCTACAGACTCGTCTATTCATACTTGAAAAATAATGGAACCTCATTGGCCCTACCCAACAAACATAAATGGATCCTATATATAAGGTTTTGTTCCCATTTTGTAAAAATGTCAAAAAATGGAAGGGTGTCACATGAACCAAGTTCACAATAGTGTTACTCTTTAGATAAGATGTTAACGATCGATGAGGTTCATTTATTGATGGGAATAAGGCCTAAACGAAATAACAAAAATTCGTATGAGACAGAGTCGAATCCTATGGAGCCTCAGCCCAACAATGTTTTAAAGGGAAGGATGACCCAAATACTAAAGTGGAGATTATCTCGTGTATGAGACCGTCTCACACAAAACTCCCTCAAGAAAAATCTCAATAGTACAAAACTCCCTCAAGAAAAATCTCAATAGTACAAGAATATCGGATGCTCGAATTGGACTAGAGTAGTGTATAAGATATTAAGCAGGTAACAGTAAAAAACACAGCCCATCACATGTATACTTGAATTGATGAAAACACGGGTCAAATCCCAAAGCCAGGTATAAAATACAGTCTATCACATGTATACTTGAATTTGCTGATAACTTATCATCGCAAGGGAGGCTACTGCAGATATAACCCAGAGTTGTTGAATGGCAATTTCTGCCCCAAAATAGTATTTAATACAACACTTTAAAATCCTAAAACAGCTTTCATGTGTCCCCATATCAGATCAGCAAAGGAGAAAAGTCGTCAAGAAACACACACATTATTTAGGAACTCAAGCAGCTTCAGAAATATATTGGCAAACTAAGATTGCATACCAAAAGTTATGAGAGTGCTCGCACTCCGTTCAACCTCCTATTAAAACAAAGAAGAGGGAAAACACATCAAAATCAATATTGCAATAACAAACATCAACTTCAAAAATGTTAAATGTGTATACAACCTGAACCATAAGCTGGCGAGTACGCCGAAGGCTCTCTGTTATACTCTCGGCAGCAGAAGTCATTCCTGCTTTTGTCCTACCACACATTGATAATAAATATCAACAGTCATATTCCTTGAAAATCATAAATTATAGGCAAAGTTCCACCGTGCAACTGGTTTGCATTTTGCGAGTATTTTTAAACAGTATTAGTTGTTTTATTAAAAGGTATTAGTTTGTCAATCAAAAGTATTAGTTATAACTTGTCATGCTATAAATTGATAGTTGTGAACAATTGGTACAGTAAAACTGATTTATATAAGAGCAACTGTAAATTATGTTGAAAATTTCCGTACTTTTTATGTCAAATGGTAACCGAGGACTGGTTAAAAGCATTGAAAACATGATAGATAGCATTAACACATACTGCAGATTGCGCCTTCAAGCCGTTGACTCTTCACCACCTCCTAGAAGGAGCTCTCTCTGAAATCAGTCCACGTCAAATTACAACAATTTCTTGTTTACAGATTATCAATTTAAATCACATTTCTTCTATCAGAAAACATTTAAAATACCCAAAGAGCTTATAAAAGAAATTGTCATAGCATGAAAGAATATATATGAATGGGGAAAAGGCTACCAGATAACAGATTCATTACCTGTTGTTGAACAGCTTTCTTCATGTTTGCCTTTGCTTGTAAATTGGCATTCCTTAGAGTCAGCCGCAAACTGAAGTTTGATCGAGGAACAGAAATACAAATAGCATGAGATCTGATAACATTATTCACCTCCCACCAAAAATCACGATTCCAGAAACCATGGAGGTAAACGAAACAAAATTAAATTGAATAGTATATAATTACACGCAATGTAAAGATATAAAAAAGATGCAATCAACTGACCCAATCTAGGATAAAAACCACCAGCTTCTCTACCTATATAATTATGCACAAATTAGATTAGGAAAATCTCTCACAATCATCTCATATATGATCAAATAACCATCACACCCTTAGAAAATGATGCGCTCCAATGAAGAAAAGACTACCCGTCTCACACAAGTTTGTCTCAAGAACGCATCACTAAATTAAAACCAACATGCCCAATATCCATCGACAGATATAAACATAAACAGAATCATGCATTCACAATGTTGGATTTCTCTACATTCATACATGCATGTGCATGCATGTACATGAACATGCAAGCAAGCCAACACATACGGCGGTTCCCAATTCCCAACAAACTAACAGATTTCCTCTACCTACCTTCGAGCTCACCTTCAAGCCTACACGCGTACGGTTGCAACTATAAGTTAGGTGCAACCGCCTCAACCTTACCTTTTCTTGTTAGATAGCTACCCTTGTTAGTTAGTTTGTTATGGAAGATTCTGGATCATGTACTTACTATAAAAACGCTTGTATCTAAACATTCAGAGAGCAGACTTCATAATCATACTTCTCATTTTCTTATACTAAGCTCAATACGCTTCCTTCATGGTTTTCTTCTATGAATACATATTGTTTACGGCTAAATCCAACACACAATTACAGGATGAACCCAAAAAATAAAAAAGTGGAAAAAAGAATTTGAATTGGGCACCTCTGAATTTGATCCAAAGATTGTGTCTTTTCAACATCATCAAGAGAGGGGAGTTTGGGGCTAGAAGCTCAAGATTGAATTGGAGTGATCGCAGCGTCGTCAGTCCATCTTGAGCTAATCCATTCAATCTAGGCACTGAATCTTTCTTCTCCGCTTCTTCAGTTTCAATTCTTGATATTTTGCCGTGTTGTTGGATTGAGTCGATGTGTTTGGTTGTATGTTTCTTGGAAATCTTTTTTCACTTTCTCCACTCCTTCACCTACTTTATCCATCCGGAATTTGCACTCAGAAGAAAGGAAGGCAGTAGCAAACTATGGCTATGAGGAAGAAGTGGCAATAATACAGCAAGAAGTGGCAAAATACCTAACTAAGTCAGGAAATCAGACTCATGAACATGCTCACTTCATTGAATATGCAGGTACCCCTATCACTGAATTATCTGGTTCAACTATGCTTGATAACAAGGTTAAGGGGACTTGGATTTTTGACACTGGTGTTAGTAGGCACATGTGCTTTAACATAAATGCCAACCATTATCTACCTTACAATCACCCATTTTTGTCCTACTCCCTGATGGAAGTACACAACAGGTCTTCCAGACAGGATCTATATGCCTTACTGATACATTGACACTTGTTGATGTTCTGTACATACCAGCTTTTAAGTACAACCTCTTATATGTACCTTATATCCTCAATATGACTAACCTCAAATGCATTTTCACTTCTAATTCTTGTTGTTTACAGGACCCTGAGAATAATGTTGTTTTAGCAGCTGGAAAACTACTGGGAAGACTGTACATCTTTCAGCCTACTACAGATATGTTTCCCTCTTGTAAACCTGTTCTTGCAGGCTTAGTCACTTTAGATATTTGGCATAAACGGCTAGGCCATGCTTCTTTTGATGTATTGAAGCACATTGATTCACTTTCTCTGAATAAACAAGTTAATCCTTCTATTCTCTCACCTTGTACTGTGTGTCATGAGGCAAAGCAAACTAGATTGTCCTTTCCTAACCATGATATTCATTCCACAGCTCCATTTGATCTGATACATATAGACATTTGGGGACCTTTTCATCATCCTTCACTGACAGATACACCTTATTTCCTTACCCTTGTGGATGATTTCTCAAGAGCAGTTTGGGTATTTCTCCTTGCTCACAAAAGTAAAGCCATTCCTCTACTAAAAGACTTTCTTATTATGGTGCAAACCCAGTACAATATTAAACCAAAAGCCATCCAAACTGATAATGGCACTGAGTTCTTGAGTAATGATTGCCAATCAATGCTGTCACAGATGGGAATGTTGCACCAGAAAACTTGTATTTACACCCCACAACAAAATGGTATTGTGGAAAGGAAACATAGACAACTGTTAAATATAGCCAGGGCATTAATGTTTGAATCAAAATTACCTCTTTATTTCTGGCCCTATTCCATTCTACATGCAGCCCCTATCATTAACAAATTGCCTTCACCCTTGTTAAACTGGTCCACACCTTATACCAAATTACATAATAAGCCTACCTCTTATAACACTTTAAGGACATTTGGATGCCTTGCTTTTGCCACTGACACACATCCCTCAAAAACAAAGTTTACACCTAGAGCAATTAAATATGTTTTTCTTGGCTACACAGCTGGTCACAAAGGTTACAAATTGTATAATCTTTCTGATCATTCTGTGTTTATTTCAAGAGATGTTCACTTCTTTGAACACATCTTTCCATTTTTTCTTGATCCATCTACACCTCTTGATTTATCTGATTCATCACCTAGTCCAGATACTTTCACACCTACTCCAATAACAGCAACTTCTCCCTCTGTACCTTCTGCAATTACACATTCTACCCGTTCTACTAAGACAAGAACCATTACCTCTCCTTCCTGGTTAAATGACTATGTATCTACATGTACACTTTCCAGTGGTGATTCATTTGCTAAACAACTGATCTCAGGTACAGATTCCTCTACTCCTCACCTATATACTGATAGCCTTTTTCCTGTGATTCCTTCTTTTTCTTCTGAGTACCTTTGCTTTCTCACTAATGTTCATCAATCCAAGGAACCAAGTACCTATTATCAGGCTTTAGGGGATCCAAACTGGGAGAAGGCTATGACAGAAGAGCTTACTGCTCTAGAACTTAATGAAACATGGGACTTGGTGGAGTGTCCTTCACATAAAACTCCCATTGGATGTAAATGGGTTTACAAGTTAAAGCTAAAGCCAGATGGTAGTATTGACAGATATAAAGCACGTTTAGTGGCCAAGGGATATCATCAGGTTTATGGTGTTGATTATGAGGACAACTTCTCCCCAGTGGCTAAAGTAGTTACTATCAGATTTCTTATTGCATTTGCTACAGGAAAAGGTTGGCCTTTATGCCAACTAGACATCAACAATGCCTTTCTACATGGATATTTGAGTGATGAAGTGTACATGGATCCACCTCCTGGTTATTCCAAAGCCTCACCAGGTCAAGTTTGTAAGCTTAAAAAGAGTCTGTATGGATTGAAGCAGGCATCAAGGGAATGGAATATTGAGTTCTGTAAGACTTTGCTAGCCTATGGGTTCAAGCAGTCAGCTTCTGATCATTGCTTATTCACACTCCAGGCTGATGGTTTTTTTTCTGGGGTTACTAGTTTATGTTGATGATGTACTCATCACCGGATCTTCCCTGGATCAGATTGAACTACTCAAGTCTCATCTCCATTCTGTGTTCACTATTAAGGATCTTGGCTTTGCCAAGTATTTTCTAGGTGTAGAGATTGCCAGAGGGGGTGATGGAACATATCTTTCTCAGCACAAATATATCTTGGATCTCATCTCTGATACTGGACTTGATGCTTGTAAAGCTTCTGCCTTGCCTTCACTACCTGGTGTTCACCTCTCCTCTTCAGATGGTTCACTGCTTCAAAATCCTGAGCAATATAGAAGGCTTGTTGGAAGGCTCTTGTATCTCAATTTCACCAGGCCTGACATTACATATTCGGTTCAACAATTGAGTCAATTTGTGAATGAACCAAGGTCCTCTCATTGGGATGCTGCTCTACAAGTGGTTAGATATCTCAGTGGTACTTTGGACTTGAAACTTTTCTACTCCTCTCATACGCATTTCTCCATTCATGCATATAGTGATGCTGATTGGGGCTCATGCCTTGATACTAGACGTTCTCTTACAGGATATTGTGTGTACCTAGGATCTTCGCTCATTTCTTGGAAGACAAAGAAACAGAATACAGTCTCAAGATCCTCAGCTGAGGCTGAATATAGAGCTCTTGCAACCACTGCCTTAGAGCTACAGTGGGTGTCCTTCCTTGCTTCAGACTTCTTGATCTCACTCTCTCTTCCTCTCCAGCTTTGGTGTGATAGTAAATCTGCCATTCATATTGTTGAGAACCCGGTTTTTCACGAGCGAACAAAGTATATCGACATCGATTGTCATATTGTACGTGATCTTTATAAAAGTGGCCTTCTTAGCCTTCATCATGTTCCCACTGATCTCCAGCTTGCGGATGCTTTTACTAAGGCTCTCCCTGGTCCTTCTTTTGCTCGTTTTCGTTCCAAGATGCAGCTTGTTTCTCATGCTCCATCTTGAGGGGGGTGTTGGATTTCTCTACATTAATACATGCATGTGCATGCATGTACATGAACATGCAAGCAACCCAACACATACGGCGGTTCCCAATTCCCAACAAACTAACATATTTCCTATACCTACCTTCGAGCTCACCTTCAAGCCTACACGCGTACGGTTGCAACTATAAGTTAGTTGCAACCGCCTCAACCTTACCTTTACTTGTTAGATAGCTACCCTTGTTAGTTAGTTTGTTATGGAAGATTCCGGATCATGTACTTACTATAAAAACGCTTGTATCTAAACATTCAGAGAGCAGACTTCATAATCATACTTCTCATTTTCTTATACTAAGCTCAATACGCTTCCTTCATGGCTTTCTTCTATGAATACATATTGTTTACGGCTAAATCCAACACACAATTACAGGATGAACCCAAAAAATAAAAAAGTGGAAAAAAGAATTTGAATTGGGCACCTCTGAATTTGATCCAAAGATTGTGTCTTTTCAACATCATCAAGAGAGGGGAGTTTGGGGCCAGAAGCTCAAGATTGAATTGGAGAGATCGCAGCGTCGTCAGTCCATCTTGAGCTAATCCATTCAATCTAGGCACTGAATCTTTCTTCTCCGCTTCTTCAGTTTCAATTCTTGATATTTTGCCGTGTTGTTGGATTGAGTCGATGTGTTTGGTTGTATGTTTCTTGGAAATCTTTTTTCACTTTCTCCACTCCTTTACCTACTTTATCCATCCGGAATTTGCACTCACTTGATGCGTCAATAAATTGATGACCACCTTTGTGTATTCAATTTTGAAACATTCCGGAAAAAAACATCGAAATAATGCCAAATTTGAGGAATTTTTTTGAAAAACAAGCCATATTCGAAAAATTTGTTTGAACTTGGAACCGAAATTTCAGACATATATTTCGAAAAAAGACCAATTTTTCAGAATATATTTTCGAAAAAATGGCTAAATTTCGGATTTTTTTTTCTTCCAGAAATTAAAAAGAAATCGCAAAATATCAGATCTGAGAATTATAGGGAGATCAATTACCTGGGCTCCTTGCCGGCGAGGAGGCAAAATAAAAATACAGAGAGCGGGGGAGAGAGGTGAGGGAGGGTGGCGGCGTTAAGGTGTGTGACAGGCGTGGGGAGAGTGGTGACGACGAAGGCGCCGGAGAGTTGTGGCGGCGTGAGAACTGAGAAGAAAAGAAACTGACCAACTTAAAATTGATCAATTTTCTATTTTTCGTTAAATTTTTAAAAATCTGAAGGAAAAAATAAATAGAATTAAAGTCTAAAAATATTTTTAAAAATCAACTAAATATTTAAATAATCAAATTAAATTAATCCTTAAAATTAAAAAAGCTAAAAAAAATATAGTATTAAAATAAATCAACTATATCTTCCAAATAATTCAATTAAATATAAAATCTGATTTTAGAAAAATGAAATAGAAAATATTTTAAAAAATCAATTAAATCTTAAAAATAATTAAATTAAGAAATTAATTAAAATAGATTTCAATTAAAGCTAAATAAAATTAAAATTTAATTAAATTTTAAGCTTAATTATTTGCGACGATTTAATTAACTTATATAATTATATTTTGTATTTTATCTAACTTTAGCCTAATTTTTTTGAATAATTTGATTTTTTATTTTGATTTTTAACATTTAATTTTGTTTAAGATTTTAGTTGATTTTTCTAATATTTATTATATTTTATGTAGCTTTTTCTTTCAAATTCTCCTTTTAATTGATTTTTTATTTAATTATTTTTAAATTTATTTTATTTATTTAATTTTTTTCATATTTTAGTTAGGTTTAAATGATTTCATACAAATTTTTTTTTATTAAATTTTTTTTAAGATTTTTTTTTGTTTTCTTAGTTATTTGAAAATTTATTTAGTTATTTTTCAAATTTATACTTTTAAGTGATTTTTTTTACTTTATGTATTTTTTACAATTTAATTATTTTTAAAATGGTACTTATATTTTATTTAATTTTTTGTTATTTTGAAAGATTTTATATTTTTTAATTAACATTTTTAATTTTTATATTCTGAAGATTTAATTAATTTTTATACTAATATTTTTCAAAACATATTTAATTTCTTAAGGGGGTTTTTTTTTTTTCAATTTCGATCAAAAGCTAAAAAATATTAAAAATTAAAAAGAAAAATTAGGAGAGAAGCGTTCATGAGAATATGGAATGGTGGATTTTTTATTTTTTTATTGAACAAGGATATTATAGGATTAAAATGAGGTATGTTTAATAATATATGTTAATCTTTATAATTTAGGGGTATGTTTAGTGATACTTTATTTTATTTTTTTGGACACAATAAAAATATTTTTTCTTGAAAAATATAATATACTATCAATTTGAAATTCCATTCTTTCTTTAAGTAGATTTATATGAAAATGATTTATGATAAGCTTATTATGGAACTGTTTTAAAGTATCGAATATTCGACTATGAGTATCAATGATATCACCAGGAGTATTATTAATATGGATTCAAGAAAATTTACAACAAGTACAATATAATATTAGTGACTCAGATTAACGATACTCCTGATGTGATTATCGATATTCCTGATCAATACTATTAAACAGTTTTATGTAAATTTATTATAATTTTTTTATATAATACTTTGCCTACTTTTTTTTAAGTAATAATATAGTTTTTTCTATCAACTTAGGTTAACAAATAAATGAAAATAGAAAAAAAAAATTGTGAGTTGATTTGGCAGGTTGGGTTCATGAAGCCGCACTAAATGGTAGATTTTGACATTTATAAAAGATTGGTGGCTTATTTTTATGAGAAAATTGTACTTTCTATTAATTATATGTACTCAAATTTTTTTAGAGTGGTCATCTAAAAAACTACTCCTAATAGAATCTATGCGACAATATCTTAATAATTAATGTATATTGAACGGTCTACATTGTCCACTATTCTTTTTTTTTTTTTTTTTTATAACTTTTGCAAACAATGTCACTCACCATATACAGTTAAATATAAGTTTAACTATCAACCAATTTCAACTACATACGTTTTGCACCAAATTATTTATTCCTACAATGTGCTTGTCTCTTATCCTAACTATTCGTACGACTACATCATTGACTAAAGTAAAATTTTGTAACATATTTAGGGCTTTCCTATTAGCACATTATTCGATTGGTTTATCACTTCAATTGATTTATGTTAATTTCTTTATAAATTTCCAATGATTCAATGTGTTTTTGAATGAAAATCTTCGGTAAAAATCGATAGAGATAAAAAAAAAAAATCTAATTATGTCGTTGGCTAAAGCAAAATTTTGTAAGGTATTGAAATATCCATTAGCTAGTAAGCCGAGTTTTGATAATCTATCATTATAATTGATTTTTCTTATATTCTCTGTAGATCTTCAAAAAACATGAACAAATTTAAAAATAACCTATTGTATTCTCTAAGAATGACGAGCAAGGAAGTTTACCAAGATTCAAGTATACAAAATGCTTATGAATGAAAATCTTTCAACAATAGTATAACGGGATCCATAAAGTAATCAAACTTTTAAAAGAGTGCACCATTTAAAGTAATTTAAAATTAAAAAATCTTCAGTAAATTCTAATTTGTTGTCCCACATCGATAAAATATAACATTGTAAATAACTTTATAAGACCGACCGGTTACACAAGATACCGCCGGGCTAGTAGCGATAGCCTGTGACCCGAGCGGGGGCATTAAAGGTATCAGATTTGTTTCTGCAACCAAAAAAATTAAAAAAATGAAAAATCCAAAAATATTTCCACGTCAAAAAACAAAAAAATTAAAAAATTAAAATCTGCAGTTATCAAGATGGTAACCTTTTGCTACCCATTTAACAAGGAAAAAAAAATACTTTCAATTTATCAACTTTTATTTGTTTTTGAAGATTTTAGTGATGAATTTCAAAATCCATCACATTTTATTTATATCCTCTACTATTTTTTTTTAATATTTTTCAGTTTTCAATAATACAATTTTTTTTTTTTTTGCAATAGAATAGTTATACTATTACTTACTTTTTCATTTAAATTTATCGCAAGTGTAATCAACTACATTTTAATAACTAAAACTTACCCAAGTTTAAATGTACTTTTTTACTTAATTAAAGTTTTTTCAATCACCATTTCCCCTCGCATCTTCATTTTTAATACAAACACATTCTTAATTTTCGATAAGATGAAAACGAAAATAGCACAAGATCTTAAAAATTAATAATCGGGTACATGAAAATATTAAATTGTCACTCTAATTATCCTTCCACACAAGGAAAAATTTCATATTAAAGCCCAAATTTTAGATTATGTCTCAATATAAGTACTCATTTTAAAAGTGTCTCAATTTAAGTCTCAATTTTTACTTCTTTATCAATTTAAGGTTTGTTTTAAATTCTTGTGTCTCAATTCAAGATCCAACAAACAATTATTTTTTTTAACTTAAATTCATATAATGAAAAAAAAAATTAGAGAACTTCGTTATAAAAAAATCATTTTTTTTATTAATATAACATATATATCTAATTTTTATCATCATGTATTAATTTAGTGTTTTAAAAAATATGACAACTAACATTTTAAAATTAAAACTAGCATTTATCCATAAAAAATTTCATCGTATATGATAAAATAATAGTTATAATTTAATTTCAAAATGCTAGTTATCATTTCTTTGTAAACAATAACTTAAATTTTCAAACAAAATTAATGCACAATGATAAAAAAAATAGAAATTATACCTTATATTAATAAAAAAATATTTTTTAATTAATAGAGTTATTTTTATTTATGATGGATGTCTCTAATTTTTTTTTTTTTCATAATGTATGAATTTAATTTGAAAAATAATTGTTTGTTGGGTCTTGAATTGAGACAGAAAAAATTAAAACAAATCTTAAATTGAGAAAAAAAATTAGACTTGAATTAAGACACTTTTAAAATGAGTATTTATATTGAAACGTAATCTAAAACTTGAGACTTGAATTGATGCTCGAAGTTAGATCCTTGCGACTCATCTATTTCATTTCTTTTATTACTAGTAAAGTTATCCGTGCAATGCACGATTTATATTAGATATAATTATAGGCAAGAATTTATATGAGATGATCTCATACATAAGATGAATTTATATCACATACATATCATGATCACATGACTTATCCTACGTGAATCCTGTTTAAAGGTAAAGTAGGGTCTAAATTCTAGAATGAGGTTATGTAGGTCCCAAAATAACGAGTTTAGTGTAGATTTAAGTTTCGAGTTGAATAGACTTTTAAACAAATTCCTTTTATTTTACCCATTTGATAAATGACTTCCACAAGAGATGATAAGTAAGCTTACTTTACAAGGCCAACTTCAGGTGATAAGCTGACCTTACAAAGTCAACTTCAAGAAGAGTTTGTACGGAAATGTGAGTCCCTTACTTTATACTTGTTTGTTTAAAAAAAATTGCTTAAAATTCTTTGGAATGAAGGCAATTTATTTTATGTGAAGCTGACAAGACGAGTCTTGACAGACTCATCCTATGCAAGATCATCTTTCTTGATGTAAAGTTGACAACATGAGTCTTGACTAGGGAGTTAAACGGGCCGGACCGGGCCGACATTGGCCCACCGGGCAGCCTCCATTTAACGGGTCAGGCCCGGTACCAATCGGACCTCTATTTTAAAGGCACAGCCTGGCCCTAGGTGAGCCACCAGGCCAAAATAGATCGTTTAAAAATATTAAATTTGTAAAATAAATCATTTATAGGCATTAAAATAATCTTATTTCAAACAAATTCTATAATCCTATTTTCTTGATCATAATATGAAATATAATGACCATTAATACTAGTTTATGATATGATTTGACTATCCGCTTCCAATAAATAACTTATATTAATTTCTTGAAAAAGTTATTGGAACAAGAGAATTTTAATATTAACTCAACAAACACTCTAAAACATCACATCTTCTTTTCATGTTAATGCTACATTTGACATATTAGACCAAACTACACTTGATATATAAATTTTATAAATAAATAAAAAGTCGGGTCAACCAAAAGTTCTAGGCCGGACCAAATTGATCCGGTTCTTTTCGGGATGGTATTTTCTGGCCCAGTCTGTCCTAAAAGTCAGGCCAACCTGGCCGATCCATTGGGTCGGGCTCATTTTGCCACCCCTAGTCTTGACAGACTTATCTTATGCAAAGCGATTATATACTAGCTTTATGAAATAGATGAGTATGACATTTACATTGTTAAAATGGGATGTGAGAAATAAACATAAATGAGAACAAACGACACAGGTTTACGTGGTTCACTAACATTGTGCTAGCTACATCCACGGACAGAAGAGAGGATCGTATATTATTATGAGATCTCACCATTTTTAAAGTACATAATGACATAAGTCAAATAATAAGGATATTCGAAAACCCTAATCGTCTGGGCCTCGAAAACATACCAAAAATTCAAACCATAACCAAATATAATATACACCGTGAAAATCAACCCCTGGCTTGGACCAGGGGTGCGTCGATCGTCATCCTCGGACCCCAAAGATGAATTAATATAGAATTAACTCAAAATTTTGCTTAAAAAATGATGTATTGATGCAAAGGAAGGGGTGAATTCTTATAATTAATTATATTACATGGAACGATTGGTGAAATAGAAACACACATACGAGATATATAATTACAACATGTTAAATAAATAGTTGAGATTATATTCATGGTACATTATTGAAATTCACAAGGTAGCTAGAGAGCAATCCGATAGCGCTAATCGACAACTACATTAATTAATTCGGAGATATAAATGAATGAAGTAGAATATTGAAATAAAGATAGCTTAGCTAACAACTTTCACACTTAGTAGGGGTCGTTTGCTTTGAAGGGCGGCCTGAGATTGCCTTTAAATCTCAGGTAATCTCATGTTTGATTTGAAAGACTACAAAAGACCATGGCCGGGACTAAATTAGGGTCTGAGTTCATAATTTCAGCTAATCCCCAATTTTAAAGACTATTTATTCCTGACAAATAGGTGAGATTATTTGTTCTATTGAATTACAATGACTATTTTGTCCTCCGTTTTCTATTTTAAGTGACCATTCTACCCTTCTTCAAAATAAAATAACCGCCGTCCGATTTATTCCTCCTAATCCCAAATCCAATCCTACAATTCACATATACATTCATACTAAATAATCAATTCTCTTTCATTCCAATCCCACCAAGTCCAATCCAGTCGTGAAGCAAACGCCCCTTAGTGGTCAAAGAAATGTAGCAGAGGCTTTTTTGTCGATGCCAAGGTCGGCCACCCAACGACCTCTGTCCTCATCTCTTGGATACACTTTGTACGCTTTTACCAAATCATCCCCGCTACACTAATCCTTTACTTTTTTGCCCCTCGAGACTCGAGTTCTTGCTCTTGAATAGGCTCAAGAGAGGAGCTTTTTTTCTGCCTGTTGTTGCTGTTTCCTACCATTCTTTTCGGTTTCTTCTGTGTCGCAACAGACAGGAACACGATTTGATTGACTAGCAACGAAACTGTTGTGTTGTGTTTCTGTGATTGCTGATGGTAGTGTTATTTATAGTGGCTTTCAGAAGTTGATCCGACGGTGGAGAATGAAGACATGAAGGGAACCAATGATCTGATTCGTGGATGTGAGTTGTGTAATTAACTCTAATTGCTAGTATTTGGGGAAATTATGTAAATGAACCCTACGTACGCAGAAACATTATTTGTGGAATCTTAGATTATAATTTATCAATTGTTCTTTTAAGAATTGATTTTTTTTTTTTACAAATAATAAAAATACGAGTATGCATAGCGTGAAATTTGTTCCTTCATAAATTACTTTACAATATTCTTTTAGAGTAACAATTAATACCCTTTAGTGAAACAACTCATACTCTTTAGTAAAAATTAATTTTTACCCTTAAAATAATATCATTTAATGAAACAATTAATACTCGTTAAAGTAATCCATGTATCAACATCATTACAAGAAATTTGAGAAATCGCGTGGACAAAATTCATCACAAAAATATCATTTTTCGTCACCAAAGGCATTTTGTGACGAAATTTTTTCGTCGCAGAGAACATCGTTGTAAGTGCGTCGTATTGGTAAAAGCAACGTTATTTAAATTCGTCATCTAAAGTCGTCTTTTGATGACGCTACATGTCAACGTCACTTAGGGATGTTAAACGGGCCGCGGGCTGGCCCGTTTAGTCCTGAACCGAACAAGGGTTAGGTCCAAGCATTTGGTGGCCCGTTTAAAAGCCAACCCGTTTAGCCCGATTCTTTTTTTTTTTTACTTTTTATATATTTTACTTGTACAACTACAAATATGTATGTAATCTACTTATTTTACTTCAACTTCAAATTTTCAATCCAAGTCCATATATATATATATTCAATTTTCTATTTAGTTAATTTATGTTTTCATTTTGTTAATTTATTAAATTACTTGAAATTGAATTTAGTCATTTAATTAATACTTGAACAATGTGTGAATATAATTTTTATAAATTTATGAACAATGTAGGGCTTCAACACCCTACTTCATTATTATCTTTCTAATTAGGGTTCATCGGTCGTTGTCATAACTCTCAAATTGCCATTGTCGGCCGCTCTTAAATCGTCATTGATGTTATAAATTTATTTCATAAAAAAGTGAAATGTTGAACAATGTTTAAATGTAATTTTCATGAATTATTGAACAATGTTTGAATTTTAAGTTTAAATGTCATCATATTACAATTACATGTCTATATTTTATATTAAATATTAGTTTTTTAGTTTATTTTTAGGAGCCCGTTAGTGGCCCGTTTAGCCCGCGGACCGCTAGGGTTATGGTTAGGTTTCGAGTGTTAGTAGACCGATTAAAATGAACCGATAAGGCCCGGGACCGTTTAGGCCTGCAGCCCTGTAGGGCTAGCCCTAATGGGTTAGGGCCAACCCGTTTAACATCCCTACCGTCATTATATCATTTCATCTATAGTGACAAATAAAATGTTGCTTTTGACATTGAATTTCGTTACCAAATATGATATTTCGTCACTAAAAGTTTGACTTTACATGACGATTTTTTATTTTGTTAATGTTATGCCAGTGTTGTAAAAAATGTTTAGGCAACATTCTGGATAACATTACTGAATTTGCCCTTTCTCCTAACACTAACACTTTTGTTCTATGTTGTGTTTGATGTTGTGTTCGCAAGTGGAAAACCTAGAATGTTCCAGGTCATGCGGCTGCGGTTATCAAGTGAGGAGATCAAATACATCATGGGCGGTTATTAGAGTTAGTGGAGGATTTTTTTTCTAGGTCTTTCCAAACTGACCTAGTGATTGTAACTTCCGGTGGATCCTACATCTATAAATACCAGATTATAGTTAAAGGAAAAACTAGGGGAAACAAGCCAGGAAGTAGTAAACGAGAGCTGCACTATCGAGTGTTCAAGTACATCTAGTGTAGAAGTGTAGTTATTACTATCTTTTGTGCTGGTCGAGTGCTGCAACGCTCAGTATTGAGATCGAAAATAGACTAGATTAGGGTCTGAGTGTGATCAGTTTTCTAGTTGTCGTAGATCTGTTTAGGCGGTGTGTTTACACCTTACCCTCACTTTGAGATCTTATATTAGGTCTTTGTTTGTATCACTGCATGGTTATAGTGAAGCTTTTCGCCATGAGGCATCATAGACTTTATTTAAGTCTATAAAAAAAATTTAATTCCATGTACAAGGTGTTTAAGTCTTTCGCTGCTTAGAACTGTGTAAAACCGTTCATAACTATCTTGTGTTGTCGCGCATGTTGTCAATATTTCAGATTACACTACTCTGAAAAACACCACGCAACTCACACTTGGCACCAGAGCCAAAAACTTAATCTTTTAAGTTTAGATCCCGTGTCTTGTGTGTATTTTTATTGCAATGAAATATCCCCTTACTCCTACACTTAAGCCTCCTATTTTAGATGAAACAAATTATGCGTATTGGAAGCCTAAAATGTGTATGTACATCAAGTCCATTGATGAACGCGCATGGAGGAGTGTTTTGTCTGGTTGGACTCAACCGAGGACACCAACTGATGAGGACAATAAGGCTCGGATCAAGTGGGAATTGGACTGGACAAATGAAGAAATTCAATTGGCTAGTTACAACTCGAAGGCCTTGAATGCTATTTTCACAACAACTGATGTTTCCATGTTCAAACTAATTTCAACTTGTAATTCTGCAAAGGATGCTTGAGAAATATTACAAGAACATTGTGAAGGATCAGACTGTGTTAGACGGACCAAACTTCGAATGCTTGGGACGAAGTTTGAGAACATGAGGATGAAAGAAGATGAAATAGTCTCATCCTACAATGAAAGAATCAGTGAGATTGCAAATGAAGCTCATGCTCTTGGAGATCCTATCTCCAATACTAGTTAGTACACAACTAAAGATTTGATTCTAAGATATGTGCTATTGATGAAGCTAAAGATACTGATACCATGTCTCGAAATGAACTTGTAAGTATCCTAAAAACCTATGAAATGAATATAACACAATCTGAAGATTCAAAAGTTGATAAAAAGGTTGTTATGTTCAAAGTTAGTACTTCTTCTAATTTTGAAAAGACTTCTTATATTACGAAAATTGAATCTGATGATGATGATAATGTTGTTAGTTTGTGTCTTGGCAATCTTGACAATATTGCTCTATTATCTAAGCAATTCAATAAGTTTCTTAATAAGAAAATGAACAATGCTAAAGGTATTGCTCAACCTAAAGTTCAGATCAATAACTCACCTCAAGTTTCTGAAAGAACAAGTTTCAATCAAACTAAACCTCAAAATAGAAATAGCAAATTTAGATATGATCCTGAATACAGAAAGAATGTGAAACGTGATGCATGTTCTGGTTTTGGTCATTATGCTAATGAATGTGCTAATACTTTACTGAAAAAGAAGTATAATTTGACTGCTACTTTGAGTGATAATTCTGGTGATGAAAATGAATTTGATAAAGAAGAAGAATGTGTTTTTTCTGCTAGGATAGAGTATGATGATACTTTTGATGATCATCTGGATGATTATTACTCTGATGTTGATGAAAATGACATGTCATTTCTGACAACACTGCGTGAAAATGGTCCAGATGTGAATTGTTTTAATGGTTTACTTGATGAGACAGGTAATACAAATGAAATTCACAAGGATTGTGAATCTGGAAGACAGAAGCTGAGTAAGGAACTTGAATCCCAAAATTAGATTCTAGAGTCATTGACTTTGGAAAGTTCTGATTAAGGAATTCTTTTACAAAGTTGGAAGTGATCTTGACTAGAAAGGACATGAAAGATCAACTTTGAGTTTCAAGAAATTCTCACAAGGAAAAATGAAGCTGGATGATGTTATGACTTTTGGACAGTCAAACAAAGCTGGACTTGGCTTTGTTGGTGACACTTCTGAACCTTCTCATTCTGATAAGCATGTTAAATTTGTTAAAGCAAAACATGAAAATGTTAATTCTGATAATTCTGAAAAGCATGTTAGGGAGAATGATAAAGTCTATATATGTCATTACTGTTCTGAAATAGGTCATAGTGTGCAAAGTTGAAAAATGATAAAGGCATGTTACCCAAAGTGTTGCAACATTTTGAGAGATATACTGATAAATCTTGGATTTCTAAAACTAAAATCTCATGTAATGTTGTGTATACTTCTCTGAAAGCATGTGTACTAGGTTTATGGTATTTTGATTCAGGTTGCTCAAGACATATGACTGGACAAATAGAACACTTAGCTGATTATAAGTCATATGATGGTGGAAATGTAACTTATGGTGGTGGTTCTAAAGGAAAAACCATAGGAAAAGGAACTCTTAATGTGAATGGTTTTCCAAAGTTATCAAATGTGTTACATGTTGATGGTCTTTTTGCAAACTTGATTAGTATTAGTCAGTTATGTGATGATAACTTGCATGTTAAATTTGACAAGAATGCATGTAATGCTTTTAACCAAAACAATGAATGTTTGATGACTGGAAATAGACCTACTGATAATTGCTACTTGATTGGTTCAAATAATGTTTGTATTAGCATGAAAACTGATGAAATCTTATGGCATAAAAAATTAGGACATGCTAATTACATGAACATTCAGAAATTGATTAAACATGATGTTGTAGTTGGTTTGCCTAAATTACAGTTTAATGATGCTAAAGTCTGTGGACCATGTTAAAAAGTTAAGCAATCAAGAGTGTTACACAAAGTACTATCTTCATGCACCACAACAAGATGTTTAGAACTGTTACATATGGATTTAATGGGTCCTATAGAAACAGAAAGTATGGTGGTAAGAGACACTCTTTAGTTGTTGTAGATGATTTTTCTAGATTTACATGGATTGAATTCTTGAAAGAAAAATCAGATGCCTTTTCTGCATTCGAAATTGTAATACCCCGACCCAAATTATGCTTTATTTGATCTTATGTGTGAATGTTGTTTTATTCTCGAACATTCTTTTGAAAGAGAAACTTTGTTTTTATTTAAAACCTCTGATTTTTGGTAACAGATGAGTAGAACTGGACCGACAACACTCTAGAAACCCTAGCACAGAATGAACCGGTACTGTTTAAATCTAATGTGGATAAAATATGAGTCCAAAATAAATGGACGAGCTATTTATATTATTAATACGAGAGTTTTAACTTAGTCGCCAAAAATTGGGCGAAAAGTCCTAAAAAGGCCAAAACTCGAATCTACCGAACAAAAATCGAACCAATCGGGAACCTAACTAATAAAATAAGTTAAAAGCCTTCTTAATTACAAACTTATAAAGATGTAAAATTATTTGGTAGAAAAACAAACGAAACGTAACTTTCGGAGCCCCGAAACCCCGAACGAACCCCCATTTTTCAGTTCGAAACTCACACCCTGAGCCGAAACGCCACCACAAGCCAAAGGCTTGCCCACTCATTGCTGGACCGCCAGCTGCTGTTTTCAGCAGGACATAAAAGGCCAACCCACTCCAAACAAAAAAGGTTTGACCCTTAGTACATGTACCCCCCTCCCCCCATAAATGTTTGTCCTTCCTTTAATCCCCACCATCCAAATGTTTCAATCTAAGCCCTCCATTTTACACCACATGTTTGTTTAATTTCTTGGCCATCACTCTTTCCCCACACACAAGACACCAAGAAAAAAGAAAGGGGAAACACTCCCTCTCCCTCACTCCAACTTTCGACCATCACACCTTCTCCCATTTTCTCACCAAACAAGACCCCCATCTTTTTTACATCAAGCTATCCATTCATCCAAGGAGCCACGAAACAAGGGTTACACTACAAAAAAAATACGGATTAGCGACCGATATTAGCGACCGCCTAGTAATCGGTCTCAAAATTATATATTAGCGACCGAAATTGACCGGTAGTCTAAAAAAATATTGTGACCGCTTATAAAATCGGTCTCAAAACCGACTAATTAGCGACCGCCTAGAAATTTTTTGTTAATTTACTTTGAACTTTGTTGATCTTTCTGATGATTAGGGGTTTGTGTATTAGATAATTCTTTTGAGGGCGCTTGTTTAGAAATTCTTCAATTCGAATGAAAATGGGTATGAAATATGAAAATTATAGTGGTTAATGAGAACAAAAATTGATCAATGACACTACTATCTCTCCTAAATAAGGTAATCATTACCCAATTTGATTAACCTCTTCACATCCTACAACTATTCCTCCTAATTGTAACTAATAATTTATTAATAATGACAATAATAAATTCGCTAGAAAGAAAAATATTGAATGACTAAATTCAAATTCATCATATTTAAGTGACAAATGATAATGAAATTCGTACATGACAAATGATTAGTAATAGTTATATATATAAACATATATAACATATATATATATATATATATATATATATATATATATATATATATATTTGTTTGTGTGTTTTGAAAGAATATGTTTGCTAATTGCTGAAACTGGTTCATATATGAATCATTGAAGGATATTAGTTGTTTCTACTAAAGAGTATTAGTTATTTTTACTGTAGAGTAATTACTTATTTACACTGAAGAGTCTTAGTTATTTAGTGAAAACAAACTAAGACTCTTAAGTGAAAACAACTAATACTCTTTAATGAAAACAACTAATACCCTTTAATAATTCATGTATAAATTAATTTCACTCTATACATACTCATTATAATGAAGAAGTATGGCATTGTTGATAGGCGAACATCATCCAGCATGGAGCGAACAAGAATTAAGGGCTTGAGCAAAGAAAATCAGGATTGGGGTGCATTTACCAATCCGGGAGGTGTATAAAATGACGAACAACTCCATCGACGAACAACTAATAAGCGAACAGGTATTAAGACCCGAGACCAAGAATGAGCCAACTGTGAAGTCGCCAATGACGAACAACTTGGTCAAACTATAATACAACTCAGTTAAGATGTGTACCAGTGAACAAAGGACTAAAATCCCAAAGCCAAGCTAAATAAAGCCAAAAGGCGAACAACTTCCAAAGTACAATCTCCAGAGGCGAACAACTTTCAGTTGGAGAATCGTAAAGATCCGTCAAGCCGACCTAGGCGAACAACAATGAGTCCGAGATAGGACCAAAGAAGACTTTGTAACTAAGATTCAGCTTAGATAAGGTCAAAAGGACACATGTCAAGCATGCAAGCTAGGGAGACCAAGAGTCAGAAACACCTCATGCTTGCTAGGCTCTATAAATAGTTGTTCTCCAGCTTATGAAATACAAGTACAAATTCATAAACACTCTCAAAACACACACCAATACACCCAAACGTACACACACACGAAATTATTGCGATTTCGACTTTCATATTTACAAGTTCATAACCCGGCCTTCGATTTACCATTTACGGTGGTAACCAATCACACGTAATTGATTGATGATCTTTAAACCGAACTTAAACAGTCACTAATCCATCTGAAAACTATTGATCACCAACAATTTTGGCGCTAGAAGAAGGGTACCGAACCTTCGGTTAGTGTGATTACTCAAGAACTTCAAGCTGAAAACTTGAAGATTCAAAGGAAACCTCAAGAAATATTTGAAGATACAAGCAAGATTGTTCTAGGTGTTCTTGGTGTTCTTCAATATTAAAATTAAAGAAACAATTTATATTGAAATGCCTCAATCCAAGGAAACACAAGGATCTCGCTTGTCAAGGAGAGCCTCTCCAACACGAGCCTCGTCGGCCGACCACCGGGACCGTAATCCCAGACATGCGAACAGATCGCAGCATACAACCATAACACATAATCTCCCCCCTGAAATGGAGGCCCTGGCGAACAACCCTAACGAATTATCTAAGACCATTGCTGCTCTCCAAGCTCTCCAGAGACAGCAAGAACAAAATAAGCCTTCACAAGCAAGGCCTAAGGATGGACCCTTGGAGGTTGTTAAGGCCAGGTCAACAAGGGGCGAACAACGTGAGGTGAGCAGCGCCCAGGTCAGGCGGGACAAGGGCAAGGCCCAGGTGATCGAACCAGGGGAGGGTCAAGCAGAGTCTGCTCGCGAACGAACAGCAATGTCGAGTCATGGAACAACCCGTTCCAGTGCCCAAGACAGACTTGGCCAACCCCAACACCAAGACAAAGTTGCTCGCCAGGAAGTAGTGCATGGGCGAGCAACATGTGAGCAACCACGCCCATCAATTCATGAGAGACTTTCTCAATCTGCCTTCAGGCGTTTGGGACCTAATGCGGCGAGCAACCCTAAAAAGCAGCTCCAGGATTTGCCTACTCCAAGCGAGGGACTGCGACGAGCAGAAAGGTTTATACCTTTGCTCGCCGAACAGCCTCCAAGTCAGGGGGCATCTCTGGATTAGCTATCAAGCTTGAGAAGGGCGATAGAAAGTATGCAGGGACAATTGGACCAGCAAAGAGGTGTAGGGACGACCAGCTTGCCATCCTCACCATTATCAACTTACATTCTGAAAGCCCCGATTCAGAAGAAAGTCCAATTCCCAGCAAGCATATAATATGACGGCCTTGCTGATCCCAGAGTTTATCTAACAAAATACTCGGACTATATGGTCTCGGTGGGAGCCAGCGATGCCACTCAATGCCGGAACTTCCCGTTAACTTTGGGGGACCGGGTGCACAAATGGTTCTCAGCATTGCCACCAGCATCCATCCATTCATTTACTCAGCTGAGTCGGGAGTTCCTGTCTCATTTGTCAACGGCGGGATCGTACCTGTCCCAGAAACACCGATTGTCAGACCTAAAATAAAATGATGACGAGTCAGATCGAGCATTCATGGAAAGGTTTGACAAGGTGCTATTGGAGGGTGAGCCCGTCAGCGAGGACACAAAAATTGTTGCTATTATGGCAGGACTGAAGAAAGGGTCAAAGCTATGGAAAGAGGTACATCTGAAGTGCCCAAGAAGCTACACCGAATTTAGAAATCAGGCCGGCATATTTGTTTCTATGCATGAAGCCCTGCAGTCAAACTTGGGGGAGAACAAAGCCGACCCCAAGGAGAACAACAAAAAACCTGGTGCAACAAGCTATCGAGTCCCTAAAAACATGAAGGCATTCACTGAAGGGACGGAACTCAAAGAAAAGTTTAATCAGGTGCTAACAGTGTCAGTCGATACTGTTTATGAGAATGTGAAGGATAAGGAGTTGCTCTCCCCTCCCCGGAAAATTCGCCAAGACACTGGCAAACTCAATCCTAACAAGTATTGTGCCTACCATCAAAGCGTGGGGCACTTTACAAGTGAATGTAGAGATTTGCTCAGGCAGCTCTGGCGTTTCTACGAGGACTGAAAGCTCTCCGATTTTGTCAAAAGACAACCCGGGAAGAGAGTCCGGGAGAACAACTCTGAGGACGAAGATGATCAACCCCAGAAGAACAATAAGCCGGCACGACCAGTTCCTGCCATTCCTACTCGTCCATTGGAAGATTTATACATAATGGAACCTGCAGGTCCTGCAGGAGGATGTTCTGATGGACGACCGCCAATCTCTAACCGGAAAAGAAAGGCTGAATTACGAGCGATCGATCAAGTCTAAGAAATGGGGGTCAGTCAAACCATCTATCATGCAGACAGCAGAACTGACCTTCACCGAAAAGGACTTAGAAGGAATTTTGACTCCACATAACGATTCGCTCGTAATCTGCGTAAAGATCATGGGGACTCGAGTCCATAGATTGTTGGTAGACACTGGAGCCTATACCAACATCTTGTTCAAAAGCACACTTGATAAACTTGGGGACTTTTCAGCCCATATCCGGGACTCAAACCATCGAATCCTAGGCTTCGGAAATGCAGTAACAGTCCCGTTGGGAGAAATTTCTTTGCTTGTACAACTTGTAACGATCGAAGAACCCGAAAAGAATATTACAAGAATGGTAGATTTATTGGTTGTAGACCAGGAATCAACCTATAACGGGTTCCTTGGTCGACCTTTTTTGAATGAATTTAAAGCTGCCTGTTCAACTTACCATTATTGCTTGAAGTTTCCAACAGCAAGTGGAGCAGGCACAGTTAAAGGAGATCAAAGAAAGGCTCGGGAATGCCTCTTACAAATGCAAGCAAAACATGCGCAAGTATCCATGATGGAGGCCACAACAAGCTATCCTGCTGAAGAACCATCAATATTGGAGAACATGATGGACATAGAGGAAGACCACATGGATACTGACGAACAACATCATGACGAACAGGTGTTGGACGAACAACTCCTCACCACCCATAAGAAACATCATCCTGACGAACAACAAAGGGGTGGTGACGAGCAACATTCAAATGATGGCCGGGAGGGCCAGATGTTGACTAACAACAACGAATCAGGGCCAACAGATGATCTTGATCCCCGCCTGGGGGCAGAGCCGATGAACATCGAAAATGATTTCAACTCTGAGGGACCAATACTTGATCCTCGGTGGAAAGGACAAAAACGACGAGCAACACCAGTTGAAGAGCTGGACGCGTTCAAAGTTAATCCTAAAAACCCGGATCTTGAATTATACATAGGATCTGAGCTCCCTGAGCCTTACAGATCCCGAATGAAAGAGTTCCTCAGCAAAAATCTAGATGTTTTTGCTTGGTCTCATGCAGACATGGTGGGGATAGACCCAAAACATGCTTGTCACAAGCTCAATATCAATCAAGCAAAAAGACCAATCCATCAAAAACGAAGAAAATATGGCCCAGACAAATATCAAGCTTTGAACGAAGAAGTAAAGAAGTTGTTAGACAACGACCTAATCCGACAAGCACTCTGTCCACAATGGGTAGCAAACCCAGTCCTTGTGAGGAAACCAAACGGGACCTGGAGACTATGCATAGACTTTACAGATCTGAATGCAGCATGCCCGAAGGACAACTTTCCACTTCCTCATATTGACCAATTGGTGGACAGCACTACAGGTCATGAAATGCTAACATTCATGGATGCCTTTGCCGGGTACCATCAAATCCCGATGCATCCAGATGATCAAGAGAACACAGCATTCTATACTAACAAAAACTTGATGTGTTGGAAGAGAATGCCCTTTGGCCTCATCAACGCCGGAGCAACTTACCAAAGGCTGGTGAACAAAATGTTCGACCAACAAATTGGAGATACAGTAGAAGTCTACGTTGATGACATCGTAGTCAAAAGTCCCCATAAAGAAGATCATCTCCAACACTTGACCCAAGTATTCGAAATTCTTCGACATTACAACATGAAGCTGAATCCAAAGAAGAGCAGCTTTGGAGTCCATTCAGGCAAATTCTTGGGTCATCTTGTTAGTCAACGAGGAATTGAGGCTAATCCAACAAAAGTCAAAGCCATAGTGGATATGCAACCACCACGTTCAATAAAAGAAGTGCAAAGACTCACAGGATGTCTAGCTGCACTAAACCGGTTCATATCCAGATCGGGGGACAAATGCCGTCCATTCTTTGAAGCCATCAAGAAAGGACAGTTCACATGGACTAACAACTGTCAAAAGGCGTTCGACCAACTCAAAGACTACCTGGAAGATGTAAAAATCCTATCAAAACCCGTCCCAGGAGAAAAGCTATATTTATACTTGGCAGCATCGGAGGTGGCCATCAGCTCCGTTCTGGTACGAGAAGACGGCAAATTCCATCAACATATCTACTACGTCAGCCAAGCTTTGCATGAGGCGGAGATCAAATACTCCCCAACCGAGAAGCTGGCGTATGCACTAGTTATGAGTGTGAGGAAGTTACGGCCATACTTTTTTTATCATCAAGTTGAAGTGCTAACAACTTTCCCACTCAGACAAATTCTCCATCGCCCCGACACAGCTGGTCGTCTATTAAAATGGTCACTAGAGATTAGCTAATTCGGGGTGACTTATGCTCCTCGAACAGCGATCAAAGGGCAAGCGTTGGCCGACTTTATAGTCGAACTAACCTTCCCACCAGATCCGACGAGAGGACTTGATCACCCCTGGCATCTTTATGTTGACGGATCTTCGACTAACATAGCCTCGGGGGCAGGAGTGGTTCTAATTAGTCCAGGCAGACAAGTATTCACTTCGGCAATCAGATTTGGCTTTATGGCAACCAACAACGAAGCCGAGTATGAAGCTCTCATTGCTGGTCTCCATCTATCCCTTGCAGTAGGTGTCAGACGATTGTAAATATTCGGCGATTCACAATTGATAGTGAACCAAGTCCGAGGTGAATATGAGGCGAAGGACGGACATATGATCGAATATCAACGGATTGTTGCTCACCTGATGTCCTTGTTAGATCAAGTATTCATTGAACAAATCCCAAGGACGAGCAACACTCAAGCAGATGCATTGGCCCGACTAGCAACAAGCGAAGGACCTGCAGAGTTGGCAGACATTATAATTACGAAGATGAATGACCCATAAACAACAAGTTATAATGTCAACCAACTAAATGATCAAGCCAGTGAAGAAGAAGACTGGAGAACAAGTATAGTCAAATACTTGAAAAGTGGGGAAAAACCAAACAACTCTTTTGAAGCTGCCAAGCTAATAAAGCAAGCCGCCAGATATACTCAGGTAGGCGAGCAACTTTACAAAAGAGGAATATCACTCCCACTTCTCAAATGTTTGCCTAAGGGGCAAGGACGAGCAATACTCGAAGAAATACATGCCGGAGTATGTGGAAATCACACTGGGGGGCAAGCATTGGCGTACAAAACTATTAGACAAGGTTATTACTGGCCGACTTTACGCCAGGACGCAATCAAAAAAGCAAAGACTTGCCACCAATGCCAAATTTTTGCACCAAACATTCATACCCCGGCTCAACAACTCGTATCGGTTTATAGCCCATGGCCTTTTGCTAGATGGGAATGGACATTATTGGTCCCTTCCCAGCAGGAGTTGGAGGAGTTCGATTTACCGTTGTGGCAGTCGACTATTACACAAAATGGGCAGAAGCAGAGGCCATGTTGAAGATCACGCAACAGAAAATGATCAACTTCATTTGGAAGAACATTGTCTGTCGTTTTGGAATTCCGCAAACCATCGTGACAGACAATGGTCCGCAGTTTGATGGAAAAGAGTTGAGAGATTTCTGTACAAAATGGGGGATCAAGAAACATTACTCTACGCCCTATCATCCCCAGTCAAATGGACAAATTGAGACCGTAAATAAAATTATCAAGCATACGTTAAAAGTACGGCTAGCAGAAAGCAAAAGCAGTTGGTCAACAGAGCTTCCGGAAGTCTTATGGGCATACAGAGTTTCTCCCAGGTCAAGCACCGGAGAAACACCCTTTGCAATGGCTTTCGGAACAGAAGCTGTTATACCAATTGAATTAAAGACCAACACAATCAGGACGACCAACTTTGATGAGCAAGCAAACACTATGCTCTGGCTGCTGAAATAGATTTGCTCGAGGAAAAAAGACTGAGTGTCGAGCTAAAAAAATGCTACCTATAAGTAGCGAGCAGAACGCTACTATAATTCCCATGTTAAACTTAGGGAATTCAGAGTTGGAGATTTGGTTCTAAGAAAGTTGCTCGCCCAACCTCCAGGTGTATTGGGACCAACTTGGGAGGGCCCGTATCGTATAACAAAAAAATTCGTTAATGGCGTATACGACATCGAAGATATGGAAGGCAAGCCGGCCCAATACTCCTGGAACGCCATACATCTAAAGAAGTACTATCAATAAGACGAACAAGTTCTTGATTGGGCGAACAAATGTCTTGGGGGGCTAGTGAACCAAGTAAGGCAAACTAAAAACTTGCCTAATTTTTTGAAAATTTTGCTAAGTATAGAATATAAAGTTGTTCGGCGCATTGTATAGTCTGGTGTTGTTTCATCTTTTGTTTTTTAGATAAAGTTGCTTGGCAAAAATATTATAAGCGAGCATATTTTGATTAGTGTTTAAAGTTGTTCGTCGATTTGTATATGTTAGTGACGAGCAGTCTTACAACACTTGTAATTTTTTATGAATGTAAATATAATAGTTGTTCGTCAAGAGGAAAAGTCCAAAAGCTCGAGGTACAAGTCCGTTTAAAGGTTGTTCATTTTTAAAATGAATAGAACCTAAGGACCAGAGCCACTTAAAGGTTGTTCGTTTTTTTTTAAAAATGAACAGAACCTGAGGCTGAACCCTGATTCCACTAAAGGCAAAGTTCAATTCGAACAAAAGCCCAACACTATATGTTATAATTGCAAAGGCATTGATAAAAATGTAAAGGCAATTAACATATAAAGAAAATGAGCGAACATGAGAAAGACATTCCATTAAATCAAAGACTTTTAAGCCCAAAAGATAGTACAAGCTGAAAGTAGCCACAAGTACTACAAAAAAGGAACGAACAACTATTACAAAAGAAGACAAAAAAAAAACTAACTCCTAAAACTATTATTGCTCGGTGGAGGGAGGCTCTTGAATTTGCTCGGCAGGAGGCTCCACAATTAAATCTTTAGCCAAGTCCTCTACGGCCTTCCGCTCAGTTTCTTCGGCGTTTTGCTCGCCCGCAGCAGCCGGCTCCTTTCCTTGCTCGCCGTCATCAACAATCGGTGGAGGGTCAGTGATGTTGATGCTGGGGTCAAGTTTGTCGAGTTTGACCCCTAGCACAGCCAAATCCGCCAGCTGGACCTCAATGTTGTTCGGTGGCGGGTATTTGTCGAGGAATATGTTCAGATCTTTGGCCATCTCCTCCACCATATCTTTGTGATCATAGGCATCGGCCATACGGATACCATCCGCGTAGGCGCAGATGTAGCCCAAATTTGAGATAGGCCCACTCCGAGCTCGAAATTCTTGCTCGACTTCTTCCTTGGTGAGCATCTCAGACATTTGCTCCTTCAGGCGAGCAATTTCTTCTTCGGCTTCTTCCCTTTTCTTCCTCTCTTCGTCCAGCACAGCTTTAGAGGAAAGTAGCTCGGCCTTTGTATCCTTAAGCTCACCAGAGACAAGCTGATAGTCCTCGATGCGCTTCTTCTCCAGGTCGTTGGCCAGCTTTAATTGATCCTTTAGGCGAGCAATCTGGCCATTGAATTTGTTCGCCAGTTTCTCCTTCTCCTCGGTAAGCTGGCGAATGGAGGCGGCATGGTGACGAGCAGTCTCCTCTAGCTCGGCAACTTGAGCCATCCCCCTTTGAGCGGAGACAAGGGAGTTGGCGGCTTGGACCATTGATAGGTGAAAATTATCAATGGGGCCCTGGGCGAGGACGACTTTGTTCAGCGGCCGCGACCAGGCGCGAGCAATAACTTCAGTTGCTCGACGAACATGTTCATCCGGAATGTCACAGATGCTCGTCGGGGTCTTAGAGCAGGCAAACTGGTGAACCAGGTCTGCTCGCCCTGGGTAATCGCTGGGCCGGTATCTGCGAACAAAAAAGAAGGTCAACACTTGGAAAATTTGGCAAAGGAGAAACTTGTTCGGCAAGAAAGTAAGAACTTACTCAGAGAATTTTCGCTCATCCCGGCCTAAGTATGTAATGTCCTCTAGGCCTCGGGGAGAGCCTATGTCCTTGCTCGCTTTGCCAGACATCTCCGTGGGCTCTACGGATGAACGGCGTACAACGTCCCCTTCAGGGCGAGCATGGCTCGAGCCCACCTTCTCCTTCCCCTTATCAGTGACATCATGGGACAATGGAGTCCCGTCTACCTTCTTTAAATGTTTCCCCCCACGAGGAGGGGAAATGGGAGGAGAATGGATTTGAATAGGGGGGGCAGCCTGTCTTGGAACTCTAGCCCCCTCGAGCTTGTTCGTCATGGCGAGCACCTTTTGAGGGGGATCACCTCTCATTTCTTCCCTTTTGGCGGCGCCATTTCGAGGACCCTTTGCTCAAGGAGGGCGTAAGAGGGAGGAACAGCAACTGTCACTTGCTCGGCTAAAAAAAAAAAAAAGTTAGACGAGCAAATTAGGAAACTCAATGACGAACAAGGCTTGAACCCAAAATTTAGAAATTTCCATACCTGGGGGCACCTCGACCTGGGCCTCCAAATGGTGTGGGTATGTCAAAAGGCGAGCAGCTCTTTGACACCTTGCTCGGCAAAGATAGTCAATAGTCCTATCTGCCCTATTGCGGAGGCCAACCAAGCACGAAGTAAAGAGAAACTCGGAGCTCAACTCCTCCTCTTCCGAATCCCACTTGGGTAGACGAGGGCCTGCGAACAAACAAGAAAAGTTAAATTAGAACAACTTAGCTCAAAGGCGAGCAAGAAGAGAACTTACGTTTCAGTTTTCCATAAACTCCTGGAGAATTTATTCGTCCAGGGCCGCCGTGTGGACCAGAAGATGCTCGCCAATCACCCCCAATAAAGAAAAAGTGTTGCTTCCCGTTGTAAACCTTGTTCGGCACATCTTCCACCATTTTTAGCCCGGTTCTGGCCTTGAGATAGTGGTAACCTTCTTCTCCTAGGGGGCACTTTGTAATTGTCATCAGGTAGTTGATCTCTTCCGCAGTAAGCCGATCAACGTACCCCTCCAAGGCGAACAAGCACATGGAGCCTAAGAGATTCATCCACCCAATTGGAGTAATTTGGGTGATGGCCAAGTTGGTCGCCTCCAGGAATCGACCAACAATGGGTGGAAGAGGCAGCCTTAATCCGGCGATCAAGGTGTGAATGTTGATCGCCGTGCATCCTGGGGGTGGGCGATCAGCTCTCTCCTTTCTCCGAGGGGCCCACATGTGAATATCATATGGGATTTTGTAGTCCCTACGGATAGAGTCCAATTCATCTTCGCGAACAACACTTTTGATCTTGCTCGCCTGGTATCCAGTTTTCACCTTGTCCATAATTTGCCTCTGTGGGCGAGGAAAGCTGTTCGCATACTCCTCAGCGTATGCTTGCCATTCGAATGGCCGAGCAACTCCTGTTGGAATCTCATTTTCCAACATCTTTGGGGATGGGAAGTTAATACCCTCAAAGAACTCGCGGGTGAGTTCGTCAAGACCTGGATCTTCAGATTCAGCGGAAGACGAAGAGTCGTCGTTCAAATTGTTGTTCGCCACAATTGTCAGTTCTCTCTCAGATGGGCCCGCACCAGTGTTTTCCACAGAGCGAACAACTGAATCCACGTGAGCGTTCGACGCTGAAGAAACTTCAACCGGTTGTGGATCGTAAACAACAGTTGGGAAAAGGGGATCTAGGGTCTCCTCGGTTTTGTTGCTCGAATGCGAAGACATAGGAGGGAGAGAAAAATCTAAGCGGCGGTAGAGAGTGTTGCAGACGGCGGCGCTTTCCCGGAAAAGACGGCGGCGCTCGGATCCACACGGCGGCAAGAGAATTTTCGAGAGAAAAAGTAGAGAAAAAGATGGAGAAAAAAAAAGAGTAACTACCTGGGAATTGAAATTTGAAGCCAAATGCTGGAGGACGGACGTCGGAAAGCTTGGAATCGCCGGAGGAAGGAGGAAATCGCCGGAGCACTGTAGTAAGAGAAGGAAAAGTGGGAAAAATTTCAGTTTTCCCACTATTTATACCCCAAGCAAAAACGGGGTCCAAGGCCTAATTTCCAAAAAATTCAGGGACTGAATTATGAGAAAAAGGGGTCATTTCCGAGCCAAACTAAAAGTCGAAGGACCTATGAGCAATTATAGGGGCGCGTGGCCTCGGGACTGCTCGCGCGTGAACGGCGCGCAATCATTGCGCTGGCGTCATCTTCGTGATCTCCCCAGATCATGGGAAGACGAAACGGACGCCATGATGTTGCTCGTCACAAAGATGCTGTTCGTCCAAGTCTTGACCAGAACAATATCCTAACTACAGTTGCTCGCCACAAAGTTACTCGTCTGAAGCAACATCTAGTCAGGATAGGGGGCATTGTTGATAGGCGAACATCATCCAGCATGGAGCGAACAAGAATTAAGGGCTTGAGCAAAGAAAATCAGGATTGGGGTGCATCTACCAATCCGGGAGGTGTATAAAATGACGAACAACTCCATCGACGAACAACTAATAGGCGAACAGGTATTAAGACCCGAGACCAAGAATGAGCCAACTGTGAAGTCGCCAATGACGAACAACTTGGTCAAACTATAATACAACTCAGTTAAGATGTGTACCAGTGAACAAAGGACTAAAATCCCAAAGCCAAGCTAAATAAAGTCAAAAGGCGAACAACTTCCAAAGTACAATCTCCAGAGGCGAACAACTTTCAGTTGGAGAATCGTCAAGATCCGTCAAGCCGACCTAGGCGAACAACAATGAGTCCGAGATAGGACCAAAGAAGACTTTGTAACTAAGATTCAACTTAGATAAGGTCAAAAGGACACATGTCAGGCATGCAAGCTAGGGAGACCAAGAGTCAGAAACACCTCATGCTTGCTAGGCTCTATAAATAGTTGTTCTACAGCTTATGAAATACAAGTACAAATTCATAAACACTCTCAAAACACACACAAATACACCCAAACGTACACACACACGAAATTATTGCGATTTCGACTTTCATATTTACAAGTTCATAACCCGACCTTCGATTTACCATTTACGGTGGTAACCAATCACACGTAATTGATTGATGATCTTTAAACCGAACTTAAACAGTCACTAATCCATCCGAAAACTATTGATCACCAACAGACATTATCATGAAAATATTGTATTATATAACTTAAGTGATTGTTATCAAATATATTAAAGAATATTTTCTCAAGAAATAAATTTTTGATTAGTTATTTCAAAATAATTAATGAAAAAATATTTTTACTACGTTGAATACTATCACAAGTTATTATTAAAATCATCACCAATTATAACTGCAATGAAATAAGATTGCCACTAATTAAACGATTAATGATGAAAGTATCATCATCACAAAATGTATTTTTTACGCCGTTGAATATCTTCACCAATTATTATTAAAATCACCATCACTAATGCGGCCAAAGAATTTTGTTACCAATTATTATTAAAATTATCACCTTATTTTGTCACTAATTATTTCAAATAAGTAATGACGAAAATAAGCATCGTCATGAAATATTTTTTTATGACGTCGAATATCCTCACTGATTATTACTAAATCATCAACAATTACTATTGTGACGAAATAATTTTGTCGCTAATTATATAGCATAATTGATAATGAGAAATGGCATAGTCACAAAAATATATTTTTTATTACGTTGAATATCGTCGTCGTTAATTATTAAACTTGTCACCAATTATTATTGTGACGTAAGGTTTTTGTCACTAATTATTTTGGATAATTAATGACAAAAAATAACATCGTCATGAAATTATGTATTTTTGTGACGACGAATTTCATTACCAATTATTATTAAATTCGTCACATATTCTTTTTGTGACATATTTATTTATGTCATCATGAAATTTATAAATTAGTGACGAAAAAATTATTAATGGTGACAAAATAAAACTGTGTCATTATTTTTAGTATTTTAATGACGAAAATAAATTTTGTCGTCTTTAAGTAACAAATGTGACGATTTTTGTATCGTCGAAAAAAATTAGTCGCCAAATATATAATTTCTTGTTGTGTTTTAATTAATAAATTGAAATAAAGGCAGTATATATTCGAAACCATATTTATTCTGCTTGATTAATTTCGCCATAAAATTGAAGTCCAAGTTAGATAGGAAACTAAAATTGCAGAAATTATCAATCTGAAAGCCAAGTTCATTTACGGCCAAATAAGGAATTACTTTTGTTTTTTCAAATTTCAATAGCTAGTGTCTTTACTGAAACTCTAAACAATAATTTTACGTGCGGTAAATGTAATAATAGAATAATTGTTAGGATTTGGTACCACCAAATCAAAATCAAAATACTAGAGAAGTACACGGGCAGAACCTTGTATTCCAACGGACTTTCATTCAACGTGAAGGAGACAACACTAAAGGTTTCTTCCTCTCACGCTCACTCTTGGTAGCTCTCACATCTCACTCTATATAGAATGACCTCTTTCTATATTGGAAGCTCAATTAGGTTTTTTTTTGTCGGGCGAATGACACGATTGATCCAAGAGGTGGAGTGGTGAGATCGATGAGAGCATGGTGTGCATTGATGGAGAGATATGTGAAAGTGAATACTGATGCCTCGATTTGTGGTGGGTGGGCTGTGGGATTTTGTGGGTTGACTCGTGATCATCGACCTTGGTGATATGGGACTTTGCTGAAAATAGATTGGTGTGTGACGATGTGGAGTTTGGGAAGTGTTGATAGGTGAACAACCGAGCATGTGATTAACATAAAAAATAATTATAATAGTGATTCAGCTGTGCATAAGAACATAATCTGTGAAGACGAACGACTGGTCAAAGAATGTCAGAGTATTCGGGCGAGCAGTTGGTCAAAGGAGAAAAGAGCTGAGCGAACAGCTTAGAAAAAAGCCTAAGCACTCACCACAGGGCATACAAGCGAACAGTTGTGCATCTCGAAGAACAACCACAAATTCCACTATCAAGTGTCTTAACACTTGTCATTTGTATGAAATATAATAGCTTAGGGATAAACAAGTGTCCTAACACTTGTCAAATTGTAAATTAGAGTGGTTAAAAGAGTGACATCTCCTACTTACTTGTACTCCTATAAATACACCCTCATATGAAGGGGAAAATAAGTTCAATTATTCAAAAATAGATCAAACTCTTGCAATTCAATTTCTTGATCTCTACGTATACAAATTCATGATATTAAACTTTGTTTGATGATCTTCATAAACTTAAACAGCCACTAAATTGTTCATTTGGATTAAGGCCATCAACAAGAAGGTTGTTGCTTTGCACCAGGGTGTGATGGTTTCAAGAGGAAATTCACTATGCCAGAAATGACTTTTGACAACGGGGAAAAGACAACGGGGATCGATTTTGACCGTTGTCTTAAGTTTTACGCCCGTGGTCTTAAGTATCACCGTTGTCTTAAATTCAGGTTAGCAACTAAAGACCACGGGGATAAGCCTCCGTTGTCTTTTCCCGTGGTCTTAACTCAGGTCTCGCAACATAAGACTACGGGTATTAATCTCCGTTGTCTTATCCCGTGATCTTATATTTTTATTTATTTTTGTAATTTTTTTTATTTGTTCATTAAATAATAGGGTATAAAAGGCAATACTTAGAAAGAATTTCACATCGCGAAGCTTCGTCCTGGCCTAACCCACGACGCGTATGTTTTGCTCAGCGCCACTACTGTTGTCGTTCGTTCGCTCAGCGCCACCACTGCCGCCGTCCGTTCGCTCAACACCACCTCACCATCACCATTGCCGCCATCCGTCGTTCAGCGCCACCTACACTACCATCGCTCAGCACTGCCTCCACCGTTATCATTGCTATCTCGTCTGCCATGAATCCCTCCATCGCGAACCGCCGGCTTCGTCCACCGTCGTGAATCGCCGGCCGAATTCATTCACCGTCGTGACCCAATTACTCGTCCTCCACTGTGAATCGCCTAGGTCAAATTTTCCTAAGGTAATTAAGCCCTAATTTCTTCCCTAGCCCTAGTTAAGCCCTAATTTTACAGAGAGAGAGAGAGAGAGACATTTAATACTAGTTTTCATTTTCAAATAATTGCATTATGTTTGGATGGGAGTTTGCCTAGGTATCATTTACGGCTGGCTCTGACAGTTGGATTATTCACATTGAGGTTTTCAATTTATTGGTTTACTTTCTATAATTTTCTCAACAACTTTCTGATCAATTAGAACTCAATTAGCTGGTGATATTCTAGCATAAACTGTGGATCGGATAGTTATTAATACTTTGAATTGCTATATAGCTGGTGATATTCACATTGAGATTTTTAATTTACTGGTTTACTTTCTAAAATTTTCTCAGCAATTTTCTGATCAATTAGAACTCAATTAGCTGGTGATATTCTAACATAAACTGTGGATTGGGTAGTTATTAATAGTTTAGATTGTCATTTAGTGTGGAGGATGGTGCAGAGATATACCATCTTGTTCTTATCGAAAGACGGTGAAACTAGGTTCATCGAGTCTTATGGAGGATGCGCTTGAATTTTTGGGAATTTTAAGTCATGATCCACTTCAGAATTCTGGTATTGTATGAACTTTTTAGCATTCCGTCCAACAATGTGGAAAATTCTTTTGTTGTTTTAGTGTTGTTTGGGTGTGTCTATTTAAACCTTTTTATGTGTTTTGCATTGCATATATCTCTTGAACCAAACAGAATTATATGCCATTATATGTTATACTATTTACAAGTAATTGATAGATGATTCTATGTGCTTGTTTCTGTTTACTCCATCAGATTTTTTCATCTGGAACAAGGTTAAAGTGCGATATTGTGATGGATCATCATTTACAAGTCATCCCGATAATGAGTTTAAAGTAAGTCATGATTCTGATTTGGATTGATTTTGGAAGGCATGAAATAATATGATAGCGATAATTTAATTATACCTCTATTCATTTATCCTCCAGAATGGAACAAAACTTTTCTTCAGAGGTCAGCTTATCTGGAACACACTTATGGATGAGTTCTTGTCCATCGGAATGTCTAAAGCTAAAGAGGTAAAATGAGTCAACTTTCTGTCCTTTTGTTTCTTTTTTTTTTTCCTGTAGCCTAGCTGTTATGGTCATGATTTCATGTTTTAATTATTTAAGGATGATATGTATGATTGCTATCTGTTGATATTTCATTTCAATTATGCAATTGATTTTTGACATAATGTTGAGTGAAGTGAATTTTGATATGTGTCAGCTCTCTCCCTCTGTCTTGTTATATATTTATAAGTGTTTTTGACAAAATCAAAGGCACTCCATACAGGATGCTCTGCTGGTGGTCTGGCCACTCTCTTACATTGTGATGATTTTTGGGATCTCCTGTTCATCAAAATATCCTTTACACGGAATTACGGAGGCTTTCACGTCGATCGGGCACCTCGAGTTTTTCTATGACCAGGCGCCGGAGAGCATGTGGAGCACTGCTCCTGCATTGTTCTGGCTTTCGATTTCAGCCGGAAGTTATACGAGCACCCTCCTAATCACGCTCGTGCACAAGTACAGTGCGGCGAGGATGGATCCAACTGGTTGCCAGATGACAATCTTAATATAGGGAAGTTGAAGTATTTGTATTGGTTGATCACATTGCTGCAGATTTTAATTGAGAGCAAAATACTAAAATTGATAGAGTAACATGACTAACTCTGGACTAGACCCAAGTTACAAGACCAGTTTTGATATTTTACTTGCATGTATTTCTAATGATTTTCTGGCATTTGATCATTCTAGTTGTCATATATTTCGACGAACAGGATAATTTGTAATTAAGTCTTAATTTTGTGACTACATGTCCTGATTCATGGCATCACTAAAAGTTTGAACAATGATTTCGTTTCCAGATCTGAACCTTCCAAGGTGCATTTTCTTTTTTGCAACTTTAAGGTTCATCTGTGTTTCTTCAAATTCCCCTTATTTAGTTGTCTTATCATTTTCTGGTGCTAGTGTTTCTTTCCTAAAGAATTCATAGGAAATATAAAGACCCCAGTTTTCCTCGTTCAACCAACATATGATTTTTGGCAGGTATTTGCTTATTTCATTCCAACTCTTTGAACTTTTATAATTCACATTAATAGTTGATGTCATCAAATAAATTTGCACTTGTATTATAGTTGATGTCACTATTAGTCTAGTCTGTAATAAATTTGCAGTGATTGGAGAGTAATAGGAGTTAGTGATTTAAATACTGCTCAATGTCATCAAATAAATTTTCCTCTACTAGATTTATAATTATTTTAGTTACAACTTCATCCCTACCAGATTAGCTTACAGGGATTCTATCCTATGCTCATGTGGGTACAGGTTTTTGCTTTGCTGATGGAGAAATTCACTGCTGATGAACAGTCTCAGCTAGTCCGGCAGTATATTTGCAGTGTCCCCATCATGATATTGGAGAAGTTTTTACCATGGATGATTCTTCATCTTACTGCAGATGAAAAATTAGGTGTTCTAAAGTGCATAACACTTATCATACCTATTAACAGACTACTTCAAGAGGTAGATCCTAAGCTACAATTCTGAAGTTATTTACTTAAGTTACTAGAATTAACACTGGCCTCCACAGGTTGTCATTTCCTGGATTCACCATGAGGAGAGATCTTCTGATGCAGATATATATGGAAAAGGGTATCTACTTTTGAACGGATTGTCCAGTTCCGAGGACATACTTAAGCTATTCCCAATGCAACTCAGGGAACCATGTTCAGTGCAAACTAATAATGTTGAAGTCCCCATCAAGGGTATTTACTTTTGGCATGCTGCTCTGAAAAGAGATCTCTATCAATTTGTGGTTCAACAGACTCAACGGGCAGCTGGAATAGAAGCAAAGAGAGCGAGCAATACTTCTGCGGAAGACCTTCACTAGATTGGGACCTATTTTTGTCAAAATTGGCCAAGGTTTATCCACCAGGCCTGATTTATGCCCACCCCAATACCTCGAGGAGCTTTCTCAGTTGCAGGTACTTCTCTAACATTTAACCTTGATTTTGCCTTTTTGTTAACAACCAAAATGATTTTCCTTTTTTTGGTTGATTTTTCTTCATATTGTATTTGGAGAAATTGACTCATTCATTTTCCATAGAGTAAAGGTGGAAATAAATGAAATTGGGGTTGGGATTACTAGACACAGTTGTACAAACTTAATTAGATGGTAAAAAAAAAGAGGTAAATGTACATGTTCCTTAATAATTGAAATAACATAAAGCAAGAAAACTCTGTGATGGGGAAATTGGTGAATGCTTTACCAGTTAGTTAATGAAATGGGATTTAAACCAAATTCGTCCTTGTTGATGTTGTTGGTAGTGAAGTATTCACTATTTACTTTGAAACAACATGAATTTGCCCTTTCTTCTCATTAACCAACACTTTATGATCAAATGTTGTCTTAGATGTTTTAACATGCAGGATGAAGATCTAGAAGGATCTACAAGGTTCTGGAAATATCAATGATGCAGTGAATGTTGCATAACATTGGTAGCAACATGAGCGGTTACGGGTTCCAGAAGGATCTACAAAGATCTACAAGGGCCTACACGATTCAGACTTATCCAGGATGTTTTTGGAACATGAACTAATTTTCATCATGCATGTTGAATTAATTTCACATATTAACTAGGCGGAATAAACAAGTAAATATGTGATTAACGTACCTTTTGTAGAATTGGCCTTTGGATATACGGGACAATTACGATCTCTCTCTATCAACCCAAAGCCTTCTCAAGTATTTCCCTTTTCACCTCACTTGATCACCGGTGGGAGATGCTTTCAAGTAATTTAATAAACTAAGGAAAAAGAAAAATATCTATGCTTCTTGATTTTTCCAACACATGGAATTATATACTTGGGGATGAAATAATCATCCCCTATTTATAATGGTGAAGTGATCGAATTTTGCATATGTTTATGGGCCTAGAGAAAATCTTTTCTTAGTCTCTAAGAAATCTTGAATATATCTCATATATTCTTTTCTCCATAATAAAATATTCCACAAAAATCTCACTCACCTTATAAGTTTATTATTTTCGAAAATTTCAACTTAAAGATCCCAAGATTTGGATCTTCTTGAATATATGAGATATTCTTGTATTCCAAGAATACATATCTTCCATAATATCTTTCCAAGAAAATCAACAAAATCTTCTCTTTTATTGACATCATATTTTCGAAAATTAGGATGAAAAATCAGCATATAATTTTCTTTTTATTTTAATCACCTTATCATTATTGGGCTACTTAATGGGCTACTTGAGGGGCCTTTAAGGAGAATTAAAATTGGACCTCCTAATGGACTTCTGAATTTCAATATTGAGCCCCAATATAATTCAATCCATTAATATTAATTATTACCACTAATAAATTAATATTGCACTATCCATCTTAATCCATATTACGATAATATGGGCTCCGTGTTATTATTTCCCGTGTTTAAGATTATCAAGTCCATTAATTAATCAAGCTTCTGAATAGCTCTAAATTAATTAATATATTTCACCTTGGAGTAAAGACAACTCAACATTATTATTCGTACCGAAGAAACTAATTCTTCACTTGCAAGATTTGGTACAATAAAACTTCTGAGCCCACCAAGGGAACTAATCACACGAGCCGTACTCGCACGCATTTCTCCGTATTAAATCTTAGCAACCATCGTATGATTAATATTACTGCCCAAGACACAAAGTTCGAAGTCGCAATGATTCTCACCCAACATGAATCAAAGCAGTAACTATTAAGCACACACGGTCCTATTTAAGTGACGGAGATTAAGAAATCAACAACCACTGAGGTCTAATTCTTCACCTTTCAGAACAGAAGAATTTCTCCTCGCTGTAGGACCTCTTCAACACATACTAAATGTGCTAGTGCAATCTCTTAGTCAAGACAGACCAATCTGAGCCTTACACATCGACCTTTCACGGCGGATTGTTCAATTCCACCTAGGTCGTGAAAATGTACGTTTAGTTACAAGTAAAATGTTAATGTTGTCTTCCGTGATCGGGTATCACCACATTAACTACAATGTAACATGTACTATATATTGAACGGTTTGCAATAGAAATTCAACATTCAATCATAACTAAAGCAAATGTGATAAAAGAATTATTCTCATAAAACGAGTGTTTGATACACGAGTTATACAAAGTAAAAGCATACTTTCACTTATAACTCCAACAATCTCCCACTTATACTTAAAGTCTGCTTTTAGTATACATCACGCATGTCTTAGTGTAGTAGCTCTCGGTGACATCTCATGTCAACCTACACTAACCTAATAATTCCTCCCACTTATACTTAAAGCAGATTGGCAATAGTCTTGACTCCCATTCCATCCACATGTCTCTCGAATGTACTCTGAGGCAGACCCTTTGTGAATGGATCCGCTAGGTTGTCACCCGACGCTATCTTTGCCACCTCTATATCTCCTCTCTTAACGATTTCTCGTATAAGATGGTATTTTCTTTCTATGTGTTTGCTGGCCTTGTGGGCTCTCGGTTCCTTTGAATTTGCAACTGCTCCGGCATTGTCACAAAAGACAGTTATCTTGTCGGGCAAATTCGGAACAACGTCCAAGTCCACTAAGAAGTTCTTGAGCCAAACTGCCTCTTTCGCTGCTTCACAAGCAGCTACATACTTGGCTTCCATGGTCGAATCGGCGATGCATTTCTGCTTTACGCTTCTCCATGAAATGGCTCCTCCTCCCATGCAAAACACACTACCCGAGGTTGACTTTCTTGAGTCTATGTCTGAATGGAAATCCGAGTCCGTGTATCCTACGGGAACTAGACTATCTGACTGGTAAATCAGCATCCACTCCCGAGTTCTTTTCAGATACCTCAAGATGCACTTTACGGCAGTCCAATGGTCTTTCCCAGGATTACTTTGATATCTTGCCACCATGCCCACGGTAAAGCAGATATCCGGTCTCGTACACAGCATTGCATACATAAGGCTTCCTACGGCCGAAGCGTACGGAACACCTTTCATGTCATCTATCTCCGCTTGCGTCTTAGGGCTAATTTCTTTCGATAGATGGATTCCATACCTAAAAGGTATAAAACCTTTCTTGGAATCTTGCTTGCTGAAACGCTTCAAAACAGTGTCAATGTATGAAGCTTGCGATAAGCCCAACATCCTCTTCTTGCGATCGCGAGTGATCTTGATCCCAAGGATGTGACCGGCTTCCCCTAAGTCCTTCATATCAAATTGTTTTGACAGCCATACATTTACGTCCGACAATACCTTTACATTGTTTCCAATGAGCAGAATATCGTCTACGTATAATACTAAGAATACCACCGCAGTTCCGTCACGCTTCTTATACACACAACTTTTGAACTCGTTTTGATCAAACCCATAAGACTTAATCACTTGATCAAAACACTGGTTCCAAGTACGCGATGCTTGCTTAAGTCCGTAAATGGATCTCTTGAGCTTGCATACGAGATTCTCTTGGCCTTTTTCAATGAAACCTTTGGGCTGTTGCATATAGATATCTATCCCGTCAAGACTTCCGTTAAGGAAAGCCGTCTTGACATCCATTTGCCAAATCTCGTAATCTAGGTGCGCAGCGATCGACAAGAGAATACGGATGGACTTAAGCATAGCTACAGGTGAAAAGGTTTCCTCATAATCGATCCCTTCTTTCTGAGTATACCCTTTGGCCACAAGCCTCGCTTTGAAGGTTTCAACCCTTCCGTCCGGTCCTCTTTTCCTCTTGTACACCCACTTGCATCCAATGGGTTCTACCCCACTGGGTGGCTCGACCAACTCCCACACTTGATTATGATCCATCGAACCCATCTCGGCTTCCATTGCCGTTTGCCACGACTCCGCATCTTTGTCTTGGATTGCCTCATCGTACGTCCATGGGTCTGATTCAACACCGGGAACCAAATCCGAAGATTCTCCTATCCCCATGAATCTCTCGGGTTGCCTAGGAACCCTCCCACTACGACGGGATTCCGGTTGTGAAGATGTGACGTGTGGTACATCATCTTGTATACTTGGTATCGAGGTTTGACCTCTCAATTCTTCTAAGGTAATTTCACTTTTAGGTTTCCGATTGTTCATATAGTCTTCCTCCAAGAATTTAAAGTGTGTACTAATCACGGTCTTTTGATCCTTGGGACTATAGAACATACACCCTTTCGTTCCCGCAGGGTATCCTATAAACAGCCTTAATTCCGAACGTGGATCCAACATACCGGCTTCCTTGTCAAGCACGTATGCCGGACAACCCCAAATCCGCAAATGTCTTAGACTGGGCTTGCGCCCGGTCCACAATTCCATTGGGGTTTTAGGAACCGATTTGGATGGCACCAAGTTTAGAATATAAGCCGCCGTTTCCAAGGCGTTACCCCAAAACGACTTGGGTAAATCCGAATAACTCATCATGGATTTGACCATTTCTAAAAGAGTCTGGTTCCTTCATTCCGCCACACCGTTCTGTTGAGGGGTTCCCGGTGCGGTCAACTGGGATACGATCCCTTCGTCCGATAGGTAGTTCAAGAATTCATCGCTGAGGTATTCGCCTCCACGATCTGATCGTAGAAACTTGATACTCTTTTTCCTATGTTTCTCGGCTTCGGCCTTAAACTCTTTGAACTTTTCAAAAGTTTCAGACTTATGCCGTATAAGGTAAATGTACCCATATCTTGAGTAATCGTCAATGAAGGTAACGAAATACTCATACCCCATTCTCGCTTTGATCGTCATTGGACCACACACATCGGTATGAACGAGTTCTAACACTTCCGTGGCTCTATTCCCCTTGGCTCCAAATGCCCTCTTGGTCATCTTACCCTCTAAACAGGATTCACAAGTTGGAAACGGCTCGACTTGGAGCGATTCCAAGGATCCGTCTTTCACCAATCTCTCTATCCGCTTTAGATTAATATGACCTAGTCTAAGATGCCATAGAAGTGTTTCGTTCATCTCCGAAGAACGCTTTCTTTTATTGCTCAAAATGATCGACGTGTTATTAGATTCATTATTTGAGTGGTGTGCACACTTAATCGTATAGAGATTGTTTACCAACGTTCCATGACAGATAACATCATTCTTAAAAGAAACAGTAACAACTTTATTGAAAGTAACTGAATATCCATCAAAAAACAACTTAGAAACTGAAATTAAATTCTTCCTAAAGTTTGGAACGTATAAAACATCTCTTAAAATTAAAAATCTATCTTCAAAAGATAGGTGCACGACTCCCACTGCTTCGGCTGCCACTCTCGTAGCATCCCCCAAAGTGATTGTGATCTCATTCTTGCTAAGTCACCGGGTTAGCTGGAACCCCTGAAGAGTGAAACAAATATGATCAGTTGCCCCGGTATCCACTACCCAAACATGGGCAGCATACGCCGCAACACATGTTTCAACGACTAAAGCATGAGACTTACCTTTCTTTCCACCCTTCTTAGGCTTAGAACAGGTCGCCCTCCAATGTCCCTTCTCACCACAATTAAAGCACTTACCCTTAGCAGCTTTCTTTCCACCTCCTTTTCCCTTTGCCTTGGGTTTCGCAACGGTTGGATTTGCTTGGGTCTAGCCCTTCGTCCTCTTCCTCTTCTTCCCTCCCTTGGGACCCGAAGAGGAAGACGAACCGTTTGCCACCATAGCAACGGTTTGGTGATCCATTAGAGTCTCCGCCGATACCAAAGCTTGCAAGAGCTCGGGCAAACTATTTGCCCGGTCATTCATTTGATAGTTCAACTGAAACTGCTCAAAGCTCTTTGGCAAAGAATGGAGAACGAAATCGACCTTTGTAGGGAGGTCAAATTCCGCACCAAGTACTTCCAACTTGTTGAGATAACCCATCATCTCAATTACGTGATCCCTTACGGGCGTACCTTCCACCATTTTCAACGAAAGCATCTTTCGCATGGTGATTTGCCTAGCCGTACGGTTCTGATGTTGAAACATCGCTTCAAGATTTTGCATTATCTCAGAGGCGGTCTCCATGTGTTGGTGTTGGTGTTGCAACACATCTGACATTGAAGCCAGAATAGTATACCTAGCCATCTCATCGGAGTCAAACCAACTCTTATGCTCTTTCTTGTCCGCTTTCGTGGCATCTTCGGTAGGCTCTTAGGGCTTAGGAGTAGTAAGTACCCACTTGTGGTGTTGAGCGGTTAGGACAATATTAAGGTTACGTTTCCAATCAACATAGTTCTCACCAACAAGTTTGTTATCTTTAAGTATACTAAACAGTGGATTAAAAGGTTGCGACATGATGAACTGAGAATAAAACATACATTCATATCAATATCTAGAAAAATACAAAATTATCACATAATTCGATCACATCAATTATATTGAAACCTTAAAACAATATAATCATGCATCAGCCAACATCTCGAAACAATTTAAATGCGCCACGAGGGGTGGTCTATACATTTAAACACATTCAAGCGAATTACAAACTTAAAAGTTACAAATCCTTAATTCAAAATTAATAGTTGGCTCCCACTTTGACTACATAGAAATTGACAGGGACTCCGAGGGGAGTAAGTTAATATCAATTTCCTATGCCTAAGTAATAACCATAATTAAATACAGGATTATTATTTCGCTTTGAGCAAGCCACTCGTGGTGAGGGTCAATACCGCCACTAGTAATAATCCACAATCATCCTTTCGGAATTTATTCATGTGAAATCCGTTCTTTTGGCCGATCCGAGGGGGAAATGTATTCCAAAAGAACTTCACAAATAAATAAATTATGGAGGTTAAATTAATCCAATTTTAATATCCGGAATAAAATTGCGATTATAAAAACATACTTAGTAATTTTCGAAAGTAAGGTTTTTCTTGGACAATTAAATTCATGCAAACACATATTAACAAATAATAATAATTGCACGAAATAAAACATCCATCAAAACAAAATTAAACACATTGGAGCACTCAAATCCAATTGTCACGGTTTAATTTCTTCACGTCTTGATGCGAAAAATCGTCCTTGTTGCTTTCCGATGTTCGTCTCGACGTGCTCCCACTCGAACAGCAACACTTCATCAAAAACAGCATTGTTTGGGGTTCGGGACGATGTTTAAAATCATACGGAAAAAAACACGAACCGAAAAAATTCCACGGCCCGAGATACGGCGCGCGTCGGCCCACGAAGTGGGCTCGCGCGCCTCCCGGCCCAAAAAGCGCCGAAGCACTGCTGGAAGCGCGCCGAAGCGCAGCCCCGAGGCACACCCGAGGCACTGCACGAAGGCGCGCCGAGGCGCCGCCCGGAGCACCCCGAGGCGCTGCAGTCCGTGCCCGAGGCGCGCGCGCGGGTGCCCGCGGCGCTGGCCTTCAGTCGCGCCCGGGTCGTGCGCCGTGCACCCCGTGCACTGTTTTTTGCTGTTCATCCTCGTTTTCATCACCCCTTGCATGATTTTACGTCCATACACGCGCCACGCTTGTATGCGTCATCCGGGTACGCCGTTTTTAATTCTTCGTTCTTCGTCACGATCCGGTTACAATTTATTTTTACAAAAAAAAAAATAAATACTAGATCTAGACTAGTCTATTACAATGATCGAATCAAAATAAAAACAACTAATCTACTCGTGGATTTTCTCACGAGAAAAACGAATTCGAACGAATCGAATTAAAAAACAATTAATTCACACGCATGAAATTAACAACATTAAAACCATGGCAATTGGATACCTGCAAAAAAGATCTAACAATTCTACTATCCAATTTCAATTTAATGTTTAACAATTTAAATTCCAATTTAAAATTCAGAGCCCGAAACCGTGGCTCTGATACCAGTTGTTGGGAAAATAGTGGTGCCCGGAATCTATTCGGGATGAAATTTAAATACAATTATTACTAGCATGAATTAATCCTAATTAATTCAAATAATAATTCCAACAACTAATTTTCATCATGCATGTTGAATTAATTTCACATATTAACTAGGCGGAATAAACAAGTAAATATGTGATTAACGTACCTTTTGTAGAATTGGCCTTTGGATATACGGGACAATTACGATCTCTCTCTATCAACCCAAAGCCTTCTCAAGTATTTCCCTTTTCACCTCACTTGATCACCGGTGGGAGATGCTTTCAAGTAATTTAATAAACTAAGGAAAAAGAAAAATATCTATGCTTCTTGATTTTTCCAACACATGGAATTATATACTTGGGGATGAAATAATCATCCCCTATTTATAATGGTGAAGTGATCGAATTTTGCATATGTTTATGGGCCTAGAGAAAATCTTTTCTTAGTCTCTAAGAAATCTTGAATATATCTCATATATTCTTTTCTCCATAATAAAATATTCCACAAAAATCTCACTCACCTTATAAGTTTATTATTTTCAAAAATTTCAACTTAAAGATCCCAAGATTTGGATCTTCTTGAATATATGAGATATTCTTGTATTCCAAGAATACATATCTTCCATAATATCTTTCCAAGAAAATCAACAAAATCTTCTCTTTTATTGACATCATATTTTCGAAAATTAGGATGAAAAATCAGCATATAATTTTCTTTTTATTTTAATCACCTTATCATTATTGGGCTACTTAATGGGCTACTTGAGGGGCCTTTAAGGAGAATTAAGATTGGACCTTCTAATGGACTTCTGAATTTCAATATTGAGCCCCAATATAATTCAATCCATTAATATTAATTATTACCACTAATAAATTAATATTGCACTATCCATCTTAATCCATATTACGATAATATGGGCTCCGGGTTATTATTTCCCGCGTTTAAGATTATCAAGTCCATTAATTAATCAAGCTTCTGAATAGCTCTAAATTAATTAATATATTTCACCTTGGAGTAAAGACAGCTCAACATTATTATTCGTACCGAAGAAACTAATTCTTCACTTGCAAGATTTGGTACAATAAAACTTCTGAGCCCACCAAGGGGACTAATCACACGAGCCGTACTCGCACGTGTTTCTCCGTATTAAATCTTAGCAACCGTCGTATGATTAATATTACTGCCCAAAACACAAAGTTCGAAGTCGCAATGATTCTCACCCAACATGAATCAAAGCAGTAACTATTAAGCACACACGGTCCTATTTAAGTGACGGAGATTAAGAAATCAACAACCACTGAGGTCTAATTCTTCACCTTTCAGAACAGAAGAATTTCTCCTCGCTGTAGGACCTCTTCAACACATACTAAATGTGCTAGTGCAATCTCTTAGTCAAGACAGACCAATCTGAGCCTTACACATCGACCTTTCACGGCGGATTGTTCAATTCCACCTAGGTCGTGAAAATGTACGTTTAGTTACAAGTAAACTGTTAATGTTGTCTTCCGTGATCGGGTATCACCACATTAACTACAATGTAACATGTACTATATATTGAACGGTTTGCAATAGAAATTCAACATTCAATCATAACTAAAGCAAATGTGATAAAAGAATTATTCTCATAAAACGAGTGTTTGATACACGAGTTATACAAAGTAAAAGCATACTTTCACGTATAACTCCAACACAACACACCATCAGACCCGGAGAAAAGGGAGGATCAGAATCAATCAAGGCAATTCAGAGGTAATAAATCAAGGTATGATCCTGATTTTAGAAAATCAGTTAGATGTGATGCATGTACTGGATTTGGACACTATGCTAATGAGTGTGCAAATACCAGATTAAGACAAAAATTGAATTTTAATGTTACCTTTAGTGATGACTCAGATGATGATGAACCTGAAGGTTCTAAAGATGAGGAACTAGCTTTTTCTGCAAGAATTGATTATGATGATTCTTTAGATGATGATCTGGATGATCTAGACACTGATGCTGTTTCCAATGTTATAACATCAGAAACAACATTTGTCAAAAATCATTCAGATTTGAACTGTTTTAATGGGTGTGTTGATGAGACAGGTTCTAATGACATAAGGAATGATGATTCCAGTATAGCCAAAGAGAATGATGATCTCAGAGAGACTGTGATAAAGTTAGAAGTCATTCTAACAAGGAAGGATTTAGAAATTTCTAAGCTAAAGGATGAATTGAAAAATTCTACCTTAAGTTTTAAGAAATACTCTAAAAGTTCTTCCATTGTAAGTGACTCCTTAACTACTGGACAGTCTAATAAACATGGTTTGGGCTATTATGGTGAGACTGCTTCTAAATTGGTGAATAATCCTGTAAAATTTGTTAAGGGAAAAACTGAGTTTTTTACCAAAACAAAAATACATGAGATTGAAAAACCTGTGAAGAAGTATGTGTGTCACTACTGTTCTGAAATTGGTCATATTCGTCCTTACTGTCAAAAGATGATAAGGGATCTAGAAATTCAGAAAGTGTTGTCTGAAATGTCTTCACATTCTAAGAAACACTGGTCAAAATCTGCTAAGAAAAAGAAAGAACATGTTACATGTAATGTTGTTCAAACTTCTCTGAAAGCATGTGTTCCTGATCTATGGTACTTTGACAGTGGTTGTTCTAGACATATGACTGGTCATGTTAAATACTTGTCTGACTATGAACCTTGTAATGGTGGAACTGTTACATATGGTGGTGGATCAAAAGGTAAAATCATTGGAAAAGGGACCTTAAATGTTGAAGGTTTTCCTAAACTTAAGAATGTTTTGCATGTTGATGGTTTACTTGCTAATCTTCTTAGTATAAGTCAACTATGTGATGACAATTTGCATGTTAAATTTGATAAAGATTCATGCTATGTTCTAAACAAGGATAATAAGTGTCTAATGACTGGAAATAGGTCAGCAGATAATTGTTATCTAATTGGAACAAACAAAGTATGTCATTTGTCAAATTTTGATGAGAATGTCCTATGGCATCAAAGACTTGGACATGCAAATTATAGATTCATGCAAAAATTGGTTAAGTCTGAAGCAGTGAGAGGTTTACCAAAACTGAAGATTGTTACACCCACTATATGTGGTTCATGCCAAAAAGGTAAGCAGGTGAGAATGTCGCATAAAATGTTATCACATTGCATGACACATCGTTGTTTTGAATTACTGCATATGGATCTTATGGGTCCTATGGAAACTGAAAGCATTGGTGGTAAGAAATATTCACTAGTTGTGGTAGATGATTACTCTAGGTTTACATGGATTGAGTTCTTAAGAGAGAAATCTGAAACATTTGATGTTTTTAAAATTCTTTACAAAAGATTTAAAACTGTTTTCAACTTGAAAGTAAGCAGGATTAGATCTGATCATGGTAGAGAATTTGAAAATAGCATGTTTTCAGAATTCTGTAATAAGAAAGGAATTGTCCAAGAGTTTTCTTCTCCTAAAACTCCACAACAAAATGGGATAGCTGAAAGGAAAAATAGAACTCTTCAAGAAATGGCAAGAGTAATGCTTACTTCAAAAAATCTTGCAAAGAAATTTTGGGCTGAAGCATTGAATACAGCATGTCATATTGCTAATACAGTCTATTTTAGATTTGGAAGCAACAAAACCCCATATGAGATCTTGAACAATAAAAAACCGAATGTGAAATACTTTCATGTTTTTGGTTGTGTGTGTTACATTCTGAATGATAGAGATCAACTGCACAAGTTTGATTCTAAGAGTGATAAAGGTTTTTTCTTAGGTTATTCTAGAAATAGCAAAACCTATAGAGTCTATAACCTTAGAACTAACACTGTTCAAGAATTTGTGAATGTTGTTTTTTATGATGACAGGAATCTGATAGATGGAAATGACACTGAAGATGTGACTGAAGTTACTGATGTTCCAAAAGAATCACTGAAAACAGAGAATGTTACATCAAATGTTACAGCATCTGGTTCAACATCACCTGTAGATTCAGTTGATACTTCACAGAACAATCAGTATACCCCAAAGAAGAATCCAGCTACTTGGATTACCAAAAGTCATCCTTCGAATCAGATTATTGGTGATGCTTCAGTTGGTGTTCAAACAAGAAGAAGAGTAAGTGCAAATCGTGTTGATATGGTAAGATCTGTGTGCATGTCTTCAATATGCAATATTGTGAATGCTCAGTGTTACTAGTCTGAAATTGAACCTAAAAATGTTACAGAAGCATTAAAAGATGAAAATTGGATTAATGCTATGCATGAGGAACTTAATCAGTTTGAGAGAAATGATGTTTGGTCATTAGTTCCAAGACCTGATAATGTCAATGTCATTGGAACTAAATGGATCTTTAAAAACAAAACTGATGAGTCTGGTAACATAATTAGGAACAAAGCTAGATTAGTTGCACAAGGTTACACTCAAGTTGAAGGTATTGATTTTGATGAAACATTTGCACCTGTTGCTAGGATAGAGTCCATTAGACTGTTACTAGCAATTGCATGTTACATCAACATTAATCTTCATCAAATGGATGTAAAAGCTGCATTTCTGAATGGCATACTAATTGAAGATGCATTTGTTGAACAACCTAAAGGTTTTGAAAACCCACAGTATCCTGATCATGTGTACAAACTAAAGAAAGCCTTGTATGGTCTCAAACAAGCTCCTAGTGCTTGGTATGGTAGATTTACTGACTTTCTGTTGCAATTTGGTTTCATAAGAGGAGAGGCTGATAGAACCTTGTTCATTAAAAATTCCGGAGAAGACTTGTTAATAGCTCAAATATATATTGATGACATTGTTTTTGGTTCAACTTGTAACATTATGTTAAACAAGTTTGTTGAAGCAATGACAGCAACATTTGAGATGAGCATGGTAGGTGGTTTGAATTACTTTCTAGGACTTCAAATCAAACAAACTGATAAAGGTATTTTCTTCTCTCAGAATAAGTATGCAAAGAATTTAGTGAAAAAGTTTGGTTTAGAAAGCTCAAAAGTCATGAAAACTCCTATGGGATCTACATAAAAGTTGTGTAAAGACACTGTTGGTCAAGATGTTGATCCAACTTTGTATAGATCCATGATAGGTAGTTGATGGTCCCGAAACGAGTAAACAGGTGTATGGGGGGGGGGGGAATACACCTGTGGTTACAAATTTAAACTTCTTTAAAACTTATCAGGTTACTTAAGACAGTAGCTCGTCAGTGGACTTGAGGTCTGCTGAGAGTTACTCTGTGAAAGCTTACTGAGATAATACCTCCACTGAAAGCACAAGACTTTCAGTTGAACTACTATCTAATTAGCTTTCAGATGCGGATTAGTGAGCCCTTTTAGAAAACTCGTTTTACTTTGATAAACTTTGAGATTAACACACACTTATGAAAAAGCAGAATGTAAGTACACAAGATGTAAAGTGGTTCAGAGATAAATCTCCTACGTCCACTGGCCTGATCAAACAGGAGAATTCCTTTCACTTGGAATTCCTTGTGTTATAGTGCCAAGGTGCACTGATCAACTTTTCCTCTCTTAGGATGATTGATCACTAGGAAATTCCAGGTCCTAGTTCCCAAAACAAACCAGCTTTCAGACTGATACAACAATCAGCTTACTAACACCACTTAACACTAGCTCTCAACCTAAACACTGAGTAGGGTTTTGAGTAGGGTTTTGGTTCCAACTATTTTGAGATAATCCTTACAAGTTTAGCTCAGGGCTTAGGATTGGATTATCTCTTTCTAAGGTTTGGATATAGCTTTAAGCTTGGTTACAGAAGGTTTGTTAGTTTCTCTACAATTGTGAAACACTTGGGAAACAATGATAATTTCGAGTGTTTCTAGATAGTTATGAATGTAGAGATAGCTTTGATCTTGTGAGTTTCCCGTGCTTGTAAAATGTGCACGTCCTTCTGTATTTATAGGCTTCCTTGAAAATCTTCCCGTTGGATTTGAATCTTCTCAAGTAAGTCTTCTTGTATCTGATTGGTTCAAACGGCTCTATTTGAAGCTTTAAGTCTTGTCAAGAAACGGCTGCAAAACCATGCTTGTTCACCAACTTTCTGTAGATTGCTAGGTGAAAGACTTTTGGTACTTGTCAGGCTGGGACAGGTCGGCTGTCAGTAAGGTACACTGACGTGTCATCTTCTCATTGGACCTTAAGTCTGCATGCCCAGATTCTTGTCTTGCTTTAGGTGGAACTCCTCTGATGAGAACCTTCTTATTCCTTCATTTATTGTAAGCTTCACTGAAATTCATTTTGCCTTGTTCCAACCAGATTAACTAACAGCTTTAAATATGTTTAGCATTAAATGTACTTTGTTAGTTCCCATCAGTGGACCTTCGTCCTCTACTGATAGATTTAGTCTTAGTGAGAATGTACTTAGAAAACATTCAAGACTTAGACTTCTTTCTCAGATCACTTAGTCTTCAGCGGACTTCACTTCAGCGGACTTCATACTAAAATACACTCTAGTTTTTACTAACTGCACTTCAGTTCTTAACACTTAGAACTGTTTAATTTAAACTCTAACTCTACTGAATAATTTACTTACAAATAACTTAGGGAGGGACATGTTGGCATCTAATCAAAACAAGTCTTATACATTTTCCCAACAATTTCCCCCTTTTTGATTATGCCGGAACCTATCTTATTACATATCTTCTTCTAGATGAGGTTCTTCAGATGACATTCAAAGTTCACAGTTTTTGTAAGTAAAACATTCAAGTACATAAGCCTAAATGATAATGAGATATTATCTTGGGCAAACATCAGCAGAGTTCCTTTCATTGAAAAATATGAAGTACAAATTACATGAAGTCAACTCTTAAGAAGTTTCAAACTTAAAAACATCTAGGACTTATAAACAAATGCCCAACAAAAGATACATCTTTCTCAGATGGACTCAGACAAAGGTTCAAGTCCATATTGTTTGAAGACTCTGATCTTCAGCTCATTCTTCCTTTCCATCACCTCCTTCGAGTGTCCTCTGAGACCAAGGTGTTCACATAAGGATATCCACTCTTCAGTGATCCTTTCTCTATCAACTGCACCAGTTGCATCTTGAGGGGGTCAGTATGTGATTGGCTCAGGGGCCTTCAAAGCTTGATCAGGGAAGGCATCATTCCAAGCTCCACTGATATCGGGATAGAGTTTGGGATAGGCATCAAACAACCATGAGTTGAAGACTTCTTGAGCATTGTCCCTGCCTAACTCTCCACTGACATAAAAAGAATAAACGAATTCCCTTTTTGCAGTCTCCCAGACATCATTGAGCTTTTTGGGAACCCAAGCATCATGGTGAGGGAATCTGTTCTGAGAAGGTGTGATCTTGTCCTTCTTTAGTTTGGCAGCCCACTTGAGATAACCACTTCTGAATTTCTTAGAAGTAGTTTTATCAAATGTGGCTAACCTCTCCTTCCTTTTCCTCTCAGCCAATTCTGCAATGGTCTCTATCTTCCCAACCACCTTATCCTTCCTCTCCTGCTGCTGGGCAGATAGCTTCCTTGCTCTCTCGTTCATTCCCCCAGCCTCCTTGATTAGCTCAGTGAGCTCCGTAACTCGTGTGGGTGCAGACTTGGGAATTTCAGAAGATAAGGGATCAGGGTTAAGAATGGGAAGTACCTCAACATCGTCAGTAGAGGTTGTGGACTTAGCAGTCAACCTCCCTGAGGTTCTTGTCTTTTTAGCAACCTCTGCTGAGAGTGCATCAGTTGCCTTCCTCTTGGCAGGTTCCCCCTTCTTTGCAGCTCTCTCTTCCTTCTCCTTCAGATGAGCTTCATTGAACTTTGAGAGGTCCACTGATGCGGTCTCCTTTCCCTTCTTTTCCTCAGCCAGCTTCTGGGCCTCAGCATCAACTTTCTTTATGGTGCTTTTGATTTGTTGACCTTTCTCGAACTCCGGGGTTTCAAAGATGATTTGCATTTTGTTCCTTGGATCAGCCTTCAGCTCTTTAGAAGATATCAATATTTCCCCCTTTCCGGCATTAATCATGCACTCAGCCACAGTGATGTTTAACTTCATCTGATCGTGAGCGATGGCCTTCAGTTCAGTCGAGCAGTGGTCAACTTCATCTTCCATCCTTTCCAGTGCAGCTCCAGCAGTTTGACCAAATTGCACAAATTGGGCCAGTTTCTCATCGATTAGCACATTGGTCTTTTCTTGAGTTGGGAAGTCCTCAGCAGCCTTCTTGAGAACTTCACCAAGCTTGGCTCCGAGTTCTTCGTGCTTTGCTTCGAACTCCTGCATCTTCTGGTTCCACAACCCTTCAACTTTCCCAACAAGGTCAGCTGAGAAAGCTTCAACAGAAGACTTTAGGTTGATGGACACGTTCTCCACTGAGTCCTTCAGGAATTGAGCTCTGGCTTCTTCCTCCTTCTTCTCCAGATCTTTCAGAGCCTCAATGACTAGCACACTTTGTCCCTCAACTACATCAATAACCATCTGCTGTGAATCTTCAATCTTCAGTGTGAGATTTTGAAGTGATGTAGTTGTGGACTCCATGAGTTCGTCAATGTGATCTGAGAGGATGATCATTTCGTCTACCTCCTCTTGGACAACTTCTTGGACATCTTTCAGCTGAGTTTCAAGAGCAGGGATTCTTTCTTCTTGAAGTTTAAGCACTTCATCCTTCAGGGGAGTTAGGTTGACCTGGACTGAGGGAATCTCATCAGTTTGGGTACCTGCATTTAAGACAGTGTTAGTTTTTCCTCCCTCAATCTCACAACCTAGATCTCCTGAAGTCTCTAACTCCATTGGAACTCCCTCCTCCTCACTCAGCTTACTTCTTTCATCACTCTTATTTTCAACTAAGATTTTTTCAGCCAATGCATCCTTTACAGGAATGATTGCTTTTATTTGGCCACTCACAACTCCTGTGATTTCAACATCTCTTTCAGCACCCTCATCTTTTTCTTTTTCTTTTTCAACTCCTTCTATTCCAGTCACCTCAGTTGACTCTGAAGCCACCACTGAGGGCTGTTGTGGGAGAATCTCAGTAGACACCTCTACTGGACTCTCCTGTGGCAAATTTTGAGCCTCAGTATCCCTTGCCTTGGATACATCCTTGGCTACCTCACCATCACCTTGCCTTGGTGAGGTCCCTCCTCCTTGTACACTTTCCTCCATCTCTTTCTCCTTCTCCTCCTCTGCTTCAGCAACCACATCAGCTGACTTCTTAGCCTCAGCTATCTTCTCCATCACCAGACTCTCAAAAATTTTCTCATCACAGAGAAGTCTGGATTTGGTCATCCCTGCAAACTGCAACACCTCCATCTCCTCCTTCTTCCAATCATCGGCATTGCTGCCTCTGACTGCCAATAGAATTTCTCCTAGCCTCCTATCTTTGAGCTGGACAAGGAGTCTCAGCCTCAAGAATAAAGCCTTGAGAGTGGGGAAGTTGTCAAGTTCAGGGTACTTAGACTCCAAAGAGTAAGCAACCTCATCCTTAAGGGTGTCTAAGAATGAGTACTCTTCTTCATCGTCTGAAGGAAGGGAAGGGGTAGGGGATCTGATATCAGTGGGTTCTTCTGGAATAGATTCCAGGTGAGTTGAGGTTTGGGTTTCAGGAGGGTTAGGGATAGTTTCAGAAGAGGTTTGAGTGTTAGGTGAGGTTGGGTTTTGGTCAGTGGGGGTTGAGGGAATGGGTTCAGTAGGATTTGATGGGGTGGTTTCAGTTGGGGTGGAGATGAGTTCAGTGGGGGTTTGAGTTTGAGATCCACTGGCTGGCTTTTGAGAGCCATCAGTGGGGGTTTGAGTGTGAGTTATTTTGGAGATGCGTTTGGTTTTGGCTACAGGGGTGCGAGGTTTGGTCTTGGGTTTAATAGGAGTAGGAGCAGGAACATCTGAGTCAGACTCAGTTGAGATAGTGTTGGGGGAAGAGGTAGGGTTACCTGATGAAGACTCATCAGTAGAGTCTGTGACTCTGACTTTCTTCAAAGCAGCCTCTTTCACTGCTTCAGAAGACCTCTTCTTCTCCTTCCTTGAGGCCTTCTCTGCCACAGCCTCCTTATGTTGAGCCATTTTGTCACTCAACTTTACCAGTCTCCTTTTCAGCTTTGTCTTCTTCCCCTCAGCTGGGGTATCTTCCTCCTCCTCTACTGCCTCTGGGCTTTCCACAACAGGCTTAATCATTCTAGCCTCCAGAGTCTTTCCAGACTTGAATAAAATTTTTAGAGTGCTCCATTTCCTGTCAGGGATCCAATCTACGCCCAAGTCTACATTCTCTATCAAGTAAGAGATTTTTGTTGCATAGTTCAGCTTACTTGATAGTTGGGGAATTTTGTCGGGTTGAAATTTTGAATGCTCCTTATTCAAGGCTCTCAGAAAGAACTGCTGCCAGTTGTATGGCCTTTCCTTGCTCTCAACAATCGCCTTCATCAGCCTGAGCTTTGGCTTGCTCACTTGCTCAGTACTCCCTTGGTTTCCCAAAATACACTTACTCACAATTTCACAGAGAACATTGTAAACTGGTAGGAGTTCACTTCTGTTCATTGTTGGAGTGTATGGTACCTTCCTCTGCATTATGGTTTTGACCCATTCTTCCTCCTTCTCCACAATGCACGTGTCTGGATTGGGACCTTCAGAAGGAAGATCAAAAAGCTCCTTCAGGACATCTCCGCTTACACGAATCTCCTTCTTTATCTTCTGGTGTTCAATGACCTCCATGTCATCCCTCATAACTTTCTTCTTCCTTTGCAAGATCAGATGAGACCTGATCTTTGTATCTGAGTTGGAGACATTGTTGTAGAAATCAAGAACCTGTCTGTCAAAACAGTTCTCTGGATGAACAGATAGGAATTTCTCTAACCCAGCACTTTTTATCATTTCAAGGGCCTCTTTGATGTGAGCGTACTCTGGTCTGGACTCAATTTCTGGGTTATCAAAAACCACAATGGGTTCATACCAGAAGTTATCTTTTTGGGTAAGGAAACTGAGATTTAGTTTCGCCATTTGAACAAGAGGGTTTGAGAGAACAAATTACAGAGTAAGATAGTAAGTGTTTGCTTGGAAGTGTATTCGAAAAGGTTTACAAGCTTAAGGTTGGGGATTTTATATCAGAAATAAACGGTTAGATCTAATTTCACAATCAACGTCTGAGATTGAATGATTTTGAGATCGTGGATAGTTGCAGGGTTTAGTGGGGGGTTTTAAGAAATCTTGACGGTTTAGAAAAGAACCGCCTAATTGAATGGTATGGATTGAAAAGGTTGGTAACCGGAAGGTCACATCATCGGGCTTTTAGGGCGCGTGAGATAGGAAATTGAAAAAGCATGTCTGACTTGTACCACGCGCATTAAATGCTTGTCATACCAAAATCTCTTCGGAACAGTGGAAAGAGATTTAATTTTCCAGAAAGCACTCATTAGTAAATATTTTGAAACAAATTAAAATATATAATACTAAGAGGCTTTATCTTTGAAAAATAACATAAGTAGATTTGACCTCTACTGAGGTTCGACCTCGTCTGATATATAGATCTCTTCTGAGATGGGGAGCTTCTTCTGAGAGAAGATCCTCTTCTGAGTATGAACCTCCACTGAGTTGAAGGTAACTCTACTGAGATTCAATCCTTTCTTTACTCTCCTGGATCTAGGAGTCCAAGCTCCACTGACAACTCTTGAAACCTTGCTTCAGCCAAAGGTTTAGTGAAGATATCTGCCTTCTGCTTGTCAGTGTGGATTTTGAGCATCTTGATGTCCTTCTTCTCCACATGATCTCTGATGAAGTGATGCCTTATATCCACATGTTTGCATCTTGTGTGGAGAACTGGATTTTCTGAAATAGCAATTGCACTATTGTTGTCACAGAAAATAGGGACTTCATTGGCAAAGATGTTGTAATCTCTCAGTTGTTGTCTTAGCCAAAGAATTTGAGCACAACAACTTCCAGCTGCCATATACTCAGCTTCAGTAGTGCTTGTGGCTACTGAATTTTGTTTCTTGGAGAACCAAGAAATCAGTTTACTTCCCAAGAATTGACAAGTGCCTGAGGTTGATTTTCTATCAATTCTGCATCCTCCATAGTCAGCATCTGAGTATCCTGTGAGTTCTAGATTGTCATCTGAGGGATACCACAATCCCATATTCACAGTACCCTTAAGATATTTGAGAATCCTCTTGGCAGCTTCCAGGTGACTTTTCTTGGGATTGGCTTGATATCTAGCACAAATGCCAACTGCAAATGTGATATCAGGCCGGCTTGCTGTGAGATACAGTAGAGATCCAATAATGGCTCTGTAGGAAGTCTGGTCTACTGATTCTCCATCCTCATCTGGTTCCATTTTGGTGTTGGTGTTGAGTGGAACTCTTGCAACCTTGCTGGTCTGGCATCCAAACTTGTTGATCAGCTCCCTTGTGTATTTGGCTTGGTTGATGAAGATTCCTTCAGTGGACTGCTTGACTTGAAGTCCTAGGAAGAAATTCATTTCTCCCATCATAGACATCTCAAACTTTCCCTTCATCAGTTGAGAGAACTTCTCACAGAGGACTTGGTTAGGACAACCAAAGATGATATCATCCACATAGATTTGAACCAGCAATGTGTCCTCTCCTTTTGTGATTCTGAAAAGTGTTCTATCAACTCTCCCTTTGATAAAACCATGATCCAAAAGGAATTGAGACAAAGTATCATACCAAGCTCTTGGAGCCTGTTTCAGTCCATATAGAGCTTTCCTCAGTCTATATACTTTGTGACTTTCTTCAAAACCTGGGGGTTGCTCCACATAGACTTCTTCATTTAGTACTCCATTCAAGAAGGCACTTTTAACATCCATCTGGTACACTTTGAATTTCTTGTGAGCAGCATATGCAAGAAATAACCTTATTGCCTCCAGTCTGGCTACTGGAGCAAATGTTTCATCATAGTCAAATCCTTCAACTTGAGAGTAGCCCTTTGCAACTAGCCTGGCCTTGTTTCTGACTATGATATCATTCTCATCCTTCTTGTTTTTGAATACCCACTTGGTTCCTATCACATTGCAGTGATATGGTCTGTCCACCAACTCCCATACTTGATTCCTTGTGAACTGGTTGAGCTCTTCTTGCATGGCAATAATCCAGTTGGAATCTTGAAGTGCTTCTGCTATGGAACTTGGTTCCTGGTTTGATAAGAAACAACAAAACAAAGCACTTTCACCATGAAAACTTCTAGTTTTGACTCCTGAGGAAGGATCACCTAGGATTTGCTCAACAGGGTGATCTGAGAGCCAAGTCCTCCTAGGCTGATGCCCTTCAGTTGAGTTTAACTCTTCTGAAGTTGAGTCACTAGATATTGGAATGAAATCGAATTCAGGAAATAAGACAGAGGGTTGAAGTCCTGAGTCATCATTCAAGGTATTTTCATTCTCAATGGTAATTTCATTGGTTCCCCCTTGAATGATAGTTTCAGTGAATGTCTCAGCTGTGACCACATCTTCATTGACATTGGTTACCTCTTGAACTGGGATGGTGTTCATCAGTTCAGTTACATCTTCAGGAGAGCTCTCAGGTGAGCTTTGAGGAGTGGTCTGATTTTGAGTGTCCTCTTTGAATTGTTGATCATTGAGGTTGTCCCAGGTTGGGATGAATGTATCAACAGAATTCTCAGGATATCCTTTTGATTTGATACTCAGTCTAGTTAGCCTTTTGCTTATCATATCCTCATTCTCCTTACTTCTGGACTCAAAAGTAGATTCATCAAATACCACATGAGGTGTTTCTTCCACAACAAGAGTTCTACAGTTGTAAACTCTGAAAGCTCTACTGATTTGGGAATATCCTAAGAAAATTCCTTCATCAGCTTTGCTATCAAAAGCTTTCAGTTGAGTTTTCCCATTGTTGTGAATGAAACACTTGCAACCAAAAATATGAAAGTAAGATACCTGTGGCTTTCTGCCATTCCATAACTCATATGGAGTTTTTCCTTGATGTTTGGTTACCATGGATCTGTTTTGAGTGTGGCAGGCAGTATTAATAGCTTCAGCCCAGAATCTTTTAGGAACCTGAGCTTCAGCTAACATTGTCCTTGCTGCCTCCTTGAGAGTCCTATTTCTTCTTTCAGCTACTCCATTTTGTTGTGGAGTCCTTGCAGCTGATGTCTCATGAAAGATACCTAATTCTTTACAATAATCAGATATGATAGAATTTATGAATTCAGTGCCCTTATCTGATCTTATCTTTACAATGTTCAGGCTCTTTTCATTGCTAACTTTCTTCAGGAGCTCTGGCAGTCTCAGTTGAGTCTCTTTTTTGCTTGCAAGGAATATCACCCATGTGTACCTGGAGAAGTCATCAACAACAACAAGTGTATACTTTCTCCCATTTATACTTACAGGGGTTACTGGACCAAAAAGATCCATATGTAATAGTTGAAGTACTCTGTCAGTAGAGGTTGCTACTTTGCTTTTGAAAGATGCCTTTACTTGCTTCCCCTCCTGACAGGCTTTACAGATATGTTCTTTATTGTATACTTCATTTGGCATTCCTTCTACCAGTCCATGTCTTGCTATCCTGTTCATCATCTTGAAGTTCAGATGACTTAGCCTTTTGTGCCACAACCAATTAGTGTCAGTTGAGCTTTTGGCAATAAGACATGCATTTGGTGTGCAAGACTTCCAATCTGCAAGATAAATATTTCCCTTTCTTGACCCAGTTAGTAATACCTGTTGTGAAGATATATTCTTAACAAAACACAGGTTACATGAAAATTCAACATTGTATCCCTTATCACAGAATTGACTTATGGACAGAAGATTATGCTTAAGTCCACTGACAAAGGATACATTGCTTACTCTTACTGAGCCAATTATTAAAGTACCATAACCTCTAGTGGCTCCTTGAGAGTTGTCACCAAAGGTGACTTGTGGACCTTCCTTCTCAACAAATTCTGTTAGGAGATTTTTGTTGCCAGTCATGTGCCTAGAACATCCACTGTCCAAGTACCAGACTGATGATTTAAGAGCTTCTCCTTTGTTGAGGTCCACTGAGCCCTGCAATCACAGATCAAGCTTTAGGTACCCATTTGGTGTTGGGTCCTACAAGGTTAGCTGTACCTTTTGGAATCCAAATTTGCCTCACAGTTCTAATTATTTTAGATTGGCTAATTTGTCTTCCATAAACATCTACATAGATTGTTATCTCCCTGGGTGCCTTGGGAGTAAACTTTCTATGGGTGTCAGCCTTTGAAGGAACAGGAACCTTCTTCACATTCTTTCTCTTTGGCTTGGGTGCACCTGGTCTTGGTTTTTGTTGATAAAGGTATGAAGGACCTTTTCCTTTAGGCACAAAAGGACTAGGTCTTCCATATGAGTCATTCCTTGAGGACTGCTCATGCCTGGGTGTTCTCAGCTGAGGTTGCTTCATCTGTGAAGACCTCGGCTGATAGTACCTCTGCTGAGATCTATTTTGATAAGTCACCTGAGCCTTTCCATTTGGTTTTGGCTTAGATTGACTTTTCTTTTGTGTGATCTCAGCTGGTCTTTTTCCTTTATCTACAGTCTGTGGTTGAAATGTCACAGACTTAACAAAAACTCTCTTTGTGCCACTTGAAGAAGCAACACTCAGAGGACCTTCTGAAGGTTTTGGAATAAAGCCTATCCCACACTTGTTATTTGGATTGGTTTGAAAACTTTGGATCTCCTCTATGGCAAGAGAGGGTTTGTTTAGAGCATCAATCCTTTTTAACAAGGTCTCTTCAGATTTTTGTAAGACATCAATTTTCAGGAGAGAATCCTTTATTTGGCTTACCAATTTTAAATTCTCTTCTGTTAACTTTGTTTTAGATTCATTGAGATCTTTTATCAGTTGATCTCTACCATTTCCTTGACTCCTGAGGGTTTCCACCTCTTTTGTCAGTTCAATGGTAGATTTGGCTGAGTTCAGATCTTCTTGATTCCCAGACTCGATTAACTTGGAGTTTTCACTCAAGAGTTGTTTGTTCTCATCTTGAAGACAGAAACTTGCTTCTTGCAACCTTGAGAAATCAATCATCAATTGTTCCAAGGCGGACTGAAGATTGAGTTCCTCAGTTGACTCTGAGCTTAGCTCAGGTGTGTGTTCTAGAGAAATGGATGGTTTAGATTGTACCTCTGGTTCTTCTCTTGCCATGAGGCACATGTCATCTTCACTGCTGTCAGAGAACAGTTCATCAGGTGACTCCAGGTTTTCATCAACATCCCCAGCCATCATGGCTTTCCTTTCTCCATATCTTCTGTCTCTTTTGGCTTGCCTTTCTCTTCTTTCTTTAGTGCTCAGTTGAGGACAATCATATTGAAAGTGCCCAATCTTCTTGCACTGAAAACACCTGTTGGCATCATCATTCTTTTCTTCAGTGGACTCTCTGGTCTTTGATGATGAACCTTCAGCCTTGGTGTAATTCTTGTATTCCTTCTTCTTTTCCAGCTCAGATGAGCTTTTCTCTCCTTCTCTGGTAGTCTTTTGTGGATAACTTCTACCTTCCCTGTTATCCCTGTAAAATCTCTTATATTTGCCAAAGCGGCTGTTAAGTTGTTCAAACCTTCTAGCCATCAGGCTGAGTTCCTCCTGCATCTCAGCCTTGCTTTGAGACTTACTTGCCTTTGAACTCTTCTGAGGCTTTGGGGATTTTGGCTCAGGCTCCTTAGCTTTGAAGGCAACTTCCTTCTCAGCTGAGGTCTCATCAGGAGCCCTTTTCCTGTTCAGATCAAACTCATAAGCCTTAAGTTCAGAGAATACCTGTTGCATAGACATGCTGGATAGATCCTTGGTATTCTGCATCATCACAGAGTACACATCCCATCTTGAGGTTAGACCTCTCAGGATCTTTAAGGCAACTTCTCTTTTGGTGTAGACCTTTCCCAGAGAATTAATCTCATTCATGATGTCAGTGAACCTCCCATCAAGCTGGTCTATGGTCTCAGTGGACTCCATGGTGAACTGCTCATACTTTTGAACAGCTACTGAAAGCTTGTTCTCTTTTATTTTGTCAGTTCCTTCACACATGAGAGCAAGAGTGTCCCATAGTTCCTTTGCTGTCTTGCAGTGGATCACTCTTCCCATTACAGAGTCTGGAATAGTGGTGTAGAGAATGTTCATGGCAATGAAGTTGAGGTTGTTTCTCCTCCTCTCATCTGCAGTGAAATTATCTTCATCTTTGGGCCATTCTTCTCTAGGATCTGCAATAGTTTCAGCTGTAGTTCTAGGGTTAGGTGTCATAAACACAAATGGACCTTTAGTAATAACCCTTAACATTTCATCATGCACACAGGCAAGATGAGCTCTCATTCTGATTTTCCAGAAGTCATAGTTTTCCACTGAGAATTGTGGAAGCTTGTGATGAGACATATGGTTCAAGGGATTTACTCCCATGTTGTTCTCTGCAGGTGGTGCAACCCTAGCTGTGTTGTCAGCCATAGAATAAAAACAAGTTTATCAAAAGATCAATTCAGGTGACCTTATAAAAATACCTTTGAGCACAAGGTATACTTAGAACAATGGTCTTTTGAACCACTGCTCTGATACCAATTGATGGTCCCGAAACGAGTAAACAGGTGTATGGGGGGGGGAATACACCTGTGGTTACAAATTTAAACTTCTTTAAAACTTATCAGGTTACTTAAGACAGTAGCTCGTCAGTGGACTTGAGGTCTGCTGAGAGTTACTCTGTGAAAGCTTACTGAGATAATACCTCCACTGAAAGCACAAGACTTTCAGTTGAACTACTATCTAATTAGCTTTCAGATGCGGATTAGTGAGCCCTTTTAGAAAACTCGTTTTACTTTGATAAACTTTGAGATTAACACACACTTATGAAAAAGCAGAATGTAAGTACACAAGATGTAAAGTGGTTCAGAGATAAATCTCCTACGTCCACTGGCCTGATCAAACAGGAGAATTCCTTTCACTTGGAATTCCTTGTGTTATAGTGCCAAGGTGCACTGATCAACTTTTCCTCTCTTAGGATGATTGATCACTAGGAAATTCCAGGTCCTAGTTCCCAAAACAAACCAGCTTTCAGACTGATACAACAATCAGCTTACTAATACCACTTAACACTAGCTCTCAACCTAAACACTGAGTAGGGTTTTGAGTAGGGTTTTGGTTCCAACTATTTTGAGATAATCCTTACAAGTTTAGCTCAGGGCTTAGGATTGGATTATCTCTTTCTAAGGTTTGGATATAGCTTTAAGCTTGGTTACAGAAGGTTTGTTAGTTTCTCTACAATTGTGAAACACTTGGGAAACAATGATAATTTCGAGTGTTTCTAGATAGTTATGAATGTAGAGATAGCTTTGATCTTGTGAGTTTCCCGTGCTTGTAAAATGTGCACGTCCTTCTGTATTTATAGGCTTCCTTGAAAATCTTCCCGTTGGATTTGAATCTTCTCAAGTAAGTCTTCTTGTATCTGATTGGTTCAAACGGCTCTATTTGAAGCTTTAAGTCTTGTCAAGAAACGGCTGCAAAACCATGCTTGTTCACCAACTTTCTGTAGATTGCTAGGTGAAAGACTTTTGGTACTTGTCAGGCTGGGACAGGTCGGCTGTCAGTAAGGTACACTGACGTGTCATCTTCTCATTGGACCTTAAGTCTGCATGCCCAGATTCTTGTCTTGCTTTAGGTGGAACTCCTCTGATGAGAACCTTCTTATTCCTTCATTTATTGTAAGCTTCACTGAAATTCATTTTGCCTTGTTCCAACCAGATTAACTAACAGCTTTAAATATGTTTAGCATTAAATGTACTTTGTTAGTTCCCATCAGTGGACCTTCGTCCTCTACTGATAGATTTAGTCTTAGTGAGAATGTACTTAGAAAACATTCAAGACTTAGACTTCTTTCTCAGATCACTTAGTCTTCAGCGGACTTCACTTCAGCGGACTTCATACTAAAATACACTCTAGTTTTTACTAACTGCACTTCAGTTCTTAACACTTAGAACTGTTTAATTTAAACTCTAACTCTACTGAATAATTTACTTACAAACAACTTAGGGAGGGACATGTTGGCATCTAATCAAAACAAGTCTTATACATTTTCCCAACAGTAGTCTTATGTACTTAACTTCAAGTAGGCCTGATATTATGTATAGTGTTTGTGTTTGTGCTAGGTACCAAGCTTGTCCCAAAGAGTCTCATTTGAATGCAGTCAAGAGAATCATAAGATATGTGGCTGGTACAACAGATCTTGGTATATGGTATACCAAAGACATAAGCAGTGCACTTGTTGGATATAGTGATGCTGATTGGGCTGGAGATATTGATGATAGGAAAAGCACAAGTGGTGGTTGCTTTTACATGGGTAACAATTTGATTTCATGGCATAGTAGAAAACAGAATTGTGTATCACAATCTACTGCAGAGTCTGAGTACATTGCAGCAGGTAGTTGCTGTACACAACTTCTTTGGTTGAGTAAAATGTTTAGTGATTATGGTTTAGAGAGTGACACTTTAACTGTATTTTGTGATAACACTAGTGCTATCAACATTTTGAAAAATACAGTTCAACACTCACTTACTAAACACATAAGTATTAGACATCATTTCATAAGGGATCTTGTAGAGAAGAATATTGTGAAGTTAGAATACATACCAACTGAAAATCAATTTGCTGATGTGTTTACTAAAGCATTAGACCATGAGAGATTCTCATTTTTTAGGAAATCTCTTGGTATGTGCACAATCTGAGTAACTGAGAAGCGGATGTTGTTATGTTTGTTAAAACATTTATAACAACATCCGGGTATTTGCATGTTCTAATTAAAGTTTGTTCTTGTATTTTGATTCTTAATTTCTTTGAAAAATAAATCTGGACTAAGTATGTTTGTTGTGTAAAAATAAAGAGGAATCACTCTTCTCAAACGCATAATAAGTTTTTGAAAAAGCACATCAAGATGTAACTAATTCACTCAGTAACTATAGAGCACGGAGTTCGCCACTACGATGTCTTCTTTTCAAAAGGTGGTTAGTAAAACATCAATATGTCACAAATCCATTGAGTAATTATGGGGCACGGAGTTCGCTGCTACGATGCACTCTCTTGAAAAGATGGATCAATGTGAATAAAAAGTGCTAAAAAAATGTTTGATAAAAAGTGCGACATTGGATATTAAAACCGATGTTGAAGTGTGTGTTCCAATTTTGAATACAACATCATATGCCGTTCGTATTTATTTTTCTAAAGTTAAATTTTGGACCGATTTTTCAGGAATTTGTTTTTAATTTCCACATGCATAAACCCACGTTTTTCAATTTATTCAAGTAGTGCATAATTTAGTGTGTTTAATTAATTAAATTTCGGATTTTTTAATCATGAAATAACCCACGATCTCTTATGAGGGAATGGGTAGTTTCAACTTCTTAAAAATTCCAGAATATTCATTTTCATGGGTAATTAAAATAACTTCGGTACCTTCTTCTATATATATCCTTCATGTCTTATGTTTAATTCTCAGTGTTCAGCATATGAGTGAAATTCAGATTTTTCGTATAAGTGTTGAAAGTTGTGTGTTCACATCTTAGGGTTTTAGTGTTATTTCTTTTAAATTTTATTTTTGCTTAATTTTACTATCTACTTAATGGCTGGAAATCAAAAGAAGTCCTCTCACAGTTCAAAAACTCGCGCAAACCCTTCAACTCCTCCACATTCAAATCTGAACCTTCTTGCAGAAATGGCCTCAAGCCAAAACCCAAATGCTGCCTCTGTTGCTCCATCATCGAGCACAACACCTCCTACTACTCTAACACATGTTCAAGCTTTTCCCGTAAACATCTACATCCCAAATGAGGCCACTGTCGATCAGCTTGAGACGATCGCACGTGGCATTGCACAAAGCCTTCAAGGAAGCCCTGTGGTTCCCAAACTAACCATTGGCTCTATTGAAGTAGATGTTGCATCCTACTTGAACCAAACTCAAAACCCTTCTCCTACTGTTCATGTCGGAGGCCCTTCTTCGGCTGTACAATCAGAAAATCCTAAATCCTCTAGCCAAGCCAAAAGCCCTGCTGCTAATGTTTCAAAGAGTGTTGAAACAGGTGATCAGGCTACAAAGGAGACCCCCATTGTCAAGGAAACTGTTGCTGAAGAAACTAGGGAGAAAAGCCCTAATGTTGAAGTCCCTGATGTTGAAATGTCAGAGGAGGACAAAGAAGAATCGCCCAAAACTGATTCTTCAATGTCTGAGGATTCTGAGCCTGCTCCAATAGCCAAAGCTGTGAAGAAAAGGGGTGGCAAGAGGAAAAGGAGCCCTGTTCAATCAAGGAGGAGATCAGGTAGAGCAAAGAAAATGGTGAACTATTCTGAAACCGCAAGGAAGAAGAAGGATGATGAAGGAGATGTTGCTACTCGACCTATTCAAGTATTTTCAGAATCTGAAAAGGAGTCAAGCTCCAAAGACTCATCTGAGAAAGAGACTGATCAATCTGAAAGCCAGGAGAAAGAAGAAACTGATGAGAGTGATGTACCTATTTTTGAACTGAGGAGGAGAGCAAGAGTTGAGATGAGGACTAAGAGAAAGTTTGAGTATGCTACTGGTGGTGCTAGAACAAGTGCAGCAGCACCAGAACCTGAAGCTGATGACAGCAGTTCTGAAAGTAGCTCAGGCAGAACCAAAACTGATTCTGATCAAGGTAATGCATCTGAACATTCTGTTGAGGATGTTAGTTATGATAATGATGATGATGAATCTTTAGACCAAAAGTTGGAAAGGTTGAGGAAAAGAAATCTGTTAATTGAAAGAAAAATTAACATTGATGAGTTTGAATCCAAGGGTCTAGTTAGATTTTTAGAAGAAAGAAGTTTGATGCATGTTGTTACTTTTGCTGATGCATTTGTTACTGATTGGGTGTATGAGTTTTATGCTTGTCTGAGAAAGAACCAGGCTAGAAGAAATTCTAGGTGGTATGGTGCAGTAAGATTTAGAGATAGGAGTGTTCATTTTACTCCTAAGTTGATTAATCAGTTTCTGCATGTTGAGGATGTTGAGGAAGAAGATGTTCCTCATATGGATTAGATCATTACTGTTCTTACTGGGGGAAGAGTTAACAAATGGAAGAAGAATATGTTAGCTGCCTCATTGACCTCTCTGTATTCTGTGTTACACAAGCTGGTGGTGTATAACTGGATACCCTCTACAAACTCCACAAAGGTGACCAGAGATCAAGCTGTACTGATGTACAAAATTGGTGTGATGAAATTTTTTAACCTGGGCTTGGTTATTTTTCATCACATGATGAAGTTTGCTGGGAAGATCTCTGAGAAAGGCAACCTGCCTTACCCTGTGCTGATTTATGGATATTTGAGGAGTCACAACTTTGTTCACAAAAGGAATGAGTTGTTGAGGGAGAGAGTTCATCTAATGGGTATATCTCATTATTTACTGTCTGGAAATAGAGTGTTAGACTTACCTCTGCAGGATAATGCTGAAGAAGAAGATGCAGAACCACACCAATCTGTTCCTGATCCTGCACAAGATGCTGCACAGAATGCTGGGAACATACCTAGCAACATTCCAGCTCCCACAACCTATTCTCTGAATATCTCACCTGAGTTTATTCAAACTCAACTAAAGCACTTGCAGGACTCAATTGATGAACTTCAATTCCTGAAGAACTACTGGGAGAACCTCCTTTCTGCCACAACAGGGGAAGTACCAGTTGCTGCTGCCAGGGGAGTTGAAATTCATGAAGTGAATGCTGATGAGCCTGTTGCTGCTGAGGTTGCTGAGGAAGGTGGTGCAACTGGACCTGATGAGACTGGAGGAGGTGCAGATGCTGCTGCAGATGTTGTTGCAAACTTTGCAACATTTGATGTCCAGGAGGAAGATGATCTATATGGTGATTTGCCTGACATCTCAGCCAAGGTTTGAAGTTATCTTAGAGACTGGAGGAAGCACAATTTATGGGGGAGCTTAGTGCAAGATGCTTGAAGCTGCAGCTGTATATTTTATACAGTGATATCAAGTTCCACTTTTGTGATTGCCTCTAAGTACTCTTGGTTGATTTATGTTTTTAATTATTGTTGCTATAATAGGATGTTTTTAATTTCTAAAAAGACATTATTATATTAGTTGTTAGGTTATTATATTAGAATTGTTAGGATTGATTTCAGTTAATTTTATTTTTGAAGTTGTAATTTGAATGGGTAAACATTATGTTACTCATTCTGTTGTTTTTTTTTTATGAGCATATATGATGATGTTCATTCTATTTTGGTGAAATTAACTTAGTGTTATTTCATCTTGTTTTTGGTGGTTCAACTTACAGTTGATCATCTTATTTTTTGGATGTTTTGCTACACAAGGGTGAAAATATAAGTGTACAATACGATGTTGATCTCTATTGTACATACATCACTGACTTATATATTGAACAAATATATACATCAGGTGTGTTGTAGCAGAAAGGTCAAATTGGGGGAGATTGTTGATGTTGTTGGTAGTGAAGTATTCACTATTTACTTTGAAACAACATTAATTTGCCCTTTTTTCTCATTAACCAACACTTTATGATCAAATGTTGTCTTAGATGTTTTAACATGCAGGATGAAGATCTACAAGGATCTACAAGGTTCTGGAAATATCAATGTTGCATAACATTGGTAGCAACATGAGCGGTTACGGGTTCCAGAAGGATCTACAAAGATCTACAAGGGCCTACACGATTCAGACTTATCCAGGACGTTTTGGAACAATCTAGATCAGGCGGTTGCATCAAGAAATATCAGGAATAAAGATAAGAAACGTGGGACAACATGAAGATCATGGAAGCGGTTACTTGAAGGAGTTATTTTTGGATTGAAGACTTCTGCCTATAAATAGAGGCCGAATCTTTCAGTACCAAGTATGGAGTAAACGAGTACACCTACTCTAGTGTTGATCCTGAGTTTAAAGGTGATAGGGCAGTTATTCCAACATTTATGTTATGCCTTGAAATAGAGTTTTTCACGCATAGCTTGTGATCGAACTTATATCCATAGATAGTGAGATCATCGATATAAAGTGAGATCAATTTTGACGGTGTATTATGTTATACACTTAGCCAATTTAGATTTGATAGGTGATATCGAGTCTTGTTTCCGTTGTGAACGATCATACTCTTCACACAACTTTTGTATCACTAATATTTTATAGTGAACCTTTCGCCATAAGGCTAGCACAAGCTATTTATGATAGTTTGTGTTAAAAAGTATTCCCTTTTGCAATTGTGTGTTTAAGTCTTCCGCTGTATACGTTTTATATTCTGATTTAACAGATTGTTGTAATATTTGTTTTAGCATTTGTTACAACATCTGCACTTTATAACACACGCACACTTTCAGTCCTCTATCTTTTTACCTTTATCTAAATGGTCCTCTATTTATTTGCTTTATTAATTTAGTCATGTATTTTTTTAAGTTTTGCCAAAATGATCCTAATTTGGTGAAAAATGGTTTAAATTGATTTTTTGTATTTTATTTCAAGTTTTTTTTTACTTGGCAAAGATGGTCACCTAGCGTGCCACATTGAAAAAAAAAAACTACATCATAGGCTTCCCCCAAAAAAACTAGTGTGCATGACTAAAAAGGAGGAATTTTGTGCTTTATACGTTCAATTAGGATCTAATTGGAGAAATGTGAATTAGTACGGGACTAAATTGGTAAAGAAAATAAATATAGGACCAAAACGGTGAGGTTTTGTACATTTTTAGGCCAATTAGGATCATTTTGGCAAAAATTGAATAGATACGGGACTAAATTGATAAAGCAAATAAATAGAGGACCATTTTGATAAAGGTAAAAAGATAGAGGATGAATTTAATTTAAATCCCTTATTGAATTAAACTTAAATTTCAAGGTTCTATGCTTATGATGCTCTATATTGTTTGTTGGAAAGGATGCCTTGCCAACATTTTCAGATGCAGAAGCATTTTCATGTATTGAGAGAGAGTTGGGATATTATATATGCATGGGCAGGATGGTGTAATGCGTAATCTCCTTAATTGATCAAATATTTGTCTAAGGTATATAATTAAAACTTGTCTAGTAAATATATATATTTTTTCCATTTAATTTGTAACATGTGGTTTTATTTTGTTGCTAATTTTTACTTATTACTACAATATTCTTTATTCTTATATATTGCTAATTTAGATGTGGTGAATCATTTTTTTGTAGGAATGATGTGGCTCGGTATAGAAGGCGAAACATGGAAGGAGATACGTTTAGCACTAGTGTTTAGGTTCTTGTATTTTTATAATATATTCGTAGGTTACATTATCGAATTATATATTGTTATATTATAAATAAATAAAACAGTTCTTGATATATTATAAAGTTTAATAATGTATTGAGTATTATTTCAATTAGAAATTTATAATATATTTGTTTATTATTTTGTTATTAGTTAAAATTATGTAAAATTTTGATATTGAAAAAAAACCCTACAACAACGGGTTAAATAGAAAGGATCACGGGTTTCCACCGTTGTAGTAGGAATTTACGACAACGGGGATTCCCCGTTGTCTTAAGTGTTTTTCCACCGTTGTTGATGGGCTCGTTGTAGTAGCTCTAGACTTTTGACAACGGTGGAAGCCCGTTGTCGTAAAACTTTAAGACAACGGGTTTATGAATTTATAACAACGGTGGAAATTCGTTGTTGTAAGTGTTTAAGACAACGGTGTAAAACCCGTTGTCAAAAGTCTAGAGCTACAACAACGAACTCATCAACAACGGTGGAAAAATACCTACGACAACGGGGAATCCCCGTTGTCGTAGCCCTTTTCTGGCATAGTGAAAGGGTTGTACAATGTAGTCTTTAAATCAGATTCACTGTCAAACGTTGTGGAGAAGGTCGAAGCTAGGGACATGTGCTAGTGATATTGCTGATGATATACGGTTTCTTGTTGACGCATTTGAGGCGGTCTATTTCTGTTGGGCTTGAAGGACTGCGATATAATGGTGGCCATGTACTTGTTGCTAGTTCGATCTTGTAGTTTTTGCCTGATGAGGCAATGAATTTTGTTATAGCTAACTTAACTTTGATTTAATGCAAGTTTTTTTTTTAAATATATATTATTCCTCACATAATAACATGATTTGAACATTTCTTGCTGCAATCTTGATAGATTTTGATGCGCTTTTGTGAGACTACGAGACTATTTTTTTGAAAAAAATATTATTCTGAAATCATGTACTTCTATTCTAATGTAAACTTTGCATTTTGTCATTTAGAGTATCTCAAGATAAATTTTCCATTTCTCTTTCCAGCGCAACTCAATTAATATTAAAAAGGAAAAAAAAAACACATATCCTATACCTATTTCGTTACATTATTTCTTTTTTTTTTTTTTTTTATCATAATTCAACCTCCAACTCACTATTCAATATTTCTTTTAAAGTAAAAGCATGTAAAAAAACAAGTGTAAAACTTTATTGGGAGTGAGTACATTATTTTATCGGTAGGTCTCCATTACACTAAAACCATTCATAAAATTTGGATAAAGTAAATTTTGGCATATCCGAGTAATAAAAAATATGTAAATGTAGAAGTATATGGTCAAGATGAGAAGAGTGATGAAGAAAATAAAAAAAAGGATGAAAAGAAAAGTTTAGTTTAGGTAGGTAGGTCTCCTTATTAAATGCTTGAGATGATGTATGGTCTTCACATGATCACAACTTTTGTCTTAAAAAATTGAAACAATAGAATTTTAGTTAAAGGGTAGTCAAGCAAACTATCACAGATTTTAATCCCTTCTTCTACGACCTTCCAACATTGCCTGCAAGCTGTATACCTTAATTTGCGGATTCTTCAAAAAAAAAAAAATATATATATATATATATGAAAAAATAAAATAGATGGAGCCATAAAGGTTGTCCGTTCAACTAGTACTTAGGAACTATGGAACTTTTTAAAAGAAAAATAAAAATAAAACTCATTCACCTTCCAATATGCTTCACCAATATTATTAATTTATTTATGTTTATACTACTACATAGGTAGTGTGCATTTGCTGTCTCTTTATATATATATATGTGTATATTCTTTCCCGAAAAAAGGGGTATATCACCGTGAGCATACTGCTAGGGTGCCGTGGTTTCGAGTGAAAGTCTTTTGCTTGACATAGCTAGATGAAAACTGTATTATTTTTGCATATTTTAGTGATGATTTTATGGGTTGTCTTGTTATTAAAAAACCGTTATAAATTATTATGCTTTTTATTACGATATATGAAATATTATATTTTGTTATAGTGTATATATATATATATATATATATTTTTTTTTTTTTTTTTTTTGAAACTCTCTTTGTGAAGTTCACCCTATGAAACTACATCAATCAACAATATCATTATACTTATTTACTAATACTATAAAGTATATTTATTAATATTACTATTTTTATAAATTAATATCATAATATTTTACACACAAACTGATATAGCATTAGATTATAGTTAGTGTACTCCCATCTAATGGGCCGCTGAATCGACATGATTTACCTCCTCCACTCAATTCTGTCGGGCCAGGGGGTGGGGGCCCTGGGGTCGAGGGCTTCGCCTTTTTTGCTACAAAGATTATAGTTAGTGTAAAAATATTGTTGAATGAATGTTGGCCAACATAACCTAATTATTTTAATAATACAAATGTTAGCTCTATTATTTGTTAAAAATTAGCTCGCTTGGCTTATGTTATTAATCTACTTTGGACCTAAGCAGACGATACGTTCATGCACTTTGACTTATTGCAATTGCAACATTTTATTTAAGGGAGTTATGATTTCTAAAGATATCGGTTGCAGTTATCTTAATTTTTCATATTCTATTACTTGGTTTAGTATAATGAGTATATAACTCTTTATCCAAAAAATTTGTTTTTATAGTATTTGAGCATTTAATGTCTTTATCATTGCCAAAATGTTGAGGCATTTCGTGATCGAATAACTATATACCAAATAAAAAAATTAGGCAAAAACTTGTATGAGACCGTCTCATGGCATGAGACCGATCGAATTAAAAAAAGTGATAGGGTTATAATTAAATGTGATAGTATTTTTAAAGAAAAGTGATAAGTCACTTTTAACAAATATATTATCACTTTTTGTTTAAATTTTATCACTTTTTAAAAGTGACAACTTTTTAATTAATAAGTGACACGTTTTAAATTAAAAGTGGATCAAATATTATTGGTCTCATACTATGAGACGGTCTCACACAAGACTTACTCAAAAAATTAACTAATTTTGATCTTAACATTGCATCCAACTTTAAACTTTGAAATTCTGATAAAAAAATAAAAAAAAAACAGTTTAAACTTTGAAAGTATTTTTCGAAGAGCACGCTAGAACATTCCTTTTATCTACTTTTAACATATCTTGTTACAATAGAATTACAGCCGTCGTTGTATCCCTCAATTAATCACACTAGAGAGATAAATTACATTATACATGAAGATTAAAAAAAAAAAAAAACAGAAGATCTCACGAGACCCACTCATTCCATCAACTCCAACCTCTCCTTAAAATATCTACTTAGAATATATGAATATAATGAAGTTTATATATAATTATATATGTGATCCACCACTAAAACTTTTTATTTTCTTTTGTGCAGAATAACTAGTTTAATTCTTGACAAAAAATCTCCATACATATCTTCTTTAAATAAAAAATGTTTAAAGTATGCACGCATATATATATATACTTGAGTCAGTAAAAAACATACAAATAGTTTTACTATTTGTATTGTGAGATTTTAATGAGGAGGTTTCCAAAGAGTATTCCTCAAGAAGAGATTTAATCTCACTAGTTAAGATATCAGCAATAGTGCCAAAAACACTCCACCAATCAAAAAACCAGTTAGGAATTTGATTCCTTCTGATATTTTCGCATATTTTTATCAACCAAGTATGAGAATGCTTGGGATTTTGATAATAAAAGGTTTTATAAAAACTTTTAAGATAGTCCAAATAATTGTACTGGAAAATCTGATTTGTAACGGGATTAATAATTTGTCTTTCAACAAAAGGAGAAAGACCCCATTCCTGTATTGAAATAATCTTTTTGATTATGAACTTCGAATAGTTTATATTTTTATTCGAAGGAGGAAAATGCTGAATATCAACACTTCCAAGAGAGATGAGTATACTCTCATAATATCCTCTATTCTTATAAGACGGAGTAGTGGAAAAATGATTTGGAATATATTTTCCCATAAGAGTCCATGGAGACTCTTTAAACCCTTCATCTTCATCTTCAAGAATGAGAATTAATTCCTTCTTAGGGGAATCAAAGAATTTATATTCCTTTTGAGCAGTTGAAGCATATGATGCTTCTTTCTCAGGGTCGGTGGTTGGGGACATAGTCTCAACAGGAACATTTTTTCCCCTAAGTCTTAGGAATTCTTGGAACTCCTTATCATGGGCTCCTGAAGATGTAGAGCCGATTCTAAAAATATTCTGGTTGTATAGGGATTTTTTCCCCTGTCGAAATAAAGGAGGGCCATGAGTATCCCTTCCTCTATTAGAGGAAGATCCTCTGGAACCTCTTCCAGGTTGACTCATACCTGTCATTTAGAAATATATTCACGAGTTAGAAAATCAGGAAGATGATTGTCTTTCCCCTGCTTATAGACAATTTGAAAATCAAAATAAGCAAGATGTGATTGCCATCGGGCAAACATTTGTTTTGAGACATTATGTTCAAAATCTTTAAGAAGCATAAAAGAAGCAGCTCTACAATCAGTTTTTTATAACAAACTTTTGATTGTATATATCATCCTGAAATTTTAGGATGTTTTTGACAATAGAAAGAATTTCTTTAGCAACAGTAGAATAATTTTTTTGAGAATCATTCCATTTGTCAGAATAAAATCTAACAACATATTCTAATTTATTATCAGGATTAATCTGTAATAGAATACCTCCATATCCTAAATCTGAGGTATCAGTTTCAACAATTTTTTCCCATAATGAATTAACAAGACTAAGAACAGAAATATTTATAACCTTTTCTTAAATTTTTATTACTGCCTTAGTATGATTATCATTCCAAGGTAGAGGATTCTTTTTAAGCCTATCATATAAGATAGCAGTATCTTCAGCAAGATTTTTAGTATAGGAAGAGACATAATTAAGGCTTCCTAAAAATCTTTGCAACTGTGTTTATCAGTAATGATATCTGGAATTTTTTTTCCAAATTCAATACTCCTTTGAATAGGAATAATATTTCCTTTATCAATTATATGGCCAAGAAATTTGACTATAGTTTGAAATAAAATCATCTTTGGTTTTGAAATAACCAAACCATTTTTTATGACAATATTTTTAAATATATCAAGATGTTTGAAATGAGCTTCTATGTCTTTTAAAAACACAAGGATATCATCAATATAGACGATTATGAAATCACTATAAGGATAAAAAATGTCATTCATAATTTGTTGAAATTCAAAAGGAGCATTTTTAAGCCCAAATGGCATGACAGTCCATTTATAATGTCCAAAAGGAACATTAAAAGTTGTTTTATATCTATCAGATTGATTAATCTAAATTTGCCAAAAACCTGATTTTAAATCAAATTTAGAAAATATAAGAGCATTGACCAGTCTGTCAAGAAGATCCTTTTTATTAGGAATTGAATGTCGAATTCATTTTAAAACCTTATTAAGGGGTTTATAATTAATAACCAATCTGGGATCTCCACGTTCTTGTTCAGAATGTTTATTAACATAAAAAGCAGTACAAGACCATGGGGACTTGGAAGGAGTAATAAGCTTCTTATTTAATAAAGAAGATATTTCCTTCTTACATAATTCTAAATATTCAGAATTCATTTGACAAGGTCTCGACTTAGTCGGGATCATAGTATTTTTAAAATCATCTTCATAAGGAAGAGAAACAATATGTTTCTTTCTATCCCAAAATGCATTAGGAAAATCATTACAAATATCAATAGAGAATTTGTTAAATAATAATTTTATTTTATCCTGAAGCTTAGGATTTTTAAGCTTATTATCAATGGTAAGAGAATTTAATTCACTTTTAAGAAAATTGATATGACAATTTTTATTATCAATTTGTTCTTGGACAAAATTTAGAATCTTATGAATTGGTTTAGTCACGAACTCAAAAGTAATGGTTTTACCATTGTATGAACCTGTAATACCCTTTTCATTAACAAGTGATGGTCCCGATTTCGAAGGGCAAAATGGGAATTCAGGAGCAAAAAAATTTTTTTTTTTAAAACCAATTCCTCAGGGAGTTCAGCATGAGTGAGAAATACTCAAGTCACTGCTCTGCTCAGAGGCTGAGTTACCAAGTCAGTGAGAGGGCTTGGAGACTCATGCTCTGAGCAAGGACAGTGGCTTGAGATGCTGAACTCTCGAGTGCGATATCAGATCACAGCTTACACCCCGAGCAAGTTCAGTGACGAAATACTCAAGTCACTGCGTTGCTGAGAGTCAGAGCTATCAAGTCAGTGAAGAGACTTGAAAGCTCAGGCTCTCAACAAGGCAGTGACTCGAGAGACTGAACTCTCGAGTGCCTAGCCTGATTTAGTCAGTGAGATGGGATCTCCCTGACCTGAAATGCTTAACTAAAGTTCCTTTTTAAACAATGCTCTCAGTGAGCAGATTTTCGCAATACTTTAGAAGAAAAGACATTCCAGATAATAACACTTGGTTTAACGTGGTTCAGAGACTCAAGCTCTTACATCCACGGCCTGATTTAACAGGAAATCCACTCCTTTGGATTCTTGTTTTTAACGTGCCAAGGTGCACTTACAACTGGACTCACGCCACTCCCTGGGCTGCCCTCCTCACCTCACTACAAACCTAACAGTCTTTTGAAAGGGTTTAGTTTGGTTTGGTTTTCTCCAACTAGGTGAGGTTTTCCTTTACAATGTGTTAGCCTTAAAGCTAAGATTAGGAAAACCTCTCTAAGCTAAGAGTTACAAGCTTGACACTCATATGTGTATATTTGAAGACCCTAATGGTCAGTGTTTAAGATGTGAGTAAACCCTCCTTATAACTCCCATGCACGTATGCTACTACCCACACCCTCACAGCTCGTAGGTGTTTGTTTTCTTACAATTCTTACAACAACACAACACACACAACTACGCAACTATGAGCTTGTATTTATAATGGGGATTCAAATGTATCCGTTGGAGGGAAGATACATTTGAATCCAACATTAAATGGTTTCAACCACTTTTCTTGGAATTCGGCCTTTGTCAGTGTCAGAGTTGCTGCCTCGTGCTGATTGGTCCACGTGGCCTGGATTCACGGATCTTTGACTCAGTGGGTTGACCAAGATCCCACTGACTTTAGGTAGCTTCCTCCTTCACTGACTGATGATCTTCAGTGGACTGAACGTCTTCAGTCTAGTTGTCCTTCAGAGACTGTTTGAAGATCACTCCAAGAAGTTTGTCATAAGGCTGAATGACAAACTTCCCTGACCACAGTAGCCTGACTCCTTCAGGGCCTACTTGGTGCAGCATTGATCCTCTTGATCATGCTCTTCACTGAGTGGTCCACCTGACCTAGCTTAGATCAGCCCGGTGTACACTCAGTGGGACATCCTTCAGGTTTTTCTTCAGGTTCAGGTCTTCCTTCATTGGCTCCAGTCAGTTCTCTTGAGATGTCATCTTGACTTCCTCAGGCTGTATCAGTGAGTTCCTCCTCACTGAGTTCCCCCTCAGTTGAGTTCCCCCTCAACTGAGTGTTTCCTCAGTTAAGTTCTTCTCACATTACAACCTGTCTAACTGAATACACAAACTATCCTGACCTGAATCAAAAGATACTATCCTGACTGTTTTCAAACCTATTACATGTTGTTTTGGAAAATCATCAAAACTAAAACATATCCCAACAACAAGAGTAAGAGGATATATCTTTTGAAGAAAAGGAAGGCCAATAATCATTTGGCTGGTAATATTTTCGGCAATAAGAAAATCATTAGGTATGCAACAACCATTAACACATGCATAAGCATTTCTGAGCTTATAATTAATGTATAAAGATCATCCTCCTGCATGCGAAAGAGTTTGAGTAGTTTTTTCAAAAAACTTTGTGGGAATTATTCCCATTTGGATGACACTTAAATCAGCACCACTATCAATCATGGCAATAAAATCCTTGTAAGAATTATTAATAAGGAGAGAAATTTTTGTATACCATTTTTGAGATATGTACATACTAATAGCAGATAAATGATTTTTATCTATATCAATATCATTATGAGAATTATCAAGGAAACTAGTATCATCGATTTTCCCTTTTCCTTTCTCAATAAGAAAAAGTCGAATAGAAAGATCAGAATTTTGATTCTGAAGAATTTTAACATTATTTTTAAGATTATTAATTTCTTGAGCTAAATCATTAATAGTGATGGGATTTTGTCTAGTATTTTTAAACCTAAGAAGTTTTTCAACCTCCCCCGTATTATAATAATTATTATTAGTAATCCTTTTAGAAAGATTAGAATTCTTTTCATTAGAAGAAGAATCATGAAGATCATCAATGATTTTATCTCTTAAACTAGAGTTTTTAATATGTTTAAGAAGATCAAGAATATTATTGTCAGATAAGACATTAATATTCATATCTTGGAATTGACTTATGAGTTTATAAGACTCATTATCATCAGTATTATCAATGCAATTAGGCAAGGTTTTCCCAGAATGCAATTATCACATTCAGCTTTGTCTGAAGGAATACTATCCTCGTCATCACTAGAGGTTAACTCTACAGAATCAGTATATGATTCATCAATATTTGTATCATTATCACAATTCATAATGATTTTATAAAGATTTTTTTTAGCTCTTCATTAATATCAAGATTTTTAATCTTGTCTTTGGCATAACATTAATTAGCATAATGACCATTCCTGCCGCATTTGTTGCAAATTACTTTGCTAGAATAATTCTTTTTAATGAATTTTCTTTTATCCTTATCATGAGTATAATCATGACTTTTATCTTTGTTCTGTTTATTATCAGAACGTCTTTTTCTTTTCCTAAAATAAGGTTTTTCTTTGAAATCATTTTTCTTTTTAGAAAAACTTCCTTTAGAACTAGGATTATCCATACCAAACTGGTCACAAAACTGACCCAGCTGTTTTCTTTCTAAGAGATTATCTCTTTTAATTTGATTTCTAAGTTTGAGTTCATTGCAAAGATTTAGTACCTGCATTCTTAAGTTTGATTATTTCATATGAAATAGAATCAGAGTCTTTTCTTAGGATTTTTTTAATCCTTTCAGCAAATAAATAAGGAAGACCATCAACGAATTTATTCTTCCAAATATCTTGGTTACAATCATTATATATATATATATATATATATATATATATATATATATAACTTTCATGAAAATAAGCAGTTCAAATTTTGAGGGGCGGCAACTTAATTAAATCTCACGGACCACTTATCAATAAAAATTGGCAAGTTAAAACCTGCATTCATTAACGATTGCGGATAACGTATAACTTGTTTATCTAAAAAATTATTTATTGACCTATAAGATAATATTATTTAGCATACACAATTATGTATTGTCTGTATATCATTCAAAGTAAATTTGTTTCACATTTAAATGCAATATATTTAATCTCTTTTATGAAGTAGTATTGAGTCTTAATTGGAGAAAAGCAAAATTGCCCTTTTTCGTATGGTTAAAATGTTTTTTGCCCTACTATTTAAAAAAGATGTTTTTTGCCCGAAAAATATTGGCAAAACGGTTGGCAAAGGGTTGGCACTCATGTCAACCATTCGCCAACTTTCTGCCAATATTTTTTGGGCAAAAAACATTTTTTTTTTTTTACAAAAGGGGGTAAAAAACAAGTGCCCCCTTAAATTTTGAGCACTTTTGTGTATTTTCTCATAATATTATTCTGAATTTTCTCGATTGATACTTTATCATGTAGAAGGTAATACAGACTATTACGTGTGTTACTCTGTGGTGTGCAGCAGCAACAAAAGAGAAAAATAGAACAGTGTCTCTGCAAGAGAATTGGAGAACACCGCTGCTGTAAGAAAAGAGAGAATATCAGTATAACCCACCACGAGAGAAAATTACCGACACGACCTGCCTTAAGAACATCACGACATAAAAAATAATTAAAATACTACCTCCATTCCAATTTTGTTTACCCATTTGACTTTTGTTGACTTTAATCTGAGACTTGATTTGTAGTATTTAAATGGGTAAAATGATTTTTTTTTATGATTGTGTATTATTCAATTTAAGTGTATAAGACAAAATATGAAGATGTTTTTTTTTTTACGTAATTATTAGTGGAATGAGGTGTAATTTAAAAGTATTTGAAGGGGATAAATAATGAAATGGGTAAACAAAATTGGGACGGGGAAGTATAAAAGACGGACGTGAAAATGAAAGAGAGATTTTCAGGATATATGTAATTTCAAAAAATCTAAATCTTTACGAATTAAATTTAATAAAGTGGTGTACTTATGTGTCACCCCAAAATATATATGAAGTCTTCTTACAAATTTCATTAATAATCAAACTGCAATGAATAACGAGTAGTGGTAAAAATATAGTATAAAGCTAATTTAGCTCATCTCACGCAACAATTTTTCATTAGTTAATTAATAATTAACCTTCATTATGAATGGACATAGAACCTTCGAAAATGGATGGAATTTAATTACTTCAACTTTCTACATCGCTATCCCACCAACTTTCTAGTATTTCTGCATTTTTAAATTAAGATTATGGTCTTCTTTATCCAATATTCCCTCCTCCAAAGTTATTAATCAATATATTTCATTTATTCTTTTACTTCGTTAGTTACAATCGCATTCATAAAGTTTTTTTGAATGTGGTAAATTATATGTTCATACATTCTTCTTCCCCCCGCTAAATATCCATTGTACAGTACAAATTTGGATAAAATAATAAAAAATATTGTTTGGGATGAGACATTATATAGGACACGTTATAAAATTGATTCTAGTTATATGTATTTTGTTGACTAACTCATTTATCTATATTCTTTACTCGTATTTCTTTTCCTTTCCGGATGGACTGGTAAATGGTAATCATCATGTGACACGATTTCACTAAAATATTAGTACATGTAAAAAAAATGTAAATTATGAGTTATTAAGTAAGACAGCTACATTTGAACTTGAAATCTATAGCAATTCAAACAACTCCATGAATTTGCTGGTTATAAATTTCCAATCTTATTGACACGATAACAACACGACATACTAATACAAAATACAAATACAAAATAATAAGAAGTCGTTTAAAAATGAAAAAATGTGTATCGACACGGAACAATATAACACGATAAGAGAAAAAATTAAAAGCTGAAATTATATTATAATATTACACGATAATACATGCATGTTACATATTATGACACGATAAACACAATAAAAGAACAGAATAATTTCAGTAAAACTATAAGATATCAAGTCATTTATACATTGAATTTTTTTTTTACGAATTTAACGGGCTGACACGAAAATGACACGATACGAACACAATAAATCTAATCACTATATAAACTTTAATTTTTATATAATTTTGTCGTATTACTACAACCCCAAAATATTGCCATCATTATGATTTAGCAGCAGAAAGTTATTATATATCGTAGCTTTGTTTGGTTTAAACTCTTGATTAAAAAAAAGAAAAGCTCCATTTCTAAGCAAATGTAGATTCCTCTCATTTTTATAATTAAACTTCTCAATTTCTTTTATGTTACGTATGAAGCGGATATATTTGCAATTGACTATTCCATGCCCCAAAAGATGGTACAACTATTATTCTAAATAATATTTAATTAACTAATTGAGAATTATTCTTTCTAATCCAAAAATAACAATAAAGTAACGCGGGAACTTACAACTGGACTGGGTTACACAAAACAGCCCGATTAGGTTAAGCCCAATATACTTTCTTCCACGTGCTAGTTATATTTTATAGGATGAATCGAAATTAGAGTTCGTATAAATATATCTTATCCATAGATTTACCTAGTTTTTATTTAATTCTGTCTTATTTAAAATAGTCTGATGAGAGGATTTCTATATTGTGATGGATAAATTTGGTATGCTACATTTTTCGTACCAAAAAAATATAGAAAACATCAATTTTTCGGTACATCTAGATTTCTGGTGCATTATAATACCATACAGATGTTTTCACTACAATAATGGAAGCACATTCAAAACATTAGGTATTTTCAGTAAAAATGCATATCAATGTACTATGTAAATTTTGAAACGGTATGTCAAATTTTCGGTATGATACAGTTCATGAATTTGGTATAACAAAATTTTGGAATGATGTCGTTATGTATATTTCATATATTGTATAAATTAATCAAATTTAACATTTCTGATTATTCAAGATTTCTAATGAGTATGTATATTGTGAAAGAAGTTTATGGTGGAACTGGTTTGCAACTAATACTCTTTAGTAGAACAATTAATACCCTTCAATGAAATAACAAAATCGAAATTATTAATATCCTTCAAATTTTTTTTTTTTTTTAGTAAAAATAATTATTACCATTAAATAAATCAATTAATATTTTTCAAACAAGTATCACGATAAAACTCATTAACAAAATATTTTGTCATTTGTGATATGGCATACAGTATGGAACAATATTTTGATATTACCCCTAGTCTTGTATAAATAAGCAATATACAGCGCAATTGCACTTGGAGCATAATTGCATTTGAAGCATAATGAGCAAAATAAGAAAAGAAACGCCTATCTCCAATATTTGGTAAGCAAGAATCCATGATGATAGCTGGCCCTTGGAAAAAAGGAAGATACTGGAAAGTAGGGTGAAAACATCTCATATATGTGTCTCTCCTATAACAATGAGGGGTCTTAACTCAATGTTTAAGTATTTTGTGCTGGGAATAAAAAGATACTCCTACGTAACATGAAGCTTTAGAAAACGACAAATTTATTTTGAATATTAGAGCATGGGCATTACTAAATAATGGGTTCATTAATATAGGAGAGATTCTTTAGTTTCTATAGACTTCTAGCCTGCCTAATTAATTCTATATATTAAAAGAGAAAAAATTATAAGAGACCATCTCATTAATTATATTTTGATAAAGTATGGGATGAGAATGGTTCATACATTCAATGAATGATATTAGTTATTTTCTATAAATAGTATTAGTTATTTTCATTGAAGGGTATTAATTGTTTTCACTTAAGAGAATCAGTTGTTTACTAAAATAAACTAATACTCTTTAGGGAAGACAACTAATACTTTTCAGTGAAAATAACTAAACCATTCAATGATTTCATATATGAACCAATTTCACTCTATACATACTCTTATAATTTTTTGTATATTTTGGTAATATTTTTAATTTGTTGTTAAAAATATTTCTCTTCAGTGAAAACAACTAATACACTTTGATTGCACAATTTGATAAAGCATAACCCACAAGTGAATGCGATCGAATATAGCAATGGTAAACTACCAAGATTACAATATCAAACCTTAAAGGACAAAAGTCCAATGCAATAGACCCTAAAAGTTGACATGCTTTAATAGAAAATTTCAGAAATTTAAATGTTCGGGTGTTGATTACTCTACTATGGTTTTAACAACAATACTAAGAAAACAATAGAACTAATCTAACTTCTTTTCAAAGTGCAAGGGTTGGGGATATGCTTTGGGTATTGTCATCTATACAACTCTTGATTATCACTTAATCTATGCTTCATCTACTTAGATTTATATTGAAATTATATATAATATCACGATTCACCAACAAACTCTCATTTCGAAGTTAAATCGATTTGCTAGGAGTGTCTTATTCCTCTAAGCATTCCTCAATGACTTAGGGAATTGACAATAACTTTAATTAGTTTTACTTTACTAAGGGGACGCTTGGTTAAGAGTACTTCAATGGTAATGAGAATGAAAATTTGTTTTCCATCTATACCCCCATAATAAAAATGATATGTTGGGGGAAGGATAGTTCCAATGATGGTTGCATTGGTAGTATCATGCCTAATTTTGGAATAGAAGCAGACAACAAATATTTGTTGGTGGTTGTTGGTGGAGGAATAAGGGAGTGATTGAGGAGGATGATTGTAGGAGGAAAATAGGGTAATCAAAATAGAGGATTGATTACCTTATTTAGGAGGAGATGAGGTGATTTTGTTCTATGAACCCTCATAATTACACTAATTTTTAAACACATTCCCATTACCATTGAAGAGTTGTTGACCAAGCGCCCCCTAAATTAACACTAGGCCAATCCAACTCAATTATGCAAATTCAGTAAAATAAACTCATGAAAACTCAAATTAAATCCAATTACAAGTAATTCCAATACTCATCTTCATAAATTCAACACATAAGCTAAGTGATTTATCAATTGCTACATATACTTCAATACCCGAAGTATAGGGAGTTTAGCCTATGAGCATCATGACTAAAAAAGCAAAATCAATAAAGGAATTCATAGAGATTGAGAGAATTAAGCTACAAACAATGAAAATTAGAGAAATATCACATAAATTCATGGAAATGTAAAAAAAAAAAAAAAAAATTCAGCCAATGCAAACTTCATCCATACTTCAATTACATCCAAATCCAAGCTCAATTGCAACTAGAAACGAAATCTATGGAAAGAAATTAAGGAATTCACAACCTAATCTAAGAAATTTTAGGAAAATGGGTGAAAGCTCTCTCTCTTCTTGAAAGGGGATCTAAGGACTGAATAATATCCTCAAAACTCTGGGGTAAGCCCTTTAAATATGTGCAATTATCTTCTAAAAATCTAAATTCCACTTTGACCCCCGAAAAAATCGAATATATCACAAAATGGGGCAGGGCATGGGTCTGCACGACCAGAGCAAGAGTTGCACGGTCGTGCAGATCCTCTCCAGGTCGCACGACTTCTGTGCACGAGTCGTGGCCAAGCTGCAAGACCATTGCTCGGTCCTGCAGCCCCTTGGACTATGTTTCTCTGATTTCGATTTCTCACGCCCATTTCCCGACCGTTTGGAGTCTCGTTTCCACCATTATGAGTCTCGACTGCGTCTCTAACCTCAAATCAATGACTCTCTCTCTAGGAAGGATCAATCAACTTGTGCTCGACCCTCTCAACATGCTCATCTTGCCTCAATTCTTTTCTTTCTTTCTCGTTTTCCTACAAAATGTTTAACTCTCCTTAAAAACGGATAAGTGGCCAAACAACGAGTAATTAGGATAACAAATACACCAAAGCAAACCAAAAATACTCCAAGATGAGCACTAAATTGATGCAATTATTACCCTAATCACCCTTCATTGATTCATGTATGAACCAATTTCACTCTATACATACTCTTATATTTTTGTATATTTTGGAAATATTTTTAAATTTTTGTTAAAAGATATTTGTCTTCGGTAAAAATGACTAATACCCTTCAATGATTCATGTATGAACCAATTTCACTCCATACATACTCTTATATTTTTGTATATTTTGGTAATATTTTAAATTTGTTGTTAAAAGATATTTATCTTCGGTAAAAACGACTAATACCCTTCAATGATGCATGTATGAACCAATTTCACTCCATGCATACTCTTATATTTTTGTATATTTTGGTAATATTTTAAATTTGTTGTTAAAAGATATTTATCTTCGGTCAAAACGACTAATACTCTTCAATAATTCATGTATGAACCAATTTCACTCCATACATACTCTTATATTTTTGTATATTTTGGCAATATTTTAAATTTGTTGTTAAAAGATATTTATCTTTGGTCAAAACAACTAATACCCTTCAATGATTCATATATGAACCAAGTTCACTCCATACATACTCTTATATTTTTGTATATTTCGGTAATATATTAAATTTGTTGTTAAAGAAGTTTTGAAATTGAAATATTACAAGGATAAGCAAAATTATTATGTCAAATTTTTGTGTATGGCGACTTGTTGAATTAATAAAATAGTTTGGATTTTCTCAATTGCATCAGATGGGAAAAAAGAAACAAACTATGAAGGGGACAATGAGGAAATTCATATTAAGAGACTATATTCTCACCTCACATCTCTAGCTACTTCTGATTAAATTATAGTAATTGTCAATAAAATTTTAAATGAAAATGGTTTATAATAAATTTATTATAAAATTATTTTAAAATATCGAATATTTAATCAAAAAGTATCATTAATTTGGGTTCAATTTTTTTTTACAACATTTACAATATTATACACTGACTCAAATTAATGATATTTCTGATGAGATTATCGATACTTCTGGTTAAATATTCAATATTTTAAAATAGTTTATGATAAACATATATATTATTATCTATTTTTATATAATACTTTAAGGATATATAATTGATGAAATGGAAGTAATAATAATAATTTATTTATGTAATATACATGGCTTCAATTTAGTAATCTTAAGTTTTATTGGGGATAGGATACTAATAAAACATCAAAGGGAAGCAAAATATTAATGAAGTAGAAGTACAGAAGAAGTTATCAATTAAAAGTAAAATTGCGTGGAAAACATAAATATCTAGCTAATCCATGGAATTCCACGGGTACGGATTTTTAAAATTTATAAGTAAAGTTCAATATTCTCCTCTCCACTCCCCTCACCTAAATTAAAATGTGTGGGTATTCCCCTTGTAAAGCAAGTACAACCCGAGCAACTCGCCGTACAATCATTTGCAGCTCCCATGCATAGTACAACAGAATTGACAGCCATTCTTTGCTCAAAATTCTCCGTCGACGTCGTGTTTGGACCAAGATCCAAGTTTAAGGATTTAAAATAATCACTATTGAATTTGGAGGGATTTCAAATAACCACGAAATTGTTACTCATGGTTTCGTTATTCAAATTTTTTTTTTTTTAATTCTTTCATCCAAATCCAACCTAATTAATGTACATAATACAACAATTATATGAAGCTGCCAATTTGCACCTGTCTAAAATTTTGCCGCAAAAATAATAATAGTACTATATTATCATTATTACATAAATCTTGGGATATTATTCATGGTAGCTAGCTAGACAGCATTCCGATCACCACTCACTAATTGATTGAGATAAATAAAAAAATAAATGAAAAATGAAGTAAAGCTAGCAATTTTCCCACTTATTAGTGGTTAGAGAAATGTAGGCAGAGGCTTTTTTGTCGATGCCAGGCTCGGCGACCCAACGGCCTCTGTCCTCGTCGCTGGGATACACTTTGTACGCTTTTACAAAATCATCGCCGCTGTAATCCTCCACTTTCTTACTCCTTTTGGTCTTGAATAGGCTGAAGAGAGAGAAGGAGGTTTTCTTCTGCCTGTTACCTGCCATTCGACAACCGCAAACACGATTTGATGAGCTAGAAAACGATTTTATGAGATGATGTGTTGTGTTTCTGTTGTTTGCAGATTGTTGGTGTTATTTATAGTGGCTTTGGCGAGTTGATCCAAGGGTGGAGAATGGAGGCAACTCCACAGCCGCTGATCTCATGTGAGTGAGTTGCGTAATTAGGTTGCACTAATTGCTATTTGGGGGTAATTATGTAAATGGCCTCGTCGCTCTGAATTTTGAGATGCATGGGAAGTGCACTATGTCACATTTTAATTATATTAGTATCAACGTTCTATTTTATGTTTTCAATCATCCTGTGCTTTCGATTAAACTAATTACATTTCAATCCACATGTAAATAAATAGTTATGTAGTTACAGATTTTTTTTTGCTGGAATCAATTGTTTTTAAAATTTTAAATTGAATAAGTTGATAAGTTTTATCTTATTAACACAATTTTTCGACATTTACTCTATAATATTATTATTATTGGTCCATAATCTTGTTTATTTCATTTTTCAACACTTATTTTTTCTGCTTATTTTCATATTTTATAATTATCTTTAAACTTGTCTTTATCAAACGTGTTACATATGTATACCGTGTTAAGAAATGTATAATGAATAGAATATTGAGAATTAATTACATAAAATTTTATATCAGAAATAATATTTCTTCCATCCCACAACTATTTTCATTTGTTTTATTTGAATGTTCAACGAATATTTTCACTCTTCTAAAAATGAAATAACTTTATCTAGTAAAAGTAAATTAATTAATTTTACTTTATTAAAAATATAATTTAATCCCACACTCACTTTTTTTTTTTAGAAAAATGTGTCATTCCTTCTTACAAAAGTAGTTTTGGAATGGAGGGTGATGGAGACGGGATGGTGATAACGATATGGGATTATTATATGAAGATTTGGAGAATCAAGAAGATTGTTATTTATTTAATTAGATTAGATTTGATTTATTTATATTTAGTTATTATATTTCTTGTCCTCTAAGTTATTTAGTATTATAAATAGGAGTCTCATAATTATTGTAGTTCAGTTGATTATTGAATATTAAAGTATTGGGTTTTATCCCTTTTCGTGTTATTAATCGTTCTTCTTTGGTATTCATAGAATGAATCAACGAAGTTAAAACGTTTAATCACGTTGCGTTTATCCGGGTATTCTTAGAATCAACGGATATTACGTTCCCGCTGCGTCAGAGGGAGTAGTATTTCTTTGTAAATATAAGAATAATGTGAATTAAGTTTGAGAAATTTTATTTTTTGGGTGTTAAAATTGTTTTGAAGACAAAAATAAAAAAATAAAAAATTGTATCGAGTGTTAGGGGTGGAGATAGGCAGTAATACCTTCAATTTTTTGTTTTTTTTTTTTTCTTTTACGGGTTAATAATACCTTCCAACTTTCAATTATGCCAAAATTCACCAATTATATAGTGTAAATAACTAAATATATAGTGGCCAAAGTAGAGAAAATCATTGACCCCTTTCTTGGAACTTTCTCCCAGATCGAAAAAGTGGTCGCGGAAAATGATTCGGTGTTATTGGATGGATGTAAAAAGAGACGCCAAATTCCGGTCCATGTTGTGAAGGAAATTCCCTGCTGCATAAACATTCACCCTTAGATCTGCTTGTCATTTCAAATGAAAAAAGCGCATTCAACACAAAGTATCATTTATACAACAATAACGTACCACAAATCTCATACTCCATTTAGGTACCCTTTTTACTGGGTCCTCACTACTTAACTAGAATTAAAACATGCTGATACTTAATTAAGTTAAAACAAATATGTATTTTGATTTTCTAAGATAATCACTACAAGAATATAAATTTTTAATGACGAAAATTTTGTCATTAATAATTTTTAACTTAAGAAGATATAATGACAAAATTAGTGTGAATATACTTATCATATATGTATATGATAATAAAATACAATATTAAATAACAAGTTTACACTGAAAATCAGTATTTTCAGTGTAATCCAACCACACTTTTCAGTGTAATTGAAACAAACTTTTTAGTATAAACATAGTCAACTGTTGAGTGAATACATCGTGCACTTGGTGTCTAATTTATACAAAAGTTTACCTTAAATAAAATATTGAAGACAAAAGTTTGTATTGCACGATCTCGTGCATGATATGGGTCTCTAATTTATACTTCCTTCGGTCCTTAATAATTTTCACACTTCCCTTTTAGAACGTCCCACAGTAATTTTCACACCCTAAATATGAAAATAATACATATATATTTTATTTCAAAATATTTTTTATTCATTTATCCAAAAATTTAATGAAATTGTGTTTCTTAAAAAATGTGTCATCCCACATATGAAAATTAATAGGGAATAAAGGAAGTATATATTATGTCAAGAATATAAATTGTGCTCCATTATTAAGGGTAAAAAAGTCTTCTTTCCAATTTATCAACATATTAAAACAGATAATCAAATAAATAATAAAGTATAGAATTTGGATACTAAACAATAGGTAGATACATGTAACTTGTCTAATGAATCTAAGTTTAACCTACTTTATCATATATATGCTACCAAAACGGTCCTAATATTAATGCTAAGACTATATATATTATATCATAAATTATAGTATGCACTCAAGTGTATAGCATGCACTTGAATTTTAAACTGAATTTTGATTTTTTTTTCAAAACACACACTAACACACCGAACTGTGTATTTTTTTGCAGTTGGAGTATTATCGATTACCATCTTGGGGTCACTGATTACTTCTTAGGGTATTACTGATTAATTCTTGAGGTGTTACTGACTTTTACTTGGAGGATATTTTTTCAAAATTCAAGTGTGTGTATATATATATATATATATATCATACATTTAAATGCACACTAGAACTAATATATATATATATATATATATATATATGTGTGTGTGTGTGTGGGGGGGGGGGGGGGGGGGCAAAGTTTTATATAAACACAAATTCTTGTATACACCAAAGTGCGCATAACATACATTTTGATTTTGAGTCTAATTTCAAATTAATTTTGACTTTTCAAAATTCATTAAATAAATTGAGCTTTGAAACATCAAAATTAATTTGAAATTGAATTCAAAATCTAAGTGTATGTTATGCACTTGGGTGCACAAAAGTATCACTTTTATATAAAAACAGTTCATGATAAGCTTATTATGAAGCTGTTTTAAAGTATTAAATATTTGATCAGAAATATAAAAAATTGGAGTTAATGATATAATATTGTAATTGTTGTTGATTTTTTTTTTACCCAACTTTTGATATTTTTGATACTTTTGATCAAATATTTAATACCTTAAAATAATTTTATGATAAACTGGTCATGAATCATTTCTGTACAAAACTTACTCATAATGTATGCACGATAAAAAAAACTCACATTTTTGCGACCAAAATTAATGACCGCCTGTACATCGGTCTCTAAATAATGTATTAGCGACCGATCAGCGACCGAAAAAGACCACGGGTCTCAAATAAAAAGTATTAGTGACCGACAAAAAAATCGGTCTCTAAATTGAAAGATTAGCGACCGCCTACGACCACATAGGCGGTCGCTAAACTCAAAAGACGACCAAAATTTACCAACCCTTTTTACCGCCTGGTCAGCGACCGCCAATGCGGTCGCTAATTTCAAATTTAATATCAGCGACTGCCTTCTGGCGGTCACAGATCGGTAACGTTTGACCCGTCTTGGTAACGATTGAGGGTCATTAATGCGGGTGGTTTAGCGACCGCCTGAGGGCGGTCGCACATCTTAAATTGGTCAGAATGAACCGATAGATTCGGTCAAGAAGACAAAAAATCGGACAATAGCGACCGCCAAAGGCGGTAGCTAATCTTTTTTACACCTATAAAACATCTTTGTACGCCATTTGATATATACATATAAAACTTGACTCCTCCTCCTCCACCGCCGCCGCCACCGCTGAGGATTTCGTCCGATCAAAGCTCTAGTTTTATCCACTTTCTACACAATAACCGTGAGTTTTTAAAATTTTAATCGTTTAAATTATTTTTAAATCTTGTTTTATGAATTATAATGTTGAGACAATATTATATATGTTTGTAGGATAGTTATGTGTATGTTTGTTATGAAATTATATATTAATATTGTTGAGAAAATTATATATTAATGTGGTTGTTGGAATTATGTTATAGTTGATGTTTAATTAGTTGAATTATATATGTTTAGCTTCACTTATATATATATATATATATATATATATATATATATATATATATACACGTAGGATTAATTTATATATATACGTAGGTATTATATATGTTTGTAGAATTAATTTAGTTGCTTGAAATATAATATGATATGATGTATTGAATTTATAATTATTACAGATGAACCCTCAAGATAACCGTCTCAATATTATCTTGGTCGACAACAAGTAAGTAATTTTTAATGAATTATGTATACTTTTAATTATATTAATATTAACTTTAATTTTTAATTTGTTTTCACAGGATGTTTCCAGTCCATGAGACTAGTGCAATTGTCTCACAGGTCATTAAGATGATCTCATTTGAGTATGGTGCCTACTCGTTGAGACTAGTGTCCGAGCAAAAGAAGATGGAGTACTTTGATCTCAAGGCATAAAAAATTTATTTATTATGATTTTAACTTTGATTTTTTTAATTTATTTATTAATATTCTATTTTTAATTTAATTGCAGAGACGGTGCTTCTAGGACCCTGTCCACGATAGTGTTATGTATGACTTGTTCTGTGTGAAAGTGCAAGAACGGTACAAAAACATTATATACGACCTGAAGAAGCGGTGGGAGTGTGGGCAACGGGTGGAGTTGGGCCGAGCGCCAGACGGGCGTTTGATCTGGGAAGGGCTGGTGGATCACTGGAACAGTGATCCATCAATCAAAAGAAGATCATGAAGAGAGAGAGAGAGAGAAGAATTAAAAAATAATTTATTTAATTTGTGTTTTTTTAATTTTATTTCATTTATGTTTATTTATATTTTTTAAACAATATTTTAGTTCATTTATGTTTTTATTATATAATTTATTTAATTTGTGTTTTTTTATTAATTTAGTTAATAAATAATTTGTATGAATCAAGATTTATATACAATTAAATGCATAAGAACGAAAAAAAAGTTAGTATATATATATACATATAAATGAATTAGAAACAAAAAGGAATTAATTTGATGAATTTAAAAAAAACGGGAGTCAATTTGAACTTATATATAATTAAATGCAAATAAATGAACAACAATAACAAGTGTCCTAGTAGTTCACGCCTCATTCTGGTTACCCGAAGGTCGTGGGTTCGATTCCCCTTGGGCGGGTTCATACCACAGAGCGATTTTTTTTTACGCAGGTTCGAAGATTAGCGACTGACAGGTGGCAGCCGTTAAATTTTAGCGACCGCCTTTTCGGTTTCAAATTGGCGACCGATTTTCAATAGTGATCCCTAATATTAGCTACCCGCGTTTTAATGACCGACTTTTATTGGTAAGAAATCGATCGCTAATCACGTTTTACGATCGAAAATCGGTCGTTAATCCGCTTTTTTTGTAGTGATATATGTAGGAAGAAAAAATCATGATAAAATTATTTCACATAATCATAAATGACAAAAACCTGTATGAGACCGTCTCATGGCATGAGACAACACAATTTAACACATACCCCTACCAAAGTGTTAATAAGTTAATGTCTTAGTTATACCAATTCTCATTGTCTCATGCTATGAGACGGTCTCATACAAGACCTACTCATCATAAATTTAGTTTTCGATTAATACCGGACTTGTTATTAAGTTATGTGGGACCTACAATGTAAATTAATTTCTATTTAAATAAAACAAATCAAGTTAACAAATCATTACTATAGGGTGTAAATTGTGATACAATTTGTGATCCGGATTTAAATTAAATTGAATTTAATTAATTAATTTATTTTACTCACTTACACACTAACATAATCGAATTTTGTTTTTCGACTAATTTTCTAAATATTATTCTGAATTTATTCGTCTCCATTTATTACGAAGTCTCCATATTTCATACAATTTGGATACAGTAAATTTAGGCAGATCCGAGTGATTCATTTTCTTAAAAAGAAAATATAGAAGTATATATTTATGGTCAAGATGAGAAGAGTGATGAAGAAAAAAAGGAAGAAAAGAAAAGCTTTAGTTTAGTTTAGTTTAGGTTAGGTAAGAAGATCTCCTTATAGAATGCTTGAGTTGATGTATTGTCTTCACATCACAACTTCTTTTTCTTAAAAAAAAAAAAAAAAAAAAAAAAAGTAGTAAAGCAAAGTCCCCAAATTTCAATCCCTTCATCTATGACCTCCCAACATTGCCCGCAAGCTGTATACCTTTTGGGATTCTTAAAAAAAATATATATATATTAACTTTTTTTAATTAAAAAAAAATAAAGAGATCGAACAATTGTACTTAGAAACTACGGAACTCATTCACCTTTCAATTTGCTTTACCAATATTTAATTTTATGTTATATTATTTACATTAGGTTAGTGTGCATTTGCTGTCTCTTTACTTTATAATTAATATATGATATATGTATATAAATTATTCTTTCCATTTTATTTTATTTTATTTTTGGATATATAACTGTTAGGCTGTCAAGGGCATCATGGCTTCAAGTGGAAGGTTGTTTCTCGACACAGCTCGATGAATGCATGATGTATAATACTAATATTTCTGCAAATGTTAGTGATGATTATATGCTGTCTTGTTATTTAAAAAAGAGCATTACAAAATATTATGTTTAATTAGGAGAAATGATTTGTTCGGAATTTATTTTATGATAAATTATTATATTTTGTTACATAAATATAGATTTGAGACCGTGTACTATATAGCTCCGATTAATACTTTAATTATATTAGTGAATCTATTATAAACAATATAAATTAATTAATTTTCCGGCTCTCTATAAATTTTAAATTAAATGAATTTATTTTTATTAAATTAGTTGGCTTATACTAGCTAGCTCCATCCATTTTTTATTATTTGATATTTTAGAGTAGTATTTTTGTTTTTAATTCTTTGATAGTTTGGACATTTCTCTCTTTCTTTCCTCTATTTCAATCTCAAATATTTTAATAATCTTAAATTTATCTTTATTAATTAATTAATGAAAGAAAAAAGTTGTCATTATTCATTCATTCTCAATTTCACATCAAATAATAATAAATGAATGAAGTATTATTTATCTTTTGAAAAGGCAAAAAGCAAATTTAATAATTGAGTATAAGAAGTATTCATTAACAAAGGTACACATAATACAAGGAAGGCTTAGAACAAAGGTTATAAAATAATACTTCTGTTTCACGACAAATGTCATGTTTCTGTACTACTTACAACAACATTTTATTTAAGGGAGTTTATAAGTTCTAAAACTATCGGTTCGGATTATCGCAAATGTTCATGTTCTACTAGTTGATTTATTATAAATGAATAATGAGTATATAACTCTTTTTCTCAATAATTTGTTTTTATAGCATATTAGTCTTTATCATTGCAAAATGCAGATCGAATAACTATATTCCAAATTAAAAAAAAATATAACTAATTTTGATATCAACATTGCACATAGCTTTAAGCTTTTAAAATAAAATATTAACTAATTTTGATATCAACATTGCACATAGCTTTAAGCTTTTAAAACTGCCTGAATTACTAATGAAAGCATATTATATAAGTGCAAGCTAGCACGCAAGCATTTTTTTTTAATCAACGGTAATATATCTTGTTGACGAAAGAATTACAGTTGTTATTCGAGTATACGCACTGAATAAAATCTATCATTATTCAATGTATATAATTCTCAATTAGTCACATTCTAGATATAAATAACACTATAGCACGTAAGTACTTATTTTGTATCAACATTAATTATTTTTGTTAACAATAGAATTACGGTTCTTATTATTCAAATCATAAATTCTAGCATGCACTCTTAATTTTAAAATCAATTTTAACATTTTCAATTAGAAATATATAATTAAAAAAATATTAAGGTATTATTAAATACTTTTTAGGGTATTATTGATTACTGGTTGGATTATTGTTGATTATTACTTGTGCACTACAAAAAAACATATAATTATCTACGGAAATTGTCAATATGGCTACGAAATTTCTAACAAAAAAATTCCTAGTAGGGATTACCTACGAATTACCTTAAAAATTTCTATTTGTATAGGCATCTTGCTTCCCCACCTACAAAAAAAATTTGCCTACGAAAATTCCGTAGGCAAATTGTGTTGTAGGTATAAAATTTTGTAAGCAAATGACTTGTAGGTAATTATACCTAGAAATTTTATTTCGTAGGCAAATAAATTATGTAGGCAAGTTGTTTCTAGGTTGAAAAATGCATAAGCTTTCATAATTAGAAAATTTTGTAGGCAAATCGTAGGCAATTCTTACTACGAATTGTTGAAAAAAATTTGTAGGCACTTCTTACTACGATTTTTTTTTTTTTTGTGGAAAATTTTTTTTTTTAGGCAATTCAAATTTTCTAGGTAATTCTTTATTTTTTTGCAGTGGTGATATTATTGATTATTGTTTGAGGTATCATTGATTACAGTTTGATGTAATTTTTATTATTGTCTGGAGTATTGGCGATTCAAAAAATACAGTTCACATCGAATTGTATTTTTTTCATACTTACATTCAAGTACATAATATGCACTTGAACGTGTACCAGAAGTACTCTATGCAAAAATGCACACTGCATAAGCTCTATCATTATTCAATGTATGTATATAATTTCAATTAGTCACATTAAAGAGAGAAAGTACAGTAGACACAAAAAAATACATAAGATCATTCGATCACGAGACCCACTCATTCCACCTACTCCATCCTATCGTTAAAATATCTACGCAAAATGAATTTGATGAAGTTTATATATATGCGATCCTCCACTAAAACCTTTTTATTTTCTTTTTGTGCAAAAAATAATATTACTTTAATTCTTCTATGTATATATGTCCAAGAAAGTGACAAGAAATCTCCATACATATCTATCTGAAATAAAAAATGTTGAAAATATGTATAGAAAGCCAGCTTCAGGGAGGGACCATTAATTATGTGAAAATATCCATTGAAGAAAGTAAGAGATCAGCATCATTTATAATCAATCCATCAATTGGTTGAAGCTAAGTATTTATGGTCTTTTATGAAAATATTACCATGCAAATTACTAAAAAAAAAAATAAGGAGCTTAAATCCTGAGGGGCAGATCAATGAAATTGGCAAGCTAAAACTCACTATAATTAACAATTTCATATCAACAATATCACTTGTTTACCTAAACACTGTTACTCTAATTCTATTTTCTTCTTTTTCTTCTTTTTGAGACTTGTACTTATCACCCCTTAATCCTAGGTAGTGGAGTTCTAACCGCATGAGCTGGTCCAATTCACCACCTAAATATTATTACTTGTTGGTTTAGATAGTATTACGTTAAAAAAAAAAAAAATACTCCTATGGTTTAACATGTGTAGTAATACAATCAAAAATAGTATTTGAATATTATTTAATTTATAAAATGATAATGTTTATCATTCAAAGTAAATACATATCAGAGTTAAATGTAATACATTTTACCTTATTTTATGAAATATTAATGGCTAACGGTAACAAGTACTACTTTAATTTTTTTTCTTCATCCGATATTTTATTATGTTGAAGGTAATACTATTTCTTTACATATGTAATATTATGGTGTGCGACAGCACCAACGAGAGAGAGATCCACAATATATTTCATGGTTTGAGTTAGATTGGCGATACACGGGTTGATTGTAGATCTACATTTATTTTGACGATTGTACAGATCTAAATCTTTACAAATTTATATAAAAGACTTTGTTATACTTAACATTCCAAAACTAACACTTATATGAAATCCTGTTACAAATTTCATCAATTAATCAAACTGAAAAAGAATAATGAAGGCAAAGTATACTGTAAATAAGTTCTATCATAAAACTTGTTTGGATATTAAGTATAGAAACAATTAACATCGTTTTGACTAGCACGGTGAAACTGATTTACAAGACTGTTACCCGATAATGATTAGCGGTAAAAATAAAGCTAGTTTATATCGCAACAATTTTTCATTAGTTAATTAATACTCCCTCCGATTCAAAATGTTTGATGTTTTAGGATTTGTTGTGAGAATTAAGAAGTGGTGTATAATGACTATTATACCCTTATGATATATTGATTGAATAGAGATTGATGGAAGGTCAACTAGTTTATTTATGGTGTAAAATTATTAAAAGGTAAGAAAAAAATATGAGTGATATTTTAGGGGGATTTAAATAGGGGCACAATAGGAAAATAAGGTGCAAAATATCCTAAAACATCAAATATTTTGAAACAAAAAAAACACTCTAAAACATCAAACATTTTGAATCGGAGGGAGTAATTAATTTCCATTAGGAATGGGCACATTACAGAACCTTTGATATGGATGGTATTAACATGATTGGCATGATTTGCGTGCATTTTAATTACTTTAACTTTCTAGATCGGCATCCAACCAACTTTCTTGTAATTCTGCATTTTTAAATTATGATTATGGCCTTCTTTATCCAATATTCTCTCCTCCAAAGTTATTAAACTATACTTAATATGTTCTTTTACGTAGTTACTAGTTAGTTAAAAATGCAATAATAAAGTCTTTTTGAATGTGGTAGATTAATTATATGTTCATATACCTTTAATTAGTTTCCGGCCCCGGCTTCCATTGTAAAGTAATAATTTGGATAAATCTATTTCTGTATAAGACTATATATTTTACTGACTAATTAACACATTTACCAATAAATCTTTACACATAGCCTCACATTATATTTAATAGACCCTCTAAGCCATTTGAATTATCTCAAATCATCATATCTTTACACATTTTGTTCTCTTCGACTAACTGATTAATTGCTACAAAGTAAGTTACATTTAAATACCAAATCAATATCAATCCAAACAAATGCATGAATTTTGCTAGTTATAAATTTTCAATCCTCCTCAATTTTCCAATATGATTAGGGGTGATAGTTTGTGTTTTTGTGTTGTGTTTTATATTGACACGATAATAACACAAACACAACACAATAAGATTCTATGTTAATACAATACAATTTAACGTAAAAAAAAAAAAATCATATCGACAAGGCTACACGATTCAATATAAATTAAAAAATTAAAATTGAACTTATATTATAATATTATAAGATAATACTTGTCACATGGTATGACATAATAACGAGATAATATATACATTATATCAAATTATATATACAATCGTAAAAAAATATGAGTTGTGGTGTATTGATCACATCAAAATATATTTATTGTCGATAAAAGTCTCTTATCAAAAGTTGTGATCTTCTTCTTGGATAACTTTCAATTATTATGCAAAAAAACTGTGGCGAATCATAGAAAAATGGCTGAAAGTCATGTGTAGAAAAATATCAGTTTAATTTTATGATGAAAATATTAGTTGTATATTGAAAAAAGTGTTAATATTGTTCATTATACAAACTAATACTTTATTCTTTTATGAATTAATATTTTCTTCATATGAGCTACTACATAACAATGATATCATATATATATATCGGTTTTTTTTTTTTTTTTTTGTAAATAAGCCTTTTTTTTTTTTTTATCAAAATTGAAGTGAAATTACACCAACAATATGATACAATTGGTGTAGAAGTTTCCTTATAATGATTTAGCCACGGATCATTATTTTCATCATAGCTTTGTTTGGTTTAAAACTCTTGATAAAACAAAAAAAAAAACACCACTTTTAGCAATATATATTCCTCTCTCATTTTTAAATATTAAGGTCGGCCTTTCTTTTATGATACGTAGGAAGCGGATATATTTGCATTTTGACCATTCAATGCCCTAAAAGATGGTACAATTATTATTCTAAATAATAATTAATTAATTAACTAATTAAGAATTATTCTTTCTAATCCAAAAAATAAAGCATAACGCGGGAAGTTACCAACTGGACTGATTACACAAATAGCCCGATTAGGCTAAGCCCAACTATTCAGTCCAATATGCTTTCTCCCACGTGCCACGTGATATTTACGGTTCTTATGCCTTTTTTATCATCTTGAAATGTTTGGGTCTAATGTATTGCAAAATAAAATTGTATATTGTAAAAGAGGATAGCTGTGATATAATGGATGAGTCTAAATTAGATATATCTTATCCTTTGATTTAAAAATTTATTTATTGAGTATGTATAGAGTGAAATTGGTTTATATATGAATCGATGAAGGGTATTAGTTGTTTTCACTGAAGAGTATTAGTTGTTTTTACTGAAGAGTATTACTGGTTTACACTGAAGAGTCTTAGTTCATTTTCACTGTACAACTAAGACTCTTTAGTGTAAATCAGTAATATTCTTCAGTAAATACAACTAATACTTTTCAATGAAAACAACTAATACGCTTCAGTGATTCATGTATAAACCAGTTTCACTCTATACTTTGTCTTATTTAAATTATATTTTTAACTAGTTATTATCCTCCGTTTTAATTTAGATATATCTTATCCTTGGATTTAATAATTTATTTAAATTATATTGTTAACTAATTATTATCCTTCGTTTTGGAATAGTCTTCAGTCTTCACAGGATGGAGGACACACAAATTAAAAAAAATGGAGGAATTAGTAGGGATTTGGGTGGTAGTTTCGTAAATATATATGTATGAAATAAAAAAAATAATGATTGGATTGTTTATATATAAGAACCAAAAAAAAATCTTTTGTGTAAAACTAAGGATACCGTGAGGATGGGTTTATTGAGGGTTTTTCATTAAAAGAGTGTGTAGTTTATTGTGAGATAAATGAAAAGTGAAAGTGCAAAATTTATTCTGGGATGGAAAGGGTATATTATAATCTATCTTATTTGAAATAGTTTGATGAGATGGTGTCTCGTATAGTGGTGGATAAAATATCGAAAATTTCAGTATATCACATTTATTGAACTAAATAATGTCGATTTATTTTGGTATATCGTAATTTTCAGTATGATAACGGTAACACATTCAAAATATCCAGTATTTCAATACTTTCGGTGAAAATGCGTACCAATATCCCATATAATTTCAGTATGAAATGGTATAACTGCTTTCAAAATATCCGATATACCAAAATTTGGTATGGTAACAGTAAATATTTTTCATGTACCAAAATTTCGGTATAAAGATGATTTTACATAACAAAAATTTTACATTCCAATAAATTGAAAATTTAGATGCGATATTAATATGAAACAATACATATCAAATTTTTTTATACGATATACGGTATGAAACGATACGTTAGGTATAATGAGCGAACCAGCTGAATCGCACTTGGAGCATAATGAGCAAAACAAGAAAAGAAACGCCTATCTCCAATATTTGGTAAGCAAGAATCCATGATGATAGTTGGCCCTTGGAAAAAAGTAAGATACTGGGAAGCAGGACGAAAGTATCTCATATCTATGTCTCTCCTATAATAATGAGGGGTCTTAACTCAATCCTATTTAAAATGACAATTTAGAAAACGACAAATTTATTGTGAATATTAGAGTATGGGTATTACTAATTAATGGGTTCATGCAGGAGAGATTCTGTAATTTACATAGATCGATTTCTAGCATGCCTAATTAATTTTATGTATTAAAGAGAAAATTTTGTAGTTGACTGTGTCATGTATTAGACGTGATTTTTTTGCATGTCTCATACATAATACCGTCTCATACATACTTTTGTGTATATCAAATTCTTGAATTAATAAAATAATTGGATTGTTTCAATTTTTCATGTCTTTTTTTCTTTACATGCATTTACATTATTCATTTACGACAACTACGTACAACGATGGTAGTACTCCTGGAGGACCTAATCATCGTCATTGATATTATATTGTACCCTTTGGACCGAGCCCGCACAAATTTAAAGAAAAATTTGTTGATTAGCGCACCTAATTTCGGACGTGGACTATAAAAATGTGAATCACACTGTACCAAGACTAACATCTGACACTGATAGACTTCAATGAGATTTTGGAGAGCATTGGATGAAGATACAATAATGACACTGCATGAATTAAAGTAATCGTTGCAACCCTAAAATAGATCCTAAGAAGACCTTCCATTCCAAATTCCAATAGCAAGGAATTCAAATTCACTTATAAATATAGAAAACCTTGCTCCAAAGTTCAAACAAGGTTATGAGAAATTTTACAGAGCAAGAAATCTCTCAATTACATTCCAGTAGCACTCGAACCAGATAAATTTCTCAATTAGTCTTTTATAGGTGTTCATATTTTGTATATTGAGCTCACAAATATACATCATTGGTTAGAGAGATAATTTCATAGTTGGAAAAAAAAAAAATCACCTTAACTCTAAAGCTCGTATGAGAGTGATAAGTTTGCCGCGAAGGTTATTTAAAGCCTTTGAAAGCTAAATAATCTTCAGTTTGAAAGCGCAAAGAGTTGAGTGTTGGGACTCGATCTTTTTTTTTTTTCAAAGTAATTACCTAAGAGAGCTTACTAAGATAAGTTCACCTTGACACTCAAATAAGGAATTCATGATGTTAGGGAGTTCTCTGTGTTTGAGAAAAGTAGACGTATATCTAAACTATTATAAGGGCACGGCTATTAACACCCATGATAATACTTTGTTCACCCACTATGTATATTGCTTATTTTTTAATTTTTTCTTAATACACCCCCTAAAATTTACAACTATAACCTTAATATAATATTTACATCATTTATTATATATACACACCCATCAATTTGAAATTAAAAAAATAGCACATCAACAATTATTTTTTAATTTAATTGAACCACCGCTTCCTGCCGTTTAAAAAATACCACAGTTCCTTTTATTTTCATGGTGTACCAATTAATTTATAGATAAACAAAAATACTTTAATCTCATTTAAATTGTGTCTTTATAATTTATACTTTTAGGATTATACCTTTTTTTTCTTTCTTTTTTTTAATGGTGCAATTGTGTGAAAGAATAAAAAAATTTACGTGAATTCTGAGATTTTGGGGATGGTGTTGAAAGCATGAGTGTTTAATAAATATAATGTTTATTTTTTATAAAGGGTATATTAGTATTTTTATTAATTTTTTTTTTAAAGGTGGGTGAACAAAGCATTTTCATGTGGGTGAATAGCAGCGCCCCTACTATAATTGTTTGTGTGCTTTTCATTGCCCTCCTTACTTGTTGCTTAAACTTTCATTGCATAATCTCTATAAAAGAATATAAGTATTTGTCAGTTGAGATCAACTCACTGAAACTTCATTAAGCAAGCACAAACCTTAAAAATGTATATCAACTTAAAGCAAAAGTTTTTTCAATGAACTAAAATGAGCCTAAACATTTAGGGTCACAACCTCTGCATCAGTCTAGTTTAGATAGTTGTTGTCCAATTAATAAACTTGCAAGATGTTAATAGATTAATTATCTAAACCAAGACTCAAACATATTGGACTCTAGCAGTCGAGTTATTTCGAGAAAAACCTCTATAGGTGACACAGTGTCAATCCACCTAATTCAGCTAACCTGACTCACTAAATTTCAAAAGCATTTCCTACACGTGTATTCTCCCTTCGTCTCTTGTGTAATCAGCATCGTCTATATTTGATGCAGAAAGACTGAATCAAAATTAACACAAATTATAATGGCCAAACAATTTTCGCGGACCTATGGAAGCCTATTAATTTACTCCCTTCATCCCAACACTATCTCTACACTTTTATGAGATCCCCTCACATTTTCTAAAGTGTGAATAGAATTGGAATGGAGGGAGTAGTAATATTACATTTAGTAGACCCTTTGCCCATACAATGACATTAGCCACCAACCCATATTTCTTATATATATAAAAAAAAAAAAAAAAATTCTAGCTCCACTTGTAAATTATTCACATTGTATTAGAGATGTAAAATGAGCTAATTATAGACATCTAGATTTAATTAGTCAGTGTCATTAATATAATGAACTTAATTTTACTGAATTTCGGATTTACCTAAATATATGGAGTAAGTCCCATGTGCATCAGGTCCACCATGCAATTCAAGTGTAATTTTGAAAAGTTACCCCTACTATTACTGAAAAGTCCCTAGTTAAATGCATTTTTTCAATAATAGTATGTGTAACATTTCAGTAACGGTAGAGATATTTTTTCCAAAAAAACACTTAAGTTATACGGTACACCTAGTGCATATAAGACTCTGACAAATATGTAGGTTTAACCCAAAACAAAAAATACAAAATTTAATATTTCTATTAATTTAAATGAGCCACGTTTCTCAGAACTAATCGGTTTAACCTTTTAAAAATGCAATTAAGTTACATGGTGCACCTAATGCACAAGAGACTTACTCTATAAACCAATTCTCTTATATCTATTTCGCAATACTGTTTATCTTACGTTGCACAACCAACATCGCATTTGCCCACAACTCTCCAATTTCCATTATGCCACATCTTTATCGACAACTATTTACATAAATAGTTCACTCTAATTAATTAAATTAAATCAAAAGAATATTCCACCAAATCACATTTCAAGTTTAATTTCAATTTTTAAACTTTAAACTATTGACTAGTTCAAGCCCTCTGTTGTTTCATGACTCCACGGCCGACATGTTCCCTAATTTGGCATCCATGGTTGCTCTTCTCCGCCTCTATTTTTCGCCTATCCTTTCTACTGTTTTGTACTCACATTTTCATTTAACTTGTTTGTTCCAGATGTCACACAATTCTCCAATACCTTTTTTTTTCACGTTCTTCGTCATATGTATTAAATTAATTTATGTTTTTGTATTGTGTTTATTTGACCTTTGACATTCATGACTATATCAACTGTGTATCTTCCAATTCCAATTATGTCTCCATATTTTCTCAGGTATCCATTTCCTCATTCATATTTCTGTCATCAATAATTATTTTAATTCACTAATGATGGCCAACGCAAAGACAGGTCCCAATGTATTATACATGCGAATGCCACATCAAGTAAGTCTTCCAGTCTGAATAATTGAATTAATAATTGATTTATTTACTTTCGGGATAGTTATGACAACATCTGCAAAAAAAATTAATAAATTTATAATTATAATTATCTTTTGGAGTGGTTACTAAACTTCATCTTCAACGGTTACTTACGGAAAATATATCTACTTACAAATACTCACAGGAATTTGCAAGTTACCAAAAACACTAGTAACAGTTCCAAATATTCTAGGCCATTCTCAGTTCCCTTCCACAAAAATCCTCCCTGTATACATTTTTTTTCTTTTTAGAATGACTTCAGAATTCTCACTGTTGGATGTCTCGATAGAGAAACTTGGAGAATTAAAGTTAAAGTTGTCTGTTGTTGGATGGTTTTATCAAACGATGGTACCAAATAAAAGTGTTTCTTTGAATTGATATTGATTAAGGAGCAAGTGAGTTTTCAATATTATACATGAATTTTACGCATTCATCCGGTCGATGTTCTATGCACATTTAAGTTCATCTATATTTATTTACAGAAATATCACAATTGAAAGAGACAGTCCTGTGTGAGACTATTTCAGCGTACATTATTTTTATATCACTTGGATTTGAATTTGATGTTCTGTTCGTATACAGGGTACTAAAATAGAAGCCACTGTAAAGAGATGCCTGATAAAAAGATACAAAAACATTGTGCGCGAAGGACAAACATTTGATCTCTACAACTTCGCTGTTGAAAATCCTCAGGAATGGATTTTGAATACCGAACACCCTTACAAAATAACATTTCACCACCACACTAAATTGAGACGCACTACAAGAAATGGTACTTTTCGCAACAAAAAAATTGGTTACAAAAAGTCATTTTTTGGTTACAAAAACCTTTTGTAATGAACATTTCGTTACAAAAGTTGGTCCTTTAAAGTCCGTCGCAAAAAGTTTTTGTAACGAAAAATAAAGCAATTTCGTTACCAATACAATTGTAACGAAATCATTTTCGTTACAAAAAAATTTGTAGAGATAACCAAAGTTTCGTTACCAAAAATTAATTTCGTTACAAATAAATTGTTACAAAAAATAGTATATTTATTGTTTAAATATTTTATTTGTTACTAATGTTTTGTTACATTTACTATATCATTTTGTTGAAAAAATGGATTACAAAATACATAATAAAAAAGGTCCATAAGATAAACCTTCAAATTTAGTGGTCATGATGCAATAATTTTATTTCAAGAAAATTACAATTCTCCAAACACTTTTAAGTCAACAATATCAATAAACTCATAAGAAAAACTAACATTGTATATGAACAACTCAATGTACATAATAACATGAATAGAAAAAAATCAATAAAAAAAGTGTTGAGTTGAACTTGAAGTCTTGATTTGTCTTCTTATACACGATCAAATTGAAACTTCATAGTCCTATAAAAAGACACGCAACAACAAAGTATCATAAGATTAAGAATTAATATATAATGCACATATAGAAATTTACTACATAGATAAAACATGATACCCAACTTAACAATTTTAACACAACAATTATGATATGGGTGAGATTCTATTATCTAAATGCAATTATGCAAGAAATATATAGCACGGTAGAGCCATCAGCATGTCGTGACACATTGAATAAGCTTAAGATCACAAGTGAAGATTCTATTATCCTAATGCAATTATGCAAGAAATATAGAACACATTAGAGCCATCGGCATGCAGTGGCACATCAATTAAGCTAAAGATCATAAGTGAAAATTCTATTATCCAAATGCAATTATGTTAGCACTTTTGAAATACAATCATTCAAACTGTTTGAACCAAGAAAATCATGCAAATAATTGTTAAAATCAAGAAATTGCCTTTTAAAATGGAATCAATAATTAAAGCTTCGCCAATCTCTAAGCTCATATAAATCTAATAATATTACAAGTATTATAAGAATATTATATATTATAAATCTAAGAATACCTTGAAACATGTTCTCCTTTGTTGATGTTCTTTTGCTTTGCAGAAACTGCTAGTTGTGCATTTGCTAGCCTGCAAACATCATAATAAAGCTCATATAAATATATGAATATTATAAGCATTGATAAAGAATCCGAGAGAAAATAAAATTAAAATACAAGAACTCCTTAGCTTATATAAATCTATGAATATTATAAGTATTGATAAAGAACCGAGAGCAAATAGTATTAATTGATAGAGCAATACAAGAGTTTCTTAGTGTTTCGACAGCTTTGCACGGGCAAAGAATTTTATTGTCTGACTCAACAACGTTTTCATTTAACACCTAAAATGAATTTAGTACTAAATCTATCTATATCCCTAAATCAACTCTTATCCACGGCTGTAACATTTAATTAAAAAGATACTTGTTATTATGATCATTTATATAAGAAATATGATCACATTGTCAAAAAATAAAGAGTACATAAAATTGAAGCACCAGTAGAAACATGACCAAGAAACAACAACCATAAGGACAATAAGTTGAATATAGGTTCAGTCGATATCCTAAATCATTTAAATTTTCAACCAAGGACCCTCAAATCGGAAACGAAATTGATTTCCCTTAAACATAAAATGTGAAATATGTAGCGCCACTAAGAGAACATAATATGCTAAAAGAACAAGCTTTAAAAATTCTTAAAACAAACCCACAATATAATAATCAGAATGCGATTAATAAATCAAATCTGGAACTATATATAAAAAGAACACACTCAAGAGACAAGCATCAAAATTTCAAAGCAAAGCTGATAATATTGTTGTAAATATCAATGCCTAACAGGATTACCAAGCCAAAAAATTGACCAATCAGACTTAATTGAAACTAACCATACGATTACTCGAATCACGTACTCATATCAAGACATTGAGGAACAAAGTAATCATGTCAATCTGAAAAATTAAAACTGATGAATTTGAGATCAAATCACAATTTAACGAAAGATTTGTGAAAAAAAACAATTCTAGCGGTTTCAAATAAAAAAATACAGAGAATAGATAATTCCAGAGATTGCAAATACATACAGGATCAAAAATAGGAGTAAAATGTACCTGGAAATTAAATTTCTCCTTAGTTGCGTCCAGGATTACACCCAAATGTGAACTCTGAAATGTTAATTATTCTACAATCGAAGGATTTCGCTATTTTGTTCAGGATTTGTTAAGAGTTTTGTGAATTTTTTTCCCCAACATTGAAGAATTTTGTTTTGGATTTGAAAGAATTTCAAATTTGAAAAGGTAAAAATAAGCATTCTGCTCAATTGTGACCGCCATATCTTCCACCTAATCTCCCAAAATTTTCATTAATCTTCAAAACTTCACGAAGTACTATTTGATATACTTCTTCCCCCAAATTATTTTCCCTTATTATGTAGCAAAAACAATATATATATATATATATATATGAGTTTTCATTTTATAAGAACAGTGTACATATTTTTATTTTTTTTATGAATCAACTATGTTTAAGCTATGATATAAATATACTATTTTAACGATAATAAGATACACAATTTTAATAAAAATAAAAATAATTTTTTTGCAATTTATGCTTATATATATATTTTTGGTTGGAATATTTTTTTATATTTACTAGATTTCACTAAATTAAAATTTTCTAAAAATATAATATTTTTAAGAGTATATATAGAGTGAAATTGGTTCATACATGAATCATTAAAGGGTATTAATTATTTTTACTAAAAAATATTAGTTGTTTTCACGGAAGAGTCTTGATTTGTTTTTAGTAAATAACTAATACACTTCGGTGTAAACAACTAATACCCTTCAGTGACAATAACTAATATTCTTTAGTGAAAAAAATTAATACTCTTCAATGGTTCTTGTATAAACCATTTTCACTCTATACTTTGTCCATTTTAAATTAGAGTATTAGTTTACTCTCACAAAAGCTATGTAAATATTATTAAGGTATTTATTAAATGATATATTTTAGATGTTTATTAAAATAAATTATTTTTACTATTTGTAACCAACATTTTATTATAATAAAAAAAATACTTAATTTAAAATGAGACTTTTTGTAACGAAGAAAAAATGTTGTTACAATAACTCATCTTTTTGTAACCATTTATATGTTGGTTACCAATAAGAAAATTTACAATAATTATAATATAATACCACCGGTCCAAATTAATGATACTGCTGGTGAGATTATCGATAATCCTGGTCAAATATTCGATACTTTAATATAGTTTAATGATAAGCTTATCATGAACTATTTTCATATGATATTTTGCCTAATTATATCTATTATTCTAAATATATGTATATATAAATTAGTGTATATATATATATATATATATATATGAAGATATTATATGAATGATATTCACGTTGAAACTTGTTTGAAGGATATTATTGAATTAACCTAAAGGGATCGGTGAATTGCATGAAAAGTATTAGTCCCAAAGGGTATTAATTGTGTTCACTAAAGGTGTAAGTTGAAGTGAAATCAGTTCTTTTCACTAAAAGTATTAGTTATTTCAACATAAGGTTTTAATAATTTGTTGTTCACAGACTCACAGCAATAGTTACTGTGAGTATCATTCACATGATATTGGTGTTTCATGTTTATAAAATTATTTATTTTAGATATTTTACAATAAGTCGTGTCTACTATTTGTAACCAAAATATTACTATTTGTAACGAAAAATACTTATAGTTATTTAAAATATAACTTTTTGTAAAGAAAAAAAATTGTTACAATAAGTAATCTTTTTGTAAGGAAAATAAAATTTTGTTACAACAAGTAATCTTTTTGTAACGAAAATAAAATTTTGTTACAATAAGTAAACTTTTTGTAACCATTTAACAATTGGTTAGAAATAAATTGGTTACAAAAAATGCATTTTCTTGTAGTGACGGTCTGCAACACTTCAGTTAAGTAAGTCCGAATTTGATTTTATTTCTTTTGATGACATCAACAATCAATATGAAGACGAAGATAGAATATTATGAGGTAACATAATTCACATCTTTACAATTAACTAAACAACTAACTGAATTGATATTAATTTTTTTATGGAAACTTATAACAACATTGGTTGCTGATACTTTTGACGTCGAGGCCGTCCCTGTGAAAGGAAAAATGGCTATTAAATTAGACATCAAGCTAGAGGATAAACAGTACATACTGAGTCATTCTAATTTTTTGAATTCAATTTAACAAAAATATTGATTATTTTAAACATACATTCTGCAATATAATTGAAGACATACAAGAATGGCGTGCACATTGTGGGAGGGCTATTACGAACAACTCCTGAAGTACAAAAAAATTCATCCATCTGACAACATGGTCATTACTTTGGACTATGCTAAAGTCCAAAAACTCTACACAAGTTAACTTGTTTTAATGAGACACAACCGTATATTTTATTTGTTACATTTCATTAATAATTTATTTATTTATTTGTTAGGAGGGAAATATTTGTCCAATTCTTTGTATGCAAGTCGCCTAACCACTAATGACAATACCTAAAGTGCAAGATTTTCTAAACATAGGAAATTTATTAGAATTTATGTTATTTAAATAACTCAATTTGCATATTACATAATTACTCATTTCATAACTACTCGGTTCATGCAGTCTTAAAACAATAGGAATACACGTCCGTCAACCAAATAATTTAGTTGGCTCCCAACTTGGACGTTCAAGTGGCAATGAGAAATTCAGTGACGGCATGGATGTTATCTACATTACAAACATCGAAGATATTATCAAGGTAATGTTTTATAAATAACAAAATACACAACTAATCTTACTTCGTTCTAACATTTTACTTTTAGAAATGCTACTGTGTGGTTGTCACAACTGTTGATGATATTGACGCTGATAATGGCAACGCTTGCCCAAAGTGTTGGGAAAAAAATTCAGATAATGACGGAAAATGGACATCGAATTAAAAAAATTTGAAAAAAGGTATTTGGTTGTCTCAATTAATGTAGGTAATTTTCAAACGTTTCCATAGTATTACAAAATAAAATATAGTAATCTCATTGCTCAATGTTAAAACAGGTACAAATTGGTCATTCGCATCTTCGACAAAACTAGGTCCACAGCTTTGACTCTCTTTAGTAAGGATGTAATTCCACTCATTTGAAAAAAAAAAAAACATCACCTGTTGTAAACGATAAGGATAAGGTTAGATTACAAGAACACTAATCCTCACAACTATACCTTTTTTTAGAAAAATGTAACACGTTTATTTTTAAAAATCATAAATCTAACATGATCCACATAGTATTACACATTAAAAAAAATGATGTATCCGTATTATCTTAGACTACTGTAGATTGGATTAATTGATACATTGCCAAATGATCTAGAACGTTTAATTTGTCGGAAATTTCTATTCTGTTTCAAAGTATCTAAATTGCACTTGGACAACGATTGGAAAAAGTATGATGTGGTGAAGTTGTCAGACGATGCAAATTTGATAAACACCATTGAACAAAAAAGAACTTCAGACAAGGCATGTTCACCAAACATTACTTAATATTTGTTGTGCTAAAATAAATTGTACTCCCCCGTCCCTAGATTACTTGCACACCTACATTTTTCGTCCGTCGTAAATACGATTCTATTTATACATTGTGTTTGTCATTTCATTATATAAAATATATTACTTGAGACGTTAAATTTTAACGCTGCAAGTAGTGTATATTATATAAAACATAATAAATACAATCTTATTTGTGATGGACGAAAAATTCAGTTGTGCAATTAATCTTGTGACGGGGGGAGTACTATTTTTTTTAATATATCATATTTAAATTGTGTTCATTCATTGTACTTAAATAACCACAAACAGGAAAATCCAATAAATATGTCAACTGATGTTCTGCATATACCACATGCCACTGAAAAGGTAAATTTTGATAATTTTCCTCATTACATTACCATGTTATATCCATAATAATAGAATACATGAGTAGCACATTTATACAACTGTCACCATTCAATTGTTATCTGTCTACAAATCGCATCATCCTCAAGTTGTGATAACCAAAATTCGGACACGTATGTGACGACAATACATAGTAACAAGAGAAAATTTGTTTATAGAGATAGTGATGAGGATGACAGCAACGGTGGTGACAATGAAACGTGTGCAACCAATGACCTTCTTAGGGGGGTGTACTGAATTAGGATTTTAAAGGACTTTTTTAGCTGAAAAATGTCATATGGATTTAAAATATTTTGCAGAATTTTTATGACTTTTAAGATTTTTTAGGATTCTGTAAGACTCTTTAAATCGGGATTTTAATGGATTTTGTAGGACTTTGTGGACTTTGCAGAATTTCATGGATTTGTGACATGCAAAGAGTTCAAGATTTTTTTTCATACATTCGAATTAAAAAATATTCAAAGACAAGGAAAAATATTCGAATTAAAATTTGTGTAATATCATATCCTCCTAAATAGCATCCATCCACATAGTCATAGCTATACTACTCCTCCAAGCATTGGTGTCTTGTCGCTCTTGATCTTGGGTTTGAATAATAGGCTCAAAGTTATGGGTTTAAACAATAGACTCACACAAATATATTATTTATATATTAAAATTTTTATAAAAAAATTATAATAAAAATTTTCATAAATTTGAAATGTTATAGTCCACGATATATATATATATTATGATATATACATGTATATATATATATATATGTGTCCGTTAATATGTAATTGATGTTATATTAGAAAAATTATTCTCAGTAAAAAAATGGGAGATAAATTGTGTGTAAAATTTTATTCCAACTACTAAAACCACTAATTCACAGATTAAAAATCACACAGATAGAACTAAAGGTCTGAGTAGCATATATGCTAATTTTCTAGTGTTAAAAGAGGTTGCATCCTAATTCGTGCACCACAATAAATCTATCTAATGGTTTTGTGCAAATATTATATGTCATTGTGCTTTAGCTTGATTCAGTTATTGATGTTAATTATAACCTTAACTACATTTACATGATCTGGTAAAAGAATATATAATGCACGGCCCATGTGAATTGCTAACAGAAAGGCACCTTGCATGGTAAAAAAAGAAATGTTCAAGATATTTCTCAATTAAGTATAATGAGAAGACTTATGTTGATGAGGATGGTTACCCGGTGTACAAGAGAAGAAAAGATCAACGTATGGTAAAAAAAGGTGGACTTGGATAATGGTTTTGTTGTACCGTACAATCCAACATTATTGTGTAGATATCAGGCCCATATAAATGTGGAGTGGTGCAACAAAAACAGATCTATCAAGTATCTATTCAAATACATTAATAAGGGTCCTGATAAAATAATGCAATTATTGGTGTAGACAAAGAAGGTCGAAAATATGATAAATCAAAAGATGAGCTACACAAATTTATTACATGTTGTTATATTTCTCCATGTGAGACGGTGTGGAGAACTATGAAGTTCAATATACATTATCGATTCCCAGCAGTTAAGATATTAGATTTTCATCTGCCAAATAAACAAGGTGTGGTTTTTAATGATGATGATGGCGTTGCTAGACCAGCTGCACAACAGTCAATGTTTCTTGCTTGGATGGAATGCAACAAGAATTCTAGAGAAGCACAAAAGCTTACGTATATGGAATTTCCCTCTAAGTTTGTTTGGGATAAAATAAAAAGTGTGCGGTTACCTAGACAAAAGAAACCTGCGGTAGGAAGACTACAGTATGTCCCTCCAGGACTTGGAGAGCAATACTATTTGGGACTTCTCCTTCTCCATACCAAAGTTGCAACATGTCACCAGAACATACGCACTATCAATGGAGTTGTATATGATAGTTTTAGAGATGTTTGCTACTCCATAGGATTACTAGATGATGATCGAGAGTATATAGATGGAATTATAGAGGAGAATTTTTTGGGATCAGCTCATTATGTCATAAATTTATTTGTTATACTCCTCATGTCAGCAACCATGACTTCACCAAAATGTGTTTTTGACAAGACATGGGCGTGTCTTTCAGATGACATATTGTGTAGACAGAGGAATATGTTAAATATGCAAGGTGTGCATACTTTTTTAATACATTAAACAATATAATTTTCATTTAATTGTTAAATTAAAATATTTTTCTAAAGAATTTTTTTATATATATTTCAATTTTTTGGTTAGATTTGCATCTCACTGAGGATGAACTGAAAAATCATGCATTGGTCGAAATTGAGAATCTACTACAGCAATATGGAACCATACTAAGAAAATTTGAGTCAATGCCTTTTTCCAGACCAAGCAATGTCATCTGAAGGATATATTAAGCTCATACATGAAGAATTACATTATGATCGAGTAAGTATGCAAGTAGAGCATGCGACGTTGACCTCCTAGTTAACAAGTGAACAAAAAGGTGTATTTGATCAAATTCTTGATGTAGTTTGGTCAAATCAAGGAGGTATTTTTTTCCTGTATGGTTGGGAAAAACTTTCATATGGACAACTTTATCAGCAGTTGTAACATCACAAGGACATATTGTTCTTAATGTAGCTTCGAGTGGAATAGCATCGCTCCTGTTACCTGGAGGATGTACAGCTCATTCGAGATTTGCTACACCTATCAATATCTGTGAATCATCAACATGTCATATAAAGTTAGGAATAGAGCTCTCTGCATTCATTATAAAGGCAAAACTTGTAATTTGGGACGAGGCACCAACGATGAGTAGATTATGTTTGGAAGCAACATATCACAGTTTAAAAGATATAATATGTGGTCCAGATGGATCCCCAACAACATTGTCATTCGGAAGGAAGATTGTTGTTTTTTAGGAGATTTCAGACAAATATTATCAGTTATACCAAAAGGTTCGAGAGAAGAAGTTGTGCATAGGATAATGAACTCTTCTTATCTGTGGGACTTCTGCAAGGTTTTGACACTAACAAAAAATATGAGACTGAGAAGTGACGATGCTGAAAAATATACGAATTCTCATGAGCTTGCTGAATTCTCCAATTGGATCTTGAAAGTTGGTGATGATGAGGATGGAGATCCTGATGATGGTTTCACTGGGATATAGATTCCAGAAGATAATGTCATAATGGATGTCGATGTACACGGTCCTATTGAAGTTATAGTACGTAATATTTATCCGTCTATAACTGAACATTTTCGTTGTGATGGATATTTTCAAGAGAAAGTTATACCAGCCCCAACACACAAGGTCGTCGAATCTATTAATGACAGAGTCTTATCTTTGATTCTAGGAGAAAATGTTGAATACTTGAGTTCAGATAGCATATGTATGACAACTACCAAATCACGAGATGAGGCTGAAATGTATTTTGTTGATTATTTAAACTCAATTAAGTGATCGGGACTTCCAAATCATCAATTAGTTTTGAAGATAGGTGTGCCAATAATGCTACTACGGAACATTAATCAGAGGGGGGTTTTGTGCAAGGGAACGAAATGCATCATAACAAGCTTGGAAAACACATTCTTGAGGCAACAATCGTTTCAGGAAGACACATTGGTCATAAGGTGTACATTCCAAGAATGACATTGACTAATATTGATGAAACAACTGTAATCACGTTTCAAAAGAGACAATTTCCGATACTTTTGTGTTTCGATGTGATGATAAACAAAAGTCAAGGACAATCTCTTTAAGCGTTGGGTTGTACCTTCCACATCCTGTTTTTACACATGGACAACTCTATGTTTGTCATCTCCCGAGTTAACAGTAAAAAAGGATTGAAAATAATTTGTCTCGATGATGAGGGAAGATCATGCAAATAGTCAAATACACTACCAATGTTGTTTAGAAATCTGTAATTTGTAAATTATATTGATCATTACGGGTTATTAAATTACAAATAAAGTGCTAATTATTGCAATGTAAATTTATATTTTTAATGGTTCATTTTTACTTATATTTTCAATTCATATATTAGATGAATGAAACATTGACAGAATAATCAACCCATTACCTAATACTAAATTATTACAATTATATAATAACAATGTCCTTACTGTCTCTTTTTTTTAAGCACTAACTTACTTTTTTAATAATTCAAAATTGTAAAAGCATAAATCTCATAATCTTTTTTTTTTTACAAAAATAGAACACCATGGATTCAATTTTAAAACTATAGAACAAACACTAGCGTCAATTCTGCGTAATACGCAAGTTATGCACTAGTCAATTTTATATCTCTATAAATTCGAATTTTTAAATAAGATAAAATTCTTTACTGTCAATTATTTCAAAATCCTGCATTTCTAGACTTGCAGTTACATTTGAAATCAACCGCTCCTCTTTTAAAACTCCTGAATTTCTACAAGTTCACCGTTTAAATTATGTTTGACGGATTTTTTGGTTTCAGTTACTTTAAAATTTTCTACAACTGTTTTGAAACCACCGACTTCAAAATATTGATCCTTCTCTCCCATTCATCATTTCTCTTCGCCGCCACTTTTCACCGCAATTGCTGCTACCGCCACCAATTCCGTCACTTTTCTTTGTTTTAATTGTTGTTGCAGGTCATTTCTACATTCAATAAGGTAATTGTCAATCGTCCCTATATCACAGAAACAATTATTGCTGATAGTTTTCTACCAATAATTTATAATAGAATTCAAGGTACAAAACTTCTTCTATAGTTCGTTATTCATATTTTCTGCTTAATATTCTCATAAATTTGATTTTTTAATTAAATTTTCCATTCCAGTAACCAACTTATCCATATGCCATCCTCACGCCCATATCTTGCGGAATTCAGTTATGGAATTTTCACTCCTAAAGATTTATTTTTCTATCCAGATTTCTTGATGGATCTTTCATTAAGGGTACAAGTTTGTAATCTTCGCTCACTGTCTGGCTCCTGCACCGTCGTCTATTGTCTTGCGGACGCACAACCGACTTATATTCTTTCAGAGGTTTACGGTTTTTTCTTTCATTCAATTATATCATTCTCCCTTTCTCTACATCATTAACATTCTACTATTAATAATGCTTCTTGCATTAATTTATTCTACACTCTAGATAAGTTGCGAGATCACAATTCCGTAAACACATCATTGTGTTTCGGTGGAGTTGAGCCCTCTCCTCTCCAATTCTCAAATTATATTTGGAGATTATAGTGCTGGTATTTGATATATTTGTTGCATGGTTATGGACGGGAGTTCCATCAATTCGTGGAACGTTTTTATTTATTTATTTATTTATGCGCTGAGAGGTATGTTCCTACTTTTCAGCAAGTTAATTGGTAATTTTTTACCATGTCTGTTAATTAATAATTGGTATTACCTTAGAATTAATTGCCGCCCTTTATTTCTTTGGTGGTTTTCTTATTCATTTGGCCTTTAATTTTTGTAGTTTCTACTTTTTGGACAATTGTGAGCCCCACCTTTTTTTTTTGGCATTTACAAATTACAAATTGGTTCAAAACATTTGCACAGAAGCATAAAAAATATTTGCACAAAAGTGTAATATATGTGTCTGTGCAAATATTTTGAACCAATTTGTAATTACGGTCATTTTTGTGAACCAGTTTGTAATTTTTACTTTTTTTTATGAACAATAACTCGCTTCAAAAGGCTCAGAACACATTCAAGCATTCCTGACTATTTATCATACACTTTTGTTGTTCAATCACGTTTTGACGGTTTATTTTATATTGCGATTAAAAAGGTTTTGCATTTTTTTAATGTTAGTAATTAATGTTTTTCCCTAATTTCTCCTTTTTCATCTATTTTAAAATAGTTTAATACCTATTTCTTGCACTATTTCAGTTTCAATTTTATTGACAATTTTTAAAAAATTTATATTCAAAATTTTAGACAGAATGTATATATCAATTAAAAATAAAACTGAAATACACTATCTTTAGCAACCTACTATGTAACATCCAATATTTAGAATATCCCAATACAAATCCACAATAACATAAATCAACTTATTCTATACAAATTTTAAAAGGTCAGAAAATTATTTTGAATTTTATTAAGGAATAATTTTAAAGTGGTTAAAAAAAAGAAACTTTAATTACAAATTGATTCAAGAGATTTGTACAGATACATAAAAATATTTGCACAAAAGTAATATTTTTTTTTTTTTGCAAATAATTCTAATCTAAATTTTTGGAACCAATTTATAATTTAAATATTTTATTATACCAATGTATATAAGCCCCTTTTATTAACTATTTTTATAAAAAAATTAAATGTTATTTTAACATAATAAATACAAATTATCTTTAACATTATCTTAAAATTTATTTTCTTTTTAATAACAATATTTTTAAATGTTATTTTAACATAGTAAAATAAAAATTATCTTTAGCCCACTAGTTTAAGTTTAATACTACACATCTCTTCGTAATTTCGAATTTTAGGGGGTGTATTCAATTGAGATTCTATCGGATTTTTTTGAACTTTAAAAAGTTTGTGGATTTAGAAAATCTATAGACTCCATGCAGAGTTTGACTGACTTTTTTTATTGATTTATTTGGATTTTCATACACTTTACAGGATTGTGGAATGCATTTTTTGTATTGATTTACATGGATTTACATAGACTCCGGCTGGAACCATTGATGCAAATATATATGAGACACACTTGTATATAAAAAAAAATTATCCAAATTATTTAAAAAAATACATTAGTTAAAAAAATACATTATTATTGCATCTTCATTTCCATCACCGTTATACCTTGCCCTCATTAGAAGTCTCGGGTTGTTAGAAGAGATTTTGAAGAGTAAAATTTATTTATATTTTTTGAAGAGTAGACTTGACAATGGGGCGAGTAATCCCCAAAGCAAACAGGGACGGGGAATTTTTTTGCCCCGTAGGCGGGGACCGGGATAGTATTCTCAGCCCGGGGGATCCCCGTCTCGTTACCCGCGGGAAACCGCATTATTTTTTATATAATTAGTATATTTATATATAATTTTAATGTTAAAGTAAATTACAAATAAATATTTCATAGTTTCCTACTCAATTAACTATTTATTAAAAATTACATTTTTTATTTAATGTTATGTTATTAGTTCCAAATTATATTATTTTCACTTTAGTATATAAGTTAATTAAAAATATTAGAATTAGAGGTTCTTCAAATTGATTAAATTAATTTATTTTAACACCAACTTAAAGTAATTGTTGTTTATATTTAAAGTTTTTAATTTAAATATTTTTTTATATTTTAAAAATGAAATAAATAAATAAGTAGGCGGGGAACAGGGATCCCCGGTGAGACGGGGATGGGGGATTTTTTTTTTCATTTATTTTGCAGGGACGGAGATGAGAAATGACCCCGTCCTCGCCCCGTTAATATTCCAATGGAAAATAATCAAAGAAAGTCCATAGACTGTTGAATACCTAAAGATTTTTTAAGACTTTTCAAAATCCGTAGAAATCTCTGGTTATTAGAAGAGATTTTGAAAAGTGAAATTTATTCATATTTTGGAAGGGAAATCTAAGAAAATTCGTGGAGTATTAAAATCCATAGACTGTTGAATGCCTAAAGATTTTTTAAGACTTTTTAAAATTCGTACTGAATACCTTAGGATTTTTAAAGACTTTTGAAAATCTAAATTGAATACCCCAAGACTTTAAAAGTCTAAAAAAATCCTATAAACTTTATAACCAATACACCCCTCTTAGATTAGATAAAATTCTTTTGTACTGTATTTTAACATCTGTAGCTATTCTCCAATTAATTTTCCAACATCTTTGTTTCCATTGATATTGACTGGAGAATTAATTCTCCAACCATTTTCTGTACCGACAATTATTTTTGTTCCTGTAATTAAAAATTGAAAAGACTGCATGCTGATTGCTGGAAGATAAAAAAACAGAAAACAGAACACAAAATAAGAACGCCGACGATATTTGATTACGGTGAGTTACAGTCACTCTAAAGATTATTTCTTCTTCCTTCTACGTAATTCATCAAATTTCCTCGTCTAAATCTGACCCTTTCAGTAATTAATGCTGCATTTTTTGAATTATGTATCGATGATTATATTTCAAGGTGTCGCCCATTTATGCTTTTGAAGAACAATTAGTTCCTCAGTTATTTCTTTAGTTAAACAGGAATGTAGGATTTAACTAAAGGGATCTGCACTGAGAAGTTGCTTGGATCGAATCTCTGTTGTATATTTATGTTAATCTCCAGAATTATCCATGTCTATCAACTGTTTGATAAAATGCATGAACGAACATGTGTTTGTGTGTTTGAGACTTAAATTACGTCTGTATTACCAAATTGTCATATTATTATTATTAAATCTACGCTCAATTGATACCTCCAAATTAATTGCATTCAATTTCAGATTAAGTTTTTGACTAACATTGTTGTAATGCTGTATAGTTTTTAATTCGTTATACCTTAGATCCTGTTATTAATTCTTTTTTCTCCACATTTTAGATCTTGGTTGATTTTTCCACCGCAATTTTTGTAGTTAAGATATGGATTCGTCGACGCAGCTTTTCAATCAGCTCAAGGTTTCAAATCCCTCTCCCTCTCTCTTAGTTTTCTGCATTTTCAGAACATTTATTAAATGCTGCTAAATGTTTTGTTAACCAGACAGCGGAGCCGTTTTTCTTGCTAGCTGGGCCCAATGTCATTGAATCAGAAGAACACATCCTCTACATGGCTAAGCACATCAAAGCCATCAGTACCAAGTAATGCGAATTCTCTAAACAAATGTATTCAAATTCAAATTTTATATGGATTGTACTTCTAACAGAATTTGGTTGTGTTCGCAAACTATAGACTTGGATTGCCCTTGATTTTCAAATCCAGCTTCGATAAAGCTAATCGGACTTCTTCCAAGTCATTTCGTGGTCCTGGTTTGGATGAGGGCTTGAAGGTAATTGGTTCCGGTAGAGTTCAGAGGGGCTGATAGTTTACCTGAAAATTCATATTGAGAGTTCATCTAGAATTCTCCTTTAAGATTTAAGAGTTTTGTGACGCTTAGATAATTAAATCTAGTTCTGTTGATATTTTGGTGTACAGATCCTTGAGAAGGTGAAAACGATGTATGATCTTCCAATAGTCACTGACGTGCACGAAGCGATTCAGGTTTGATTGGAGAATGGGAGTTACAAATTGTATTTTACACTACTGTATTAAACCAATAGAATTCATGGTTTAGAGTTGTTGTTATATAATGGTGTAACATCTCTTGTTACTAGATAAATGACACATATTCATTGTATGTAATTGGTTGGTTAGTCTTACTTGTGAGTCATTCATTGATACCACGTTGTTGGAAGAGGAAAGTTATATAAGTTGGAAGGAAAAATAACTTGTGGAAGAGGAGAGAATTTTATTAAGAAATGTCACGAACTTTTTGCTTAATATCTCATAATTTGGTAGAAGTTTATGTGACACCATTACGTAACAGGAAATCTAAACGGGAAATTCAGACACAAAGTTAAGTATGAGAATATGCTTTCGTACATGATGACAGGTGATTACTATAATGTATTCTACAATACCACTTAGAAGCTAAAATTCTGATATTAGCACTCATATCACTTAAAAGTTGCCGTACAATGTTGTCAAGCTCCTTGCAGAAACTAACAACAAATATATAGAAATAATATAATTTCACATTACCCATGATGGGCTAACTTTCCTTGCAGGAGTCCAAATAAGTAGAGTCTGGGTCACTCCTATACTGATGTTTAATGTGGTGTACTACATAAGTTTGGAAAGCCTGCATAGGTTCCATTCCACAAAACTCTCTGGATAGTTTGTTTTTCCCTTAAATATTCAGCCCCTTTAACAATATTGGATAGTAGGGGTGATAAGGGATTGAACCACGCGCTTCTTTCTTCTCCAGTAAAGCTAGACTGGTACTCCCAGATTAGCTTTTAACAATATGAAATGACAGGCTGTAAACCTCCTGGGATTTCTTTATTAAAGTCCTGTACTCTGAGTATTCTAACTTGTTCTTTCGTTCCAACTCGTTTGAAGTTGCATCGTATTTCCTAATTACCTAAGTCCTCTCATATCTTGTTTTGCTGTTTCCTTTCAGCCTGTTTCCTCTCTAAGTCATGTTTTCTTGACATCATATGATTGCTATTCAACTGAACAGAATCTGTGTCTGACTTATAAAACTTGGGGCTTGTTACAGTGTGAGGCTGTTGGTAGGGTTGCTGATATTATTCAGATTCCTGCTTTCTTGTGCCGTCAGGTTAAACCACCAGATTCTAGTTCTTTCTAGTAGTTTGTTCTGTGTGCTCCTCCACCCATTTATTAATTGCTGGTTGGAATAACAGACAGATCTGCTTGTAGCAGCTGCAAAAACTGGGAAAATTATCAATATCAAGAAAGGTCAATTTTGCGCCCCTTCTGTAAGTATTTCCTACCTTGGTTTTATTTATTTAAACTAGGTTTCTCTCCCCAACACTTGTGTTGATATTGGTTTACCAGCTTTTGGTCAATTGGTTTTGTAGGTCATGTTAAATTCTGCTGAAAAGGTTAGAATGGCTGGAAATGAAAATGTTATGGTCTGTGAGAGAGGAACAATGTTTGGCTACAGTAAGTGACTCTTTCTTGATTTTTAATCAACACGTTTAAATAAACTTCCTGACGTGATATCTTATAAAATATAAATGAATCTGTGAAATTTTATGGAACCTTTTAATTTTTAAGAACCCATGTATGATGGAAATAGTTTTGGTAAATCATTTCCATGCAATAAATGTTCTGCAAAACTGTTCCTCCAAAAAAAACATGAATTGAAAATGTGCATTTACTCAGGTAAATCATTTCATAAGTTCCATAAACCAAGATCCAAACTCGGCTTTGTGTGGCAGCACAACACCATAACTTAGTTGGTCCAATATGCAGATGACTTGATAGTTGACCCGCGCAACTTGGAGTGGATGAGGGAGGCTAATTGTCCTGTTGTAAGATTGCTGATCCAATTTAAAGGCTTCCCCATATAGATCATATTTAATGCATCCAGATTACACACTATGGTGCATTTCTGCTTTCTGTGTTTAGCATGTCCTGAGGTGCTAATAATTACCCTAACATTACTTTGTTTAGGTGGCGGATATAACACATTCATTACAACAACCTGCTGGGAAAAAGGTAGTTAATACTCTATCTTAATTTCTTTGAGATTTTCTACTTTTCAACGGTGAGCAAACGCTGCCATGCCTTGAAGAATGAATATTCCATTAGCAACTTAAGTTGCTGTTTGTTTTGGATTTTAAGTGGTTTTTAAAAGTCGGTTTTTGAAATTTACGAGATTTTGAAATCCTGATAAATAGTAAGGTGTGTGTTTGTTTTGAGATTTTGAGTAGGTTGGGATTTAATTTTATGTCAAATCAATATGTAAGAGTGAACAATGTTACTAATCATATAAAAGCTTGTGCAAGTTGAAGGATTTGGGAAGCTCCAGGATTTGAGATCCATTAGAAGCTATGTGCTCTTGTAATTATTTATGCTATAGTAATAATTTATTTTACTTTCTTTTATCATTTTGATGATTTGAACTACACTCCAGTGTTGGAGCAATTTCAAAATTTTATCAACTCCAAACTCTTCAATTCATTTGTATATCAAAATTGATTTCAGAAATGCCCACTAACTAATTACATGAACAGCTTGAAGGTGGTGGTGTTGCGAGTGGAGGTCTTCGGGAATTAATCCCCTGCATTGCTCGCACAGCAGTTGCTGTGGGGGTGGATGGAATATTTATGGAGGTACAGATTTTATAATCTATCCACTCAAAAGGATCTTTTCTTTCTTCACTTATGGCATCTTTTTGATAATTCATTACATCTGCATTTGTGATTATTAGGTGCATGATGATCCTTTAAAAGCTCCTGTTGATGGCCCAACACAGTGGGTAAGCAGATTTTGGACTGTTATTTATACGGAGAAGTAACTGTTCTCAATTGACTTCTCTGTTAATTTTTGGTATGCAGCCTCTTCGCCATTTGGAGGAACTTCTAGAAGAACTAATAGCTATAGCTGTAAGTTATCTATGCCTATCATACAGTTTTAAGAGGATCATTAATTATATGGAGTGATGAAGTGAAATGAGTCGTCCCATCTCGGTCACTCCAAAATAAAAGAAACTTATGTCTGAAGAAGTAGAAAAAATTTCCTCATTTGTTTTTTCTTTTTTCTTTTTTTTCTGTAGAGGGTGAGCAAAGGGAAGCAACAATTTAAGATTGATCTCACTCCGTACCGTCCCTGAGATTTGGCTCACAGGTATGATCTCCCAAGGGAGGCACTGCGTAAACAAACCCGGGCATGCAAATATGTGATTGATTGTGCAATTCGTCAACTTGTGGACGCTCATTATTTGATTTCTCTATGCTTTGTTCGACCATGGCCCTGTCGGGTTACTCTAGCTACCCTGAATGAACTGAACCTTGAGATTCCATGTATTTCTTTGGTATTTTTCACTATTTATTTGCCTAAATAGTTTACAGTATGAAAGCACATTCAAGTCAAGTTGTTTGTTCTTCATATGCAAGTGAGACCAGTTAATGTGGATTGTGCTGTGTGACAATAGATTGAATTTAATGAATTTATTTTACTTTAAACGATTCCATGTGAAAATGTCTCAACAGATAAACTCATGTATATTTGATAGCTGCATCAACTCTACTCCTAATGCTTCTTTTCTACAGATGTTTTCAACCCCTTCATTGTTTCAACTTTGGTTTGAAGAAGCTTAGTCTTTGCAGTGTAGTAGATTTTATGAAACTCAATTTTATTTTGCAAAACACAAAAATTCCAAAAAGGTGTCTCACAATTATTTGCACACTTCACTTATATATCCATCTCAAAATAAAAATATTGATTTGAGTGAACTTAAAAAAATATACATATATTTACTCACTGATTTACTCAAAAAATAATAATATTTCTTAAATATTTGCTCAGTTAAGAGTGCAGAAAATACTGGTAAGAAGGGAATATGTATTGTGCACATGCATTTCATTCAATAAAGAGGTGCATATGATGGGATGAATCCCACATGAAACAGGAAAGTATGCCACCTCTCTCTGATTCAATAGGATATATTAGTAAAAAAGAAATCGACATAGATATTACAGATAGAACCATCAGCACCATATCCTTAAATTACATGATGCCCCTAGTCTTTCTTGAAAACAATTCGTGACCCTACATATATTACATAAAACCCCTAACCTTTCTTGAAAATGAGCAACGGTTACAGGGGCATTCTACTTACTTGTGTAACGACTAAAGGGGCATTCTACGTACTAGTGCACATACGCGACTTTCAGGCAGCTTCAGCAAAACCTAGCTGAAGATTGCCATAATCGAACACAGTGTAATACGCACCCATGAACACGTCTCCAAGAATCCTACAACATTTATTAAGTTTAGAACAAGTTCGTATTTCAAGTGGTATTGCCTACTTCACTAATCTGCTTCATAATAAGTGTCCTTTTAGAAAAATTTCATCATATTAAAGAACATAAAATTTGAACATTTTTACCCTCAATCAACTTCATATAAAGACAATAAAGAAAAACAGATGCGGATCACAACCTTAATAAAGTTTCTTTTTCCTCTCTCTTTTTTAATAAACACACCTTACTTGCCTAAAAGATATCTTTAATTTAGAAAAATAAGAGATGTTTTCAGAATACAAATGAGGGTAGATTTGGAACAAATGTTGAGAAATAACTTAGGCAATTAATTAAAAACAAAAGAGTATGTCTCTCTTATGAACCACGTTCACGTGAACTCTTTTTTCCAAAGAACTACTATTTAGTATTCGAAGTAGTAGTATTGTTTAGCATACGAAGTATCACATTTTAAAAAATATCGATTTTAAGTATTATTCGTCTCAAAATCGCTAAACAAAATTATTTCGTAAACTAAAAAGTATTACCGAGTTCACCATGAAACTTTTGTGAACCAAGTTTATAGAAGTTTTTGCCAAAACAAATTTTAAACTAAAATCAACACTAATTATGAAACAAATGGAGTACTATTTTGCACGTACCACAGAGGTCCTCGAGGAGGTGGTACATCCATAGACATGAATCCGCTGAGGCATATAGCGGCCTCGCCTTCACCAGTTTTTATAACATACTGCAAACACAATAAAACATTAAGGAAAATGTCGTTTTGAACAGTTGAAAATAAGGAATTATTGACCAAATGAATGGGGAATGTAATAGTATCAAATGATTAAACCTGTTCAGGTGTAAGAACATAAGATTTTCCACCAATTGTGAAGGTGACATTGGGCATGTTTGCCATTTCATTGCAATCGATAAGGGACGATCCTCCTGGACTCGGAATGCGCTCACAAACCTACCAAACAAAGATATATCATTACAAGGAATAACAATTTCACGATAGCTTTTCACTTCAACGAAGAAAATAAGCTAAGTTAAGATCACCTGATTCGCATATTCCAGCACTCTCTCTTTCACCTCATCATTATTGAGCTGATTCTTCATCCAAACAACGGCCATCTCACAAGCAGTACACATTGGATTCTCACCAAGTGATTTTTCCTCTTTATTGACGACCATTTCAATATTGGAGCTGAAATAAAAATCCCATCTTTCATGATCGCTATGAAGTAAACTCAACTTAAGGTTTTAATGAAAAATTCAAGAAGCTTAGGGATTATCAGTGGGTTTTCCAGTATGCCTAGCAGACCATTTTGTTAGGAAATAACAATGCACATAAAAATCCACTTCCAAGATAAAGCGCAACGGAAAACCAATAGTTAAGTATGCAGACCTTCCTGACTGCGCATTGTTGGAAAAGCATAGACCTAATTGGGAACAAACTTTACTAGGTTGTACCTGCACAAGAACAAAATTTTACTTTTCAGACCCGAAGCTTGATGTAGGTTGAAGAAACCAGTGTGTGAGAGAGAGTGGTATTAGAGAACTGCGCACCCCAGCTATTAGGAGATCCCATATCATATCTCCATATTCGGAGACAATTTCCTTACATTCGGTGCTCACAATTCCTGATGCCCCAATGGCATGGTTGATTTGGGCCACAACAGTCTGAAAAATGTTAAGTTAATTCAGAGCATAACAGAAGTATTGCCTTTGTTGAAAAGAGTGAGAAAGATAAACTAAATTCCAGCATCATTCGGAGTATGAAGAAAAACTGTAACATTAAAACGCATACAGTTGGACCAGTAAGCAAGGACGTTCCAGAATCCATAATAGCAGAACAACCACCCTCACAGAAGCCTGTTCATGGGAGGGTAAATAAGTAATTCAGACTCAAAAAGATTCCTTTCACATTTTCAAATTCCAATCTCAGCCACAGAATCTGATGCAACAAAATTCTAGAAAATTTTGTTAAGATGCAACTTATGTAGCAATAGAAATGGTACAATTAATTTGTTAAGAGACCAAAAAGAATCACAGCATTTCCATAGTTTCTTCAACCTTATATGCAATTGAAGAAATTACCAGTTGACAGGTTGCCAATGAGGAAGTCGCCCATATCAAACTGTTAAAGAAATATTACAGAAGAAAAATATCAAAAATCAATCCTTACTTCATAAAGAACAATGGAAGTCAGAACATTGTAATCACATACCTGCCAGTACCCCTTTTGAGTTACAGGAACATAATCAAGATCCCCAACGTAGTGGGCTGGATCAACTCCACCAAACACCAACTCACCTCCCACTTCTGCATCAGGGTTACGATTAAGCCAGAAAGAAAATACCTTGTCATCAACGAGGCCCTGATCTACCATATTGTACCTGTCATTTTTGCAATACAAATCAGTTGGCACAGACATATGAGAGCAGAAATTTAGTTCAAGGGGTCTCGGTTTTATGTCATATTACTATGCTCGAAATATATAATCTATTAATGAAATATTCAAATAGCAAGTCTTGTGTGAGACCATCTCATACATGAGACATGATACTTTTGCAAGTTTTTGTAATACTCAAATTTCAAAAGTAATATAAAGACTTGAAAAAGTATCTCGTCTCATGTATGCTTTAATACAAGTTTTTGTATTGACAAAATTTAACCAAATAAACATTTAATATGCTTTAATAAAAGTCTCAACAATTCCACACATAACATACGAAATAGTACCGATAGTCTATATATGAATATCTCTCATTTTTCTGCTTCACAATTGTAATTATTGTATAATTATTGCATTGCTAATATTTAAAATAATATTTAAGAATTACTACTAAATAATTATTAAAAAGACATAAGAATTAGAATCATATGAAACATATACCAGACTGGCACTGCATCTCCTACAGAAATTTCCTGGAAACCAAGGCCAAGTATTCCATCAAACTTGGCTATGACAAAGGTAAGGCTTCCCTCTTTTGTAGCCTCAATAAAAACCTGAATAAGAGAAATTCAATCTTAGAGCACAATAATAAAGGGAAGAGAGAGAAAGAGAGAGAGAAACGAGGAAAACTAACTTGATCTTTGACAACAACATCACCAACTTGAACATTGTCTTGACTAAAATAGCCAGAGATTGATCCAGTGCCATATTGAATAGAGCAAGACTTTCCTGAATAACGGGAATATGAATTGCAAGTGCATAATATCAGCAACAAGCGTCAAAGTTTCGAAATCAATCATTAAAATAAACAAATAGTTTTGTACCATTCTTTGTATATGAACTGGACTTGCTGGCCTTGTATCTTTTATGGATATAGCAAGCAATCTGCATAAGGAATTCAACTTAGAAACATAAACAAATATGACGATAAATTTGAAACAGACAAATACATTGAGTTCGAATTTACTCACGGAAAAGTAACATTTTGAAGAGGGAACCCACAGGTTGGAACTCCCAGTGTCGAAAATGACTGTAAAATTCTGAGGGGGTGAGCCAATACCAATCACTCCATAGTATTGAGCATCCATGTAATTTTTCAGATATAATATGTGTTCATCCGAATCATCAGCTAATTTAATCTGTCTATCGTTCCCACTTATCCCATACTTTTCCTCCAACCGAGATTGTGCAGCAGCCTTTATGCTGAGCAGGTCTAAAGGCTTCTTTTTCAGGCTAATTCTCCGCAGAGCATCGGAAGAAGGAAGTAGAGAGCATGTGATTGTAAAAACACAGAAGAGAACAAGAAGATTGTGGAGCTTCATTCTGTTCAAACAAGAACACTCTTCCATGAGATAATAGTACAAGTGTGAAGATTTGTAATGAGATAAATCAAAATGATCAAAAAGAAGCATTAGATAAAACAATAAAATAAGTTTTAAAGAGAACTCTTGCATTAGATAACCTGCACAGGTCAAATTAACTATTATCTGCGTACCTCATATAGAATCCTTTTAATATGAATCAAAATAGATCAATCACTTGCACAATATTCAATCATAAAACTAAAGAGTGCCCACAAATGAATGAATCATCTATCAACTCCTCAGAACACATACACGAAGAAAGAAGAAGATTGGAAGAGAATATAATACAAAATCCTAAGACACCCCCTTTGCATCCTTGAAACTTTTTAATTCCTTACTAGTTACTATGTTTTTCATGTTGAGGCAGTAAAATCAACAGTAGCTAAAAACATACTAGCTCCCAAAATACAGAACGTTTTAGTACTAAAAACAAAACCAACTTGTGTTAATTCACTATTTAGGTAGAGTAGAGAACAAACTGAATCAATTCAGATATCAAATCATTTGCACCAACACAAAGTAAAGACTGAAGATCGAAGTCTTGGGTCTCCAAACTTTCCAACCAAGAAAAATGATCAAAACCCCTCTTCAAATGAGAAATTACAATTAGATGATCTTTTTAACCATTGACCATCGCATAAGACAAAACCCATCACCCAGATAGTACAAAATCAACTACGTAACACAACCCCATACTCATAAACTCCAGAATACATCATAAAGATGACAACTTTTACAAATTTAAAACATATCAAACAAAAAAAGTAATATCTTACATCTCAAAAGTTCAATATCACACACGCAACATAAAATCAAAGTGCGAAACCAAAATATAACCAAGAAATTTGTACTAAAATAGATGATCAAGAATTATGGATGAAGATTAGGTTTCAAACCTGGAGTTCGGAGAGCAGAGCAAGTTAGTGAAAGTCAAGTGAGAGATGATTATAGAAAGTAGTGAGATTCATTCGATATTTAGATACTCTTTTTCGTCGTTTAGATGACACGCGTCTGTAGACGATTGATCCAAGTGAACTGTGGCGCGTGTGGATCAAACACTAGGCGTGGCCGCATTGGTTGGTTTTAGTGAAACGGTGACAGCACGCGCTGCGGATCGAAATTGCCTAGAAGCTTCCTCCTGATACGTGGGTGGGTCATGCTCTGCTCTTGGGCGATCGTCTGATGTACCAACTTTTGAATTTTGTGGCACGTAGCGAATCTAAATACCAATTTCTGTGACTATTATTTTTAAAGTTGATTTATCTTCGTTTTATTTAGTTTACATACACCCTCGTGTATAATGGCTTATCACGGAGCCGGAGGTATGATATATCAAATATGGTCGTATTTTGTGCTTTGACTAAATTAATTACTTTTACATTTTTCTAAATAAATATAATCTTCTTACGAGAAAAGAGATTAGAAAAGGACAAAAATCCCCTGCAACGATGAGGGCGGAGGCCATGATGAAGGGTCTTTTTAAGATAATAAAAAAAACATTTGACAAAGTGTCATGCTTCAGGTGATAGAGTAGCCATGAACTAAGCAAATTTGTTCACGGTGTATGTTATGTTTGGTCAAGTGATCAACAGGCCGTCAATTGCAATACGATACTCAGTTGGATCAACTAAACTCGAGGTAGAGGAGGACTTAGTCGAAGCAGGGGTGTTGATTGGTTTAACGCATCCATCTTGTGACGTCGGAGAAGGTCTACCACTCTTTACACTCTGCCACCCCAACGCCAAGAAAATATGAGAGAGGGCTAAGGTCCTTCACCAGAAAGCTAGAGTAAAGATGTAATGACTAGAATGCCCGAGTTAGAACCAATAAGGATGAGATCATCTACATAGAGATGGATCTATTTTTATCCAAAAGCTTTAAGAATTGCACACAATGAGTCATACCAAGCCTGTGGACCTTGACGTTGATCGTAAAGAGAGCCGCAAAGGGGCAAATATAATCAGTATTTGGGGGATCTTTAAACTTGCGTTGTTGAGACATGTACACGGGCACAACAAGATTTCCATGTAAGAATGCATTACTAACATCTAGTTGGCGTAGAGGCCAATTTGCAGGGGTAGTGAGAGTGAGCATAGTTCGAATTGTAGATAGTCTGATCATCAAACTGAAAGTTTCTTTAAAGTCAACATTGGTCGCTGATGAAAACCTTTAGGGCTTGTTTGTTTTCAGCTTACGAAGTCCGGATGGGGGATGGGCCTCCCCCCGTCCCGGCCATTTTTCGGATTTGCACATCCCATCCCCCATCCAAATACACATACATCCCTATTATACACCTACACCCCTATTTTCACATAACTTAATATAATCAAATCAACTTTATCTTTTCACATTAAATATATATTTTATTAATCTCTATCTTCTACTTTATAATACACCATCAATTAAATTAGTATAATATTTATTTTAAATTGTTTACAAAAAATTCAATGAAAACATATTAATATTAAATATCCATGAAATTAATTGATATTTTCATTAATTATGCATACCATATAAATAAATGCATCTTATAAAAAAAAAATTATTGAATATATATCCATTAAAATATTGGTTTTTTATTTTATTTTATAATTCATTATTAGACACAAAATTTAAAAATGAATAAAACTAATATTATGAATCTTTCAAAAAAAAAGAGTAAAAATGATATTATGAATCTTTCTAAGACGGCAGACAAGTTAAAATGATTTTATAATTCATTATGAATCTTTTATTAATTCAATTATTTTGTGTTTTAATTAAATTCAAATAATATAATAAATAATAATAATATTATTATATAATTATTATATATAATACTCCCTCCGTCCCACAAGTGTTTGCACCATAGTTTGGGCACAACTTTTAAGACAAAAGTGTAATGAGTAGTGTTTTGTGGGGTATAAAGTGAAGAAAGTGGTTGAATTGAGTGTATTGTGGGTCCAAAAGATAAAAAGTAATGGCAAATTCTTGTAAATATGTGAATATTGTGAGGGTGAAGTTTATAAAAATGTTTCCTTTTATGGGTGTGCAAACAATTGTGGGACGGACGAATAAGGAAAGTGTGCAAACAAGTATGGGACGGAGGGAGTAATACATAATAATATTAATTATTTTATATTACAATTCAACACAATCATTCAATCATTACCTCTTTAATAAATAATAATATAATAATACATCATAATTATTGATTTGACATAAAGCCTCATCCACCCCTACTACATCCAAACCAAAACAAACAAATGATTATTATTCACAGGATTTCGCCCATCCACTTTTTTTCCCCATCCGGATTTCCCCCATCCACCTCAAGACGAAAACAAACGTGACCTTAGCAACTAGACGCGCCTAGTATATCTGTCAATGGAACCATTATGTTTTTTGTTTAGTCGACAGATGATAGACCCTATCACTACACAATCCTTTAACTAGAGACGCTCTAGTGGGTCGATCCTTAATAAGAAAATAATAAGGGAAAAATTCATGCTCACATTATTAATATCGCGTGTAAACTTGCTCACAGATAAGAGATTGCACCGAGCACTCAAAACACATAATAAAGAGAATAAAAGTTTTTTGGTACCATAACTTATTGAGTGTCCGATTTTGGTCCCAAAAATTTTGACTCTTCAATTTTGGTCCCATAACTTCTACGGTTTGCCAATTTTTGGTCTCATTCTTGCTGGAAAATTTCTTTTTGGTCCCATAACTTATCGAGTGTCCGATTTTAGTCCCAAAAAATTTGACTCTTCAATTTTAGTCCCGTAACTCCTATGGTTTGTCCATTTTTCAACCACATATTAGTGATATGGAAAAAATGATTAAAAAAAATACAAAAGTGAAAAAAAAAATTGTTTTGCGGACACATCTTCGAGGGTACCGTAAAGGCCCAAATTTAGGCAGAATGTGAGTTGAGCATGACAAAAAAAGGGCATCATTTTTGTATTTTTGAAGAAAATGGGATCAAAATTGGACAATTCGTAGGAGTTACGGGACCAATATTGAAGAGTCAAAATTTTTGGGACCAAAATCGGACACTTGATAAGTTATGGGACCAAAAAACTTTTTTTCTCCATAATAAATGTGATTATATAAAGTTGGGAGATATTGTAAATAAGTACAAATATGAGTAAGGTTTATACAATCTGCAATGTGCACTTCCTTTGTTCCATCATATTCTAAGTGAATCGAGAGAGTGAGATTGTGAGATGCACCATAATCAACCATCTGTTGGAGTTATACGTGAAAGTATGTTTTTACTTTGTATAACTCGTGTATCAAACACTTGTTTATGAGAATAATTCTTTTTTCGCATATGCTTTAGATATGATTGAATGTTGAATATTTATTGCAAACAGTTCATAATAGTACTAGTTACATTGTAGTTAATGTGGTGATACCCGATCACGGAAGGCAATATTAACAGTTTCCTTGTAACTAAACGTACATTTTCACGACCTAGGTGGAATTGAACAATCCGCCGTGAAAGGTCGATGTGTAAGTCTCAGATTGGTCTGTCTTGACTAAGAGATTGCACTAGCACATTTAGTATGTGTTGAAGAGGACCTACAGCGAGGATAAATTCTTCTGTTCTGAAATGTGGAGAATTAGACCTCGGTGGTTGTTGATTTCTTAATCTCCGTCACTTAAATAGGATCGTGTGTGCTTAATGGTTACTGCTTTGATTCATGTTGGGTGAGAATCATTGTGACTTCGAACTTTGTGTCTTGGGCAGTAATATTAATCATACGACGGTTGCTAAGGTTTAATACGGAGAAACGCATGCGAGTACAGCTCGTGTGATTAGTCCCCTTGGTGGGCTCAGAAGTTTTATCATACCAAATCTTGCAAGTGAAGAATTAGTTTCTTCGGTACGGATAATAATGTTGAGCTGTCTTTACTCCAAGGTGAAATATATTAATTAATTTAGAGCTATTCAGAAGCTTAATTAATTAATGGACTTAATAATCTTAAACGCGGGAAATAATAATCGGGAATCCATATTATCGTAATATGGATTAAGATGGATAGTGCAATATTAATTTATTAGTGGTAGTAATTAATATTAATGGATTGAATTATATTGGGGCTCAATATTAAAATTCAGAAGTCCATTAGGAGGTCCAGTCTTAATTCTCCTTAAAGGCCCCTCAAGTAGCCCAATAATGATAAGGTGATTAAAATAAAAACAAAATAATATGCTTTTTTTTTTTTATGATTTTCGAAAATTAGGAAATAAGAAGAGAAAAGATTTTGTTGATTTTCTTGAAAAGATATTATGGAAGATAAGTATTCTTGGAATACAAGATTATCTCATATATTCAAGAAGATCCAAATCTTGGATTCTTTTCTTATTATTTTCGAAAATTGCAAGCCTATTTAGGAGAGTGAGATTTTTGTGGAATATTTTATGTTGTAGAAAAGAATATATGAGATATATTCAAGATTTCTTAGAGCCTAAGAAAAGATGTTCTCCAGGCCCAAATAAACCTCAAATTTTCGGCCACTTCTCTATAAATAGGGGATGATTATTTCATCCCCAAGTACATAATTTTATGTGTTGGAAAAATCAAGAGCATATATATTTTTCTTTGTCCTTAGTTATTAAAATTACTTGAAAGCATCTCCCACCGGTAATCAAGTAAGGCGAAAGGGAAATATTTGAGAAGGTTTTTGGGTTGATAAAGCGAGATCGTGATTGTCCCGTTTATTCAAAGGCCAATTCTACAAGAGGTACGTAAGTCACATAAATTCTTATTTATTCCGCCTAGATTTTATGTGAATTAATTCAACATGCATGATGTTAAAATTGTTGTTGGAATTATTATTTGAATTAATTAGGATTAATTCATGCTAGTAATAATTGAATTTAAATTCGTATTTAAATTTCATCCCGAATAGATTTCGGGCACCCCTATTTTCCCAACAACTGGTATCAGAGCCACGGTTTCGGGCTCTGATCTTTAAATTGAAATTTAAATTGTTTAACATTAAATTAAAATTGGATAGTAGAATTGCTAGATCTTTTTTGCAGGTATCCAATTGTCATGGTTTTAATGTTGTTAATTTTTTCATGCGTGTGAATTAATTATTTTTAATTCGATTCGTTCGAATTCATTTTTCTCATGAGAAAATCCACGAGTAGATTAGTTGTTTTTATTTTGATTTGATCATTGTAATAGACTAGTCTAGATCTAGTGTTTATTTTTATTTTTTATAAAATAAATTGTAACCGGATCGAGACGAAGAACGAAGAATTAAAGACGGCGTACCCGGATGACGCATGCATGTGCGGCGCATGCATGGACGTAAAATCATGCATGGGGTGAGAAACGAGAACGAACGGCGAAACCCGGTGCGCGGGGTGCGCGAGGCGCACGACGAGGCGCGGCATGGCGCAGGCAGGCGCGCACGTAGGCGGCGCCCGGTGGCCAGCTGCTCGGTGCCGTGCCGGGTGGCGTGCGGGCCACTCCGTGGGCCGAGGCGCGCCGTATCTCGGGCCGTGGAATTTTTTTAAATTAATTTCAGTTCTGCATTTTTTTGTGTGATTTTAAACGTCGTCCCGAACCCCAAACAATGTTGTTTTTTATGAAGTGTTGTTGTTCGAGTGGGAGCGTGTCGACACGAACGATGGAAAGCAACAAGGACGATTTTTCGCATCAAGACATGAAGAAATTAAATCGTGACAATTGGATCTGAGTGCTCCAATGTGTTTAATTTTGTTTTGATGGATGTTTTATTTCGTGCACTTATTATTATTTGTTAATATGTGTTTGCATGAATTTTATTGTCCAAGAAAAACTTTACTTTCGAAAATTACTAAGTATGTTTATTTAATCACAATTTTATTTCGGATATTAAAATTGGATTAATTTGACCTCAATGTCAGATGTGTTGCTACACCAACACCAACACATGGAGACCGCCTCTGAGATAATGCTCAATCTTGAAGCAATGTTTAAACATCAGAACCGTACAGCTAGACAAATCACCATGCGAAAGATACTTTCGTTGAAGATGGTGGAAGGTACGCCTGTAAGGGATCACGTTATCGAGATGATGGGTTATCTCAACAAGTTGGAAGTACTTGGTGCGAAATTTTATCTCCCTACTAAGGTCGATTTCGTTCTCCATTCTCTGCCGAAGAGTTTTGAGCAGTTTCAGTTGAACTATCAAATGAATGACCGGACAAATAGTTTGTCCGAGCTCTTGCAAGCTTTGGTGTCGGCGGAGACTTTAATGGATCATCAAACGGTTGCTATGGTGGCAAACGGTCCGTCTGCCTCTTCGGGTCCCAAGGGAGGGAAGAAGAGAAAGAGGACGAAAGGCCAGACCCAAGCAAATTCAACCGTTGTGAAACCCAAGACAAAGGGAGAAAGAGGTGGAAAGAAAGTTGCTAAGGGTAAGTGCTTCAATTGTGGTGAGAAGAGACATTGGAGGGCGACCTGTTCTAAGCCTAAGAAGGCGGTAAAGAAAGGTAAGTCTCATGCTTTAGTCGTTGAAACTTATGTTGCGGTGTATGCTGCTCACGTTTGGGTGGTGGATACCGGGGCAACTAATCATATTTGTTTCATTCTTCAGGGGTTCCAGCTAACCCGGCGACTTAGCAAGAATGAGATCACCATCACTTTGGGCGATGCTACGAGAGTGGCAGCCGAAGCAGTGGGAGTCGTGCACCTATCTTTTGAAAATAGAGTTTTAATTTTAAGAGATGTTTTATACGTTCCGAACTTTAGGAAGAATTTAATTTCAGTTTCTAAGTTGTTTTTTGATGGATATTCAGTTACTTTTAATAAAGTTGTTACTATTTCTTTTAAGAATGATACTATCTGTCATGGAACGTTGGTAAACAATCTCTATACGATTAAGTGTGCACACCACTCAAATAATGAATCTAATTACACGTCGATAATTTCGAGTAATAAAAGAAAGCGTTCTTCGGAGATGAACGAAACACTTCTATGGCATCTTAGACTAGGTCATATTAATCTAAAGCGGATAGAGAGATTGGTGAAAGACGGATCCTTGGAATCATTCCAAGTCGAACCGTTTCCAACTTGTGAATCCTGTTTAGAGTGTAAGATGACCAAGAGGGCATTTGGAGCCAAGGGGAATAGAGTCACGGAAGTGTTAGAACTCGTTCATACCGATGTGTGTGGTCCAATGATGATCAAAGCGAGAATGGGGTATGAGTATTTCGTCACCTTCATTGACGATTACTCGAGATATGGGTACATTTACCTTATGAGGCATAAGTCTGAAACTTTTGATAAGTTCAAAGAGTTTAAGGCCGAAGCCGAGAAACATAGGGAAAAGAGTATCAAGTTTCTACGATCAGATCGTGGAGACGAATACCTCAGCGATGAATTCTTGAACTACTTATCGGACGAAGGGATCGTATCCCAGTTAACCGCACCGGGAACCCCTCAACAGAATGGTGTGGCGGAACGAAGAAACCGGACTCTTTTAGAGATGGTCAAATCCATGATGAGTTATTCGGATTTACCCAAGTCGTTTTGGGGTAATGCCTTGGAAACGGCGGCTTACATTCTAAACTTGGTGCCATCCAAATCGGTTCCTAAAACCCCAATGGAATTGTGGACCGGGCGCAAGCCCAGTCTAAGACATTTGCGGATTTGGGGTTGTCCGGCATACGTGCTAGACAAGGAAGCCGGTAAGTTGGATCCACGTTCGGAATTAAGACTATTTATAGGATACCCTGCGGGAACGAACGGGTGTATGTTCTATAGTCCCAAGGATCAAAAGACCGTGATTAGTACACACTTTAAATTCTTGGAGGAAGACTATATGAACAATCGGAAGCCTAAAAGTGAAATAACCTTAGAAGAATTGAGAGGTCAAACCTCGATACCAAGTATACAAGATGATGTACCACACGTCACATCTTCACAACTAGAACCCCGTCGCAGTGGGAGGATTGCTAGGCAACCCGAGAGATTAATGGGGATAGGAGAATCTTCAGATTTGGTTCCCGGCGATGAATCAGACCCATGGACATACGACAAGGCAATCCAAGACAAAGATGCGGAGCCGTGGCAAACGACAATGGAAACCGAGATGGGTTCGATAGATCATAATCAAGTGTGGGGGTTGGTCGAGCCACCCAATGGGGTAGAACCCATTGGATGTAAGTGGGTGTACAAGAGAAAAAGAGGACCGGGCGGAAGGGTTGAGACCTTCAAAGCGAGGCTTGTGGCCAAAGGGTATACTCAGAAAGAAGGGATCGATTATGAGGAAACCTTTTTGCCTGTAGCTATGCTTAAGTCCATCCGTATTCTCTTGTCGATCGTTGCGCACCTAGATTACGAGATCTGACAAATGGATATCAAGACAGCTTTCCTTAACGGAAGTCTTGACGGGATAGATATCTATATGCAACAGCCCAAAGGTTTCATTGAAAAAGGCCAAGAGCATCTCGTATGCAAGCTTAAGAGATCCGTTTATGGACTTAAGCAAGCATCGCGTACTTGGAACCAGTGTTTTGATCAAGTGATTAAGTCTTATGGGTTTGATCAAAGCGAGTTTGAAAGTTGTGTGTATAAGAAGCGTGACGGAACTGCGGTGGTATTCTTAGTATTATACGTAGACGATATTCTGCTCATTAGAAACAATGTAAAGGTATTGTCAGACGTAAAGGTATGGCTGTCAAAAAAATTTGATATGAAGGACTTAGGGGAAGCCGGTCACATCCTTGGGATCAAGATCACTCGCGATCGCAAGAAGAGGATGTTGGGCTTATCGCAAGCTTCATACATTGACACTATTTTGAAGCGTTTCAGTATGCAAGATTCCAAGAAATGTATTGTACCTTTTAGGCACGGAATCCATCTATCTAAAGAAATGAGCCCTAAGACGCAAGCGGAGATAGATAACATGAAAGGTGTTCCGTATGCTTCGGCCGTAGGAAGCCTTATGTATGCAATGCTGTGTACGAGACCGGATATCTGCTTTGTCGTGGGCATGGTGGCAAGATATCAAAGTAATCCTGGAAAATGCCATTGGACTGCCGTAAAGTGCATCTTGAGGTATCTGAAAAGAACTCGTGAGCAGATGCTAATTTACCAGTCAGATAGTCTTGTGCCCGTGGGATACACGGACTCGGATTTCCAATCAGACATAGACTCAAGAAAGTCAACCTCGGGTAATGTGTATTGCGTGGGAGGAGGAGTCATTTCATGGAGAAGCGTTAAGCAGAAATGCATCGCCGATTTGACCATGGAAGCCGAGTATGTAGCTACTTGTGAAGCGGCGAAAGAGGCAGTCTGGCTCAAGAACTTCTTAGTGGACTTGGACGTTGTTCCGAATTTACCCGACAAGATAATTATCTTTTGTGATAATGCCGGAGCAGTTGCAAATTCAAAGGAACCGAGAGCCCACAAGGCCAGCAAACACATAGAAATAAAATACCATCTTATACGAGAAATCATTAAGAGAGGAGATATAGAGGTGGCAAAGATAGCGTCGGGTGACAACCTAGCAGATCTATTCACAAAGGGTCTGCCTCAGAGTACATTCGAGAGACATGTGGATGGAATGAGAGTCAAGACTATTGTCAATCTGCTTTAAGTATAAGTGGGAGGAATTTTTAGGTTAGTGTAGGTTGACATGAGATGTCACGTAGAACTACTACACTAAGACATGCATGATGTATACTAAAAAGCAGACTTTAAGTATAAGTGGGAGATTATTGGAGTTATACGGGAAAGTATGTTTTTACTTTGTATAACTCGTGTATCAAACACTTGTTGGGAAAATAGGGTGCATAACTCCAACAATACTTGTTTATGAGAATAATTCTTTTATCGCATATGCTTTAGATATGATTGAATGTTGAATATTTATTACAAACAGTTCATAATAGTACTAGTTACATTGTAGTTAATGTGGTGATACCCGATCACGGAAGGCAACATTAATAGTTTCCTTGTAACTAAACATACATTTTCACGACCTAGGTGGAATTGAACAATCCGCCGTGAAAGGTCGATGCGTAAGTCTCAGATTGGTCTGTCTTGACTAAGAGATTGCACTAGCACATTTAGTATGTGTTGAAGAGGACCTACAGCGAGGATAAATTCTTCTGTTCTGAAATGTGAAGAATTAGACCTCAGTGGTTGTTGATTTCTTAATCTCCGTCACTTAAATAGGACCGTGTGTGCTTAAGGGTTACTGCTTTGATTCATGTTGGGTGAGAATCATTGTGACTTCGAACTTTATGTCTTGGGCAGTAATATTAATCATACGACGGTTGCTAAGGTTTAATACGGAGAAACGCGTGCGAGTACGGCTCGTGTGATTAGTCCCCTTGGTGGGCTCAGAAGTTTTATCGTACCAAATCTTGCAAGTGAAGAATTAGTTTCTTCGGTACGGATAATAATGTTGAGCTGTCTTTACTCCAAGGTGAAATATATTAATTAATTTAGAGCTATTCAGAAGCTTAATTAATTAATGGACTTGAAAATCTTAAACGCGGGAAATAATAATCGGGAGCCCATATTATCGTAATATGGATTAAGATGGATAGTGCAATATTAATTTATTAGTGGTAGTAATTAATATTAATGGATTGAATTATATTGGGGCTCAATATTAAAATTCAGAAGTCCATTAGGAGGTCCAGTCTTAATTCTCCTTAAAGGCCCCTCAAGTAGCCCATCAAGTAGCCCAATAATGATAAGGCGATTAAAATAAAAAGAAAATAATATGCTGATTTTTTCTTATGATTTTCGAAAATTAGGAAATAAGAAGAGAAAAGATTTTGTTGATTTTCTTGAAAAGATATTATGGAAGATAAGTATTCTTGGAATACAAGATTATCTCATATATTCAAGAAGATCCAAATCTTGGATTCTTTTCTTATTATTTTCGAAAATTGCAAGCCTATTTGGGAGAGAGAGATTTTTGTGGAATATTTTATGGTGGAGAAAAGAATATATGAGATATATTCAAGATTTCTTAGAGCCTAAGAAAATATTTTTTCTCCAGGCCCAAATAAACCTCAAATTTTCGGCCACTTCTCTATAAATAGGGGATGATTATTTCATCCCCAAGTACATAATTCCATGTGTTGGAAAAATCAAGAGCATATATATTTTTCTTTTTCCTTAGTTATTAAAATTACTTGAAAGCATCTCCCATCGGTGATCAAGTAAGGCGAAAGCGAAATACTTGAGAAGGTTTTTGAGTTGATAAAGCGAGACCGTGATTGTCCCGTTTATTCAAAGGCCAATTCTACAAGAGGTACGTAAGTCACATAAATTCTTGTTTATTCCGCCCAGATTTTATGTGAATTAATTCAACATGCATGATGTTAAATTTGTTGTTGGAATCATTATTTGAATTAATTAGGATTAATTCGTGCTAGTAATAATTGAATTTAAATTCGTATTTAAATTTCATCCCGAATAGATTTCGAGCACCCCTATTTTCCCAACACCATCCACTGATTGTTGAAATGTTGGCCGGCCGGAGATGAGGCATGGTTTACTTCATTAGCTACCTCTTGCAAGTGAGGGTCGTATGACCCTTGAACACACATAATTGCCAAACAATCGGAGGATGAGAATCGAATTGATTACCTTCTGACAGTAGGTTGCCACTTGCCATGATTCTGATTCTCATTCCTTTGTTGTCCAGAATTAAATTTTGAATCAGAATGTGTATTGAAAATACTAGAATTGGTATTGGTACCTGACGTATTACCTCCACGGGAATTGTAGTTTGAGCCACCACGAGAGTTAAAGTTCTTCTTATTTATAAACTTCTAGGCAGAGTTTGTAGTAGTAACTAAGGACCGAGATGCAACCTATATATTGGGGCTTAATTTTTGCCTAATGTTCATGCAACAAATCGTGGAGCTCTTGAAAGCGAAGAGGGTTGCATGTGTTCGAATCGGGCCAGTGATTGATGAATATTTTAAACCTAGGTCATTGATGACAAATAGGGTGAGGTCACTGACACTTACTAGTTGGTCAATCAAGGTTAATTCACCAACCTTTGATTTTACATAACGAAGATATTCAGTAATCGAGTGATTCACATACAATAGAGCTCGCTCTTGAGTTGATTCTAAATACTAGTTCATAAATATCAACTTTTACCTATAAATCAGCATTCCACAAGTTCAATTAAACCATTAAATAAAGATTGCAAAACAATTCCTGCCACTTTCAAAAAAAAAAAAAAAAAAAAAAGGAAATACATAAGTTAAAGTTACTTTTAGTTAAAAATGTTGTAGAATTGAAATGGTTTACCAAGTACCTCCAATCAACAACTAGGTAATATAGTTCATTAAGTAACTAATTTGATAATTATGTTTAATCTTATTGGTACTCAAATGATATGCTTGTGTTCCTATATGAATTTATTACGTTAAGTACTTGTAAATGTAACAACCCGAAACTAAAAATCAAAGTTAAAGTTAATTTTCTAAGGTTTTTAATGAAATGTTTGAATATAAATATGCAAAGTTTCTAAATTTCAGGTGACGACTGAGCACTTCGAGCCGGAAGTCATACTAGCACTTTTCAATATTTTATCAGTATACTGGTTCGATAAATAATTGCAAGAATTTAAAGTGGAGGAGAAGATCTTAAGAAAACCCGAAAAATTGAGTGATTTTTATCATTCATTTTAATTACTTTTAGAGCGGAAACTCGAATGGAAAAATACCGAATATTCACCGACAAAATGAAAATATCGTCTAGAACCAGGGCTATTTTGGCAGCCCTACATTCACTAAAAAAAATCCCAAATCAGTCATAGTACACTTGGAATTTGAACTAATATTATTCCTATGTATTAATAATATTATTCACACCGTACCTATTCTTGACGTACACTTTACTAATTAACCTTCCTATTATTGCACTCACACAAACCAGTCGTCCACCCCTCTTCACTCTCTCCATATATTACCTTATTTTCGCATTTGTTGGTTGCACAAGAGAATCCTATGTATATACAGTTTTTGGAACAAGGAAAATGAAAAAAAAAAACTATAAACAATTCTTCATTTCAATCATACATCGCACGTCGAAATAAATGTCGAATGGCATTTAATAATGATATTCGACGACAAATAGGCATGTTTTTTTCTTGAAACATCGGAAGACAAATATTCAAATTTAAAACCGACAATGATGGATATAACGCTTAATTGTAACAAGCATTATGATATTTGATTCGCTTAATTACAATTTAAATCACGACATTTTTTAAAATTGCATTTTAAACTAAACTTTTGGATCTTGTTAAAAAAAACTTCAATTTAACATTGTCTCTGCTCGTTGCTGATGTGACGTCTACGTGACAACCGCCCAAAAAAGCTTAAATTAGGTGGCACAAAAACTTTAAGACTCAATTGCAATTTAAATCACGACCTTTTTTCAAAATTGCATTTTAAATAAACTTTTGGATCTTGTTAAAAAAAATTCCAATTTAATTTTTTTGGCAATTAAAACTTATGTGCAGAATTGCAGAGGTTCGTCGTTGATGCGGCATCTATGTGGCAACGGCAAAAAAAAACATAAATATTATGGCAAAAAACTTTAAATACATGAATTTGTTTTAAATTAAATTATCAATTTCTAAATACTTTTTCAAAACTCTACGTCTCAATTTCATGGTAAAATGGATTATTAAATTTTTTTATGGTAAAATGGTTGTGTTTATCCTATTTGGATTCTTTTATGTTCTTATTAATGCAAGTATTTTGTATCTTAATTTCATCTTTCTTTACTTCTTTTCTTTCTATTTGGATTCATTTGTTTATGTTCTCATTAATACAAATATTTTAAATTTTAAATTTTAAGTTATGCCACATATTTAAAGTTTTTTGTCACATTGCCATGTAGACGTCATGTCAACGATGGACCTCTGCAAATCTGTCCGTAAATCGTAATTGCCAAAAAAAAGTTAAAATTGGAGCTTTATTTAACACGGTCCAAAAGTTTAGTTTAAAATGCAATTTCGGAAAAGGTCATGATTTAAAATGCAATTAAATCTTAAAGTTATTTTCCACCTAATTTATATTTTTTGGGCGGTTTTCACGTAGACAACATGTCAGCAACGGGCAGAGACAAATCTGCCTGTAAGTCTTAATTGCCAAAAATATTTAAGTTGAATTTTTTTTTTAACAAGATCCAAAAGATTAGCTTAAATTGCAATTTTGGAAAATGTCGTGATTTAAATTGCAATAAAGCCTATTTGATTTTATTGTAGTTTTAATGGAATTTTTAGATAACTGAAAAAAACACAATTTTAAAATTTTGATTACAATTGTAACTTCGGACAGCTTGGGCTTTAATTTACCGAAGATCAAAACGATATCATTTCCTTTGCCAACTATAGAAGTAAGAATTGAATCAAAATGTCATTTTCCAAAAATAGCATAGTTGAGTTCGCATATTCCATTGCCATTGAATCATAAAACAACATAAATAAACATTCTTGAACTCCTATTGACCCCATTTCCTCAAACTTGTCCACACATTTCTTCAAACTTCTAGCTTGAACAATAAAATTCTGAGGAGATAATTACAAAGAACAACAATCTTGCCAATATTTTATGTCGCCCACTATTAAAAAAAACAAGACGAAAGTCATTAAAATCCTCATTTAAAGTTGTACATAAATCCTTAAAAAAAGTTGTACATAGATTTAATATTGGACACCATGGTCTTTTCCAAATCTTTTGTGGTCAACCACCACATTTTCATAGTAAAATACAAGTAACATGTTATTGATAAGTTAAAGCTAATAATAAAGTGGATATGTGAGAGTGAATTGACGAGTGCAGGTTGTTGATATAATATTCTATCTTCATTTAATTGTCAAAAGAATAAAAACGGAAAATTTGGTAAAATGACATTTTTAAGTTAACTAGTATCTCTCCCGTGCGATACACGGATTGGATATTATATAATTTGTAAAATTGCATAATGAATTATATCAAAATATTAAATTAAATAAATTTAATTCTATAAATCAATTAATATGTAAAAATTATATTGTATATTATGTGAGTATTACAACTATATAATTAATCATACAATTTTCAATTATATATTTAATTCATAAAAAATACTAAAATTCATAAAATGATTTTAATATTTAACAAAACTTATGTAGTCTAAATAAAAATTATTTAAATTCAATCCATCATATATAGTTAAAGTCAATAAAAACACTTTAAAAATAATAAAATAAATATTTTAAATATGGTTTTTCTTTTTATATGTGTAGTATATATGTTAAATTAAAAATGTTTAAAAGATAATTTTGTTGATATATAGTTTGTTGAAAATATATTTAAATTTAATAGCTTAAATTTTTTTGAAATTATTGGTGCAAAATAAAAAAGAAAAGAAAATGATAAAGTTTATCCACTCTCTTTAATGGAGAGTGAAACTCACGATTACACTACAAAGCAAGTGGATTTCACTTGCTCCAATAATAACAACGTTTTCTCTCTCCTCAATTCTATTTATATATATACAAGTGTGTAATCCCGCGAATTTCGCGGATTGGAAAAAAAATTATTATTATTATTTCAAATTATAGACAATAACTTTTTTTTAAATATCTTGTAATTTTGATATAATATTAAAATTGTAATTATAATTCAATGGACAATAAAAATATATATTAAACATGAATAAATAGAACATTTGAAAAATATTAACTAATTCACATTCAAACTCACATTAAATATTACTTAAAATTACAGTTGTTGTATACTTGCATGCCCAGTTTTTCCCCATGGTATGAAGATACAATAACAATCGAACACAAAAGTTTAAATCTGCAGATAGAATCACACATTTCAAATCTAAAAGTAACATTTGACAAAAATGATGTCATAGTTAAATTAAATATTGTGTAGATGTTTGTGTGGGAACAATTGATTAATGTGTTGGTATTTATAACACAATTCAACAATAAAAATGGCGTTTAGGTATTAATCTTAGTCTTTTTTTTTAATTCAATTTACATATAGATATTTTGAAAATAAAAAAGTTAAAAAAAATCAATTGTTATAAAAAAATCGAAATCCTACTCTACAAAATAATATCTATATTTTACCGTTTCAAATTCTATTTTGCAGGTAGAATTTTATACAAAATAAAAAATTGTGTTACAATCTATTATTGAAGGTAGGGTATTACATTTGGTGGCAATATTATTTGAGAATTATATGATATCTCGGTGACAATATCTTTTCTGAAAAATTTCAATTCCCTTCTGCAACTTTTACATCTTTCTATATTTTGCAAAAATAAATTTCAAAAATATCTAAGAAAATAAATCGTTCAAAAAAGGTATTTTAATATTTGTATGTTAAAACAATATAAAAGAAAAATTGAAATCCTAGACTATAAAAGAGTATATGTACTTTACAGTTTAATAGTCTATTTTGGCGGCACAATTATATCTAAAAATAAATTTTTATATTATAATCTATTATTGAAGGCAAGATATTATATTTGGTGTCAAATTTTTTTTAGTATCATACACTATTTCGGTAACAATATCTGTTATGAAATATTTCAATTCCCTCCTACAAATTTCACATCTATCAATATTTTGTAAAAATAACTTCCAAAAATATTTTAGAAGAGAAATCAACCGTGAAAAAAATCAACTTGCACTAATATAATATTTAAAATAATATTCCATATTTTAGGTAAATGTTATGTTTTCATTGATTAAAATATACTCAGATTTATTTTATTTTAGAGTAAGATACTTTAAAAGTTATAGTACTGAAATTGTTAGTAAATAAATTTAATGTCCTTTTTTTCCCAACACTATAATTTTCAATCCATAAAAAATTTATTCCACATATTTTAAGAAAAAATATATAAATTAATTATATAAGAAATAACAACTTTTTACTTATTTATAATTTACAATATTTTTTTAATATTTTTATGTTAAAAAATACTCCCTCCGTCCACGAGTAAGTTTCCCACTTCTTTTTGTTGAATGGTTTAAGAAAGTGTATTTGTTTATTAATATATAGTGGGCCACATGTTGACTTTTGGGATAAAGTAATGAATAGTGTTGAAAAGTAAAGTGGATGAGTGTCATTTTTGTAATATTGTGTGAGTTTGAAGGTTAAAGTTTATATATAATAGAGTGTTGTTATTTCCATTTATGGAATGAGAAACTTACTCGTGGACGGCCCGAAAAGGAAAGTGGGAAGTTTACTCATGGACGGAGGGAGTATTAAAGAAAAATCGATATCCTAGTATAGAAAAAATATCTATATCTTTCAGTTTAATAGTCTATTTTGGCCACATAATTTTATCCAAAAATAAACTTTTTTATTACAATCTATTATTGAAGGCAATATATTATATTTGATGGCAGAATATTTTTGGTATTATACATCATTTTGGTAACAATATCTTTTCCAAAATATTTTATTTTCCTCCTACAAAAATTTCACATCTATCAATATTTTACAAAAATAACTTCCAAAAATATCTAAGAAGAGATATCGTTCGACCATGAAAAAATGTCTCTACATCACTTTTAGGTTACCTGCAATACAAAACGAAAAAATATAAAACAATAACGCACGCCTTATTCGGGAAAGAATAATAGTTGGATCAAAATCGTAGACGTGTGATGAGAGAATTTTCTTATTGAAAGAGAAAAAGTTATTGATGCTGGATTCTAAAAAAACACGAATGTAAAAATATGAATATAAATATACTTTAGAAACTTACAAATAATTTCTGAATACGTTCGAATTATCTTCAAGATGCACATATAATTTTCTTATAATGTGTGCCTAATCGTCTCCATGTGCATAATAAATTTGTTTACCTGCAAAAAAAGAGGGATGATGATCTACACAAAAAATTACAGAAATAATCCAAACAAACGAACAAAAAATAAAATCATATTTCTTCACATAGTACACAACAAATGAGAAAATGAAGAGAAGAGATGAGGATTAGGGTTGTGAATTAGAATGAAACTAAAGAGAGATTTGACATTTATAGAAAATACAAAATGAAATGTATGGTTGAGATTAAAAGTGTAAAATATATGGTGTAGATTAAGTCTTAGTAAAAATTAAATCATGCCTAAAATAACTTTTAATGAGAATTCTGTATTTTGAAATAGAGAGATTTTGGACATGCCACATCACCCTAAGAATAAGGTGGTGTTGACACATCATTTTGGAGAGGTTTGGAAATATAGTATAATAAGATAGTTTTTTTGAAAAATGTCAACCAATTTATTTATTTTTTTGTAAAAATATCATGAGCAATCGGTCCACGACCCTTGTACAATCTTGTGCGACTTTTGTGCTACCCCTTTAGTGACTTTTTTTTTTTTTCTAAAAAAAGTGACATTTTTCAAAGTGTAAATTTAAAAGTGGTATTGTGCTAAATTTTCCAATAATTACTCATATTTTTACAGAAGAGACTCTTTTGTTTAATCAAACGAAATGCGAGTAAAAATTAGTGGAAGAAAATACACGTAGTTTAGATTCATTATTGGTATGTTCAGAGATGGATCCACGGCTCCGGGGTACGTGCCCCCACAAAATTTTATTTTTATATATATTATAAAAATTATATTAATTGATAGAGTATAGATATTATGTGAGATCGTCTCCTGCCATGACCATGAAACGATGAGATGAAGTATTAATTAGATATAATGCATTAACACTTTAATATAAGTGAATGTTAATTTGTATTGTTTCATAACATGAGATGGTCTCACACAAATTTTTGTCTAATTGATATTATATTTTTTTCCAAATATATTGGTCCAAATTCTTAATCCTCAATTTCATTTTCAATCTCAAATTATTTGAAAGAGTGTTTTCTACTATGAATATCATAAACAATTGTCTCAACATAATTGGACATAAGATTAATGAATGAATGCTTAGTTTTATTAGAAAATGGATAAATATAGTATGATTGTATTTTTTTATAGTATCGATAATGAGTCAATCGTTCAAATTTTTCAGTCTATGAAAACTCTTAGATTATAATTATAATAGACTTAGGGTGATTATATTTGAAAAAAAAAAGTTCATGTAAACTCAAATTCACAAAAGGCCTATTGTATATTTATTTTGTGCCCCCACTATGTAAACTTTCTGGCTCTGTCGGATATGTTAAAAAAAATTTAAACCCTAAATAAAAAAAAACTCCTCAATATTCTTCACCCTCATAATATCCTCAAATTTACACAGAATATTACTCCCTTCATCTAGTAAAAGTATGCTCAGTTTTTTGTTCGTGGTTTAATGTGAAATGTTTGAGGGTATTATGGGGTAGTGTGAGGTAAGTTTATGAATAAATGATTGTTTATGAAAAATATGTGTGACATACTTTCCATACACAATCATTTTATCCATAAATGGACCTCACAATAACTCATAATACCCTCCGACATATCGCATTAAACTACGTGCAAAAAACTGAATATTGTTTTAGGGGATATTGAGAAATAGAAAGAAGAATAGAAGAACACAGATTTGTTGACCCAGTTCGTCATGAATGACTACGTCTGGGGGCGTACCAAGCCAGGAGATAATTCCACTATTTGTTGTGTATGAGATCCCTTTATATAGGTTACAATCTAGGGTTTTAGATGAGTACACAGAATATAATGAAATTACCATATTGCCCTCCATCAATTACTTGTTGATGAAGGCACACTAATATATTTTCCTTCAATACTCCCCCTTGTGCCGAATCAAAAGTGTGGATGGTGCTTGAATGCTGTCTCGCTAAAACTTGACAAGTAGCAAAAATCCAATGGAAAATAAATCGTGATCAAGGGAAAAAGATTTATAATGCACATATGTTGAGACTCCCCCTGAAGTCTACACCTTTCACATGATACGTTCATCTATCAAGTGATTTCAGAAAGTCTACACATCTCAATTCTTTAAGATGTTTCTCAAATATTGTCTGGGATAATTATTATATAAATAGATCAGCCTCATTTACTTTAGAGTTTGAATCTTGAGAAAAACCTTTTGTTGTTGGTTATAGAAGACTTCGGTGATATATGTTTCATATTGTCACCTTTGATGTAGCCCAATTTCAGCTAATGAACATAAGAAACATGTTCTTCATATATATACATGTGGCCTCTTCAGTGGTAGAACTCAAGCCATTGCTTCTTCGAACATGTGTGGTGATAGATCTCTATCAAATACACTCTTGAACTACTTCATGTAAGACAGTGGTTTAATGAGGTAGCTACAAAAGTTTGCTTAGTTGATCTCCAAGATATCGTTGTGTTTTCCATGGTAAATACATAACCATTTTGGTAACACTTTGTATGGACATAAAATATACAAATCCAAATAGTACTTCATTTGGCGTATAAGTATAGGGGGTAGCTTCAATATTTCCTTAAGGTACACAATTCCATTTGTGGTCCCCTTCAATATTTACTACAATGAATATCAGACCCTTGTCAATGATTTTCCTTTAAATATCAGAGTACATTCCTGACATCATTCCAATGATTTTGTGTTGGTCCTGATTGAAATCTAGCTAATAAGTTCATTGAGAAAGTAATATGTGGTCGAGTTTATTGAGCTAAGTACAATAATACGCACGTTGCACTTAAGTAGGGAATTTCATCTCCCGACAGCTCTTCGTCGTCTTCCTTCAGACGAGATGGATATTTCCTTAAATCCAAACTTCGACCAATCATGAGAGTGCTAATCAGATGCATTTTGTCTATGTTAATTTGCCTGAACATCTTCATGACATATGCAAACTGGTGGATAAGTATTCCACAAACTCAATATTCTAGTATAAAATCTAGACAAAATTGAGTTTTCCCAAGATCCTTTATCTCAAAACCGGATTTCAAATACTCATGGTCCTCTTATTGCATTAAGAGTACCTATTATGTTCATCCTTCAACATAAATAATTGCAAATCTGAAACTTATTTTATAAATGCATAGGGTCACTATTTATCGTTCTTGTAACATATCCCAATCAAGTAGTCACTTAGACGGGTATACCACCTCCGCCTGATTGTTTCAATCAATAAAGTGAGTGTTTCAATCTAATTGCAAACACACTCCGTGGTTTAGAGTCACTTGATTTGGGTAATAGATGTCATCAGACACTTATATATCTCTAAATCAAGATCCCCATAGAGATATGTCATAACCACATTCATAAGCTGCATCTCCAATCCTTCGGAAACCAAGTGATGAGATATTATGACGTCCATTACGGGAGTTTGTCTCCTCATACTCAATCCAGAGCGTAATGAGAAATCTTGCGTTATAAGATAAATTTTATATATCAAGATCTTATATTTCTCATTACGCTTTATGACAAAGACTCAATTATGTCCTACAGGCTTTACACTTGGTCGGGCTAGCACTACCAAACCAAATACCTGTTTCTTTGTCAGAGAATTAAATTCTACCTGGATTACTTTTATTTATTTAGGCCAATATGCTCTTGGTTGACACTCTTCAACCAAGCGTGATTCGATATCATTGTGATCTATACTTTCTTGAGCAACAATATAAATAAATACATCATCAATCTGCGTGCAATGTCTGTCCATCGACTTATATGCACTCTTATAATCATATAGAGATTTTCCATTCTCTGGAATCATATCAAGCATCGGAGCGTCCTCCAGTAATTATTTATGGACATAAGTTTAATCAGAGATAATCTCGTGAGATGTATTCTCCACATTAATGATCAATGTGTTAGATTGTGTCACACCTACCATTTTTTCCTTTAAGTAGGTGTCAACCGAATCAGGTGACCTCCCCCATTTCCTTTTGGGAGTCACGGCCTCAACCACACCTCCACCAAGTGTGGTTGCAACACCTTTCCGGTGGTGTTGTGCCCTTATTGAGGACTTCTAGATTTCTAACCTTACAGACATATTTCCAGCTGGTATATAAGATCCAGTCACTTTAGCAATATCAGTAAACGCATCAGGCATCGAATATGCTATGTTCTGAATATAAATGATTCTTTTTACTTCACTTTCACATTATGAAGTTCGAGGATCAAATGAGACAGAGTGTGAATGGACACGATACTTTCTGTCGTTCCCTTAGAAAATTCTTTTTCTTACCTCCTCCTAACGACGGGAAGACTGTCTCATTAAAGTGACAATTCGCAAATCTAGCGGTAAGTAGGTCGCCTGTCAAGGTTCTAAATTGCGGATAATTGTCGGGAATTCATATCCAACAAGATACTTAATCGTATTTAGGAACCCAATTTAATGCGTTGTGGCTACGCAATAGGCACATATATTGCACAACCAAATATGTGTAGATATAAAATGTCAGGCTTATATACAGTTACCAACTGGTACACATAAAATGGATGATAATTTAGTGGATTTGGAACGAATAAGTAAAGTTGCATGCAATATTGCATAACCCCAAGTAGAGAGTGGCATGTTGGTGCGCATAACCAGTGTCATAATCACCGTTACTTCCTTTTAATGGTGACCTCTGCAAGACCATTTTTGTGTAGCACGTGGGGTATCGAATGCTCTACATTGATCCTGATAGATATGCAATAATCATCAAATTCTTTTGATGTAAACTATCTCAATAGCTCATTCAAGGTGGTGAGCCATAAAATGTATAATTTGTGCTAAGAGTTTTGCATGAGAATTTATTGTGGAGAGTAAAGCGACATGTGACCATTATGTCAAAGTATAATCCAGAACCATAAATTACTTAAATGGTCCGCATTCTGGATGAATTGGTCCACAAATATCATAGTTTATCCTTTGTAAGAATGAAATATTTAGTTTTGAATCTTTAACATAAACAGGTCTCAATGTTACTTTTGTTAAAGATCTGGCTTCACAAAATAAGTGATGCGCCTTTGATATTTATAAGGCAAAGTGAGATGTAGATAGTGTATCTGGTACTTTAGAAAACAAGGATTGTGACAAAACAACATCATGACCGATATCGTGCATTGTATCGTATTTTCATCTCATTTTAAATTTCTCTCACAAAGAAGAAGGATGTCCATATCAGTCCTTCAAAATATGGATCATCATGTCAAAGCCTGTACAAATCAGTATCACATAGTTCATCATTGGTGACAGCATATGATTCAAGAACAATAGTGAGTTGCATTCCACTAGATTGGTTTCTTAGTTTATCTAAAATGTGTTTTCTTTCACATTATTAGATAAATATAAAATTTCATTCCCACTGTGTGTGTATAAATAAAAATGTTGGCACATGTATCCTTAAAACTTAACAAGGTTCGATTAGCTCTTGATGCATATAAAACTTCATTGATTTTAATAAGTGTATTGTTAGACATCAAGAATTTGGCAGCTCTTCGCCCTTTTTAAGAAATCTCATATTCTGCTGAGTTTCAATTTGAGTTGAATGATTTACTTTTCATTCAATGCTTTATCACGTTACATCGTGATAATGTTATTTTCGAACCATGCATACTAATGAACATGTATAATAAATTCAAATAATTCAGTACTTCGAATAAATTTCAAATTTATTAATGAACCAACATCAATATAAGTAAGTTCTTGTACCAAAAATCTAATTAAAAAACCATTGTTGACCTAATTAACTTTTAAGACCAAAATATTTGTCCAAATAAAATGAAGCATTATGACTGAATAACCTTTTTGAAAAATGAGAAATTTATAAATAAATCAATCAAAATCAAGAGTATTCATTAGTTGGGCAAAGTCCTTGTTGCCATCAACAATTGTGAGGTAGAATTTGAGGGATAGTCCCCATCTTTCATATAATGGGAATCTTTTTCTTTAGATTCTCCATACCTCATATAGTCGGTTGCTACTTTGTGCTTGCATCACAATTTAATATTGTATCACTGCTAGGGGTATCAATACCTCCTAAACGTCTTCTCATGAGAGAGACACCACTATCCCACGTGGTGCATTATTCCTATGTTCGTATGGATTAATATGTCATGTCTCATTTTCTTTTGGGTTCTTCCCACTGTTTTATTTAACCAAAATTAACTTCGAGAATTTTCTTTATCCCAGAAAGCCAAAAATTAGTGATCCTCGTTATATATTGTATCATCCATCTTCTGTGATTTTCTTTTCACAGAAAGTAAAGTGTCATTTAAAGCGCAACATATCTTTAAAAGAATTTGTGATCCTCGTTATAGTTAAGTAAGCGGATTTCATTCCACTATTTTATCAATTCTAAAAGTACAGACCAAAAAGTCCTTTTAGAATCTACCACAATTCTTTGGGTATTATTTAGAGAAGACATATTCAACATAAAATAGAGTCTGATATGTTGCCTAAAAGAATATTAGGGCATTAATTGACTTTAATCTTGTTAGAAGGTTCTTTGTCTTTTGATCATTAGATGATTTGATTGTGAAAAGACGATCCTTTCATAGAAAAGTTATTTCCCACGTTTAAAATCTGATGATGACACTCACTTCCTTTTGAGTCAAATATTTATAAACAGGTGTGAATTAATTTCACAAGAGTAGCAATATGCAATTTTTTTTTTCAAAAATAACGTGAATTAGATTTTGAGATCATGAGTCACATATTTTTTTTTTTACTTTGTGAAAATTCTTTATCACATTAATTTAAACTCATATATATCATCCATAAAATTCCTTATCATGGGGATATTCAATAAAAAAATATGTATACATACAAATAGAGCATATATATCACCGATGACATTCTAATTTAAAAGGAGTTAAACCTCCCTACCAAAACAAAACTCTCACATATAAGAATTCTATGCTCATATAATCTAAATATTTTGTCATTGCTGATAGTTAATTTAAGTCAAATAATAAATCCATAATAATCATCATATTGCATTAACATAATTATAGAATCTATGATACGCAAATCACGAATCACAAATAGAATTGAGCACAAGAAATTTATATCCCCATCAGTCACTACAATCAGGCCTTGATTTTTTTAGGCGTAAAGATCAAGGCAATTGGTCATCTATTAATTAATAAATTTCTGGAATGCATCGACATACATCAATTCATTACCCATAAATAGAAATCTAATAATCAGATTTGTAAATTGTTTCAAGCGAGTTCATGTAGAGCCTATTGTTCATCATAATAACAGATTCGCTTATATTAATTGAAGGAAAGAATAACAAAATTATACAGAGGAACGTACCTTGGATGGATTGTACACTCTTAATGAACATGTACTATGCTAATGATCACATCATTTTTTTGTTGATGTAATCTCCATCCGTAGAATTGAGATTGCTCTTCATTAATTCCTCGCGGCGTATGAATTTGGGAGTGAGGTTGCGGAAATCTAAAATCTAATTGGGTAGTGCACTCGTGCTGATAATGTGTTTTAGGGGATATTGAGAAATAGAAAGAAGAATAGAAGAACACATATTTGTTGACCCAGTTCGTCATGAATGACTACGTCTGGGGGCGTACCAAGCCAGGAGATAATTCCACTATTTGTTGTGTATGAGATCCCTTTATATAGGTTACAATCTAGGGTTTTAGATGAGTACACAGAATATAATGAAATGACCATATTGCCCTTCATCAATTACTTGTTGATGAAGGCACACTAATATATTTTCCTTCAATAAACATATTTTTATTGGATTAATTAAGTATTATTTTTTGGGTCTACTCTTATACACAATTAAATTTATTTATTTATTGTATACATAAAGAAATTACAAAATAGAGAAGGAGAATATGAGCGTGAGACTTTACAAAGCGATATACAAGGCAAGTACAACAAACAAATCAAGGAAAATCAAATAGAATATTTACAAAGATATGATTGAAATAAATATACGACTTATTCCTTATTAATTACCGAGTAAATCTTGTGTGAGACAAACTCATTTCATGAGACGGTGGATGTGGTATAAATTGAGTATGGTGCATTAACATTTTGACAGGGTTGCATATTAATTTGTGATATTTAATGTTATGGGACGGTTTCACACAAATTTTTGTCTTACCCCTTAAATCTTTACTCATTTTTTAATATGTGTGTCAATGAAGGTGTGATGATAAAATTGAGATGGAGGAAGTATGTTATTATAAAATACTATATATAGTAATAGAAAAAAAAATTGTTGAAAAAAATTGCAACCACCCATTGACTATGAGAAAAAATCACTAAATTAAAGGCAATTTGTACATTCACCGATTGCACCATACATGCAATTAAAATGTATTTTTGAATTATATTAGTTGTTTCATTTGTTGATCAACATTAGATGTTTTGCAAAATTTGGGGTGAACTAATTTCATAGTATGAAATTGATATCAATACATGCATTCCCATATACCATTACATCTACATATATTTACTGATCCCATAGTATTTCACAATTTAAACTAGTATGGTATTAGTGAACGAATGTAATGATATCAATGATGACATGCAATGATATTAGTTTCATACTATAAACAAGTTTTACAAATGACCTACTCTGGACTCCAGTGTTTCTCTAAATTAAATTATTTTACATCTTGCAATCAGTCAAATAATTTTTTGGCGATCAAAAAAATATTTGGTAATTGCAGGAGGCATTGGGTAATTTAACAAAAATAATAAAACACATTAGTCACATACATGGATGGATTTAGTCACTTGGACTTTAAATTTTTTGATTATATATATATATATATATATATATATATATATTGTGAATTCATGAAATTTTGTTATTTCGCTCCCCTTGATATTATTATTTTTACCTCATATACATTTCTCCCCAAAGGAATAAAATCCTGAATAGTATTGGCAATTTGCCGGAAGCGACAAAACTCATTAGTCACAATAGGTAATTACGGGAGGCATTGAGCAATTTACCAAAAATGATACTCCCTCAATCTCAAACTTAATTGCTACTTGTCAAAACTACTCCTCCACTTGTTCAATCGATATTTTCATAAATAATAATATAACAATATTATTTTTACAATTATATCTTCACTACACTAGTATACTTACATCTTTTTTTTTTTTTGGTACTCGGTTCCCGCCCAAGGACCAATTAAGCCGGGGAACTTACATCTCATATTATTACTTTACACATACTATTTTATATTTATTAATTAAACTCAATTTAATTTAGGGTAATAAATAGTAAAGTAGAAATTAACTTTGAGACGGAGAGAGTAAAAAGTAATTAGTCACAATTGGTAATTACGGGAGGTATTGTGCAATTTACCACATTTGATATAACTCATTAGTCATGTTGATGGCAAAAATGGTTCACCCCGAGGCAACCCTTCTCCGCTATACGAATAGGTCTAAGATTAGCTCCGCCCCATCCTAAAAATGGGGTAGGGTGAGAAATCTATCCCATGAAAGGTGGGTATGGGCAAGGCGGTTAGGGATATGCGTGGATCGCGTCTAGAAATTTAAAATACACACGGTGCACCGTCATACTGTCATTTCTAGGTATTGGGTTAATTTAACAAAAAAATATACTTCTTTCGTCCCCATTAAACTTCACATGTAGTTGGATAATTTTTTTAATAAATATTGTTGAAAAATGATTTTTTTTAAGTTTTATTTGAATATAAAATGATAGACATGGTCTTGTATGCATCAAGTGTCTCATGCAACTTAAGAGTATTTTTGAAAAAATTATCTCTACTATTATTGAAAAGTTAATTTTACTATTACTAAAAAGTACATTTTATAAGGGGTAACTTTTCAGTAATTACATAGCTAACTTTTCAATATTAATAGAAGTAACTTTTTAAAAATACAATTAAGTTACATGGTGCACCTGGTGCATAAGAGACTTGCTCAAAATGGTATTATGAAGGAGTGTTATTTTTTATTTTAAGGGTGTGAAGATTATAGTGAAACAGACGAAAAAAGAAAGAATCAGTCTCTTGTGCACCTAGTGCATCACTCATTCACTCAACAATAAGCAACCCACAATTTTCAATGCAAACAGTCTCAACTGTTGAGTAAATGCATCGTACACCAGATGCATATAAGACCTTGACAAAAGAAAAACGTGAAATTTATTGTGAAATAGTAGACTAAAGTATATTTTTTCTGTGCTACCCTACTGGATAGTGTCCAACAGGACTTTATAGTATTATATTATATGCATATGCATTGATGTATTGTATAATACAATTAACTATGCATATGTGTACAACACCATGAAACCCTATATGACACTACCTAGTAAGTAGCATAGAACTAACAGACTAAAACTAATTAGATAGCATCTCCAATGCATCCATACATTCTGCAATATCTCTGTTGTGCAGCAAAAATACTCCTCTAAGACCATCTCCAAAGTGGCCTCATTGCAGCGTCAAACACCACTTTGAAGCGGAATTCATGCTCCAAGCCTGCGCCACTTTTCTGGGCCAAACTATATATGTGAACAGTCAGCGCTCAATTGAGCGTTGCACTGTTCACGACGCTGGGCATTTTTTTTTCCTATTTTTTATATTGTTAAATGTATAATTTTTTCTAATGAAATAAAATTTAAATAATATATTATCATATTTCAAATTATATTTATCTTTTAAACATATAAAAAGTATCAAACTTAAATATAAATAATATGCTACAATATTTCAAATCATATTTAAATTACACAAAA